>JASDDO010000012.1:441749068-442419910 GCA_030015575.1 Agapanthus africanus
TAGAATCCCTTTTGCCTATCTTTAAAATATCCCCGATTCGTTAGTTTTGAAATAGGTATGACTCGGGTCTAGTCTAACGCCTACTATGCGAACTATGGACCCAAAAATTAGTCAATCGGGAGGGGTATGAAAACCACCTAAATCTGAGTCAATATCACATAACAGGTATCACTACCATCATATCACATCTCAAATACGAACTCTGTCATATCGCCGAATCTCAGGGCCTCAATCAAACCTCATCGACTCATCTCAATCCCACGTATCATCCTCAATCCCGTATATGAACACATAGTCCCATACCCATGTGTAGATATACACACCTCCATATGCGCACCGATAAATGAAAGAATGTATGCAAGTATATGTGTACGTGTATGTGTGGGTGCAACCACTACTCTCGGGTTTCGCACTATACTAAACCAATACATCCTTATCATCAATAATTCCATTATTACCATCAATAATCCTAAACAACACATAATAAATATATGTGTGTATACGTATTCGTATACATCACCACGGACTGCGGGGGTGCTATAGGCCATCCACCCGACTTCTCCCCGTAGATATAAATCTACTCACCTTGCTTCTCGTGTGCCGATGCCGATGCCGCCATCTTCATCTTCTTCGTCTCAACATCACGTAGGGTACCTACACGTATATCACAACGCTAAAGCACATGAAAATCACATCGGAAACCAAAATAGCACACGCTTACCCGCATAGGTAAAAACCTATCGTCTCGCATGTAAACACGTTCAATATCCACTTGTCGTTGACGTCCAAATGCCACCCGACAGAAACGTATCACCAAACACCAAAATCCATGCTAAAACAAGTCGTAAATCATATGCCATCTCAAGAAAATCAACCCAGATTTTACCCTAACTGGAATCAGTCAAAACTAGACGTACCCAGGGTCAAGTCTACAGGGTATATGGCTACAGAACCAAAACGAGCACCAGAACCCCTGCTCTGGCCGCAAATTGCGGCCAGGGGGATTAAATCTGCGGCCAAAGAAATTAGTTGGGAGCTAGGGTTTTGTGTGGCGGTTCCATGGTGCCTGCACATCTCACTGTCAACTCAGTTTTATTTTTGGGGGTCTCGGGGTGATAGCAGATTACACAATACACTCCCAGATTTACAGTTTTTCCCCGATATCAATTCCATAATCCGTATTCTGGTTTCTAGTTCAGGTTTGGGTCCAATTTAACATCACACAAGGGGTTCTAAGGTCACAACAAGCCTCAATTTCATTTTGATTTTATATCAAACCCTAAACCCTAACTTGATGTTTCACAAATCCACTAAACGACACCATATCGACATGAAACTAGAATTGATGCACAAGAAATGAAATACTACTGTAATAGGTCCAGAATTTACCTCCTTTGGCAACTCAAGAAAATTCTTTAGTTGCTCAAAGTCCTCAAGATCCACTCTTCCTTAGTCCAATGCGTTCCTCTCGAGCTTGTGAGCATGTTTTGTGAAGAGGGAATGGGGTTTGTTTTGGAGATGAAGTGGGGTGTTTTGTGGAGGGGAGGAAAGAGGGCAGGAGCATCAGCTGAAGAAGAGGGAGGGGAGGGGAAAATATGATGAAGGTTATGAGATTATTGGATGGCTAAGTCAAATGTGACTCTCACCTACCCCCCCCTCTCTCACCATGCTTAATATTCTAATCCAAACCCTTTTCTTTTCTTTTCCTTTTCTTTTCTCTCCAAAGTCCCTCTTACTCAAATAGTAACTCCAAACAACAAGATAGAAAATGAAACACAAGTGTACAAAAAAAATGATATGTGCATGTTTTGCACAATAAGCCAAAAATCCGATTAGCGATTTTTAGTCACGATTAGCACTAAATTAGTATCAAACTAATCATAAAAACTTAAAAATGGCATAATTCCATAAAATACCCTATTTTAGAATTTTCCATAATTTCCCCCCATTTATTTGTATTTAACTATACCGGAATGTTAAAATATTCATTAAAATAATATTAAATTATAAAAATTCTCAAAAATAATATTTGATTATTTGGAAATGTTACACGAATAACCCTAACCAAGATCTTAGACTAGAGATTAGGCGCAACAAAGCAAGTAAACGACTTTACTTCTAAGAGTTTGGGATTACAACCTTTGTAGTCCGGTCCTTCACTTCTAAAGCTCCGTGTTGAGGTCCCTTCACTGCGATCATCGAGTATCCGGACTCTAGAGAGGCTCTACAAAAGAAAGATGCAAGTTTGCTTCCGATCTTCGATAACAAAAATGATCTACCTTGAAGAAACTCAAACCCAAGCTCTTGCTTTGCTAATCAAGTATTAACAAAGCAAACACCCTAATCTAAGTGGCTAGAATAGATGAGGATGATGAAGTAGGAATTTAGCTCTCATTTATTTTCTATTTCTCACTCATTTTCATCACTTCACAAAAAGTTAGAAAGCTTTTCATGCAAGGAAGAAGAAGAAAGAAGATGATCAATCCTTTTGTGATGAATAATGAAATCTAGTGAGGTTAGAAATGCAACCATGGGTTAAGTATGATAATTTAACCCATGTAGAAACTTAACCATGGTGAAGGGTTGGGTTGGGTTAACAAATATCAACCAAAATATCTTTAGAAAATATTTTTAGTTAAAAACAAAAACAAAGCTTCTAGAAGCTTCAAGAAGGTTTAACCCTAATCCAAACCCTAACCATGTTTAAACTCCACAAAACATGTTGCATTTGTAATCTTAACTTGTTACAATATTATATATCACATATATAATATATTTTGTAACAAAATAAAATAATACAATTAGCATATATCGCATATATATCAATGTATTACCCGAGTAAGAAAAAGAATCTTTTAGTGAGCTTATATTAGTTGATGTAATTTAATATATCAAATATATAATTATACATTAAATTATCGAATCAACACTTGATCCGATAATCTGGCTATTTCACAAATAACCGACTAATATAATCTGTATCAATTCATCGAATCAACACTTGATCCGATGACCCAGCTATATCTCATATACCCGGCCGATAACTCATATCGCGAGAATCTAATACGGTATCACATACACGTATTGTTCTCGGTTTCGCACATATCATATATGTGCTCCTACTCCGTTTTGCCTGAGCCAGGAAACCTCTGTGTAGGACTCTAAAGAATCGTCAATACTCCAGTAGTAGGTGATGATCATATCAAACACCCACAAGCTGCAAGCGGTCAGCTAAACGTAACAGCCACCCAGGTATTGAGCGATCAGAAGATCAACAAGAAAGCCTGTACTTTCTCCTGCCAATCCAATCAGTAACACTCCCGTACAGTCCGGTCTCCTCGTCTGATATGTCGCATATCTCGCCAAGGGATGGTAAACGTCAGACCCCAGTAGCTTGATAAGTCGTGTCGATATGAGGTCCATAACAGTTCGAGAAACTACTGATAACACTTACCAGTAAATCTCAGCAACCCTGGCCAGGGATTTCCAGTTATAGCCAATCGAATACAGCGCAACATCAACTCCCTATACCGGGAGAGACGAAACCCCTCCTATCGCTCATTGCCTCCATGTAATTCGGGACTGTACCCAAAAGCCACCTTTTTGCACGCCCTCTTGGACGTGGTATGATGGAAATCAAAGCACAGTGGGCACACAAGACTCTATGACGATCTCGAGTCTACAGACTAACCTGTACTAGTGTCACCAGAGAACCGCCATATGACGTGAGGTATAATACCATCTGGGAGTTCTCGGCGAGTCCGTCCAGTGTACCCAGTCTCCACTGAGCACCCGTATACCTTCTCTGATGTCAAACACCAATGGATATGGGATCATCCATCGCCCATCATATGGGTCAAGAAGCGCATACGCTAGTCTACTCTGGAGTATCGATGCCCTGTCTCGGCACTCCTACGACTAGGAACATTTGAAGGATGTACTTGGCGACTACACTGTCCCCACTAGTATGATCTGCATCATAGTCCTGGTAGTCAAGTACTCATCCTAAGGGCTTTATCAACATGTAACATAGAGACAATCAGAGTACATGTTAAGATAAAGGGTAACCAGATAGCATACTATCTTGTCGAGCAAGAAAGTCCTCCCTATATATGTCCAAGCATCCACTACAATATACAACGTATGTACAGTAATGGCCTCTAGGCCATACATATAACTAACAATCTCCCACTTGCACTAGGGCCATCTGTTGTAGCATCTCATACCCAACAATAAGCTGTGGTTGAAGTATCTCATACTCAACCATCCCATAAAAGTCTCTACTGGGAAATAGGCCTTTGTGAGTGGATCCGCGCTGTTGTCCTCTGTGTCTACTCACCTAACCTTGATCTCCCTGGAGATCAACCATCTCCATGATCAGGCGATACTGCCTAAGAATATGTCTGGATTTCTGATGGGACGGGGGTTCCTTGGCCTAAGCCACAACTCCATTGCCACACAATGGCAGGAACGAAATTCATCTCATGAACTCATATATATCCAGACTGCCTCTTTGGTAGCATCCTTGGTAACGATGTATCTTGCCTTTAATCGTCTAGTAAGTCATGGTATCTAGCTTGGAACTCTTCCAACATACCGTCCCTCCACTGAGGGTAAAGACAATGCCTACGACAGACATTCAGTCGTCCTTATCACCGTGGAACCTTTCCAGTGATTCTCCCCAGGATCTATTGATACCATCTCACTACTACTAGTGAGAATCCTAACATCCAATTAGATCTATCTCATAGATCCATGACCCAGGAATTAGGAGATATCACCTTGATCCTATATGGAGAATCTTTGTGATAAGAGGAGATTGACCGAGCGTAGCATAGGAAACTCCTTCCCTATCAAGAGTATGTCATCCACGTACTCTACGAGGATCACCACTATACTCTCTACTACCTTTTTGTATATACAAGGTTCATCTACCATTTTGATGAAGTCAAACTCTTTGACTACTACATCAAAACAGACGTTTCAACTCTGCGATGCCTGATTTATCCCATAAAACATCATGCTCACGTTTCCGCTGCTCCCACTGTCTACGAAGCCCTCTAGCTGTGTACTTATAGATGCTTTCTTCCAAATCAATATTTAGAAAAGCAGTCATGACACCCAACCGCCAGATATCGTAGTCATGGTATGTAGCCGTGGCAAGTAGGATCTGGACGGACTTAAGCATAGCTTTGAAAGTCTAAACTTTTCCATGTACACCAAGTAATCTTCTCAAGATATACTTGCTCCTGATGGGGATTTAACCCTTCAGATAAAGAAACCAAAGTCCATACTTTGTTGGTGTATAAGGATTCCATCTCAGATCGCTAAGCATCCAGCCATTCTCACAGAGTCCTCACTCCTGATGGCCTGCTCGAAACTAGTTGGGTCATCATCTCATGATGCAATCCTCGCTCCCACTATCATAGAGAAACCGAAGTATCTCTCAGGTGGATGAGGTACCCTACCAGATCGGCGGAGAGGCTGAGGTTCGTTGGAAACTATTGAATCCTCCGGGTTTACCAAATCATCAGCTGCAGTTTGTATAGCTAAAATTCCTTCCAGTTCTACCTCATGACCACTAATTTCTTCACAAGAAATTCCCTTTTTCTCAAAAGGTGGTATGTCGAGAAATAAAATATCTTTTGTTTCTCGGTGTGGTAGAAGATATTCCCTTGCGAATGCTTGGGATATCCAACAAACTTCCACAGAACTAACTTTGCCTCGAGCTTGTCCGGATTCTGCTTTTGACATAGGCCGGACAACCCCAAATCTTAACTTCCTTAAGAGATGGGCTCTTACCATACCATATCACATATGGAGTGGTAGGCATCTGATTTGGTTGGAACCCTATTCAATAGGTATGAAACTTCTCAAATGCATAATCCTAAAAGAAAATAGGCTACTCAGCAGTACTCATCATAGAGCACACCATATCACATAAGGTGTAATTGCTCCGCCCCGATACACCGACGTGCTGTGGTGTATACGGAGGAGTAATGCTGAGAAAGAATCTTATTCTCCTTTAGATTAGTCCAGGAATTCCGTGCTAAAGTATTCTCCCTCCTTTAGATTAGTCCAGGAATTCCGTGCTAAAGTATTCTCCTCCTTGATCACATCAAAGGACATAATACTTATACCCGTTTTTGGTTCTCTACTTCTAACTTATATTCATTGAATTTCTCAAAAGTTCCAGACCTGTGTTTCAACAGGAACATATGTCCGGATCTTAAGAGATAATCAGTGAATGTAATGAAGTACAAAGAACCGGTCTTGGCATGTGTAGACAGGGGAGCTTCATACATCAGCAAGTATCAATCCCAAGAGTTCACTAACTCTTTCTCTGTTTCCAATAAACGAAGATGTGGTCATCTTATCTTTGTGACATGACTGGCAAGTTTTACAAGATGTAAATCCAAACTAATTTAAATATGCATCTTTATGTAACTTCAGCTAGTCGGGTCGCATTGATATGACCTTGTCTATAACGCCTCAAGAAGGATTCATTCATTTCTGAACTCTTCCTTTTATCTGTGTTCTGTACGTTAAGAACTGTAGTTTGATTTAGAACGTCTATGCTTTTAGATAACGTGCCTGAACCGATCAACTCTTGATATAGGAAATGTTCAAAACATTATCCAACAATACAAAATTATATCCTTCTTTACTAATAAAGAGACTGATATGATGTTGTATATCAGGTTCGGTATCTAATAACATTCGTTCAGAATCAATGTATTCTGGTAATAAGGGTGATAACTGCCAACAGTCTTGGCTGCAACACTTGCATCATTTCCAACTCTTGAAACTTATCACCCGTTCTCAGTTCTCTACCTATCTATAGCCCATGTAACTAATTACATTTGCGGGATCCTGATCCAGTATCTCATACCCAGGACGTAAAGGATACTGAGAAACAGTTCTCGGTAATGAACACACCCGAAGATGATGCATCAGCATGCACTTTCTTCGTTTGGGCGGCACGGGAATTTTGGTAATCCCCTATTTCCTACTCTGTCTTATAACAATTATAAGTTGGAGCGGGACCAACGTTCCTTAGCGCAGTACAACAAGCGGGTTCGGTCAATACATCCATATTATTATCTTGATTAAGGTGTGACATGGTCGCTACCTGGAGAGAGATAGAAGAAAACACTCAGCGTATGCTCTTGCAAGATTAGATTGGTTATTAATATATCTAATCAGGATGTCTCCCACTGTTTTAGTCAAATCTTCCTTCAAACCCTAAAAGGAAAGACTAGCCGGGATTAATTACACTCTACAAGTTCGCCAATTTTTCAGCCAGGCCAGTGCCAGTACTTTGAGGGAGGTTCCCCATGCTTTCGCACGGACCTAATTAAAGTAAACCTCGTTTTCCCAGGGGCGTAACCCCATTAACACCTTTCTAGACACCTACTCGATCGGCTAATTGTAATGTGTAAAACTCTCCCAGGAGTAACTCTTACTCGCAGCGGGTATCGGGATCCAACTATCTCATAGAAGGTATGCAATCTCATTACAAATTTCAACACTTGAAATTCCCAATAATATTTTACCCCTAGCGTTCTATGACCTTGACGAATACCAAACAACCCATAGTCCACTAGTCAAGTTCAACCCGTACATTTCTTGATTGAATTAAACCCACCCGCACGTCCCTTGACGAATGCCAAACAACGCCGTAATCCAATCGCATCGTATGCTAGCAGATAAGCACTAGTTAGCTACCGTATACTATGCCTTGACAAATGCCAAACTACCGCAGCACGAATACTAAGTAGTACTTATCTGAAATGACGGAGGGCTACGACAGGTTTTTAAGAAAACCCTTTGCGTAATGAACTTGATATCGTTGTAGAATCGAGTGATTTTTAATGGAATGTTTTTGAGGCCTTTCTAGTTTTGCTAAAGAGGTCACTCCCGGTGAAGGGATCTCGACTCTTTCCTCATCGAATAAGGTGCAGGATATTTCACAAATATCACTATGCAAAGCAAAAACTATAAAAACAATCAAAAGACAAACCGAGTTTGTAGCATCTGCTAGATTCGCTAAAAAGGTCACTCCCGGTGAAGGGATCTCGGCTCTTTCCTTATCGAATAAGGTGCTGGATGTTCTACAAGGAACACCGCTATGCAAAGCAAGAACTAGAGCTACACTCTACAAGTTCGCCAATTTTTCAGCCAGGCCAGTGCCGGTATTTTGAGGGAGGTTCCCCATGCTTTCGCACGGACCTAATTAAAGTAAACCTCGTTTTCCCATGGGCGTAACCCCATTAACACCTTTCTAGACACCTACTCGATCGGCTAATTGTAATGTGTAAAACTCTCCCAGGAGTAACTCTTACTCGCAGCGGGTATCGGGATCCAACTATCTCATAGAAGGTATGCAATCTCATTACAAATTTCAACACTTGAAATTCCCAATAATATTTTACCCCTAGCGTTCTATGACCTTGACGAATACCAAACAACCCATAGTCCACTAGTCAAGTTCAACCCGTACATTTCTTGATTGAATTAAACCCACCCGCACGTCCCTTGACGAATGCCAAACAACGCCGTAATCCAATCGCATCGTATGCTAGCAGATAAGCACTAGTTAGCTACCGTACACTATGCCTTGACAAATGCCAAACTACCGCAGCACGAATACTAAGTAGTACTTATCTGAAATGACGGAGGGCTACGACAGGTTTTTAAGAAAACCCTTTGCGTAATGAACTTGATATCGTTGTAGAATCGAGTGATTTTTAATGGAATGTTTTTGAGGCCTTTCTAGTTTTGCTAAAGAGGTCACTCCCGGTGAAGGGATCTCGGCTCTTTCCTCATCGAATAAGGTGCAGGATATTTCACAAATATCACTATGCAAAGCAAAAACTATAAAAACAATCAAAAGACAAACCGAGTTTGTAGCATCTGCTAGATTCGCTAAAGAGGTCACTCCCGGTGAAGGGATCTCGGCTCTTTCCTTATCGAATAAGGTGCTGGATGTTCTACAAGGAACACCGCTATGCAAAGCAAGAACTAGAGCTACCAGTTTTTGAGACAGGTTTCTAAAACATCTTTAGGTTTCTTTTAGTTTCATTAATCTCATTAATGAAGTCCCATTTTATTATGCTTCACAAGGATCACATTTGAAATGAAATCTGCAATATAATATATATCTCATATATATAATATAAACATTCGTCTCAGGCAGTAATATGATCTCATCACAGAACATTGCAGCAGAAGATAACATATGAAATATTGGATATACTAGGATTTCCGTGTTTTATGCGAGCCTGTATAAAACGTGGATTCCACGGTCGCAATTGTAACGTTTCAGAAATCGTTTTGCGAATTTTCCCGTTTTAGGGCAAAATTGTCGGTTTTTCCCGTTTTAACCCGATTTCGATCAAATGACCGTATAAGCTTACCGGCACCTATTTTAGCTAAAATAAAGCTTGTGCGCGGACTTTAGGGGTATTTGGGAGGTTTTGGTTCAGATAGTTTTTTTCCTAAATAAAATATTATTTTAAGCGGTATTTTGTGCACGTAAATCGGGAAAATTTTTATTTTGTGAATAAATTAATTTTGTCACTAGAATTATTTTAGAAGGTTCTTTTTAAATATCTAGATTTTTTTTGGTGACTAATGGTTTGGATTTAAAAAGAAAAGAAAAGAGTGAAAGGTGGCAAAATAGCATTTTTTAATATTATTTACACTCTTTCCTAGCTATTTCCTCACAAATTATTCACAAAAATACCCCCCTCACCCCCATGGCCGACCCTTATCTCCAATTTCTGTCCAAAATATTTCCCAAGCTCATTTCTTCATGATTTCTTCAAGAAAAATTCCAAAATAAATCCAAAAAATCCTAAATAAATATAAAACCATCTTTTCCTTCACTAATCTTTCTTGGTTCTTCAACAAGCTTAGGTTTTGATGCTAAGATGATGGATTAAGCTTCATTTTGGTGTTCTTGGGGAGGTATAATTCTTACATTAATCCTTTTATACTTGCTTTAATATTAAATCTAGCTAATTTAGTAAGCTAATTTTGTGTTTAGTTTAGTTTTTTAAATTTGATTAATTCATTATATTTGGTTTAAAAAATTCATGTTAGGGTTAAATTTTGATTAAGTGATTAGTGTTTAATTCAAGTGTTAAATTGTGTTTTGGAAAAGATTAATCTAGTAGAAAATGCTAATTTTTGCTAATTACTACTTTGTCTACTTAAGGGTTTTTGCTTACTAGATTTTTGCTAAAACTTAATTAAGCAAGTTTAAAAATATAGGATTGGTTTAGATAGCTTAGTTAAGCTATTTTAAGGTATTTGTAATTGTTAGATTTGTGTTATCTTGAATCTAGTGCGATATATTGCGATAGGTTGCTTACTAGATTTCGGGGTTTTTCCGACGTAGGGTTCTTTTGGTAGTTGCGAGGTTATATCCAGTGTATTCCTCGTAATTTTTGTGTTGTGTTGCGCGATCGGGACGATCGGGGTCCAGATTTGGTGTTTTGTAGTTTAGCGACCCCAATTAGGGTTTTGGCCGGTATCGTGCGCGATAGATGCGCTAAGCGCGCAGTGTATTTTTCAGGGCGTTATTCTTGCGTTTCGATGTCTTTTCGTCGATGTAGAATATATGCTTATGTGATGTGTTTATGAAATTTTAGGTTCGCAAGCGGGGACTTCGGACGCTACGACAAGGGGAAAACAGGTGGTAGGCTTCACCTAGCTTGGAGCGTTGGTGAGTAGATTTAACATCTACAGGGGAATCGCCCGCATGGCGTTATGCGTCTGGGCTAGAAATATTTACATTGTCGCATATTCTATGTCATGTTTAGAATTGCGCATTTACCCTATTAGTTAGATTGTAGTGTGCCTGGACTAGTAGTAGTAGGACACTGCACATATTATTGACGATTTATGTTGCACTAGCACTGTTTGTATGCTACACACACCGTCAATAATTACCATGTCACACACATAACCACTTATAGATGTTATATTGCTTGGTTAGGGACATTGTGACATTGATTCATATTTCTTATCACATTGACATACAGTTATCTGTTTACCTATAGGGTATTGTACCATTAGTGATAGGTACATACACACCTAAGGACATAGCTAAAGGTGTACTTGCATTTTATACTTTACTTATACCTGATAGGTATATCACATCATCATATAGGTAGATACCTATATTTCTGCTATACCATTCATGTGTCCATTTATACCTGGTGAATGCTATGCTTTTCTTTTATACGCTTTCATTACAGTTTTTATGTTGCGTATACTTTATTCATGGATTATCGCATTGTTATATGGATTTTTCATGATGTTTTCTGGATTTGGGAACCGTGGTAGTTCATGAAATTATGCATACATTGAAAAACCCGGTTTCCTTGATATGATATTTTAGCAGCCACCATGAGATTTATCGGTGCTGATATATATACCCTACGCGAGGAAAGGAGGGATCCGTGTATGGGTACATGGTGGGGACCGGAGGTACCCTGAAGCAAGAACGTTGTCGCTGTGTGAGTCGACATCGCGGTGCTAGGCGATGAGGCTTAGGGGAACCATACTTTCCGGTGATAGGACCATTGACTCATCGGCTATCGAGTGGATACCGACGGGAGTCATGTACGTATGGATACGTCGAGAGGAGAGGGTCAGAGCTAGGCACTCGAGCTTTCGGGATAGCGTATGATACGTACCTATCAGGGGGCCAGTCATGGAGACAGCACCTGATGGATCAGCATTTCTGTGTCGATTCTTGGCACATTGGTTTCATGATATTTCCAATTACTCTTTTGTATATATAACAGGGGATTGAGTCGCTGTTATATATACCCTTACACCAATATTAGTGGAATGGGACGCTAATATATGTGTATTGCCCTCATCATATTTATTTATGACATTATATTAGGATGTTAGAACTGTGCTGGAGATTTGATTTGGGACTTAAGAGATTCATTGGGATTGGATACTGATATTGTACATACGAGATATGTGAGATCCACTTGCTGTTGTACATTTGATATATGTGAGATATACTGATATTGTACATACGAGATATGTGAGATCCACTTGCTGTTGTACATTTGATATATGTGAGATATGCTGATATTGTACATACGAGATATGTGAGATCCACTTGATGTTGTACATTTGATATATGTGAGATATACCTGATATTATACATACTAGATAGGTGAGATCTATTTGATGTTGTACATTCGATACATATGCGAGATATACTTGATATTGTGCAGTTGAGGCGATGTGACACTTAGATGATATGAGAGCCAATTTGGGGGCTGATTTGAGGAATTGGGATTTTGATTTGTCTTGCTGGATTGTGATCCTACCACGATATCAGGATTCCGTGGAAATGACATATTTCACTCCATACCTCATCTTTATATACTTGTGCACTGTTCCATGTATTAGGAGTACCTATGAGTGTACCTTTCATGAGTGTTGCACATTTACTTTCTCATATCCCCAGTGCATGATTATTGCATACTGTTGTCATATCATTATTGCTTTATATATTGGTGGTACTTGTTAGTGTACTTTCCATTATTTCGTACTCATGACCTGTTATTACTGCAATTGTCATTTATTAGATTCATGCTGTACGTACATTCTTGCGATTACCTGCATATGTTATTTACTATTCACGAGTTGGCAACTCACCCCCGTTGTGCCACAGGTGTTACAGAGTGTTCCCCAGAGTAGTCGAGGCTGGCTATTCATCTATCATCTTTTGCTACGGATACCGCATCAGCTCACAGTGTGCAGTTTGCTTAGGTGGGTTTTGTGGTTATTCGTTGTATTGTATATTCGTTGTATCCCTGTACTCTCCATCTACTATTTTCATATTGACTTAGAGACTTAGTGAGGACGATGTTGTATATTATGTTGGATTTGTTGTCTTTTATACAGTTTCCTTTCTTTTGTCTCTTATTTCTTCGCTACGGCGTCGTATATTTGTTGTGGTGGTTGCTATCCGCCTTTGGGCGTGGATTTGCTCCCGTTTGGGATGCTTTACTTTATATTTATGTTGTACCCATTTTTGGGGCTAGCTTTTACAAAGGAGGTGCTGCCAAAATTTTAAAGGAAATAAAGTTGGACTTTTAAAGAATTTGGGTTGTGATTTCAAAGACTTTTAAACAATATTTCTTATCTTTTCTGGTATTTTAATGGTTTAGATTTCTGGGTTTTGGCTTTCTTTTACTGCGTTACGCCTGTAGACGTTGAGTAGTATTAGGGCCGTCACGTGCCAATTTCGGGTCGTGACAAAGTTGGTATCAGAGCGCGGTTTTACCTTTCGGAGTGTAGGATGACCTTGGTATGATGGAGTAGGTAACCTAAGCGGAGTAACGTAGTGTGTGTATGTCTGCAGCATACTCACGATGCAGTGTTTCGCTTAAAGTGCCTAAGTACAAATTGCTTGAAATTCCTTCCTTGATGATTCATATCCTTGTGATTCGATTTCCTTGTTCTTATCGAATCCTATCTCTATTTATAGCCTTGCCGCCGATGACTATGGGGACTCAGAGTGGTGCAGCGAGGGCCGAGGTCAGAGTTGGCTCGAGTGAGACGAGCACTGACCAGGATGGCACTTTTGTTGCACAGGTGCAGACGGTTCAGCCTTCGACAGATCAGCTCGCTAGGCTTGTGACAGAGATGCAGGACTTGCGCCAGACGATAAGATCATTGGTTGATGCCATTCGAGCGCAGCGACAGGAGGTTGACACCCCTGTTACTCAGTTGTTCCTTGGGATCAGCATGCAGCAGTCTGTCACCTACGTAGCACCAGTGGATGTAGCCCCAGTCGACGAGACACATATTCCAGAGACTTTGCGAGTTCCAGGACAGTGGAGGACCCGTACAGGTGTGCCAGTCCAGGGACAGAGGCCTAGTCGTCGAGATAGATTTCGTGACCATCACGGGAGCAGCAGAGGCATAGGACGTGGACAGACGTTCGGCTCTTATCCCCAGGAGGGTCAGCAGCGTTATATTGGATGCTATCGATGTGGGAGCCTTCACCACTTCATCAGGGGTTGTTCCTTAGCGCCACGTCAGAGTCGTGTTCTAAGAGGTCGTGGGCGTGGAAGGTTCGCTCAGAGGGGTCAGTCTGGCAGAGGAAGAGTTTTGACAGTTCCGGGTAGAAGGCAGACACGAGAGTTTGTTTCTACTCATCCGGACGCACAGGCGTCCAATGCAGAGTTTTTAGGTATCCTTGTTCATGTTCTTTGATGTACTTGTTGGTTTTTCGCACGTTGTGCCGTGGTTGGGACGAGGATCGTGTTAGTTAGATCAGCCGTTTTGTTGTGTTCACTTCTGTCGGCGATTCTTTTGTTGCGCGACACGTATTTCAGTGGTATGCCAATCGGTGGGGAGATTTTGCCGTCATTGGATCCTTCTAGAGATGTTGGATTTGACGTTCTCCTGGGCATGGATTGGTTAGCTACGTGTTAGGCGTCTGTGGACTACCGTGTGGAAACAGTCAGGAATTGTTTTCCCGGTGAGTCAGTTCTTGTTGTGCAGGTGGATAGTTGTGCCGCCTCTCACAGCTTGAATTCAGCCTTTTTCGCTAGTCAGCTTTGGAGGAGATGTCGTGGATTCTTGGCGTTCATTCGAGATACTGGAGCCACAGTGGGATTGTTGGACCGGGTACTTATCGTGCGAGAGTTTTCCGACGATATTCCAGGAGAGCTAGCGAAATTCAGGGAGCTTAAGGATCTGCTGCAGAGTTGTTTGTTGGGAGGTTTGTGTGTCCGAGTGTTTCGGTTTTGGGAGCTCCTATTTCTGTTCGTCAAGGAGAAAGACGACAGATTGTGGTTGTGGATTGATAGATCGTCAATTGAACCGGCTTACGGTGCGGTTAGGTATCATTTACCTCGCTTTGACGATTTCTTCGATCAGCTCCAGAGTGCGAGACTTTTTCTAAGTTTGTTTGGGATCAGGTCATCATTGTTGCGGGTTCGGAGTGGTGGCATTCCGAATACTGTTTTTGTGCGTGCTATGGGCAGTTTGTGTTTTGGTGGTGTCGTTGAACTCGCCAATGCCCTAGCAGCATTTGTAGTTATGATGCACCATATTTCTTCAGGCCGTTCCTCGACCAGTTGCTGTTGTGTTTTGACGACATTCTGGTCTATACTTTGTGTCTTGAGGAACAGGAGCAGCACTTGAGAATTTGTTTTGCAGACATTGGGAGAGCCCAGCTGTTTGCTAGATTCTCGGAGTGTTCCTTCAGGCTTGTTTGTGTTGACTCCTAGGTCTTGTAGTTACGGGAGACGGTTTCGTATGGTTCCGAGGGAGATCGAGACCGTACAGCTTAGGCCCGGACTTGTGTGCAGGACGGAGGTCCTTTGTTTTAGTCTTAGCAGGTTTTTACCGCCGTTTCGTGCAGGATTACTAGCGTATTGTTGCACCGTTGACCGTACAGACCTGAAAGTAGGTTCTTTTCTTTGGACTGAAGCATGTGTACAGAGTTTTCGGCAGTGGAAGATTCAGTTAGCAACTGCATCAGTTCTTGCTTTTGATTCGGAGTCTGTGATTGTGACAAGGTTGTGCTAAGTTAGGAATGCGTTTGTGTACCTGATGTTATCGGGTAGAGACGTGAAATCCTATAGCAAGCACATCAGTCAACTCTCTATGTTCATTCAATTTCCGCCAATATTGACGTGACTGGTGAGATAGTTACGGGTGGACAGGAATGTAAAGAGAAATTTCAGGTTTCGTTTCAAGGTGTTTGTCTTGTTGTGCGTTTGTGTTAATTGTTTGCGGCAGTTGGGATCGTGACTCGCCATTGTTAGGATACTTCTTGATAGTTGTTATCAGGAGACATTCCAATTGGCAACCTTTAAGTTTTGTTCGTTAGGTGGTGCCGATCTCCAGTCTGTTTTTCTGACTCTGCATAGTAGGATTTTTGGACCCCAGCTAGTTTAGAGACTTCGGAAATGATCCAGCTGTTTCAGGTAAGGATGATGACAGTCCTGTGCGGAGAGAGGTCTTATGCCGACCATGGTGATCGCAGGCTCGAGTTCGCTATAAGAGATCATGTATTCCTACGGATTTTTCCGATGAAGGACGTGTTGAGTATTGGGAAGCTTACCCAGAATTGTCGGTCCTTTCCAGATCCTTAAAGTGAGTTAGTTATGTTGCCTTAAATTTGGTACTTCCGCCCAGATTATTGAGTATTCACCCCGTATTCCTTGTGTCGATACTTTGCAATTTCCTTCATGACCTTTCTCACATGATTCAGCACCAGACCATTTAGCTTGGACGCGATCTTTCGTTCACCAGCAGCCAATTGTGTTAATGGCTAGGCGGGTGGAGAAACTTCGGTCAAGGGTCTTGCCATCTGTGAAGGTTTTCTTGGACGTAGCCGTATAGTGAGGTAATCACTTGGGAGGCTGCGAAAGAGATATGAGAGTTTAGTAATCCTCTCTTTGAAGGTACGCTTAGTGAAAATTTTAAATTCGGGGAAGAATTTTTATAAGGGGGGAGATTGTAACGTTTCAGAAATCGTTTTGCGAATTTTCCCATTTTAGGGCAAAATTGTCGGTTTTTCGCGTTTTAACCCGATTTCGATCAAACGACCGTATAAGCTTACCGGCACCTATTTTAGCTAAAATAAAGCTTGTGCGCGAACTTTAGGGGTATTTGGGAGGTTTTGGTTCAGATAGTTTTTTTTCCCAAATAAAATATTATTTTAAGCGGTATTTCGTGCACGTAAATCGGGAAAATTTTTATTTTGTGAATAAATTAATTTTGTCACTAGAATTATTTTAGAAGGTTCTTTTTAAATATCTAGATTTTTTTTGGTGACTAATGGTTTGGATTTAAAAAGAAAAGAAAAGAGTGAAAGGTGGCAAAATAGCATTTTTTATATTATTTACACTCTTTCCTAGCTATTTTCTCACAAATTATTCACAAAAATACCCCCCTCACCCCCATGGCCGACCCTTATCTCTAATTTCTGTCCAAAATATTTCCCAAGCTCATTTCTTCATGATTTCTTCAAAATTCTTCAAGAAAAATTCCAAAATAAATGCAAAAAATCCTAAATAAATATAAAACCATCTTTTCCTTCACTAATCTTTCTTGGTTCTTCAACAAGCTTGGGTTTTGATGCTAAGATGATGGATTAAGCTTCATTTTGGTGTTCTTGGGGAGGTATAATTCTTACATTAATCCTTTTATACTTGCTTTAATATTAAATCTAGCTAATTTAGTAAGCTAATTTTGTGTTTAGTTTAGTTTTTTAAATTTGATTAATTCATTATATTTGGTTTAAAAAATTCATGTTAGGGTTAAATTTTGATTAAGTGATTAGTGTTTAATTCAAGTGTTAAATTGTGTTTTGGAAAAGATTAATCTAGTAGAAAATGCTAATTTTTGCTAATTACTACTTTGTCTAATTAAGGGTTTTTGCTTACTAGATTTTTGCTAAAACTTAATTAAGCAAGTTTAAAAATATAGGATTGGTTTAGATAGCTTAGTTAAGCTATTTTAAGGTATTTGTAATTGTTAGATTTGTGTTATCTTGAATCTAGTGCGATATATTGCGATAGGTTGCTTACTAGATTTCGGGGTTTTTCCGACGTAGGGTTCTTTTGGTAGTTGCGAGGTTATATCCAGTGTATTCCTCGTAATTTTTGTGTTGTGTTGCGCGATCGGGACGATCGGGGTCCAGATTTGGTGTTTTGTAGTTTAGCGACCCCAATTAGGGTTTTGGCCGGTATCGTGCGCGATAGATGCGCTAAGCGCGCAGTGTATTTTTCAGGACGTTATTCTTGCGTTTCGATGTCTTTTCGTCGATTTAGAATATATGCTTATGTGATGTGTTTATGAAATTTTAGGTTCGCAAGCGGGGACTTCGGACGCTACGACAAGGGGAAAACAGGTGGTAGGCTTCACCTAGCTTGGAGCGTTGGTGAGTAGATTTAACATCTACAGGGGAATCGCCCGCATGGCGTTATGCGTCTGGGCTAGAAATATTTACATTGTCGCATATTCTATGTCATGTTTAGAATTGCGCATTTACCCTATTAGTTAGATTGTAGTGTGCCTGGACTAGTAGTAGTAGGACACTGCACATATTATTGACGATTTATGTTGCACTAGCACTGTTTGTATGCTACACACACCGTCAATAATTACCATGTCACACACATAACCACTTATAGATGTTATATTGCTTGGTTAGGGACATTGTGACATTGATTCATATTTCTTATCACATTGACATACAGTTATCTGTTTACCTATAGGGTATTGTACTATTAGTGATAGGTACATACACACCTAAGGACATAGCTAAAGGTGTACTTGCATTTTATACTTTACTTATACCTGATAGGTATATCACATCAACATATAGGTAGATACCTATATTTCTGCTATACCATTCATGTGTCCATTTATACCTGGTGAATGCTATGCTTTTCTTTTATACGCTTTCATTACAGTTTTTATGTTGCGTATACTTTATTCATGGATTATCGCATTGTTATATGGATTTTTCATGATGTTTTCTGGATTTAGGAACCGTGGTAGTTCATGAAATTATGCATACATTGAAAAACCCGGTTTCCTTGATATGATATTTTAGCAGCCACCATGAGATTTATCGGTGCTGATATATATACCCTACGCGAGGAAAGGAGGGATCCGTGTATGGGTATATGGTGGGGACCGGAGGTACCCTGAAGCAAGAACGTTGTCGCTGTGTGAGTCGACATCGCGGTGCTAGGCGATGAGGCTTAGGGGAACCATACTTTCCGGTGACAGGACCATTGACTCATCGGCTATCGAGTGGATACCGACGGGAGTCATGTACGTATGGATACGTCGAGAGGCGAGGGTCAGAGCCAGGCACTCGAGCTTTCGGGATAGCGTATGATACGTACCTATCAGGGGGCCAGTCATGGAGACAGCACCTGATGGATCAGCATTTCTGTGTCGATTCTTGGCACATTGGTTTCATGATATTTCCAATTACTCTTTTGTATATATAACAGGGGATTGAGTCGCTGTTATATATACTCTTACACAAATATTAGTGGAATGGGACGCTAATATATGTGTATTGCCCTCATCATATTTATTTATGACATTATATTAGGATGTTAGAACTGTGCTGGAGATTTGATTTGAGACTTAAGAGATTCATTGGGATTGGATTCTGATATTGTACATACGAGATATGTGAGATCCACTTGCTGTTGTACATTTGATATATGTGAGATATACTGATATTGTACATACGAGATATGTGAGATCCACTTGCTGTTGTACATTTGATATATGTGAGATATGCTGATATTGTACATACGAGATATGTGAGATCCACTTGATGTTGTACATTTGATATATGTGAGATATACCTGATATTGTACATACTAGATAGGTGAGATCTACTTGATGTTGTACATTCGATACATATGCGAGATATACTTGATATTGTGCAGTTGAGGCGATGTGACACTTAGATGATATGAGAGCCAATTTGGGGGCTGATTTGAGGAATTGGGATTTTGATTTGTCTTGCTGGATTGTGATCCTACCACGATGTCAGGATTCCGTGGAAATGACATATTTCACTCCATACCTCATCTTTATATACTTGTGCACTGTTCCATATATTAGGAGTACCTATGAGTGTACCTTTCATGAGTGTTGCATATTTACTTTCTCATATCCCCAGTACATGATTATTGCATACTGTTGTCATATCATTATTGCTTTATATATTGGTGGTACTTGTTAGTGTACTTTCCATTATTTCGTACTCATGACCTGTTATTACTGCAATTGTCATATATTAGATTCATGCTGTACGTACATTCTTGCGACTACCTGCATATGTTATTTACTATTCACGAGTTGGCAACTCACCCCCATTGTGCTACAGGTGTTACAGAGTGTTCCCCAGAGTAGTCGAGGGTGGTTATTCATCTATCATCTTTTGCTACGAATACCGCATCAGCTCACAGTGTGCAGTTTGCTTAGGTGGGTTTTGTGGTTATTCGTTGTATTATATATTCGTTGTATCCCTGTACTCTCCATCTACTATTTTCATATTGACTTAGAGACTTGGTGAGGACGATATTGTATATTATGTTGGATTTGTTGTCTTTTATACAGTTTTCTTTCTTTTGTCTCTTATTTCTTCGCTACGGCGTCGTATATTTGTTGTGGTGGTTGTTATCCGCCTTTGGGCGTGGATTTGCTCCCGTTTGGGATACTTTACTTTATATTTATGTTGTACCCATTTTTGGGGATAGCTTTTATAAAGGAGGTGCTGCCAAAATTTTAAAGGAAATAAAGTTTGTAGCATTTTCAAAAATATAAAATATTAATTTTGGTAATTTTTATAATTTAATATTATTTTATTGATTATTTTAATATTAAATGCAAATAAATAGGAAAAATGTTAGAAAAATTATGAAAAATTTTGGAAAATTCTAAAATAGGGTAAATTAGTGAATTATGACTTTTTTTAAGTTTTGTGATTGGTTTGACACTAATTTAGTGCTAATCGCGATTAAAATCGCTAATCGGGTTTTTTGGCAATTTTGTGCAAAACTTGCACATATCACTTTTTCCTACACTTGTGTATTTTTCTTGCCATGATTTATCATTTGGGATCACTATTCTTGTGAGAAGGTTTAGGGATTAAAAGAAAAGGGAAAAAGAAAAGAAAAGAAATTAGAGTGAGGGTAGGTGAGAGAGAGAGGTGGACTTTGACTACATACCCTTGGCCATACCCCATCATTCCTCATCATTCTCCCCCTCTTCCTCCTTGTTGCTGCTGCTGCCCTAGCCTCATCCTTCCTCCACCTTCAACCCCTTTCTTCATCTCAAAAACATATCCAAAACCCCAATCTCCTTTCATTAAAAATGTGCAAAATCCCTAGATCTACACATGGAGCTAAAGAAGCAAGGATTTTGGCCACTAGGGGCAACTCAAGAATTTTCTTGAGTTACTAATGGAGGTAATTTCTGAACCATTTGCTTAATTATAGCTTTTCCTATAACCCCATGTTAAGGTTTAATCGATATTGTGTGATATTATGGATTTGATGAAAACCTAGTTAGGGTTTGAGAGGAACTTGGGTTGTATTGGGAAATTGAGCTCAGTAGAGGTCTTACCAACACCCTAGTGTTTGAATTGGAACCCAAAACCTGAAGTTTAAACCAGAATACAGATTTTAGAAACCAATATCGGGAAAAAACTGGAATCTGCCACTGTTTTTGAGAATCTGCTAACACCCCGAGACCCCTAAAATAATATTGAGTGGAAATTGAGATGTGCAGGCACCATAGAGGCAACACCCAAAACCCTAGCTCCCCACTCCACCTTGAGGCCGCCAAAACCTCCATTCTGGCCGCAATTTGCGGCCAGACCAGTGAGGAATTTCCTCGTTTTCTGTGCACAGCCCCAGCTCCTCTAGTGTTGACCCAGGGTACTTCTAGTTTTGACAGATTCTATCTAGGGTGAAATCTGGGACATATATCCTAAGTTGCTATTTTGGATTCGTGTTTCCGTATTCCGTATTTTTGATTCTGAAATGGTGGAACGTGTTTTGCCTCGACTATTTGTCGTTTATACGACGATATAGAGGAGTTATTGATGGTTTTGAAGGCGTGCCATAGGTTTTCACCTATAGGCCCCTTATCGTATAGTTTTGGATTTTATGCGCCGTTTTAGATTGGATTTGGTTTTAATGCGCATATACGATATTTGATGTGTAGGTACCCATGAAGACTTCGAGACGACAAGCAATTGCGTGGTGATGTCCGCAAATGATGATACAAGGTGAGTAGATTATATCTACAGGGGGAAGTCGGGTGGATGGCGTATAGCACCCCCGCAGTCCGTAGATAGATTACTATGTAGTTTATTGTGATATTAGGTGTATTGTGGATAGTATAGGGTTAGCAGTGACTAGTGCAGTTCATAGTCGCGAACCCTAGGATAGAATTACACCTATACACACACCCTTGCTTATCACTTGTACTTGCACTGTGATTGATGATATGTGATGACTTGGAGGTGAGTCGATGATGTGGGCTTGGTGCCCTGGGATCGGTGATTTGATACGATTCATATGTGGGATATGACTTGTGATTCTCGCGGGCTTGGGATATGTGTTTACCCCCGCATGCATACTTACTGATGTTACCGTTTTGTACTAGACATAGAGTGGTACTCTAGACTATATGATCTGATGATGGTGATATCTGTTATGTGATGAGACAGTGAGATGTTGACCCCTACCCAGCTATGGGGATGCCGTACGATGATTTACCGTACGTGCCGATATTGATGATAGATCCGCACTCATAACTCGAGGATATCTTATGATATGACATTGAGGCGAGATCACCGACTATATATCTTTATATATATACCGACTCAGATTTAGGTGGTTTCCACACTTACCCCTCCTGATTGACCTGATACTTAGGTGTAGTTTGCATAGTAGATACTTCATTGTGATGTTGACTACTAGATTTCTGCATCTTCATGCTATTCATATTGCTGGCATATGTTCATTGTTATATTATTATCATGCTGTTAGGACACCAGCACCATTATCGATGATGCGTATGTTCCACGTACACTATTTGCCGGCTCACACACTTCATCATCGATAATTGCCATGCCACTACACTGTAGTACTATTGCATTCATGAGATGATTCTTCCTTCGACTTATGCACATTACTATTCCATGTTGCATGATTCCCGATATGATTACCTTTCCTTATATGTCGCGTACATCATGGATTGACTGCATAGCACATCGCATTGGATTTAATTCCTGATGTTGGATTTTCATGTGATTTCTGGATTTGGGAACCGTAGCCTTTTCCAATAAGTAACCATTTAAAAACCCGGTTCCCTTGATATGATATTTGGGGCGTCGCCCCGTGTTTTCTCGGTGCTAGAGGATGACTTTGATATAGGGCATGATCCGGAATGACGGATGCCCGATGCATTGAGAGAGGGATAACCCGGACTGACGGATTCCCGATATATATACTTTGATATAAGGCATGATCCGGAATGACGGATGCCCGATGGATTGATATAGGGCATGATCCGGAATGACGGATGTCCGATGCATTGAGAGAGGGATGACCCGGACTGACGGATTCCCGATATATATACTTTGATATAGGGCATGATCCGGAATGACGGATGCCCGATGGATTGATATAGGGCATGATCCGGAATGACGGATGCCCGATGGATTGATATAGGGCATGATCCGGAATGACGGATGCCCGATACAGGAGGATTTACGTGTCGATGCTAGGCACGGGTTTCATGATGTTTTTCCATGATTTTGTTTATATCCTCACATTGCCTACATGATGCTTATTGTCATTGGGTGACGGGTGGACGGGTTCCAAATACATACAGACATGGATTATATACAGACTTGGATCATAGACAGTCTGGTTTTACATTGATCATACTTTATTTGTATATATAACAGGGTATGAGGGCGCTGTTATATATACCCTTACACCAATATTAGTGGTATGGGACCCTAATATATGTGTATTGATATCATTGATATTTCATCATATTTACTTCATGCAGACATACCTTACATTGATGACATGTTATTACCTGAGTACCTGGCACTACATACATGATTAGATGTTACCTTGCCACCTTATTACACTCAGATGTACTCTTGTGGATTATATTACTGATCGTTGACTTAGGATTATGTCTTGCATTCGGTTTCTACTTGTAGATGTTTCTATTCACGAGTTGGCAACTCACCCCCGTTGTGCCACAGTTCTTGCAGGTTCTGCCGTACAGGTTCTTTTGCGGCATTTCTGGCACACTTTCTTCTTGCGGGTGATTTGCTTTGGTAGGTGGTTTCTTTCGCATCAAGAACCACCATTGTATTTATTTATTTCATTGTATCTAGAAATTGTCCATCAACCAAAACTTGTTTATTCTTTTAGACTTAGAGACAGTGTTGTATTATTCGACCTAGAGTCGCGCTTAGTAGTATTGCGGTTTTCTTGTTGCTTTTGAGCTTTCTTTGGTTTGATCCTCGCCACTTGGCGTTGTATATTATTATATCATTGTGTGGTTGTGACCGTCGATTGACGAAGAGCTAGCTCCCGCTTAAGGATGCCTTTATCATTGTATATGTATTGTTATTCTCGTTTTACCCCATTCGGGGCCAGTTTTACAAAAGAAACTCTGCCGAAATTTTTAGAAAAGACTTTATTGTTTTCAAAACGTACCTTCGGCTTAGTTATTTAAAAACCTTGATTTCAAACCTGTATTTCTTCACTTCTTTAAACCAGTTTTCTTTACTTATTCTTAAAAATGGTTTTAGATTTCTTGGCTTTTGGCTTACTTGGATCAGATGGAGTCCTATAGGCTTCATATGGTTCAAGGGCCAGTCACGTGCTCTTTCGGGTCGTGACAAAGTTGGTATCAAAGCGCTAGGTTGACCTTGGTTCGAGTCTAAGTTTGACTATGTGGAGCCTAGGGAGTTATTTATATACGGAACTTAGGCTTGACCTTACGGAACTTAGACTTGGTCGAGGGGGTATTAGATCCGAACTTTCGTCGTGTAGGATGACCCTTGGTTGATGGATTAGGTGACTAAAGTAGAGTGACGTACCGTTGGTATGTTCCGCGGCATACTTACGACACGCCACTCCGCTTAAGGAACCTTAGGATGTACATATTTTTGAGATCAGTGATTCTCTTCATATCCAGGATTATTCGTCCATTCGAGATCCCCGATTCTATTAGTTTCATGATCATACCTCCATTGATGCTGTTCCTTCCTATGATCATGTATCCACTTTGGATCTGTTGTTTCCTTTCTTGCCATCGATGTGCTCTCTTTGATACTCGATTGAGGTTCCTGTCGCCATATTTGAGCGCAGTTTGGGCTGCTGCTAGGGTTACGGCCGGTGTGAGCTCGTTTGGTACGAGGGCCGACCATTGTGTTTTCTGGTGACATGGGAACGTCTCGAGTTAGTGTTGGTGATTGTGACCTCTGGTGGAGGCGAGTGCTTGGTCTTGCACCGGATGATCGGGCCATTGTTAGAGCTGCCAGTTGAGAGAGGACTGTTGATGTACAGCATACCTCAGAGATTGTGATGTCGCCTACCATGCAGACAGAGGGACCAGCTGTTGCTGAGATTGGCAGGATGTTGCTTTCGGAGCTTACGAGCTGAGATTGCCGGAGCTTTCAGGCAGATATGAGACAGATGGTAGCTAGTCTACCCGATTTGAGAGACGAAGGTGATTCGTCCGAGTTTGCGCCAGAGCGGGCCCAGTTGAGTTGAAGATTTCCAGTGTGGAGAGTCTTACTCAGATCTAGAGCAGGCTGATTCAGAGATGACCGCTTATGTATTGCCTTTCCTGGAGGATTGAGGCGTTGTTCGGCGTACAGGCATATGAGCCAGTTGTTGCTGCAAATGATGAGATATCGCCCAGATGATTGGAGCTACTGCAGCATGAGCATGTTCTTAGAGAGATGATAGCGAGTTGTTAGTCACCGAGGATGGATGACTAGGACGTGTGGTGAGTTCGCTTACCCCGATGCGAGGTCATCAGATAGATTGTTTCCAGCGAGAGATGACTTCACGCAGGTTCGTTGAGAGTCGATAGAGACGATCGAATGTCAGGAGCCTATTTTCCAAGTTTAAAGTATACGGAAAGACATGCAGGTGATTCTATGGACCCTCTAGAAGAATGAAACCCTAACTCGACTTAATGACCGTGTGACAGCCTTTGAACCTTAGGGTTTACGGCGGTTCCGCGGCGCCATTAGTGAGGCTTGGGTTTGCCCTTCTACGGCTGGACCACCGACGCTGTGGCATGTACTCGATACTATTAAACTGTACCCAAGATGTGAGCTCTTGGGGGATTATGAGGATCTGACGAGTCGATCGGATGGTTCGACATCTTTCGGATATCGTGATGGGACACTGCTTGGGAGACTCCAGATGCGAGCATAGCCGTTGGAGCACAGTGCATGCAGCCATGTTGAGACGAGTCCGAATCAGTCGACATTGACGCAGAGTGAAGAAAAGAGTTCGTACGAGATTTCGACGAGATGACGTCCCACTCCGCTGACATCAGAGGTGTGATATGCAACCCGAGGCGTGGTATATGGATATATCTTCCAGAAGAAGCGTGATAAGTAGGCAGCCATTCCGGAATAAGCTTTAGCTTCAGCATTGGATGATGACTTCCGGGCTTTTCGGCAGGATTGAGATTTGAGAAGGGAACCTCGACAGGACCCTTCTGGAAAACGATATGAGAAGACCTAGACCAGGAGTGGTCGTATTGCGCGCACCCAGCAGGCCAGAGTTCGGCATTGTCGACGAGGTAGTTGACCAGGTTCGAATAAAGGAAATTATTGTGCTGAGGACACAGGTGTCTTTTGAGCGAGAAGTGGTTGTGCCGGAAGGCCGACCTCTGTACAGATCGGCATAGGCATGATCGGAAGAGACCTTGAGCAGGATTCCTTCCAGGACATTACTGCAACGATGTTTGCACCCAGGATCAGATGTGAGACGTGCTTTCAGAGAGCCAGAGGCCGACGCCAGTGATATGCTGCCTTACGAGTAGTCGTGAGGATTGACCGAGAGGTGACCAGAGAAGTGCCAGAATGGAATCGTCCCCGTTAGCACACCTGACAGGGCCGATGAGCCGATTGACTGTGAGATTGGTAATCCGTAGAGAAGATAAGGACCCAGAGAGTCAGAAGACGCCAGACCGTGAGCAAGAGGCAGGTAGATATCCTGCGCTGCTAGCAGTGGATTGCACTGACTCCTTCTCGACTTTGAAGGAGGAACTACCGAAGACGGTATTTATGATTTGTGATTTGGTGATTCGATTATCACGTATCCGTCATTTTGGATTTCGGTATTTTGGGCGTTCTGTTTGCATGATTTAATTTTGATGACTGAGTTTCATGATTTTGATTTCATGCACCCACGGGATATTTATATATTTTGCGCAGAGTTATTACATTGGAGGTATTGATTGAGATTTCATGCCTACCGTATGCAGTGATTTGATTTGCACTTCCAGCTTGGTTTTCATGTACCTTTAGTGTTTTGATATACGATTTTGGTGCACGCCAGATGCACTAAATCGGGATTCTTCGTGCATGTCACATGCACCTGATTTATTTTTTCTGTCAGGCACACACGTTGCCTACGACAGATGTTTCGTGCACACCAGTTGCACCTAGATGTTGTTTGTACACCTGTTTGACACATATATGGATTTTGATTCCTTGCGCACCAGACGCATAGGATATTCTTATATATGCATTTTGGGGATTGATTTCTAGTAGATCAGTACATTTTTATGATATTCTTATGTGTTGATGTTTTCGGAGCCCCGACAAATTGGATTATTACTGAAATTGTTTTTAGTATTGGGGGTTTAAATTTAAATTCGGGGACCGAATTTCTTTAAGGGGGGTAGATTGTAACATTTTCAAAAATATAAAATATTAATTTTGGGAATTTTTATAATTTAATATTATTTTATTGATTATTTTAATATTAAATGCAAATAAATAGGAAAAATGTTAGAAAAATTATGAAAAATTTTGGAAAATTCTAAAATAGGATAAATTAGTGAATTATGACTTTTTTTAAGTTTTGTGATTGGTTTGACACTAATTTAGTGCTAATCGCGATTAAAATCGCTAATCGGGTTTTTTGGCAATTTTGTGCAAAACTTGCACATATCACTTTTTCCTACACTTGTGTATTTTTCTTGCCATGATTTATCATTTGGGATCACTATTCTTGTGAGAAGGTTTAGGGATTAAAAGAAAAGGGAAAAAGAAAAGAAAAGAAATTAGAGTGAGGGTAGGTGAGAGAGAGAGGTGGACTTTGACTACATACCCTTGGCCATACCCCATCATTCCTCATCATTCTCCCCCTCTTCCTCCTTGTTGCTGCTGCTGCCCTAGCCTCATCCTTCCTCCACCTTCAACCCCTTTCTTCATCTCAAAAACATATCCAAAACCCCAATCTCCTTTCATTAAAAATGTGCAAAATCCCTAGATCTACACATGGAGCTAAAGAAGCAAGGATTTTGGCCACTAGGGGCAACTCAAGAATTTTCTTGAGTTGCTAATGGAGGTAATTTCTGAACCATTTGCTTAATTATAGCTTTTCCTATAACCCCATGTTAAGGTTTAATCGATATTGTGTGATATTATGGATTTGATGAAAACCTAGTTAGGGTTTGAGAGGAACTTGGGTTGTATTGGGAAATTGAGCTCAGTAGAGGTCTTACCAACACCCTAGTGTTTGAATTGGAACCCAAAACCTGAAGTTTAAACCAGAATACGGATTTTAGAAACCAATATCGGGAAAAAACTGGAATCTGCCACTGTTTTTGAGAATCTGCTAACACCCCGAGACCCCTAAAATAATATTGAGTGGAAATTGAGATGTGCAGGCACCATAGAGGCAACACCCAAAACCCTAGCTCCCCACTCCACCTTGAGGCCGCCAAAACCTCCATTCTGGCCGCAATTTGCGGCCAGACCAGTGAGGAATTTCCTCGTTTTCTGTGCACAGCCCCAGCTCCTCTAGTGTTGACCCAGGGTACTTCTAGTTTTGACAGATTCTATCTAGGGTGAAATCTGGGACATATATCCTAAGTTGCTATTTTGGATTCGTGTTTCCGTATTCCGTATTTTTGATTCTGAAATGGTGGAACGTGTTTTGCCTCGACTATTTGTCGTTTATACGACGATATAGAGGAGTTATTGATGGTTTTGAAGGCGTGCCATAGGTTTTCACCTATAGGCCCCTTATCGTATAGTTTTGGATTTTATGCACCGTTTTAGATTGGATTTGGTTTTAATGCGCATATACGATATTTGATGTGTAGGTACCCATGAAGACTTCGAGACGACAAGCAATTGCATGGTGATGTCCGCAAATGATGATACAAGGTGAGTAGATTATATCTACAGGGGGAAGTCGGGTGGATGGCGTATAGCACCCCCGCAGTCCGTAGATAGATTACTATGTAGTTTATTGTGATATTAGGTGTATTGTGGATAGTATAGGGTTAGCAGTGACTAGTGCAGTTCATAGTCGCGAACCCTAGGATAGAATTACACCTATACACACACCCTTGCTTATCACTTGTACTTACACTGTGATTGATGATATGTGATGACTTGGAGGTGAGTCGATGATGTGGGCTTGGTGCCCTGGGATCGGTGATTTGATACGATTCATATGTGGGATATGACTTGTGATTCTCGCGGGCTTGGGATATGTGTTTACCCCCGCATGCATACTTACTGATGTTACCGTTTTGTACTAGACATAGAGTGGTACTCTAGACTATATGATCTGATGATGGTGATATCTGTTATGTGATGAGACAGTGAGATGTTGACCCCTACCCAGCTATGGGGATGCCGTACGATGATTTACCGTACGTGCCGATATTGATGATAGATCCGCACTCATAACTCGAGGATATCTTATGATATGACATTGAGGCGAGATCACCGACTATATATCTTTATATATATACCGACTCAGATTTAGGTGGTTTCCACACTTACCCCTCCTGATTGACCTGATACTTAGGTGTAGTTTGCATAGTAGATACTTCATTGTGATGTTGACTACTAGATTTCTGCATCTTCATGCTATTCATATTGCTGGCATATGTTCATTGTTATATTATTATCATGCTGTTAGGACACCAGCACCATTATCGATGATGCGTATGTTCCACGTACACTATTTGCCGGCTCACACACTTCATCATCGATAATTGCCATGCCACTACACTGTAGTACTATTGCATTCATGAGATGATTCTTCCTTCGACTTATGCACATTACTATTCCATGTTGCATGATTCCCGATATGATTACCTTTCCTTATATGTCGCGTACATCATGGATTGACTGCATAGCACATCGCATTGGATTTAATTCCTGATGTTGGATTTTCATGTGATTTCTGGATTTGGGAACCGTAGCCTTTTCCAATAAGTAACCATTTAAAAACCCGGTTCCCTTGATATGATATTTGGGGCGTCGCCCCGTGTTTCTCGGTGCTAGAGGATGACTTTGATATAGGGCATGATCCGGAATGACGGATGCCCGATGCATTGAGAGAGGGATGACCCGGACTGACGGATTCCCGATATATATACTTTGATATAAGGCATGATCCGGAATGACGGATGCCCGATGGATTGATATAGGGCATGATCCGGAATGACGGATGTCCGATGCATTGAGAGAGGGATGACCCGGACTGACGGATTCCCGATATATATACTTTGATATAGGGCATGATCCGGAATGACGGATGCCCGATGGATTGATATAGGGCATGATCCGGAATGACGGATGCCCGATGGATTGATATAGGGCATGATCCGGAATGACGGATGCCCGATACAGGAGGATTTACGTGTCGATGCTAGGCACGGGTTTCATGATGTTTTTCCATGATTTTGTTTATATCCTCACATTGCCTACATGATGCTTATTGTCATTGGGTGACGGGTGGACGGGTTCCACATACATACAGACATGGATTATATACAGACTTGGATCATAGACAGTCTGGTTTTACATTGATCATACTTTATTTGTATATATAACAGGGTATGAGGGCGCTGTTATATATACCCTTACACCAATATTAGTGGTATGGGACCCTAATATATGTGTATTGATATCATTGATATTTCATCATATTTACTTCATGCAGACATACCTTACATTGATGACATGTTATTACCTGAGTACCTGGCACTACATACATGATTAGATGTTACCTTGCCACCTTATTACACTCAGATGTACTCTTGTGGATTATATTACTGATCGTTGACTTAGGATTATGTCTTGCATTCGGTTTCTACTTGTAGATGTTTCTATTCACGAGTTGGCAACTCACCCCCGTTGTGCCACAGTTCTTGCAGGTTCTGCCGTACAGGTTCTTTTGCGGCATTTCTGGCACACTTTCTTCTTGCGGGTGATTTGCTTTGGTAGGTGGTTTCTTTCGCATCAAGAACCACCATTGTATTTATTTATTTCATTGTATCTAGAAATTGTCCATCAACCAAAACTTGTTTATTCTTTTAGACTTAGAGACAGTGTTGTATTATTCGACCTAGAGTCGCGCTTAGTAGTATTGCGGTTTTCTTGTTGCTTTTGAGCTTTCTTTGGTTTGATCCTCGCCACTTGGCGTTGTATATTATTATATCATTGTGTGGTTGTGACCGTCGATTGACGAAGAGCTAGCTCCCGCTTGGGGATGCCTTTATCATTGTATATGTATTGTTATTCTCGTTTTACCCCATTCGGGGCCAGTTTTACAAAAGAAACTCTGCCGAAATTTTTAGAAAAGACTTTATTGTTTTCAAAACGTACCTTCGGCTTAGTTATTTAAAAACCTTGATTTCAAACCTGTATTTCTTCACTTCTTTAAACCAGTTTTCTTTACTTATTCTTAAAAATGGTTTTAGATTTCTTGGCTTTTGGCTTACTTGGATCAGATGGAGTCCTATAGGCTTCATATGGTTCAAGGGCCAGTCACGTGCTCTTTCGGGTCGTGACAAAGTTGGTATCAAAGCGCTAGGTTGACCTTGGTTCGAGTCTAAGTTTGACTATGTGGAGCCTAGGGAGTTATTTATATACGGAACTTAGGCTTGACCTTACGGAACTTAGACTTGGTCGAGGGGGTATTAGATCCGAACTTTCGTCGTGTAGGATGACCCTTGGTTGATGGATTAGGTGACTAAAGTAGAGTGACGTACCGTTGGTATGTTCCGCGGCATACTTACGACACGCCACTCCGCTTAAGGAACCTTAGGATGTACATATTTTTGAGATCAGTGATTCTCTTCATATCCAGGATTATTCGTCCATTCGAGATCCCCGATTCTATTAGTTTCATGATCATACCTCCATTGATGCTGTTCCTTCCTATGATCATGTATCCACTTTGGATCTGTTGTTTCCTTTCTTGCCATCGATGTGCTCTCTTTGATACTCGATTGAGGTTCCTGTCGCCATATTTGAGCGCAGTTTGGGCTGCTGCTAGGGTTACGGCCGGTGTGAGCTCGTTTGGTACGAGGGCCGACCATTGTGTTTTCTGGTGACATGGGAACGTCTCGAGTTAGTGTTGGTGATTGTGACCTCTGGTGGAGGCGAGTGCTTGGTCTTGCACCGGATGATCGGGCCATTGTTAGAGCTGCCAGTTGAGAGAGGACTGTTGATGTACAGCATACCTCAGAGATTGTGATGTCGCCTACCGTGCAGACAGAGGGACCAGCTGTTGCTGAGATTGGCAGGATGTTGCTTTCGGAGCTTACGAGCTGAGATTGCCGGAGCTTTCAGGCAGATATGAGACAGATGGTAGCTAGTCTACCCGATTTGAGAGACGAAGGTGATTCGTCCGAGTTTGCGCCAGAGCGGGCCCAGTTGAGTTGAAGATTTCCAGTGTGGAGAGTCTTACTCAGATCTAGAGCAGGCTGATTCAGAGATGACCGCTTATGTATTGCCTTTCCTGGAGGATTGAGGCGTTGTTCGGCGTACAGGCATATGAGCCAGTTGTTGCTGCAAATGATGAGATATCGCCCAGATGATTGGAGCTACTGCAGCATGAGCATGTTCTTAGAGAGATGATAGCGAGTTGTTAGTCACCGAGGATGGATGACTAGGACGTGTGGTGAGTTCGCTTACCCCGATGCGAGGTCATCAGATAGATTGTTTCCAGCGAGAGACGACTTCACGCAGGTTCGTTGAGAGTCGATAGAGACGATCGAATGTCAGGAGCCTATTTTCCAAGTTTAAAGTATACGGAAAGACATGCAGGTGATTCTATGGACCCTCTAGAAGAATGAAACCCTAACTCGACTTAATGACCGTGTGACAGCCTTTGAACCTTAGGGTTTACGGCGGTTCCGCGGCGCCATTAGTGAGGCTTGGGTTTGCCCTTCTACGGCTGGACCACCGACGCTGTGGCATGTACTCGATACTATTAAACTGTACCCAAGATGTGAGCTCTTGGGGGATTATGAGGATCTGACGAGTCGATCGGATGGTTCGACATCTTTCGGATATCGTGATGGGACACTGCTTGGGAGACTCCAGATGCGAGCATAGCCGTTGGAGCACAGTGCATGCAGCCATGTTGAGACGAGTCCGAATCAGTCGACATTGACGCAGAATGAAGAAAAGAGTTCGTACGAGATTTCGACGAGATGACGTCCCACTCCGCTGACATCAGAGGTGTGATATGCAACCCGAGGCGTGGTATATGGATATATCTTCCAGAAGAAGCGTGATAAGTAGGCAGCCATTCCGGAATAAGCTTTAGCTTCAGCATTGGATGATGACTTCCGGGCTTTTCGGCAGGATTGAGATTTGAGAAGGGAACCTCGACAGGACCCTTCTGGAAAACGATATGAGAAGACCTAGACCAGGAGTGGTCGTATTGCGCGCACCCAGCAGGCCAGAGTTCGGCATTGTCGACGAGGTAGTTGACCAGGTTCGAATAAAGGAAATTATTGTGCTGAGGACACAGGTGTCTTTTGAGCGAGAAGTGGTTGTGCCGGAAGGCCGACCTCTGTACAGATCGGCATAGGCATGATCGGAAGAGACCTTGAGCAGGATTCCTTCCAGGACATTACTGCAACGATGTTTGCACCCAGGATCAGATGTGAGACGTGCTTTCAGAGAGCCAGAGGCCGACGCCAGTGATATGCTGCCTTACGAGTAGTCGTGAGGATTGACCGAGAGGTGACCAGAGAAGTGCCAGAATGGAATCGTCCCCGTTAGCACACCTGACAGGGCCGATGAGCCGATTGACTGTGAGATTGGTAATCCGTAGAGAAGATAAGGACCCAGAGAGTCAGAAGACGCCAGACCGTGAGCAAGAGGCAGGTAGATATCCTGCGCTGCTAGCAGTGGATTGCACTGACTCCTTCTCGACTTTGAAGGAGGAACTACCGAAGACGGTATTTATGATTTGTGATTTGGTGATTCGATTATCACGTATCCGTCATTTTGGATTTCGGTATTTTGGGCGTTCTGTTTGCATGATTTAATTTTGATGACTGAGTTTCATGATTTTGATTTCATGCACCCACGGGATATTTATATATTTTGCGCAGAGTTATTACATTGGAGGTATTGATTGAGATTTCATGCCTACCGTATGCAGTGATTTGATTTGCACTTCCAGCTTGGTTTTCATGTACCTTTAGTGTTTTGATATACGATTTTGGTGCACGCCAGATGCACTAAATCGGGATTCTTCGTGCATGTCACATGCACCTGATTTATTTTTTCTGTCAGGCACACACGTTGCCTACGACAGATGTTTCGTGCACACCAGTTGCACCTAGATGTTGTTTGTACACCTGTTTGACACATATATGGATTTTGATTCCTTGCGCACCAGACGCATAGGATATTCTTATATATGCATTTTGGGGATTGATTTCTAGTAGATCAGTACATTTTTATGATATTCTTATGTGTTGATGTTTTCGGAGCCCCGACAAATTGGATTATTACTGAAATTGTTTTTAGTATTGGGGGTTTAAATTTAAATTCGGGGACCGAATTTCTTTAAGGGGGGTAGATTGTAACATTTTCAAAAATATAAAATATTAATTTTGGGAATTTTTATAATTTAATATTATTTTATTGATTATTTTAATATTAAATGCAAATAAATAGGAAAAATGTTAGAAAAATTATGAAAAATTTTGGAAAATTCTAAAATAGGATAAATTAGTGAATTATGACTTTTTTTAAGTTTTGTGATTGGTTTGACACTAATTTAGTGCTAATCGCGATTAAAATCGCTAATCGGGTTTTTTGGCAATTTTGTGCAAAACTTGCACATATCACTTTTTCCTACACTTGTGTATTTTTCTTGCCATGATTTATCATTTGGGATCACTATTCTTGTGAGAAGGTTTAGGGATTAAAAGAAAAGGGAAAAAGAAAAGAAAAGAAATTAGAGTGAGGGTAGGTGAGAGAGAGAGGTGGACTTTGACTACATACCCTTGGCCATACCCCATCATTCCTCATCATTCTCCCCCTCTTCCTCCTTGTTGCTGCTGCTGCCCTAGCCTCATCCTTCCTCCACCTTCAACCCCTTTCTTCATCTCAAAAACATATCCAAAACCCCAATCTCCTTTCATTAAAAATGTGCAAAATCCCTAGATCTACACATGGAGCTAAAGAAGCAAGGATTTTGGCCACTAGGGGCAACTCAAGAATTTTCTTGAGTTGCTAATGGAGGTAATTTCTGAACCATTTGCTTAATTATAGCTTTTCCTATAACCCCATGTTAAGGTTTAATCGATATTGTGTGATATTATGGATTTGATGAAAACCTAGTTAGGGTTTGAGAGGAACTTGGGTTGTATTGGGAAATTGAGCTCAGTAGAGGTCTTACCAACACCCTAGTGTTTGAATTGGAACCCAAAACCTGAAGTTTAAACCAGAATACGGATTTTAGAAACCAATATCGGGAAAAAACTGGAATCTGCCACTGTTTTTGAGAATCTGCTAACACCCCGAGACCCCTAAAATAATATTGAGTGGAAATTGAGATGTGCAGGCACCATAGAGGCAACACCCAAAACCCTAGCTCCCCACTCCACCTTGAGGCCGCCAAAACCTCCATTCTGGCCGCAATTTGCGGCCAGACCAGTGAGGAATTTCCTCGTTTTCTGTGCACAGCCCCAGCTCCTCTAGTGTTGACCCAGGGTACTTCTAGTTTTGACAGATTCTATCTAGGGTGAAATCTGGAACATATATCCTAAGTTGCTATTTTGGATTCGTGTTTCCGTATTCCGTATTTTTGATTCTGAAATGGTGGAACGTGTTTTGCCTCGACTATTTGTCGTTTATACGACGATATAGAGGAGTTATTGATGGTTTTGAAGGCGTGCCATAGGTTTTCACCTATAGGCCCCTTATCGTATAGTTTTGGATTTTATGCGCCGTTTTAGATTGGATTTGGTTTTAATGCGCATATACGATATTTGATGTGTAGGTACCCATGAAGACTTCGAGACGACAAGCAATTGCGTGGTGATGTCCGCAAATGATGATACAAGGTGAGTAGATTATATCTACAGGGAGAAGTCGGGTGGATGGCGTATAGCACCCCCGCAGTCCGTAGATAGATTACTATGTAGTTTATTGTGATATTAGGTGTATTGTGGATAGTATAGGGTTAGCAGTGACTAGTGCAGTTCATAGTCGCGAACCCTAGGATAGAATTACACCTATACACACACCCTTGCTTATCACTTGTACTTGCACTGTGATTGATGATATGTGATGACTTGGAGGTGAGTCGATGATGTGGGCTTGGTGCCCTGGGATCGGTGATTTGATACGATTCATATGTGGGATATGACTTGTGATTCTCGCGGGCTTGGGATATGTGTTTACCCCCGCATGCATACTTACTGATGTTACCGTTTTGTACTAGACATAGAGTGGTACTCTAGACTATATGATCTGATGATGGTGATATCTGTTATGTGATGAGACAGTGAGATGTTGACCCCTACCCAGCTATGGGGATGCCGTACGATGATTTACCGTACGTGCCGATATTGATGATAGATCCACACTCATAACTCGAGGATATCTTATGATATGACATTGAGGCGAGATCACCGACTATATATCTTTATATATATACCGACTCAGATTTAGGTGGTTTCCACACTTACCCCTCCTGATTGACCTGATACTTAGGTGTAGTTTGCATAGTAGATACTTCATTGTGATGTTGACTACTAGATTTCTGCATCTTCATGCTATTCATATTGCTGGCATATGTTCATTGTTATATTATTATCATGCTGTTAGGACACCAGCACCATTATCGATGATGCGTATGTTCCACGTACACTATTTGCCGGCTCACACACTTCATCATCGATAATTGCCATGCCACTACACTGTAGTACTATTGCATTCATGAGATGATTCTTCCTTCGACTTATGCACATTACTATTCCATGTTGCATGATTCCCGATATGATTACCTTTCCTTATATGTCGCGTACATCATGGATTGACTGCATAGCACATCGCATTGGATTTACTTCCTGATGTTGGATTTTCATGTGATTTCTGGATTTGGGAACCGTAGCCTTTTCCAATAAGTAACCATTTAAAAACCCGGTTCCCTTGATATGATATTTGGGGCGTCGCCTCGTGTTTTCTCGGTGCTAGAGGATGACTTTGATATAGGGCATGATCCGGAATGACGGATGCCCGATGCATTGAGAGAGGGATGACCTGGACTGACGGATTCCCGATATATATACTTTGATATAGGGCTTGATCCAGAATGACGGATGCCCGATGGATTGATATAGGGCATGATCCGGAATGACGGATGCCCGATGCATTGAGAGAGGGATGACCCGGACTGACGGATTCCCGATATATATACTTTGATATAGGGCATGATCCGGAATGACGGATGCCCGATGGATTGATATAGGGCATGATCCGGAATGACGGATGCCCGGTGGATTGATATAGGGCATGATCCGGAATGACGGATGCCCGATGCATTGAGAGAGGGATGACCCGGACTGACGGATTCCCGATATGTACTTTGATGTAGGGCATGATCCGGAATGACGGATGCCCGATACTGGAGGATTTACGTGTCGATGCTAGGCACGGGTTTCATGATGTTTTTCCATGATTTTGTTTATATCCTCACATTGCCTACATGATACTTATTGTCATTGGGTGACGGGTGGACGGGTTCCACATACATACAGACATGGATTATATACAGACTTGGATCATAGACAGACTGGTTTTACATTGATCATACTTTATTTGTATATATAACAGGGTATGAGGGCGCTGTCATATATACCCTTACACCAATATTAGTGGTATGGGACGCTAATATATGTGTATTGATATCATTGATATTTCATCATATTTACTTCATGCAGACATACCTTATATTGATGACATGTTATTACCTGAGTACCTGGCACTACATACATGATTAGATGTTACCTTGCCACCTTATTACACTCAGATGTACTCTTGTGGATTATATTACTGATCGTTGACTTAGGATTATGTCTTGCATTCGGTTTCTACTTGTAGATGTTTCTATTCACGAGTTGGCAACTCACCCCCGTTGTGCCACAGTTCTTGCAGGTTCTGCCGTACAGGTTCTTTTGCGGCATTTCTGGCACACTTTCTTCTTGCGGGTGATTTGCTTTGGTAGGTGGTTTCTTTCGCATCAAGAACCACCATTGTATTTATTTATTTCATTGTATCTAGAAATTGTCCATCAACCAAAACTTGTTTATTCTTTTAGACTTAGAGACAGTGTTGTATTATTCGACCTAGAGTCGCGCTTAGTAGTATTGCGGTTTTCTTGTTGCTTTTGAGCTTTCTTTGGTTTGATCCTCGCCACTTGGCGTTGTATATTATTATATCATTGTGTGGTTGTGACCGTCGATTGACGAAGAGCTAGCTCCCGCTTGGGGATGCCTTTATCATTGTATATGTATTGTTATTCTCGTTTTACCCCATTCGGGGCCAGTTTTACAAAAGAAACTCTGCCGAAATTTTTAGAAAAGACTTTATTGTTTTCAAAACGTACCTTCGGCTTAGTTATTTAAAAACCTTGATTTCAAACCTGTATTTCTTCACTTCTTTAAACCAGTTTTCTTTACTTATTCTTAAAAATGGTTTTAGATTTCTGGGCTTTTGGCTTACTTGGATCAGATGGAGTCCTATAGGCTTCATATGGTTCAAGGGCCAGTCACGTGCTCTTTCGGGTCGTGACAAAGTTGGACTTTTAAAGAATTTGGGTTGTGATTTCAAAGACTTTTAAACAATGTTTCTTATCTTTTCTGGTATTTTAATGGTTTAGATTTCTGGGTTTTGGCTTTCTTTTACTGCGTTACGCCTGTAGACGTTGCGTAGTATTAGGGCCGTCACGTGCCAATTTCGGGTCGTGACAGCAATGAATAGCCAAACCCACATCCTAGACCCCTACGAGAGCGGCAAGCAACACTGCCAATTCTAGGGTTAGGAGACCCAGTCTCGACTCCTCGAGATGGTCTCCCACTGGACCCTAGAACTCGATTACTTGTGCTCCCCGCCTTGGTTCTACCTAATGCGGAAAAGTAAATAATATGCAATGGTGACATCATCCTCAGCCCGGAAGTGCCCCAATAAAAGAATATTACATACAATGAATTTTACATGAATGAAAATAAAAACCCTCATCTCACATAAAACCCCCGGCTATTCAAAACGCGACGATCCAATATAACATATCACAGCAACACATAATATCACATATCATCAACGTAAGTAAATATGCGTATCCCAATTGTCGTTGATGTATAGCAACGAAACCGGCGATACACTACATATTACACTTACGGTCGCAGAAAAGAAAGTGTAAAACTACAACAGTTGGAATCCGCAACCACCTTAGACATCTCATTCCTAACCAAATGAATTCCTTAGACATCACATGCCTAACAATTATAAACCCCGCATTTTAGTCTCAGTATCGAAAACACTTTTCAATATCAAGTCGGGCAATTCAACAAGATTCCCGACATCCTGATCGAATGCTCGTCGCAAACTTTAGTAGACGGCCGCACCCCCGGATGCCGTCGACGAAGTGCACTAAGGCGGAACACCGCTGCCGCGAGCACCCGAACGGATGCTTTTGGCGACGGGGTTCTCCTACAGTCACTTGGTCGGGGCTATGGGGTGTGGCTATCTATTAAGTTTACCCGGCGAGTATCCGCGTACGCTACATGATTGCGACGGACTTTTGATCACATCAAAATCTCGTGGCAACCGATCAAATGAGACTAAACTGCTAGATTTATAACATTCAAATTAGTTATCTCATAACTACTTGTGGATTCTAAATATTATATCACATTCCAGATAAATAGACAGTGTTAAACTTTCCGATCGAATAAACAAACACCCAAGATTTCCCAAATAGCTCAACACTTGAGTAGAGTTCAAAAAGTATCCATCACATGCCACAGTACCAATGGTCCAGCCGTAGAAGGGTCAAACTAACACCTCACATGTGGCAACGCCGTATTGCCCCAAACCCTAAGGTTTAGAGGCGGTTCAGACGGTCAAATAATCGAGTTAAGGTTTGTGTTCTTCTAGAGGGTCTACCGCGTTACATGCACGACTTGGAACGTTCTTTAACTAAGGAAAAATCCAACACTTGGAAATTTTCCGACAGGAGAAAAAGTGAGTTATTGATATCCGTTCGAACTTTTTAACACGTTCTAAATTACCCGGAAAAACAAAACGAAGTTAAACTTTCCGACCGAATCAACGAGTTCCTAATACATCCCAGAAAACTCAACACTTGAGTAGAATTAAAAATTCCCAGAACTATGAAAAAGGACCTAAGAATGAATACCTGAAGCAGTAGCCCCCAACTCAAAATTTTGGCCGCGGAACTGCCGCCAAACGCATGGTTTGGCCGCGGTTCCACGGTCTAATGAAGGAGTTGAGTGTCCGTACTTCACAGTAATTCTTAGATTTCCCTGCTTATTTTCTGAGTATTTTTAATATGAAAAATGTCAACTTTTGAAATTTTTTCCAGAAACTAGGTTTTATCGGGTATTCGGAGTTCGATCGGACTTTAAACTTCGCCTAGACTTTGCCTAAAGCTCTAGCTTGTCTCTGATACCACTGTAGGGTTACTAGGCACTCTCACAAGGTTCTACAAGGTATCAACCATACCCGATTAAAATTTTAGACGTGCCGAACAACCCTAACCAAGATCTTAGACTAGAGATTAGGCGAAACAAAACAAGTAAACGACTTTATTTCTAAGAGTTTGGGATTACAACCTTTGTAGTCCAGTCCTTCACTTCTAAAGCTCCGTGTTGAGGTCCCTTCGCTGCGAACATCGAGTATCCGGACTCTAGAGAGGCTCCACAAAAGAAAGATGCAAGCTTGTTTCCGATCTTCGATAACAAAGATGATCTACCTTGAAGAAACTCAAACCCAAGCTCTTGCTTTGCTAATCAAGTATTAGCAAAGCAAACACCCTAATCTAAGTGGCTAGAATAGATGAGGATGATGAAGTAGGAATTTAGCTCTCATTTATTTTCTATTTCTCACTCATTTTCATCACTTCACAAAAAGCTAGAAAGCTTTTCATGCAAGGAAGAAGAAGAAAGAAGATGATCAATCCTTTTGTGATGAATAATGAAATCTAGTGAGGTTAGAAATGCAACCATGGGTTAAGTATGATAACTTAACCCATGTAGAGACTTAACCATGGTGAAGGGTTGGGTTGGGTTAACAAATATCAACCAAAATATCTTTAGAAAATATCTTTAGTTAAAAACAAAAGCAAACCTTCTAGAAGATTCAAGAAGGTTTAACCCTAATCCAAACCCTAACCATGTTTAAACTCCACAAAACATGTTGCATTTGTAATCTTAACTTGTTACAATATTATATATCACATATATAATATATTTTGTAACAAAATAAAATAATACAATTAACATATATCGCATACATATCAATGTATTACCCGAGTGAGAAAAAGAATCTTTTAGTGAGCTTATATTAGTTAATGTAATTTAATATATCAAATATATAATTATACAATAAATTATCGAATCAACACTTGATCCGATAATCTGGCTATATCACAAATAACCGACTAATATAATCTGCATCAGTTCATCGAATCAACACTTGATCCGATGACCCGTCAATATCTCATATACCCGGTCGATAACTCATATCGCGAGAATCTAATACAATATCACATACACGTATTGTTCTCGGTCCCGCACATATCATATATGTGCTCCTACTCCGTTTTGCCTGAGCCAGGAAACCTCTGTGTAGGACTCTAAAGAATCATCAATACTCCGGTAGTAGGTGATGATCATATCAAACACCCACAAGCTGCAAGCGGTCAGCTAAACGTAACAGCCACCCAGGTATTGAGCGATCAGAAGATCAACAAGAAAGCCTGTACTTTCTCCTGCGAATCCAATCAGTAACACTCCCGTACAGTCCGGTCTCTTCGTCTGATATGTCGCATATCTCGCCTAGGGGTGGTAAACGTCAGACCCCAGTAGCTTGATAAGTCATATCGATATGAGGTCCATAACAGTTCGAGAAACTACTGATAACACTTACCAGTAAATCTCAGCAACCCTGGCCAGGGATTTCCAGTTATAGCCAATCGAACACAGCACAACATCAACTCCCTATACCGGGAGAGACGAAACCCCTCCTATCGCTCATTGCCTCCATGTGATTCGGGACTCTACCCAAAATCCACCTTTTTGCACGCCCTCTTGGACGTGGTATGATGGAAATCAAAGCACAGTGGGAATCACACAAGACTCTATGACGATCTCGGGTCTACAGACTAACCTGTACCAGTGTCACCAGAGAACTATCATCTGACGTGAGGTATAATACCATCTGGGAGTTCTCGGCGAGTCCGTCCAGTGTACCCAGTCTCCACTGAGCACCCATATACCTTCTCTGATGTCAAACAACAATGGATATGGGATCATCCATCGCCCATCATATGGGTCAAGAAGCGCAAACGCTAGTCTACTCTGGAGTATCGATATCCTGTCTCGGCACTCCCACGACTAGGAACATTTGAAGGATGTACTTGGCGACTACACTGTCCCCACTAGTATGATCTGCATCATAGTCCTGGTAGTCACTCATCCTAAGGGCTTTATCAACATGTAACATAGAGACAATCAGAGTACATGTTAAGATAAAGGGTAACCAGATAGCATACTATCATGTCGAGCAGAAAAGTCCTCCCTATATATGTCCAAGCATCTACTACAATATACAACGTATGTACAGTAATGGCCTCTAGGGCATACATATAACTAACAGATTGTATACAAGGGTCAATATTGAACCTCTTGTAGGGAAGCATTGGAGGTTGTGATGGCTTAAAAACATGTTCAGGTCCCTGTAGCTTAAGGCTTTTGAACCCTGTGAGCCGTGAGGGTCTCAAATGGGACTTCTCCTTACGAGTCATGAGGATCTCGTAAGTGTAATTTCTCCTTAGGAATCGTGGGGATCCCTAAGTGTGTTGCTCCCTTGTGAGTCGTAAGGATCTCACGCAGGTGGTTTCTCTTCACAAGGTCGAGAGGACCTTGCAAGTGTCTTTTAACGAGATTGCGCCCTTTCGGGTTTTCACAAAACTCGCCGGTAACCCTGCTGTTTTTACTCATGGAGCCCTTTCGGGTTTTCATCCGTGCCCATCTCGCTTAAGGACATACCGTTTTCTTTCTTCTCTTTTTTTTAATTCTTTTACTATTTTTTTGTCAGCCTTGGGATGCTGCGGTCCGTAGTAGTTTATAGACATCTCAGTCAATAGCTAGTTTTAGAACATAGTGGTCCATCGTTAGTTTAAGGACGTTTCGGTCTGTTGTTAGTTTTAGGATATTTCGGTCCGTTTGCCGGCTACTACTTATAGAGTTTGGGCTTAGGAAGATAGCGAGCGGACATAGGCATCGTCATCTATCATTAACCTAGGCCGTGACTCATCAGGCGTAATATTTTTTCAGGAATCGACCGTTTATTGGCCTGAAAGGTCTTTCGCCATGCATGTCCATGAGTAGATAGGCTCCACCCTGGTAAACTTTGTCTATGATATACGGGCCTTCATAGTTCAGCTTGAATTTCCCTCGCTTGGCACGATTGGGGATTATAGGTATTTTGATCACTAGCACGAGTTCGCCTTGGCGGAATGTTCTCGGCCTAGTCAATCTTTCGTATGAGCGCGTCATCTTTGCTTTATAAGCCTCCAGGTTTTGTTGCGCTATGAGCCTAGTTTCGTCGAGGGCATCAAGCTCCTCAAGCTGAAGGTAAGCATTTTCTTCGTCTGTTAGCTCGTAGTGAACCGCCACTCGTAGAGAGGGTAACTCTATCTCGAGAGAGAATACCGCTTCTATGCCGAATACCAATGCATACGGCGTTGTGTTTGTGGCCGTTTTGAACGTAGTTCGATATGCCCAGAGAGCTTCATGCAGTCTCTCGTGCCAGTCCTTCTTATTTCAAGACACCATCTTTTTCACGATCTTCGTCAAGATCTTGTTGAAAACCTCAGCTAGACCGTTAGCTCGGGGATTATAGACCGAAAAGTATCTCCAGTCTATGTTATGCTGTTGTGCGAAGCGGCTGATCTTGTGGCTTCTATAGGCTGGCCCGTTATCGGAGTTAATCCGTCGCGGAGTGCCGAACTGATAAATGACATGTGTCTTGAAGAAATAGAGGATATTCTCCATCTTCACTTCTCTTAGTGGTACTGCTTCCGCCCACTTGGATAAGTAATCGGTTGTTGCCAGTATGAACCGATGTCCTCTGGACGATGCTGGTTCGATGGGGCCAATTATGTCAGTTCCCCACATTTCGAACGGCCAGCTAGCCACTGTTGGGTGTAGCAGATTTGGATGCTGATGGATGAAGTCCCCGTGAATTTGGCATGAGTGGCACTGCTTCGCGTATTCTAGGCAGTTTTGGATCATCGTGGGCCAATAATAGCCCATCCTTTTGATCTTTAATTTCATTTTCGGCCCGGCTTGGTGAGAACCGCAGAGTCCGTCGTGAGTTTCTTGTATGACTCCATTTGCTTCTTCAGATCCCAAGCATCTTACCCACAGAGAATCAAATGATTTCTTATACAGAGTATCATTGACGAAGGCAAAAGATAAAGCTTGTTTCATGAGCTGATGTCTTAAGGACACATCTTCAGGTGTTCGACAGGATTTTAAGTAGTCTATAAAGACTTCTCTCCAATCCTTAGCCTTTTCTTGGTCTTTTATTTGTAGAGCTATTTTCTCGATCGCTCCCTTTTCTTCGGATGACTCCGGAGATATTTCTGCCGGTGTAAGAACCCGACGGCTTTGTACCACGATCCTTACGTCATCGAGGTTCTCGTCGGCCAGTTCTTTAGCGAGCTTGGCTAATGCATCCGCCTTGCTATTTTCCGCGCGCGGTATACTTTCCAGGGCGTAGGAAGGAATTTGAGTCAGCAGTTGCTGCACTCTCTCGCCGTACTTTACCAACTCCGGTTTGCACGTATGATAGTCGCCGTTTACTTGGCTAACGACCAGTTGGGAGTCTCCGTATATGAGGAGGTTTTCGATTCCCATGTCGACAACGATCTCAAGACCTGCTATCAAAGCTTCATATTCGGCTTTATTGTTCGTCCTCGGCTCTGTTAAGGAGAAAGCAAAGCGCATTATCCCTCCTTGTGGAATCACGGAGATGAGGCCCACCCCGGATTTGATTATGGGGGTGCTTTGTTTGCGCTTCTTCATGGAAGATGCTCCATCGAAATAGAGTTCCCACCGGGTATCATTCTCTCTTTTCTCCCTGTCGATCATGTCGAACGCGTGCTCGTCGGGCAATTCGCAGTTCAAAGGAGAATCGGCGGGTATCGGATGCTCAGTGAGGAAGTCGGTGATGGCCTGGCCTTTCACTATCTTGAGAGGAAGATAAGTTATCGAGAACTCCATCAAGAGCAGGGCCCATTTAGCGAGCTGTCCCGTTAATATAGCCTTTGACATCAAATATTTGTGAGGATCCACTTTTGATATGAGATGGACCTCATTTGCCAACGCATAGTGGCTGAGCTTCGTTATCGCGAAGATCAACACCAGGTAGTGTTTTTCAATGGGGGAGTAATTGTTTTCTGCCCCAAGGAGAACTCGACTCAAATAGCAGAGGGCTCTCTCCTTCCCTTGGTCGTTCTCTTGTGCTCACAGCGTGCCTAAAGAACTTTCGAGGGCTGTTGTGTACAGGACGAGAGGTTTTCCTTGAATGGGAGCGGCCAATACTGGCGGATTCTGCAGGTATTGCTTGATTTCGTCCAGTGCGCTTTGGCATTTACGATCCCAGACGAACGGGGTTCCCTTCTTCATTAGGTGACTGTAAGGATGATACTTGCCGGAGAGATTGGCTATAAATCGCTGGATATACGCGAGCTTTTCTTGGAGAGACCGCAGTTGCTTGAGAGTCCTTGGCGGAGGCATTTCCATGATCGCCTTGATCTTCGACGGGTCTATCTTGATGCCTCGGTGTCGGACGACGAATCCTAAGAACATGCCCGAGGAAACTCCGAACGCGCATTTAAGAGGGTTCATCTTCAAGTTGTATTTCCGAAGGCGTTGAAACATGATCTTCAGATGCTCTAAATGTTCCTCGTATGATTTGCTTTTAACTAAGAGGTCGTCAATATAGCATTCGACGATTTCATATATAAGGTCATCAAAAATCTTCGTCATGGCCCTCTGATATGTGGCACCAGCGTTCTTTAGACCGAAAGGAATCACCTTGTAGCAGAATATGCCCAAAGGGGTCCGGAAAGCGGTATGCTTCTGGTCCTCGGGATGCATTTTTATTTGATTGTATCCTGATGAGCCGTCTATGAAGGATTAAACTTCGTGAGTGGACGTATTATCTATCATCAGCTCGGTAACCGGTACAGAAAAATCGTCCTTCGGGCAAGCTTTATTGAGGTCCCGAAAGTCCACACATATGCGCACTGATTGGTAGAGATTTTCTGTGTTTAAATTTACCGCAATCAAGACGGTGTCGCTCGGTAGCTTGCCGGTTGAGTACGGGTCGATCCACAGGAAGAAGGAATCCTTTTCTTTATGTTCTAACGAGTTAAATCCAATTAAGTTGGGTTTTGTTTTAAGATCTACGAATGAGAATAAGTTAATAAAAAGCTTGCTAGGGTTAGTATTAGGTTAGTTTGAGATATGGATCTTCTCACATCTTTCAATGCCTTAGTTGTGAATAAAGGTGTTAGGATAATCGGCAACAATGGAGATTAGCACGACTGGAAAGAAACTTAGTTTCTTCCTTTTAGTCCTTGTCCGTCCATTCTTGGCTCTTAGCCCTAACCTCCGGTTAATTCAACCACAACCGGTCTAACTAGGGAATCACCGCTATCATGTAGGATAGGGTGCCGTAGTGAATGGATTATGGTTGAATTAAAGGAAGTCCGTATTTAAAATTATTTGGGCAAAGAAAGGAGTGAGAGAGATTTCCTTCTCTCAAAGCTTCCCTCTCCTACCCTAACAAGTGAGGAATTAGTCACTCATTAGTGAGATAACAATAAAATTCATTATAAGAAAAAAGCAGATAAATTTCTATCACTAAATTTAACAAATTAAAATTGCATGTATTTAAAATATGATAAAAGAATGCGATATTAAAAAAATAAAAACTTACTTTATTGATGACCTCTCAAAAACGCATTACAATGGAATTGAAATTTAAATCTAGAAATTAAAAAGAGACATAAAAGTAAAGAGAGGCATACCCAAAAGAGGCACCCTAAAAGAGGCACCCTGAAAGAGGCCCCTTAATTTGGCTTTGAGCTCTACTATTTATAGATAGGAAAACCCTAGGTTTATATTCTGATCCATACACGAAATTACAAAACTACCCCAAGAGAGCCAAGTCAAAGCACCGACACTGCCACCGATACGTGCACTGCACGGCCGCGGAACCGCGGCAGAAGTGCCTGTTTGGCCGCGGTCACGCAGCCATTTGGTGGGTTCATGGGCCCATATCTTCAAGGTTTCTTCATGTTGATTTTATCTTCTATTTTCTTCACTTGGTTTCTCAGAATCTCTTCAATCTCCTTCCAGATTTCCAACAGTGCAGAATGATGTGGACTTTTGCTTTGAGCTCCGTCTTGAAGTCTTGGATCTTGTGTTGCCCTTTTGCTTTGTGCATTAAAGTGTCTAAATGATTTTCCATTTATTCCTTGAACTGGTAGGCAACATCATACGGATTCATCTGTTGTTGGTCGTAGTCTCACATTTGTAGCTACTTTTCATGAATTTCACTGTAACGAGCTGAAAACCTGTAACCTGCAACTATTTAGCAGACATGGATCAAAAGTATCTACTTATATACAATGTGATTAAGAATGGGCGATATAAAGATGCAAAAATCAGATATGAACAAATACCCCCAAACTTATCTTTTGCTCGTCCCGAGCAAAGCCAATTTTATTCTCAAAATGTCCTAACCCCACTTTCGCAGGGAACGCGATTGCACTGAGCTCGTGCAACAAGCCGTTAAACCTCTAGGTGCCCTTAGCAGGAGGAGTGTTGTCTCCTGAGGGTTTTCAGCAGATACTACCCATAAAATCCGATCAATTTGGTCGTTGACTCTAATTCTTCAATTCAGTATTCTAGCAAGAAATTCTATCATCTTCAACTTAGAAATTATTAACCCGTATTTTTCAAACTCCCTTTTCATTTAACTTAAGATCATATATGTTTTGCAAATTTATAAAGCTTTCAACATCTCCTGAGTTTTCCTTCTTAGGTGCAATCTTAACTCAAGAATTTTTATAATCTCTACTGAAGATATAAGCCCTATCTTTCATTCCTATCTTTCATCCAAACCCCAATCATATACCCCTACGTGTGTGTAATTTTTTTACCCCTACACTTAGAAATTCAATTCAAGCTATCATACTCTTGTCCATCGTCCAAAGCACTTTTTAGTTGGTGATGAAATTGCTCACACATTCTTCATGCGACCGTTAATACTTCTTGAGGTACTAAACGACCAATTACAAAATGTGCTTGCGTATTTAGGCGTAATTCCTAGTCTTGTAATACCTAAGGCTTAGCAGTGACTCCCAAACCAGTTGGTCTAAGGCACTAAGTGATAAAGCACCCTTACTATATTTTTTTATTTTATGCTGCCTTATGTAATTACAAAACCAGTGTTCATTTTTTTCTTTTCTTTCTTCACCATTTTTATTTTATTTTCCTTCATACTAAGGTTTTTAGACAAGAGCATTTCAAGGTATGCTCTACTATTCCAAGTTTCAAGATGTGTGTAAGTGCGTAAAGTAGGGTATATATTTTCAGAATTTGGACTTAAGGTTCAGAATTAATTTTTTCAGACTTATACTTCAAATAAAGCTTTCAATACTCTTCACTTATTTCGACTTAGCCCAAGAACTGAACTCAAAATTTGCCTATTTCTAAATAAACTACAAGGACGTATATTTTCTACAGTTAAAATTTAATAAAGGTTATTTTTAGAGTTTTTAATTTACTAAGTTTAAGATCTAGTTTTTCCTAACTAGTCAACCGTCATGTTGAACTTGAGTCAAATATGGCCAAAATTGAAATTTTCAATTTTTATAATTTTTAATTTTTTAAATATTTTTTTATAAAGATGCTATGCAGAAAAATAAGATACGGAATTAAATATGCAAAAAAAAATATGTACAAAAAGTTTTTATATTTTTGGAAATTTTTTCGATTTTTTGTGGGTTTTAATAATTATGCAAATGCAAAATATACACATGAATGCGAAGGTAGAAAGCTTACCGAGCACACCTCCAAACTTAAACTTGACAGTGCTCTCACTGTCAGGCTACACGAAGATGGTCAAAATTGTCGGCGCTCCCTAAAAGAAAATTTTAAACAAAACAAAAAGCAAACCAAAATATATAAAAAAAAGGTCCCCCCAAACTTAAGTGAAACATTATTTTCACTGTTTATGCGTTAAAGTTCAGAGTTAGGGGGAGAAAAACACAGTATCAAGCTATACAAGGCCTTACACAGGCCAAAAGTTAGCACCAACCATTCAAAAATTTTATCGTTACAAAGCGGCGTTTGGTGAAAGAACATGTTGTATAGAGTTAGGAAGAAATGGGGTAAAGATAAGTGGTGTAATGGAAAAAGTTTACGTCTCGATTTGTAGAGACGAAACAATAATTCTGAACGAAAACGAGAATGTGGATGATTAGGAATGGGAAGAATGGTCACATTCTCGTATGGGATAAGAAGAAATGGCGGTGGTTCGACTTCTTCAGGTGAAGGTTGATTAATCACAAAATCCATGTCGTTTAGGAATGCGAGTTCGTCGGCGAAAATATCTTCGAAACTTTCATTGATGGTCCGATTGAACGTTTCAATGTCAATAAGTGTCGCGCCAGAATTCAACACACTTGATTTTTCAAAAATTACGGAGGTAGGAGACTCGTAAGGCTCATCTACCTTATTCTCAAAAGAGTCTAAATCAAGTTGTTTTTCTAGAATTATCGAACTCAAAATATAGGATTGTGATTCATTAACACTCGCTATCATTAAAGGAAGATTAGAAGAAGAACCAGAGAAAGTGGGAGAAAGAAGTTGAATACGAACTTGATGGTGGAGATGGAGTGTATAAATTAGCACAATTTGTAATGACCGATGTGTAAAAAGCGATTGTGCTAATCTATCAACCCACTGAGAAATGAGGTCAAATCTCTCAAGATTCGTGAGAAAACAAGGGTACGTCGAATTTGGTAAACCAGATATTAAAAATGAAAGTGTAACGGTTTCTTGCAAGGTCGGAGCAAGGATGGAGGGAAGTGATTGAGGAAGGGTATCGGTTAAAGATTCAGGAGGGTGTTCGCAGTCAATGAAAGGGATAGAATGAATTGGAAAATCCGACTCATCAAGTAAAACTGCTTCATCCTCAATAATTTCCTCAATACTCTCCTCAAAATTTAGCTTATCCATGCAATTCTCATCAAAATTAAGATGCATATGATGTTCGGGAGAAACATTTAATGACACGGGATGATGAATTAGAGAGAAAAATTCAGTCAAATCTGTGGGTTCATCATCCAAAATATTCCCAGCGTCAATATCCTTAATCAAGTGAAAATCAATTTTTTAGATACCTCATCAAAAGCATGGATATTAATCAATTCAGGTTCTAGAGTGGAGGTGTAGAGGTCAAAGGGATTGGTGATGGTTTCACTTGAAAGGGACCCTTCACAATCAGGTAAATCAAACACTACAAAGTCGCACAACTCATTAAACGTTTTATCTTCAACTGGTGAATCATTTGGAACACTTGATAGACATTCAAAACCGGAGTTGTGAGATTCAATTGGGGATGGGTAGGTTTGATTTGGAAGGGTGTACAACTCACTCTTACCACTCAAATTCTCAATCTGTCCAACCGCCTCATCATACATTAGAAAATTTGGAGCTAGTTGGAAACCAGCTACCGGGTCACTAGGTTGTATGAGGGCAGCCATGGATGCATTCAGATCCATCATCTGTTGGTATGACGCTACCCTAAAGTCTTCCAACGACTGTTCCAGACTAGACATGAGTTGTGAAGGAGTTTCAGTAAAAAATTCAAATTTGTTTGGATACTGAAAACTCCCAAATAGCTGTGTAGAAGCAATGTCCAGGGAAGGTGTAAAAGTTGGGTAGGATGGATAGGAATAGAATGGTTGGACATGGGTAGGATCAACATACAGATAAGAAGGTGAATGGAATTGTTGATCCAAAGAATTCACAATGGTGAAAGGAGTGAAAGATCGGTTACGAGATTGTTCAATATGTTCAGCAATAGACATGGGTTTCGGAGTTATAATAGGACTCAAAAAAGGAGTATCAACGTAAGAAGGTGGTGAAGGTTGAAATGGTTGTTGATACAAGGTGGATTGCAGAGTCCAATTGGTTGTCCTAGACGCGTCTATCTGATCTTTCAAAGATATTTTGGGCATGGAGGGGTCGTTCGAAATTCGACTAAAACAAGAACCGTAGGAAGTAATGTCTGGTTGTGGGTACCAAAGTTCGGCAAGAGTTTTGCGAGGTGGGGTACACATGATGTGATGAGAGAAAGGAGAAGAAAAAGAATGTGATTTTTTAAAATATTTTTTAAATATTTTTTTTTAAAAAAAAAGTTTAGCAAGAATGTATACGGACTTACTTCAAACAATCACAGTTAAAACATACACAATCATACCTAGAGCTATGGTCTTCTAAGTCCACTAGACTGTTCCTAACTGTTCCAAAGTGAAAAGTTGTGAGATATCCCTCAAATTTCCTCTTCACCGCCAATTGTGGCCAGGTAAGCACAAATGAAGAAAGGAGGGTTCCGCTCACGAATCACCGTGAGACGGGCCTTTTAAAATTACCTTTCTCACTTGTCTAGCCTAGGCACCACAAAGTCAGGTTTAGATAAACGAATGAATGCCCACAACCTTCTTCTATCCTAATGAGCACGACAGTTCTTAATTGGCTGAGTCTAGATATTTTTTAATTAACTCAAGGGTGATGCATATGCTTTTTAGTGATTTTTGGGGTTTTAGGAAGGGTACTAAAATCCCCACCCAATCTTAATTGGTGTTATAGCCCCTTAGATTCCGTATTAATTATGCAAAGCAGTAACACACCAATTTTTTTTATTTGCGGCACAAATAATTCTGCACAAAAACAATTTATTGGAGAGGGAGAAGAATTTGCGCAAAGAATGCTACAGAAAAATTTGTCAGTGGAGTTCAGAAGAGAGGAGAGGAGAAAAGATATTCACAGAGATTTTGGTTTGCTGACGTCACCCTTTGACCACGGTTCCGCGGTCAAACTGTCGACTATGCCGCGGTTCCGCGGCTGTTCAGACATTTGACTGTTTCAAAGTTGTTCCCTGTGCTGAGTTTGTTTTCCTCTTTCTGTCTAGATCTCCTGAATATTGATTTGTTCACTGAATTTGCTCCATATCTGAAACAGAGTTTGCTCAAAGCCTGCACACTTGCACAAAAACCTTTCAAAAATAACAAGATGATTTTTATTTATTTATTTTTAAAAAAATTTCAATTTTTATAATTTTTAATTTTTTTTTAATTAACCCGAAATTACACAAAGAAAGGGACTACCGTTTCCCCGGCAACGGCGCCATTTGATTGATAGAGATTTTCTGTGTTTAAATTTATTGCAATCAAGACGGTGTCGCTTGGTAGCTAGCCGGTTGAGTACGGGTCGATCCACAGGGAGAAGGAATCCTTTTCTTTATGTTCTAACGAGTTAAATCCAATTAAGTTTGGTTTTGTTTTAAAATCTACGAATGAGAATAAGTTGATAAAAAGCTTGCTAGGGTTAGGATTAGGTTAGTTCGAGATATAGGGACATTGCAGTCGATTAGTTTAAGGACATTATGGTCCAACATTAGTTTAGGGACATTACGGTCCAGGTTAAGGACATCATAGTCCATGGGTTTTAAAGGACCCCACAGTCCGAGGTTAAGGACATCATAGTCCATGGGTTTAAGGACCCCACAGTCCAGTTTAAAGACGTCATAGTCTATGAAGTGTATGGTTGTCGGGACCCGTCACCTCTCTGAAGACGTTGAAGGATTACAACGACATATATCAGAGGGGTTCAGAAATGTATCCTTAAACCGATGTGAGTTGGTTGGAAGATCTGTAGTCCAATTTAGGACTAAGATCTGTTGAAATATTTATGAGCAGGTGGGCTCAATTAATATAAGTTGAGGACTTATGGCCAATATTGGGCTAAGTCCAATAAATGTTTAACATTTTATTCTGGCTATTGAGCCTTCATTTGGGCTTGGCCCTTCTGACAATATTTTTGTCTTTTATTGAATGCTGAGCATTCACCAGAGCTCTGGGCTTATTAAAGAACAATTTATGCTCTGTCAGCGCAACACGTGGCGCGCCAGGCGCTTTGCACCAATCAAAAAGCGCAGTGCGCTACTGCCAAGTAGCGCATATGTAAGGGACACGTGTCGCACTCAGCGCTAGGCGCTAGATAATGAGCGTATGATGTCAGTTTATGAGCACCGAGTGCTAATCCATGAGCGCATTGCACTTTCAATTTAGTGGCGCACACGTGAATGGCACGTGGTGCTCTTGGCGGTGAGCGCCAACCCATGAGCGCAGTGCGCTATTTCAGAAGCGCAAAGTGCAAGTTGTTAATTAGCGCATACATGGTTGACACGTGGCGCATTTAGTGCTTAGCGCCGGTCCAGAGAGCGCAGAAGCGTTGTTCAAGAGCGCAAGGCGCATTTCATGAGCGCAAGGCGCATTTGATCAATTTTATGATCTGGAAAACAAGTTTATATTCTTTTAAAAGAGACTTTGTCTCAAGATTCAAGAACAACGGTTCTTATTTTGCAGGAGAGATTTTCAATCTCTTATTTCGATGAAAGGCTTTGCCTTTATGGATCCATGATCTGTGAGAAGAATTATGTTCTTCTTTTATTTTATGATGAGATCTTTTGATCTCTTTTATGAAAGACTTTTTTGTCTTGAAGATCTATGATCTTTTAAGAAGATAATTTTTCTTTTTAATTATGATATGATTTCATCTCTTTGTTGATCACCATTCTTTTTACCTTGAAGAAAAAATCTTCTTTTGCTGAGAGCTATGCTTCTCTTCCTTTGAATTTTTCAAAGTTTATGGGGGGGGGGAGGGGTTCCTCTATATGAGACTTGAAGTCTCGGGGCCTTTATATAGGGCAAGATGGTTTGTTCAATCAGTTAAAGAGATCTTTCTCTGATTGATTTGGGGATGTTTCCCCACCATTGGATCTTTGATCCTAGGGCTTCTGTTTTACAGAAGGCAATCTTCTTGTTTTTAACAACATTGAAAAATATTTCCATAACAGAATTTAATTCTGATTAATTAATGATTTATCATTATTATTAGATCTTTTGATCTAACGGTGGGGAGATTTTTAATTCCAGCGCTATCGCACCCGTTCTTTGCACGTGGTGCGCTGCTCAGAGCGCAGCGCACCTTGCGCTAGCGCACCTATGTTTGACACATGGTGCGCTGCTCAGAGCGCAGCGCACCCTATGCTAGCGCACCCGTGTTTGACACGTAGCGTGCTGCGCAGCGCGCCTAGCACTAGCGCACTCATGATGCGCTGCCTAGGGCGCAGCGCACTTGGCGCTGCATCTGAAGCGTTCAATTTTGAAATTTGAATTTCAAACAGAGCCTTGCTCTGATTGGGGGAAACACTAATAATTAGGAATTAAAATGATTTATTCATTTAAAAATATATTTAAAGGATTTGGCATTTTTAAGATTTATTATATGCAGTTTGAATGAAAACACGATTAGTGCACTGCTAATCGCGATTATGCCAAATCCGTGTTTTTACAGTTTTTCATGGCTAGTGAACCATGTCGTGTTGAATTTGGTTACATGTTGTTGCATTTGTGTTGTTTTGTGGGTATTATTGTGATTTGGTTTTAAAAAAGAAAAGAAAAGAAAAGAGGAATGGCAAAAGGGTAATTAGTGAGAGAGTGGGTGAGAATAAGAGAGGGAGGAGAGAGAGGGCTGCCACATTCTCTTCCTCCACCATTTTTACATCATTTCCTTCTCCTCCTTCAACCTCATCTCCTTCCACCTTCACCCCAAAAAATCATCTCCAAATCTCCATCAAAACCCTAAACCCCTTTCATTAAAAGTGATCTTCTCTTCACCCTCTACACAATAGACCAAGCAAAGTAGGATTTTGACAACATTGGCAAACTAGGGTTTTTCTTGGGTTGCCCAAGTGAGGTATAAATTCTTCCCTCTAGTTTAATTTAAGGTCTAATAGCACCTTATAGTAGTTTAGAGTTAAATTGGTATTGATTAGTGAGGTTAGAAAATTTCTAGAGAAGGATTAGGGTTTGAGTGGTGTTGTGGTGATATAGTGGCTGTTAACAAGACTTGAGTGATGTTTTTACTGACCTAGAACAGAGAATAGAACCCAAAACACGGACTTAGAAACCCCGACATCGGATAATTGTGTGAATTGTGAGGGTATTTTGGAATCTGCTAACACCCGGGGACCCTAAAAATTATTTAGCGATTACTATGAGTCATGCAGGCAACCTAGAAGCTACCCTGAAAACCTGAGCCACCCCTCCATGTTCTGGCCGCAAATTTAATCTATCTGGCCACAAATTGCGACCAGGGTGGGACCATTTGTGTTCGTATTTATTCTGTGGCTTTATCTCCAGTAAACTAGACCCTTGACATATGCAACTTTGGCTAATTTGGCCTAGGGTAAATTCTATAGCTAAATTTCAAGATTTCTGATTTCGTTTGCGGCTTTTTTAAAGAATTTGAATTTAGTATGTGGATTTGTGTTTCCATCGTGTGGCATTTGAACGTCAACGACTAGGGTTACTGATCGTGTTTTGCATGCTTAGGCCATAGGTTTTGACCTATGAACGATACGCGTGCCGATTTGGTTTTCGTACTTGATTTCAATTTACGATGTCATGTGATATCCTTGTAGGTAACCTCGAGTGGGCTCAGAGCAACAAGGACGAGCATGGTGACATCGACATCGGTAAGCAAGAGCAAGGTGAGTAGATTTATATCTACAGGGGAAGTCGGGTGGATGGCGTATAGCACCCCCGCAATTTCATAAGATTTTGATGTGACGTGGTATATAGATACATATATGGGTTATTGCGAGGTATGAACCTTAGAAAGAAAAGCTTTAGGAGATCATGGGTTAATGTTAGCGAGATTTGAGGAAAGTGGTTTAGTTGGTTTCTTAGTCGCGAACCCTAGAGTGAGGTTGTTGTTCATATCATAATATTGCATTTTGTATTCCCCATTCTTATGCATTTTACAATGAAAACAGGTGCTTTTGACGCATGTCTGCTACATAGTACAGGTTACAGGTTCTTGGAGCAAAAACAGTGAAAAAGATAAAAGACGATGCAAAAGTGGGACTTTAACCAATAAACAGAAGACTCTTGATCAAGCCTACATAAGGATCAGTTCACAAAGCAAGATTCAAAAAGTCGACTCAAAGCGAAGGGTTAAAGTTCACTACAAGTTTTCACTGAAAAATCTGGAGATGATTCAGAAGCCAAATGGAGAAAAGAATAAAAGAAGTAACAAGCCCAAAGAACCAAGAAGCAGTGCACAAAATTTGAGAATATGATGTCACCAATGGGCCGCGGAACCGCGGCCCAAAGCCTACCCATGCCGCGGTTCCGCGGCCGTCCTATGCCCGTACTCGGTGAAATTTTTACCAAAATTTATGGCGGCGCAGGAAAGTTAACCTAAGGGCAAATTTGTAATTGCAGACATGCGAATCAACTGTAAACCTAGGGTTTCTATGTCCTATAAATAGAACCCAAGCCATTGTATTTTCTCATGCCTCTACTCATCAATAAAATTCTGTTTTCTTTGAAGATTGGAGTGCATCAATCGTAAGTAGGTTATTTTTCTGCTCTAGTTCTAATTTCAATTTCTGCCCTAGGTAAATTCTTTTCTTGCCCTAGTTTAATATAGTTTAGAATTTCTTTTAATCTGTAGTAGATCTTTCATCTTTTTAATTAAAACAAAAATAAAAATCATAGTTTTCATAGATCCCCTAATGAGCGAGTAGTTTCCTCGCTTGTTAGGGTTAGGAAGAAGGAAGGGTTTGAGAGATGAAGATCTCTCATCTCTTTTCTTTGCCAATCTTTTATGATCATTAGGACTTCATGCATACTTGCATCTTCGCTCCCTACGGCACCCTACCCACGAGGTAACGATGATCCGTAGTATAAAAGACCGGAGTTGTAAGTTTTCCATGGAGGTTAGGGTAAAGATTAAGAAAGGAAGGACAAGGATCTAGAGGAAGAAACATCTTCCCAATCATCCTAATCCCCTTTATTAAAATTTACCATAACCCCTAATATCAAATCTAATTAAAGGCATTGGAAAGAGATGTAGATTTTTGTTTACCAAACTTTACCCTAAACCTAACCCTAGCAAGTTTCTAATCCTAGTATAGCACAACTTCGTTTTTAGATCTAATTAAAAGACTAAACACCATTTGGAATTAGCTCATAAGAACTTTAAGGAGATTTACAACATCCCTGTGGACCGACCCGTATTCACCGGCTAGCTTCATGCGACGCCGTTCTTGATTGCGGTAAATATTTTTGATCGACAAAACCTCTATTAATCAGTTGTTACCCATACACATGCACGCACGGGATATGGTTTTGGGTGTACATGTTATATGTATGTGGAAAGATGTGGATGCGTGGGTTTATATATATACATATACGGGTACACGGATGATAGAGGATAGTATATGGTATTTGGAAATGAGTCGATGAGATTAGGCATGGTGCCATGAGATCGGTGATTTGACGTGACTCGTATTTTGAGATACGACACGATGTTATAGTGGGTCCATGGGCGATGTGTTTCATACACACGCATATATATATATATATATATATGGTATCAGTCTTGTACTAGACGTAGATCAGTACCCAGTTCACGATAGGTGATGATGAGGATACCAGGTGAATAGTGAGATAAAATGTGATATTTGACCCGTACCCTGATTTGGGATGCCATACGATGGACTTACCGTACGAGCTATATTGATGATAGATCTGCACTCTTGACTCGAGAATGTCATATCATACAGTGTATCGTATGGGATACTATTGAGGCTAGATCACCGACTATTATATACATATATATATATATATATATATATATTGTTGGATATAGTGCCCTCAGAGTCAATTATTGGATCACAGGCACGTGATTGCAATGATTGAGGGAGGACCTATACCGGAAGGACAGTCTTACTCAAGATGATAGTATGCTATCTGGTTTATCTTTATCATCGTGTACTGCTTTAGGTGACCTTATAGGTCGCTATTACACATTGATAGAGCCCTTAGGATTCTTGCTTGACTACCAGCGGTATGATAGCGATCATATACGTGAGAGTTGGGTAGTCTATAAGCACATCCTTAAAGTAGTCCCTAGTCGTGGGAGTTTCGAGACTGGGCATCGATACTCTATTAGTAGACTAGTGAATACAGTCGAGACCCCGACGAGGGGCGGTGGCCGGTCTCACAAGCAATTGGTGTTAGTTGGTTCACCTAAGATGTATACAGGTACTCTTTGGGTTATGAGCACACCGGACAGGACTCGTCGGGAACATGCTAGTTGGTATTATACCTGACGTCAGATAGCAGTTCCCTGGTGACATGTGTACAGGTTAGTTCATCGACCTGAGATCGTCATTTGTCTCGTGTGATTTCCTACAGTGCTTTGATTACTACCCTACCACGGCTCAAAGGAGTCGTGCAAACAGGTTTTAGTTGGGTACAGTCCCGAGCCGCATGGAGGCAGTGAGCGGATCGGCAGGGGTTTCGTCTCTCACGGTATTGGGGGTGAGGTTGCGCTGTGTCTAGGAGAGCCATTACACAAAGTCCTTGGCCAAGGAAGGAGATTTACTGGTAGGTATTCCAGTAGCATCTCAGGGTGTTCTGGGCTACACTCCGACACGACTTGTACCGTTTTTGGGGGTCTGACTTTTACCAACCCCCTAGGCCCGCCATGCGATGCTCATAGACAAATGGACCGGACTGTACGGATATTGTCACTGACATGCTCAGTAGGGTGTCAGGATGAGTTCGCTCATCGACCTCCCTTTTGGTCAATACCTGGTAGCCCGTTACGTACGGCTAGTACCTCTGACGTGCTAGTGGTTAAATTTACAGCCAATGTATTGACGAGTCTTTAGAGTCCCCCACAGACAGTTTACAAGTTTCGGGCGAAACGTCGTAGAGGCCGTATGATATATGGCAGGGTCCGATCATATACGTGCAGTAGTGCACGGATCATGATCGGGCGGATCATACTAGTGGGCTTTGGTTTAAGCTGGATCCTAGTATTAGATTTGTTGGATTACTTTAGTCTCATCGCATTCGCATTCAGTCGGAATGCGGATGCAGGTATATATATACAGGTGAGGGGTATCCTTATGATCCGTCACGAGTTTACTTTAGATGTTGCCGTATCTTTTTATTGTTGCAAACATTTGGATTAATGTTTGCATATGGAAATTATGAGCTAGAAATCATCATGAGGTGCATTTATTGTGACACATGCAACCTAGTGACTCATGGTCTCTTTTATTGTGCATATGTCATATTTTGTGATGGATTTGAGTGATAAAATGAGAGGAAGAGAGAGAAGGGCAGCCATATCCCTTTGGGTTTGCTCTTGTATTATTCATTCTTGCTCTCATTTTTATCATAGCAAAATAACACAAAATGGCTCCTCTTCTTCTTCTTCTTCTAGCTCACAATCTCCATTGATGGCTTCATCTTCAACCTCCATCCATGCTATGGATGCAAGAGACAAAGTGATGACATACATTCTCTACTTCACCTTGGACACGTCGGCTAGCGAACTTCGTGCCCGAGTTGCTTCGGATGAAGCGGGAGCCCGTAAAAAGACTCGAAGATGTGGTGCCCTTTCCGACGAGGAGATCGAGATCGGAGATGCCGCGAGGAGCTTGGGATGGTGACCAAAGACCGAAGGACACGGATCGATCGGTATAGCTTTTCCAACCCTTTCTCTAGTTGCTAGTTATAGGTTAATGGTTCGATCCGGATTTATATTATACGATAGCGCCAGTTTCTAGTTTAGAAAAAGTTTTCGTTTCCTCATTTTGGCCTCGGATAGACGGACGGGGCGCTACCGTAGACTTACATGGTATCAGAGTCACGCCATTAACCTTTACTAGCTTGCTCTAACGTGTTTAGAACTTCGATCGAACGAAATTTCCAAAACCGTGATTCCAATTTATGCAGTTTCTGTCGAATTTTTTTTGTCGTTGAAAAATTATTTTGAGTGTTGCAGAAAATCAGGCAGGCATTTCTAAGAGTACTGCAGAAATTTCGTAGCATGATGTCACTGTAGCGCCATGGAACCGCGGCATTAGCCTTGTTTTGGCCACAGTTCTGCCGCCGTACTGTAGCATTAGTGCACGAAATTTTCTGTAGTGCTCTCTGACTTGGAATTGGGGTTTCTGGTATTTTTAGTTTCGACCCAGATTATTTTGAGTACTGGGAATTGTACTTGGGGCCCATTTCGGGAATTTTGTTGATCGAAAATTTTAAATATGTTAGTTCACAGTATTTACATTATATCTGCGACCGTGAATGTCATTTGATCGGTAAATCTTGTCTAATTGCTATAGCCCTTTTAGACGGATTTGCAAACGTGACATTCACGTTGATGTTCTGTATTGTGCTGTGATGTTGCGGATTTGTCGTGGTGGATAACCTGGGGCAATGGTAGTAAAGTTTGGTTGTATTTGTACATTTGATTTTGCGGGACGAGCGTCCGACATGTGGACTGCCGTCACTGCCTGTTTGTATATTATTCTTTTGGGGCACGACCGGGCTGAGGTCGATGTACCCGTTGTATATATATTTTTACTTTCTGTACTAGGATTACCCCGCGGTGGGGTGCACGGGTAGCCGGGTTCTAGAGGGCAACGAGCCCGCATCTCATGGCTTTGAGATGGAGGGGGCTTTACTCTAGAATTGGCGGGCTATTCGCCGCACTCGTAGGGGGTATAGGTTGACCCAAGGAGGGGTGCTCAAGTTACCGGATTCCGTGAAGTGCTGGGTGGTCCATTCACGTTGTTGAAGGGGGCTGCCTCGCTTCAGGTTTTGGCGGGTAACTTGCCACGCCCGTAGGGGTCTAGGATTTCATTGCACAGGCTATCCACACGACCAGGGGAACGTCGGGTTTCAGTAGCGGCTCTATGAAACCCGGGGATCCCAGATTATCTGTATTGTTCTGTGATGCTTATTACATTTCTGTGATGTTGCATTTTATCACGCCTTGAGCGATTATTATATATTGATATATATACTAGTAGATGTTGTATATGTTTTACACCCGCGCTAGTCCAGTCCACGCCCTGTCGTTAGTTAAGTAACCTAACGGGTGATGACAGGACCCAGTGGCGAATGTGAATGGCATATACATACATCGTATTTTCGTTCTTTTGTGGTGTGATTAATTGATGGGACTGCATTGATTCGGATCAATGCAAGCTAAACAAACCTTTCTGATGTTGTTGGAACATTTTTCAAAAAGATGTTATTGTAAGGACGTTCTCTTTTGTTTTGCACAGTGGTATTCGGTTATGAATATCCAGCACCTCAGTCGACGAGGCAAGGGCCGAGATCCCTTAACCGGGAGTGACCCCTTGGACAGAAGTTTGCGTCAGGGTAATAACTTCACTATAATCGATTACTTTTTTCTTTTCATCGCGGTATTCAGTTGGAATATCCTGCACCTCATTCTACGGGGAAAGAGCCGAGATCCCTTCATCGGGAGTGACCTCTTTAGCAAAGGGTTTCGCCACTATATATTTATAAAAAGCTATGCAGTTGCTTCAATGATATCAAGTTCTTTACGTTAAGGGTTTTTCGCCAAAAACCAGCCGTAGCCCTCCGTCAATTCTTACGGTATTATTTAGTATTCGTGCTGCGTTTGTTGACCTAGTCAAGACGTAGTGTTCGGTAGCTAAGTGGTGCTTGTTTGTTGCATAAATGGGATTGGTTAGGACAGTCGTGCGGCTTTGTTGACCTAGTCAAGGGCACGTACGGGTGGGTTTAATGCAATCCAGAATAATGACGGGTTGAACTTGACTAGCGGTTTATGGTTTGTTGACCTAGTCAAGGTCATAAGCCGCTTGGGGTAAAACACACATCGGGAGTTTCTAAAGAAACTGAAACTTGCTAGGCATGCACATACCTTCTGGAGTGTGATAACGCAAGTGGATTCCATCACGTTATCATGCGATGATAGTTGGATCCCGATTCCTATTGATGAGTTGTTTACTCCTCGGGTGATCCCGACTAATTCTTCTTTCAGGTTTGGAGGAGAATTTGAGGATACAATGGGAGATTTCCTGATTAGATAAAGTGATAACCATTCTGATCTAGGTTAGAGTGCATGTAGAGTGTTTCTTTTCTCTCTCTCTCTCTTTGGCAGCGACCATGACCCGGCCCTTGACTATGACTCAGTGACCAAGTTAACCGAACTTTCTTAAAACACTGGCTTTTGGATTGTCTGAGTTGCATACATCATTGTCACTCCTTCTTTTACCCTATGCATTTCTCCAGAACACCCCGTATTACTACGAACATCCACTTCCACTGGATAAATCCATCGTATGGTTATATACGAACTCGAAGGAACTTGTTCCAGATTCGAGGATGGTTTCCGGTTCTGGAGAAAATGAATAGGACTATTCAGTTGTCTTTTCCTTTTATCTTCTCTCAGGTTGCGAGTGCTCCTTGGATTAGGATGGTACGCCTATTATGCTAATTGGATAGTCTTCTTCCAAACCATAGGCAGGTGCTGAACTGTAGGGAATGAAGAAAACCAATTAACCTAATGATGGTGTACAGAAGGTAATAAGTTAAGACAAATAAAAGGATTAGTAAGAGGGCAAAATAAATTGCGACTACTATTCACGACCAAACCAAGTATTTCTTCGCCAATCCTATATCACCCTTGTATTTCTCCAGAACACTCCGTATCACTACGAAGATCCACAGTTTATTGGATACTCCATCGTATGGTTATATACGAACTCGAAGGGACTTGTTCCAGTTCGGGGATGGATTCTGGTTCAGGAGAAATAGGAATAAGGTTTATTCAGTTGACTTTTATCTTTACCTTCTCTCGCGTTGCGAGTGCTCCTAGGATTAGGGGAGTGTTTCCCCAATCAGAGCAAAGCTCTGTTCAAATTCCAAGATTTGAAATGAAGCGACGCTTCCTTTTCCAATCAGAGCAAAGCTCTGTATTAAAAATCTAAAGTAAAAAAATTTGAATTGAAGCAACGCTTCAGATTCTGCGCGCTGCGCGCCACGTGTCAAAATCAGACACACCAGCGCCAGGAGCGCTGCGCCCTAGGCAGCGTGCCCTCAATCAGAGCAAAGCTCTGCTCCAAAATTTGAAATTTAAACTGAAGCAAAGCTCAAATCCAGCGTTGTGCGCCACGTGACAAACACCGGTGCGCTAGCGCAGTTGCGCTGCGCTCTGCGCTGCATGCCATGTGTCAAACACGGTTCGCTAGGTAGTTGTGCTGCGCTCTGCGCTGCGTGCCATGTGTCAAACACGGGTGCGCTAGCGCAGTTGCGCTGCGCTCTGCGTGTCGAGCGCAGGTGCGCTAGCGCAAGGTGCGCCGGCGCTGGAATTAAACATCCCCGCCGTTAGATCAAAAGATCTAATAATAATGATAAATCATTAATTAATCAGAAACTAAATTCTGTTAAGGAAAGATTCCTCAAAATCTTTCCAAATAACAAGATTGTGCTCTGTAAATCAGAGCACCGTTGGATCAATGATCCAATGGTAAATAAAAATTACCAAAAGACAGAATAAGTTCTGTTATGGAAAGATCTTCTCAATCTTTTTAAAAATAAGAAGATTGCCTTCTGTAAAACAGAAGCCCTAGGATCAAAGATCCAACGGTGGGAAATTTTCCCAAATCAATCAGAGAAAGATCTCTTAAAACTGATTTAACAAATCATTTGGCCCTATATAAAGGACCCTAGACTTCAAGTCTAGGGGAGACAGAAATAGAATACAGAAAAGAGAGAGAGCCCCCTACAAACTTTGGGAAAATTCAAAGAAAGAAGAGCAAGCTCTTAGAAAAGAAGATTATTTCTTCAAGGTAAAAAAATGATGATGAACACAGAGATGAAATCATCTCATTAAAACAGAAGAATTATCTTCTTAAAAGATCATAGATCTATAAAAAGACCAAAGTCTTTGATATAAAAGAGATCAAAAGATCTTATTATAAACAAAAAGAAGAAGTATTTACTTCATTTACAGATCATTGATTTACAAAGGCAGTGCCTTTTTATAAATAAAGCAAGAACTTTTGTTCTTGAATCTTGAGGCAAAGCCTCCTTTAAAAAGAACATCAACTTGTTCTCTGATCACAAATTTGATCAACAGCGCTTTGCGCTATTAAAAAGTTCCTTGCACTCATGGACTGCGCCCTTGCGCTCCTTGGACCGGCGCTCAGCTCCAAAACCTGCCACGTGTCAACCATATACACAATCTGCGCTTTGCGCTCCTGAAACGGCGCACTGCGCTCATGGACTGGCGCTCAGCGCCAAGCGCGCCATGTGTCACTCACTGGCGCACCCATAGACTAGCTCAGCGCACTCATAAATTAAAAGCGCAATGCGCTAACAAACTAGCGCTAAGCGCGACACGTGTCCTCCTCGTGTGCGCTATCCAACAGAAGCGCAATGCGCTCTTTCCTTGGTGCAAAGCGCCTGACGCGCCATGTGGCGCACTGTCAGAGCATACTTTATTCTGATAAATGCTATGCATTATTAAAAGGGCCGAGCCCAAATAAAGGCTCAATAGCCAGAACAATAAAATGTTCAACTCATATCAATTGAGCCCATATGTTCATAAACCTTCAAACAGACTTTAGTCCCAAATTGGACTATAGATCTCCCAACCAACATTGGTTCAAGGGTACATCTCTGAATTCCTCTGATATTTGTCGTTGTAATCCTTCAACGTCTTCAGAGAGGCGATGGGTCCCGACAGCCATACATTCCACGGACTATGATGGACCACCATGTTCTTAAACTAGAAACCGACCGAAATGTCCCTAAACTAAACAATAAAGCCCAAATGCTCTCTTGTTGGATCTAAATGATCCTGTTAAGTTGATCTTAGTCTGGAAATTAGACTAACGCGTCCTTAACAAACGTTTAAGTTGATCTTAGTCCAAAATGAGACTAACGTATCCTTAAACCAAAACCCCAAACCCAAATCTAAGAAAATACGGATTTGGACTAATCCACGTCCTACGGGCGACAACATAAATTAGTCCCCGTATACAATCCACGGGCAACCACAAACAAAACAAACACCCACGACACGAAGTGACCATCTGGAGAAGGAGAGAGTTGTTACCGCGATGCGGTAGCGTAATTAACTGCAGGGGCTTGCGCCTGCAGGGAAGAGCGTCCCAACAATCAAAACCCCTCAAACGAGGGGGAATCTGACGAAGTCTGCTACATCGGCCGCATCCGTTTAAACCTTCGATACATGGTGTCATAAATCAACTTGGCATCTTCGAAGAGGTGGAAGGATAGCACCAATTAGCATTTTCCCCGAAATTCAGGCTAGACGTCCATCGCGTTTCTGCCGCGTCTTTCGGAGGGGAACAGATTCTGGCACGCCCGGTGGGACCTCTTCCTCTTTCCACTCCACACCTCATGTGTCGTGTTCGCGAACGAATTGCGGTTTGCTATGGTTGCCTGTGGATTCGAGGTATTTAGATTTGGTGTCTTACTCCATGCAGAAAACAGAAGATCAATGGCTTCAAACTGCACTAACTGCAACTGCAACTCTCGCTCCGTCCCGTCCGGAGGATTGACTTACGGGCCTCAAGCGGCCTCCATCTTCGCTATGCCGGTGGAACAAGTGACTCAGGCCACCACTGGGCTGTTTTTTGGGACTATGCTCCCACTGATAAACTTCAATGCCCCAATGTCGTCGCAAGAAGCTCCAAAGAAGTTGGTCTTTGATCGGCTTACAACTACCGCGGCCCCTCTCAATGGGTCGCCCAAGTCCAATACCTCAGTTTTCAGCAAACGAGGCCAAAGATCAAGTGGACTCATAAAGAAGCCCGCAATACCAGAAGGCGTTATCCCGAAGCGGATAGCTATTCCTACTCCTGAAGTCACCAAGGCGGTTTCTCCGGCTAAGGGGTCGGTCTTCACAAGACTGTCCGCTTCAACTCCTACTCCGCGTGAAATAACCAAGGCCGTTTCCCTTGCACGAAAATCGTCCTTCTCAAGATTGGACGTTCCCTCTCAGCGAGCATCTGTCTTTAACAGACTGACGCCAACAACAGACTCTCATCAGAACAGGGGGCATGACAAAGCTATCCCCATCACTGAACCAACGCCATCGGCTCGACACACTCGACGTCGCCATTGGCGCCGAGTAAGAAAGGGTGGGGGCAACTCCCTCTCTGGTTTAACTCCACCAGCCCCAACGGTGGAAGTCAATGCTGCTATTCCAACCGGGAACAGCTTTGAATTACTAAACAAGGTGCGCAGGAACTCTCCTACCACCGTGCTTAAGAGATCTCCTCAACCGATAGAGAATATTACAGAAACAAAGCCGGAGCAGCCCCCTCAACGGCTGTCCTCCAAAGTTTACAAAGTCTGGAGACGGGTCCAGGAGTCGGTAATTGATCAAGACTATCCTCGCCGACAGAAAAAGCTGAAGGTCCAGCAGGAAGAGAACCATCCTGTCAAACCACAGAAAAAATGTCATCCGTCTGGGTGCCCACTGCAACGGCTCCCTCAACGTCAACTGCTCAAAAGAGAAGGAAGCCAGGGAAAGCCCCTGTGACTACGGCGGATCACAAAGTCACTAAGCCCAAATGCCCCAAGTCTGGGGGCATGAAGGTGCATACTGTTTATATGGCTTCCGGAAAAGAGGAAAGCCGCGCTTCGACGGGTCACCGACCGCTCACCCGATCCGTGACAAAAGCCCAGGAGCAACAGCAGAAGCTTCAAGAGATGCTGACTACAATGGCCGCACTTACCGGGCCAAAAGAAAGCCCGGAGGCATCATCAGAACAGCGTCACGAACAAGAAACCGATGCTGACTTCCTATGCAGAGTCCTCGAAAAGAAGGACAAAGAGGCAGCGGAACAAGCTGCCAACATAAAGCAAATGGCGCTTCTCTTCCAAGACATGGTCGGGATAATGTTACAGCCGGATCCTCCAGCTGAAGACCCTCCGATCATTATTGAAGATGACTGAGCGGAGACGTCGAACCCTCCTCCAGCTCTTTCAGCAGCCAAAGAGGAGACCATCTCAAAAGATGTGCTCGATGATTATATAGCTCAGCACATACGAGCTCACCAGGTGGATGAAGCGGTTGGCCACGTTGTCAAGGCTGGACGACCCTATCCTGGCTGGTATGACCAAATAAGTTACCCGTCGGGATATACGATCCCTAAGTTCCATGTGTATAAAGGGACGGGGAATCCCCACCAGCATGTTGCCTAGTTCAGGGCCTTATGCGGCAACACTGGAGGCGACGACAAACTGTTGCTTCATCAATTCGTCGGTAGCTTAGCAGAAACGGCCTTCGAATGGTATTTGGAGCTGCCTAACGACTCTGTCAAAACATTTGCGGAGATGGAGCTACTGTTTACACAAAGATTCGCAAGCGCTAGTGAACGCACCCCGATCACCGCATTGATCAATGCCAGGGTAAGGCCAGGCGAAACGTGGGTTCAATACGCAATACGGTGGCGAAACTTATGGTCGAAGTGCGAACAACGCATCGAAGAGGCACCGGCGGTGGGCATGTTCGTGGGCACTCTTGACCCTCAAGCGACCATCTCCCAGTTCATGATGTTCTTCAAGCCAACTGCTTTCCAGGCCTTGATTGACAAATTGGCCCAAATAGATCAGATGGGTCATAGACCATCTCTTTCAAAGACGGATCCTCGGAATGAAAAGGGGAAAGGAAAAGCAACTTTCGTCGCCAATACTCAACAACAGCCGAGCAACTTAAAGCCGGTTGTTCGCCAAAATAATATGCGTCAACGCCCATCCCTCGAGGAGAGACTAGGATGTCCTTACTCGTTTCCCCAAGATAAAACGAGGAGACTGTTCGAGCTGGCAGTACGCAACAGACTCATCAATCTGCCGGGTCCAAAACGTCCGTTGCAGCCAGGCGATCTTAGCAATCCTAATTACTTCCCTTACCATCAAGCAGTAAGCCATCCAATCGAAGATTGCTTCGTTTTCATAGGCTGGATTGAGGACCAGTACCTACAAGGCAAGTTTGCGCTTTCTGAGAAGTGGAAGGTAAACCCACCACAACCGCACACTCCTAAGAAGACGGACACACCGGGGGTAACGTGCTCTTTTGTTGAAGAAGCTCCATGGGAGGTGGCCCTCTCGGCCAAAACCAAAAGGATGCTGAATAATTTCCAGACATGTCCGGCGATCAAGTGGAAGAATCCGCTGGAACCCCAGAACGTCGAAGGAATGCTGAAGCCGCGCCCAACTCCAAAGATTGGTGGTGATAGCCAAAGTTCGCACACCCAGCTGTCAAAGTCTTCGAAGAAGAAGGAGAAGACCCAAAAGCCCGTGAAGTTGGAGGACAAGCGCATGGATCTCCAAAAACATATTGACGCACTGAAAGAATATAATCAGAAGGCGCGGACCCCAGTCACACTCCGAGAATTCCTCAGCCACGTCCTTGAGGACGGAGATGATAACAAAGACTCGTCGGATGAACCTGAGGATTATGTAGCAAGCTGCCATGTGATCTCTCATTCGTCGATAGACGATAAAGGAGCTCCTTGCACCGAGAGACGGGGGGAAGGTCCTGAACCAGAACCTCTATGGCCATCAGGCGAAATGATCGACGCCTTCCTGAATGAAATTCATATGAAAAGTAAAGCCGATCGGGAGCGTGAGATAGTCATATTTGAAAAGGCCAAACGCCGGCGACTGGACAAAAGGGTCGAAACACTCCCACCAGATCAAAGTACATCCGCCGCAAATGAAAGCAGGATCAAGACAAGGAAACGATTTGCCAAATCCATATCGATGGGGATGAGACTGCCCTCTTTCAGAGAAAATTCTCCCGGTGGTATACATCTTGATGAAGCGGACGTACATCCTAACTTCTGCTTATATCATCAGAAGATCGCACATCCTACTGAAGACTGCAACTCCTTTAAGTGTTGGTGGCAAGGATATGTCGCTCACAGGCAACACTTCAACAGGACAAAGCGTGAAGCTCGTAGACAATGGAAAAATGTGACAGATGAGCGTAAAAGAATTGCCGGCAATTGTCATAGGGTTGATCCCGGGGAATCGCAAGTTCTCACCTTCGGGAGTGACTCTGACGAAAAAGTAGCCCTCGGTCCTCTCTTCAAGGAATCCATCTCTGAAACGAAAGAATTGAGGAGCTGCGAGAACATTCAGCCGTGCAATTGCACGCTACCCGGAAAGAATCTTGGACCCGCAAACAAGGGATTGAACAAAAAGGATAAAGGGAAGGGAAAAACGGCATTCGTCGCCAACGCTCAACAACAATCGAGTGGCCCTAGACCGGTTGTTCGTCAAAATAACAAGCGGCAACCCCTCTATGAGAAGTTGAAACATCCTTACTCAATTTCCCGGGATGAAACAAGGAGGCTGTTTGAACTAGCAGTGCGCAACAGGCTTATCACTTTACCGGAGCCGAAACACCAGCTCCTCCTGAATGACGTCAACAATCCTAATTACTGCCCTAACCACCAAGTATTGGGCCATCCGATCGAAAACTGCTACGTCTTCAAAAACTGGGTAGAAGACCAATACCAACAGGGTAAGTTCGCGCTGTCCGAAAACTGAAAGGTGAGCCCGTCTTAACCGCATGCTCCGAAAAAGATGGATATGCCGGGGGCATCTTGCTCATTCATAGAGAAATCCCCATAGACCAAAAAGTCAGTAAACTAGAGATTCGCCTCAAATACGGCGACGTTGGACCACTATGTCCTAAAGCTGGCATCGGACCGAAACGTCCCTAAACTAATGACGAACCGCAATATCCTAAAACTTGCAAATGACCGAAACGTCGTTAAACTACTATCAACCTGCGGCATCCTCAGGCTGACGTGGTAAAAAAAATGGTATGTCCATAAGCAAAATGGGCACGGATGAAAAGCCGAAAGGGCTCCGTGAGTAAAAACAGCAGGGCTACTGGCGAGTCTTGTGAAAACCCGAAAGAGCGCAAGCTCGTTAAAATAAAAAAATTTAAAAAAAAAAGAAAAAAAAGAAAAAGGTAAGTCCACAAGCAAAATGGGCACGGATGAAAACCCGAAAGGGCTCCGTGAGTAAAAACAGCAGGGCTACCGGCGAGTTTTGTGAAAACCCGAAAGGGCGCAATCTCGCTAAAAGACACTTGCAAGGTCCTCTCGACTTTGTAAGGAGAAATCACCTGCGTGAGATCCTTACGACTCACAAGGGAGAAACACATTTAGGGATCCCCACGATTCCTAAGGAGAAATTACACTTGCGAGATCCTCACGACTCGTAAGGAGAACCCTCTTATGGGACCCTCACGGCTCATAAAATTTGAAAGTCTTAAGCTACAGGGATCTGAACCTGTTCTTAAGCTGCCCCCACAACCTCCGATACTGCCCTACAAGCGGTTCAATATTGACCCGTGTATACAATCCACGGGCACGAATGAACATTTCCCTAACAGAGTCCTACTAGCGACTAGGGATATACTCACACGGTGAACAAACACTTGTAAGTCCTCTCGACTTATAAGGAGAAAACACTCTTGTAAGATCCTTACGACTTATAAGAGAACACACGCTTAGGAATCTTCACGATTCCTAAGAAGAAAACGCACCTACGAGATCCTCATGACTCATAGGGAGAAATACTTTTATGAGACCCTTACGGCTCATGAAGTCAAAAGCCTTAGTCGACGGGATCCTAATCCTGTTTGCTAAGCCACCTTTATTCGACATCGACAGAGGCAAATGATGATTCGTGCCTGGCAATATCCCAGTTGTAGCGATGCTGATGCCTAAATCGGTATCAAATTCCAAGTCCTTTCATGGCAAATGATGATTCGCTCGTGGCAATATTCCAGTCGCAGCGATGCTGATGCTAAGATTGGCATCCGATTTCAAGTTCTACACTCGCGATAAAAAATCAGCGAGCCAAAAATGCATATGAAATAGCCGAAATGATAGGGCAACTTGCAACGAAATCAGCAAGTAAAAATGTATGCATACAAAAACAGCAGAAATGATTGTGCAACTCGCAATAAAAAGCAGCGAGTAAAAAGAAACAAATAGCCGAAATGATTGGGCACCGCGAAAAATAGCCGAAATGATTGGGCAATCGGAACTTGCGCGATACGAAAAGATGAAACGATATAGCATCGCGGAAAGAAAACAAAAATATACATATGAAATGAAACTTTTGCCCTACAGGTGAGATCACATCGATCTCTGTATACAATCCAGGGGCACAAACAAAAAGGGAACCATATCATCCTACCAGGCTCCATCGGATAAAGAGCCAAGTCTCGACGGCCACATCCACAGCCTGAAGACCCATGACAGCATTCCTCCTCATTCCAGCAGGATGCAGTTGCGACGTCAACAAACGACCCCAGGGTCAGAACAACGGAACCATGGCAAAGCCCACTAGTTCCGAATCTCAACGGTTCACAGACAGCCTAGAGATCACCAACGGCGTTTCTCTTCACTCCAACCAGATGCAGACGGGACGTCAACAACCGACCTAAGAGTCACAACGAAGCGGAGCCGTGGCAAAGTCCCTATTTCCAAATCTCAATGGCCACATCTACGGCCCGAAAACTAACAACGGTGTGCCTCCTCATTCCAGCAGGACTCGTACAAAACGTCACCAGGCGGAGTGACGGCAAAATCCCAGCTCCACCTCAACATTCGTCTTGACACAGCAGACGCAATAAAAGCAAACGAAGCGAAGGCCAAATTCCTAGCTTCAGGGTCTTGACGGCAACTTATATAAAACCTGAAAGACCATCAGAGATTATCTCACACCAGCGTGGAGTGGTCACCACCTCAACGTTTGCCTCGATATAGCAGACGATATGTCACTACAGCGTCCTTCCTCCAACAGGATTCGGACACGCCAAAGCAAACGAAGCGAAGGCCAAATTCCTAGCTTCAGGGTCTTAACGACAACTCATATAAAACCAGAAAGACCATCGGAGATCATCCCACACCAGTACGGAATGATCACTACCTCGACGTTCGTCTCGACATAGCAGACGAGATGTCACTACAGCATTCTTCCTCCAGTAGGATTTAGACGCGAAAATCAAATAATGGAGCCACGACAAAATCCCTAGTTCCAAACCTCGACGATTCATCAACAACCTAGAGACAACCGCGACATTCGTCACGATACAGCAGACGCAATGCCAACAAACGAAGTAAAGGCCAAATTCCTAGCTTCAGGGTTTTGACGGTAACTCATATAAAACCTGAAAGACTATCGGAGATCATCCCACACCAGCGCGGAGTGGTTATGACTCATCGGGGCTCTCCAAAATGAGCCTAACCTCAAGTAAAAAGGGCATGTCAAAATTCCTAACGCTTGCTCTTCCGACGGTTAAACTGCCTAGGAGGATTGCTTGAAGGCGTCTTGTCCAGCCCCCGAAGGGATCAGAGACATGACAGTCGCAAGGCTACTCGAACAGCAAGGTTGCCTATCGAGAGATACATCAGCCAACGTGACGGTACGACGGACAAAACCCTACTACCACAGACCCTAACGGACCTCTGTCGTAAAAAGCAGAGGTTAACTGTGACGTTAGGATATTCTTGCGAGAAATGCTCGATTCGTCTCGACTCGTGAAGAAAAGCCTTAGGCAGCGGGGATTAAAAAACCTGTTTCCTAAGCACTTAGGCCCTGCAAGTCGGTCCAAAATGGACTCTTGCATACTATTCACGGACCACACTCTCCAAAGTCGAATCTCGACAAGGAGGGAAACAACCACTTACGAGTACTCTCGACTTGTAAGAGGGAAAATTCTCTTGTGAGATCATTACGACTCTCAAGAGAAAACGCACTTAGAAGTCCTCACGACCCCTAAGGAGAAAATACACCTACGAAATCCTCTCGACTCGTAGGGAGAAAAGTCTTTATGAGACCCTCACGGCTCATAAATTTGAAAAGTCTTAGGTGGCAGATCCTAACCCTGTTTCATAAGCCATCGGTGCCCGACAAGGAGGTCAAGATAGACTATCTGCAGGCTACACTCTCGGAAGTCGAACATCGACAAGGAGGGAAACAATCACTTATGAGTCCTCTCGACTTGTAAGGAAGAAAATTATCTTGTGAGATCCTTACGACTCTCAAGAGAAAACGCACTTAGGAGTCCTCACGACCCCTAAGGAGAAAATACACCTACGAGATCCTCTCGACTCGTAGGGAGAAAAGTCTTTATGAGACCCTCACAGCTCATAAAGTTGAAAAGCCTTAGGTAGCAGATCTGAACCTGCATCCTAAGCCATCATTACTCCTCGAAGTATTCAAGACGGAATGTTCTATATCACCTACAGGCTACGCTTACTTAAGGAATATGCCAATAACAAAGCAGAAAATAAAAGAAAGGAGGCAAAAGATTTGTCATTCGTACTCGGAAAATTCTTACATCAATAAAGACAATAAACAAAAGCAGCATTATTGAAATGTTTACAAGGGTATAACCTCGGATCCAGGGTATGGATTGAGGAAGTCGAAAGTAAGGCCGTCTAGAGTCTTTCTGGCCTTTCTGACCATTCTCGTGTGCATCCTCTCGCGCTCACGCGTGTCAAGATCTTCGACAATGCTCTCCATCCTTTGATAAACAGCAATTATCGTCGTCTGTTGAAAAATTTGATGCAAAATATCAATGAGGCTATCTCGCCGTTTCTTCGAGATCAGCCCCGACAGATACACTGAATGCACCTTGTCTTCGGCGTCATCCAGCACATTAAGCGGCATGGCCTCGTGAAACCCCGGAAGTGCTCTCCAAATTTCTCCCAGTATGACTTTCAAAAGAGCAGAACGGCGAGGAAGCAACCAACCAACGCGTGCATACAGACGACCCATAATCTTCGCACACTGGGCATCTGTAAACTCTTGGTTTTGGTGACGGCCCTGTACACGGATATCCTCATAAGTAATGAACTCGTTCAGACTGTATAAATGAACAGCCATAGTGCCTGAAAGAAACATCATTGGAAGATTAGCAATGAGGAAAAACAAACACAGGGAGTTAAACTCCTCGAGAGCAATGCTCTGCAGACAGGAGTGACACCTGTCAAAATCGGTTATGGGGAGAATTTAAGGAAATTCCCCGAAAACGCTAAGACCCTTGTTCTAAGAAGATATAACCCATCAAAAATAAAATTTCATTTTTGATCTTCAAGATCCATGAACAAACTCTTGAAAGTTCTTCTATATGATTTGAAAGGGGCAAAGCTCTATTAACGAATTAAGAAATCATAAATAAAAACCTTTTAGAGGGCAAAACTCTATTAATGGAACCCTAAAAGGGTTCTCTTTAGATCAAAGATCTATGAAGAGCAAAGCTCTGTTAATGGGTAAAACCCTAGTTTATTAAAAAAAATTTAAGCTTTACCTAAGTTTTGACAAAGTTTTACTCTTGAAAAGTTCTTAAATTGAAGAGCAATGCTCTGAATAAGAGAAAATTCTTAAGAAGAAGATGGGAATCATCTAAGGGACCAAAGGTCCTATTTATAGGCATTCAGAGCCGTTTCAACTTCCAAAAAGTTGATCCAACCACCGCTGCACTCACGCTTGGGCCACGTAAGTGCAACGGTGGGGGGGCATTTGTTTCCCCATCAGAGCAAAGCTCTGTTAAAATTCCAAGATTTGAAATGAAGCGACGCTTCCTTTTCCAATCAGAGCAAAGCTCTGTATTAAAAATCTAAAGTAAAAAAAATTGAATTGAAGCAACGCTTCAGATTCTGCGCGCTGGGCGCTGCGTGTCAAAATCGGACACACCAGCGCCAGGAGCGCTGCGCCCAAGGCAGCGCGCCCTCAATCAGAGCAAAGCTCTGCTCCAAAATTTGAAATTTAAACTGAAGCAACGCTTCAGATCCAGCGCTCTGCACTGTGCGCCACGTGTCGAACACAGGTGTGCTAGCGCAGTTGCGTTGTGCTCTGCGCTGCGTGCCACGTGTCAAACACGGTGCGCTAGGCAGTTGCGCTGCGCTCTGCGCTGCGTACCACGTGTCCAACACGGGCACGCTAGCGCAGCTGCGCTGTGCGCCACGTGTCGAGCGCAGGTGCGCTAGTACAAGGTGCGCCGGTGCTGGAATTAAACATCCCCACCGTTAGATCAAAAGATCTAATAATAATGATAAATCATTAATTAATCAGAAACTAAATTCTGTTAAGGAAAGATTCCTCAAAATCTTTCCAAATAACAAGATTGTTCTCTGTAAATCAGAGCACTGTTGGATCAATGATCCAATGGTAAATAAAAATTACCAAAAGACAGAATAAGTTCTGTTATGGAAAGATTTTCTCAATCTTTTTAAAAACAAGAAGATTGCCTTCTGTAAAACAGAAGCCTTAGGATCAAAGATCCAACGGTAGGAAATATTCCCAAATCAATCAGAGAAAGATCTTTTAAAACTGATTTAACAAATCATTTGGCCCTATATAAAGGACCCTAGACTTCAAGTCAAGTCTAGGGGAGACAGAAATAGAATACAGAAAAGAGAGAGAGCCCCCTACAAACTTTTGGAAAATTCAAAGAAAGAAGAGCAAGCTCTTAGAAAAGAAAATTATTTCTTCAAGGTAAAAAAAAATGATGATGAACACAGAGATAAAATCATCTCATTAAAACAGAAGAATTATCTTCTTAAAAGATCATAGATCTATAGAAAGACCAAAGTCTTTGATATAAAAGAGATTAAAAGATCTTATTATAAACAAAAAGAAGAAGTATTTACTTCATTTACAGATCATTGATCTACAAAGGCAGTGCCTTTTTATAAATAAAGCAAGAACTTTTGTTCTTGAATCTTGAGGCAAAGCCTCCTTTAAAAAGAACATCAACTTGTTCTCTGATCACAAATTTGATCAAGAGCGCTTTGCGCTATTAAAAAGTGCCTTGCACTCATGGACTGCGTCCTTGCGCTCCTTGGACCGGCGCTCAGCGCCAAAACCTGCCACGTGTCAACCATAGACACAATCTGCGCTTTGCGCTCCTGAAACAGCGCACTGCGCTCATGGACTGGCGCTCAGCGCCAAGCGCGCCACGTGTCACTCACTGGCGCACCCACAGACTAGCGCAGCGCGCTCATAAATTAAAATCTCAATGCGCTAACAAACTAGCGCTCAGCGCTAAGCGCGACACGTGTCCTCCTCGTGTGCGCTATCCAACAGAAGCGCAATGCGCTCTTTCCTTGGCGCAAAGCGCTTGACGCGCCACGTGGCGCACTGTCAGAGCATACTTTGTTCTGATAAATGCTATGCATTATTAAAAGGGCCGAGCCCAAATAAAAGCTTAATAGCCAGAACAATAAAATGTTCAACTCATATCAACTGAGCTCATATGTTCATAAACCTTCAAACAGACTTTAGTCCCAAATTGGACTATAGATCTCCCAACCAACATTGGTTCAAGGGTACATCTCTGAACTCTTCTGATATTTGTTGTTGTAATCCTTCAACGTCTTCAGAGAGGCGATGGGTCCCGACAGCCATACATTCCACGGACTATGATGGACCACCATGTCCTTAAACTAGAAACAGACCGAAATGTCCCTAAACTAAACAATAAAGCCCAAATGCTCTCTTGTTGGATCTAAATGATCCTGTTAAGTTGATCTTAGTCTGGAAATTAGACTAACGTGTCCTTAACAAACGTTTAAGTTGATCTTAGTCCAAAATGAGACTAACGTATCCTTAAATAAAAACCCCAAACCCAAATCTAAGAAAATACGGATTTGGACTAATCCACGTCCTACGGGCAACAATATAAATTAGTCCCCGTATACAATCCATGGGCAACCACAAACAAAACAAACACCCACGACACGAAGTGACCATTTGGAGAAGGAGAAAGTTGTTACCGCGATGCGGTAGCGTAATTAACTGTAGGGGCTTGCGCCTGCAGGGAAGAGCGTCCCCACAATCAAAAACCCCTCAAACGAGGGGGATCTGACGAAGTCTGCTATATTTGCCGCATCCGTTTAAACCTTCAACACATGGTGTCATAAATCAACTTGGCATCTTCGGAGAGGTGGACGGATAGCACCAATTAGCATCTGCCCCGAAATTCAGGCTAGACGTCCATCACGTCTTTGCCGCGTCTTTCGGAGGGGAACAGGGAGTACACTCATTATGCTTATTGGATAGTCTTCTTCCAAACCATAGGCTGGTGCTGAACGGTAGGGAGGGAAGAAAACTATTTAGCCTAAAGGGGTGTACAGAAGGTAATGACTAAAGACATATAAAGGGATTTGGAGAGATGGCAAATAAATATACGGTTACAATTGTGAATCTGATAATGGAAGAGGCATTACTAAGAATACCCGGATACCCCTTCGAAACATTTACATGTTTCAGTTTCACTGTGTATTGTTAAAAGAAAACTGATTTTCCAATTAGACACTTGCTCCAGGGTATGTATTTACCAGGTATGATTCTCACATCTGTATGGTTTTACAGATGATGAGTGGGAGTAAGTTATTAGGAATTAGGTGATCATCCTCATTATATCGGAATTCGTTGTAATTGGTGATATTTGAGGAAATCGCCTGCGTTGTTTGCCGGACGGCAGATATTTGGTTTTGAATATCCGCCGTTATGCACCAATTTCAAATTGATATATCTGACGTTTATTTTTATAAAGTGAGATATAACTTTTTGAAATTATGTCCATGACATTTACCTATATCAGTTGATGGTTAGGTAAGGAGCATTCAACAGCGGTGTAATTCTTCATAACCATAATACAGTTTTCAACTTACAACGCACAGGGTTTGACTTATTAGACTCAAGGGACTTATACAGAGTATTGTAAGTCGTCCAGTGTCCATGAGGACAGAGGGGTTGGTACTCGTACTATATTCTGTTTACTTATGACTTCTCTAGTTCTTAGACATATGTTTCGTAGAAATGCAAGGTCTAAGTTTTGAGAAGTTATAAGTATAAGAATAAAGTAGAGGATCAGGTATTGCAAGTATCAGGATTCTTCAAGGTGATCGAAAATGTAGATACTTATGTATGGTATTCAGTTGATAGTAATGATTATGAGAACTTGCTTCTCTTTCAGATTACTCATATCTGGATGTATTCCTAAGTTAAGTAATGCTGATCGGCCTCTCTCCATTTAGTTGACATGCACTGGAGACAGCTGCATGATTTGAATCTGGTTCCAATTAAATCAGTGCCTCTGTTTCTATATTGGATATAGAACAGTTCATATCTTAACAATGTTAAGGTACGGGGAGTTGTCCGGCTTATGCTTAAAACCAGACTCTGGATAACTCAAGGCACGTTTCTGTAATGGCTGTTTGTGGGTTGACCCGGGCTATGACGAGGGTTGACTTTCTACCATCTGGAAGATCAATAGTGATATTGTTCTTGACTCGCCACAGTTTTGATAAAAATGGATTTTTTCAGAAAACAGTAGTGGGAGTATGGCAGAACTGGAAGTGATTCCAGAACCGCAAACGATTACTGAAATTTGATAAGAACCTAAAAATTCAATCTGGTTTGACATTCCATTGGCCACTCCGCAGATATGGTGGGTAACCTCAGGCACCCGAGAGGTACTCCGGTAGCCTCAAGGACGGTGACAGGGAGGTTCTTGTTTACCCAGACTTTCCATTGTTGTTGTTCCAGACTGTGAGACCCGGCAGGAGGATGAGTATAGCGTCGTTCTGAACTAGCTTTAGAAGTGCACGTGTATATGACTCTACCGGAGGGTTGTCGTAGTCAGTGGGAGCAGCGGAAGCATAGTGGACAAGTAGCTTGTGTCTATTTATAGACTAAAGAAGATAACGCGGAGATAGATCATCTATTTCTGATGTGACAGTCATAGGTTTGACTTCATCAAAATAGGAGATGGATCTGTTAAGAAGGTAGTAGAGTGTGATGTCCTGGTATTTGGATAACATACACAGAGTAGGAAGTGAAATTCCTATACTGCGATCGGTTATGCTTTTGTTGTCACACAGTGGTTTCTCCACATAGGACTTAGATATTATATCATACATTCTGGTTACTAGATCTATGGTTTTAGATCTAGATTTGGGAAGTTACCCAATCTGGGTACTTAGACAACATTCTAAAGGTATTTTAGAATGGACGACTCCTGACATGGTGGTGTACCTGCAGGTGATGGAGTCATCCTCTCTAAAGGTGTCTTACAGACTAAAGGGGAGAGGGATATGCATGATTGACATATCACTTGCTTAGGCAATTGAGTCAATCATGAGATGTCAAGTACCACACCAGATATTGTTTTTGCATTAGATGCAATAAGTTGATATTAATCCAATCCTGGAGAAACGATCGAAAGAAGTTTTAGAACATAAGTGGATGTTCTAGGGATCTGATAACGGCAGCCTCCTTCGGGAGACGGTTATCATTCCAGGCTTCCAAGGTGACCTGGATGACAGAGTGACTGTCAGAGTTACAGTTTTCCCTCTGACGAGGGGCAGTTGTTTGGACAGGTGGTCCAAGTGGATACTGAGGGAGGCATGGCACAGGATACTGATTAAATTCAGTTGACGATACAGTCTAAGAAGTTTGGATTTGGAGTTCATTTGTGAACTAGGTCCTATCAGACATCCAAACATATTCTAAGACATGTATTGCTCAATTTGGGAGATGGCTTTCTCCGTGAACTTGAGATAAAGAGAGACATAGAAAGAAACATCAGGGCGGATCCACTCACTGAGGCTATTCCTCGAACGCAATAGTTTCGCAAACGGGCTTTGTGAGAGTGATTAGTAGAGGAGTTGGGTGTTCGGTATCACACGGGCTGTGAGTATGCGACATCGCAATAATTAGCCTTGAGTGCAAGTGGGAGATTGTTGGATATAGTGCACTCATAGTCAATTATTGGATCACAGGCACGTGATTGCAATGATTGAGGGAGGACCTATACCAGTAGGACAGTCTTACTCAAGATGATAGTATGCTATCTGGTTTATCTTTATCATCGTGTACTGCTTTAGGTAACCTTATATGTCACGACCCGAAAGAGCATGTGACTGGCCCTTGAACCATATGAAGTCTATAGGACTCCATCTGATCCAAGTAAGCCAAAAGCCCAGCAATCTAAAACCATTTTAAGAGTAAATAAAGAAAACTGGTTTAAAGAAGTGAAGAAAAACATGTTTGAAAGTCAAGGTTTTTAAATAACTAAGCCGAATATGCATTTTAAAAATGTACGGTCTTTTCTAAAAATTTCGGCAGAGTTTCTTTTGTAAATACTGGCCCCGAACGGGGTACAACAAGATCAATATATATATGCAATGATAAAAGGCATCCCCAAGCGGGAGCTAGCTCTTCGTCAATCGACGGTCACAATCACGCAAGCAATATAATATACAACGCCAAATGGCGAGGATCAAAACTCAACAGAAACCCAATAAGCATGAAAAACCGTAACACTGCTAAGCGCGACTCTAAGGTCGAATAATACATCACTAGTGTCTAAGTCTGAAACAATATACAAGTTTTGGTCGATGGAATTCTAGATACAATGAATAATACAAGTACAATGGTGGTTTTTGATGCAAAAGAATCCACCTACCAAATGCACTTCACCCGCAAGGAAGCAGTGTGCCAGAAATGCCGCAATGGAACCTGTACGGCAAAACCTGCAAGAACTGTGGCACAACGGGGGTGAGTTGCCAACTCGTGAATAGAAATATCTACAAGCAGAAACCGAATGCAAGACATAATCCTAGGTCAATACGATCAGTATAATATAAACTACAAGAGTACGTCTGAAGCATGATAAGGTGGCAATGTAACATCTAAACATGTATGTAGTGCCAAGTACTCAGGTAATAACATGTCATCAGTATAAGGTATGTCTGCATGAAGTAAATATAATGAAGTATCAAATGGATATCAATACACATATATTAGCGTCCCATTCTACTAATATTGGTGTAAGGGTATATATAACAGCGCCCTCATACCCTGTTATATATACAAATGAAGTATGATCAATGTAAATCCAGTCTGTATGTGATCAAGTCTGCATAAACGTGGAACCCATCCACCCGTCACCCAATGACAATAAACGTGGAACCTGTCCACTCCGTCACCCAACGACAATAAACATCATGTATGTAAATATGAGGATATAAACAAAATCATGGAAAACATCACGAAACCTGTGCCTAGCATCGGCACGAAAATCCTCATCTATCAGGCACTGTCACCAAGACTAGCCCTGATAGGTACGTATCATACGCTATATCGAAACCCGAGTGCCCAGCTTCGACCCTCGAATTGCGACGTATGCATACATACAAGCTCCGGTCGGTATCCCCAAGATAACCGCCGAGTAAAAGGTAATATCACCGGACAGTATGGTTCCCCAGCCGGGCTCATCGGCTCATAGCACATCGATATCCCTTTCTTGCCCCGGGGTACTCCGGGCCCCACCATGTACCCTCATACGGCCTCGACGCCTCCTCGTAGGGGTATATAAATCAGAACCGATAAAACTCATGGTGGAAGCTGAAATATCATATCAAGGGTAACCGGGTTTTAAAACATTTACATAATCTCTTGAAATACCCACGGTTCCCCAAATCCAGAAATATCATGAAAACAAATATCCCAATGCGCATAATCAGAAAGCATGATGTATGTGACATATAGATGAAATGCAAGTATAACAGCATATCATGCAATCATAGAATAATGGTATGCACATACAAGGTCATATCCTGATGCAATAATACTACTGTGTAGTGACATGGCAATTATCGATGATAAAGTGTGTGAGCCGGCAAGCAGTGTACGTGGAACATATGCATCATCGATAATGGTGCTGGTGTCCTAACAGAATGATGGTAATATAGCAATAAACACATGCAAAGCGATGTGAATAGCATGAATATGCGGAAATCGAATAATCAATGCAACAGTAAAGAATCTACATCCATGTGTATATGTCATGCAGTTATGCCATTTGAGATAAGACGAATCGGGGTTTTGGTAAAATAAGGGTTACGGTGTTTTTAAGAATAGATACGTCTTTTGAAAATACCCGTAGAATCCCTTTACTTATCCTTAAGCTATTCCCGATTCGTCAGTTTTGAAATAGGTATGACTCGGGTCTAGTCTAACATCTACTATGAAAACTACAGACCTAAGTATCAAGTAAACTGGGAGGGGTATGGAAACCACCTAAATCTGAGTCGATATGTATATATATATAGTAGTCGGTGATCCCGCCTCAGTAGTATCGCGTACGATACAGTAAATCATATGACATCCTCAAGTCATGAGTGCAGATCTATCATCAATATAAAGCTCGTACGGTAAATCGTCGTACGGCATCCCAACAGCTGGGTACGGGTCAGTATCACAATCAGCTCATCAAATATCAGGTATCATTATCATCATATCACATAATCTGGGGTACTGATCTAAGTCTAGTACAAATCGATACCATCTATAAAGTATGAATGCGGGGGTAAACACACGTCCAAAGCCCGCAAGAATCACATGTCGTATCCCAAATACGAATCATATCAAATCACCGATCTCACGGCACAATGCCCAAAACCATCGACTCATCTCCAATGTCATCCAATATCATCATCAACACAGTGTAAATATAAGGAATATGCAAGTGTGTGCGTATGGGTGTAAACCCATCCTAGGGTTCGCAACTAGGAAATATTCTAGCTTACTTCTAACCCTATCACATCTAACACATCTCAAATAATCCACGACACTATACTATCATATATAAACACATAAGGTATACCAACTACGGACTGCGGGGGTGCTATACGCCATCCACCCGACTTCCCCCTGTAGATATAATCTACTCACCTTGTGTCTTTATTTGTCGACGTCGCCACGCGCTTTCTTGTCGTCCCGAAGTCTTCATGGGGTACCTACACATTAACGTATCGCAAATGCGTATCAAAACCAATTCAAAACTAAAACGGCACGCGAAACCCAAAACGATACGATAAGGGGCATATAGGTTAGAACCTATGGCACGCCTTCAAAACCATCAATAATTCCTCTATATCGTCGTATAAACGCCAATTAGTCAAGGTAAAACACAAGACACAAATTTAGAATTAAAAATACGGAATACGGAAACACGAATCCAAAACAGCAACTTAGGAAATAGGCTCCAGATTTCACCCTAGGTCAAACTAGACAAATCTATACATACCAGGGGCCTAATCTACAGATAAGGGAACACCAAAACCAAAACGAGCAAGTTTGGTGGGGTCCAGGCCACAAATTGCGGCCAAACAGAATAAATCTGCGGCCGGGTCTTGGAGTTAGGGGCTAGGGTCTTGTGTAGTGGTTCCTGGGTGCCTGCACATCTCACTGTCCAATCAATTTTATTTTAGGATGTCTCGGGTGATAGCAGATTCCCAAATACAATCCCAGAATTGCAATTTTTCCCGACATCGTCTCATAAATCCGTATTCTGGGTTAAAGCTTCAGGTTAGGGTCTAATATAACATAACACCAAGATTCTAAGGTCACAACAAGTCTTAGTTTCACTTCACAACTCAATTTTTCCTCAAACCCTAACTAGGTTATCCTCAAATCCACAAAAACATACGATATCGATATGAAACTTGAATCGAAGCTTAAGCTCAAGAAATACCACTCTAATTGTGGAGGAATTACCTCATAAGACCCACATGAATTCTCAACAGCGCCAAAATGAAAACTTTCTTGGTCCATCCTATAGCTTGCAAGCTTGTGCACATTTTTTGTGAAATGAGAGTGGGGTTTTGGTGTAGTTTTAGAGATGAATTGAAGGGATTAAGTGGGAGAGAGGAAGGGGCAGCAGCAGCTGCAGCTCAGCTGAGGGAAGAGGGAGGGAAAATGAATGAGGAATGAAGAGAATAGCTAAGTCCAAAGTCAAAGAAAACCCATACCTTTCTCTCTCTCACCATACCTCATTTCTTTATTCCTTTTCCATTTCTTTTCTTTTCTTATTCTCTCAAAATCCTTCTCCCAAGAATAGTAAATCCAAAGAGAACCATGGCAAGAAAAATGCACAAGTGTGAAAAAAAGTGATATGTGCATGTTTTGCACAAAATGCTAAAAAAACCGATTAGCGATTTTTAATCGCGATTAACAATAAATTAGCATATAACTAATCCTAAAGACTTAAAAATGGCATAATTCTATAAAATACCCTATTTTATAATTTTCCATAATTTTTCCAAAATTTTTCCCATTTATTTGTATTTAATAATACCGAAATATTAAAATATTCAATAAAATAATATTAAATTATAAAATTCCCAAAAAATAATAATTTTTTTTTGAAATGTTGCAATCTTACCCCTTAAATAAATTCGGTCCCCGAATTTAAATTTAAACCCCCAATACTAAAACATTTCAGCAAAAATCCAAATTGTCGAGGCTCCGAAAACATCAATACATAGCGAATATCATAAAAATGTACTGCTCTACTAGAAATCAATCCCCAAAAATGTATATAAGAATATCCGGTGCGTCTGGTGCGCACGGAAATCAAAATCCATATATGTGTCCTACAGGTGTACAAAACAATATCTAGGTGCAACTGGTGTGCACGAAACATCTGTCGTAGGCAACGAGTGTGCCTGACAGCAAAATCAGGTGCATGTGACATGCACGAAGAATTTCGATTTAGTGCATCTGGCGTGCACCAAAATCGTATATCAAAACACTAAAGGTGCATGAAAGCTATGCTGGAAGTGTAAATCAAATCACTGCATAAGATAGGCGTGAAATCACAATCAATACCTCAAATGTAATAACTGTGTGCAAAATATAAATACCCAGTGGGTGCATAAAACAAATATCATGAAACTCAGTCATCAAAACTAAATCATGCAATAGAACGTCCAAAATACCAAAATCCAAGATGACGGATACGTGATAATCGAATCACAAAATCACAATCATAAATACCGTCGTCGGTAGTTCCTCCTTCAAAGTCGAGAAGGAGTCGGTGCATCCAATGCTAGCAGCGCAAGATATCTACTTGCTTCTTGCTCACGGTCTGGCGTCCTCTGCCTCTGGGTCCTTATCTTCTCTGCGGATTACCTATCTCGCAATCAATCGGCTCATCGGCCCTGTCAGGTGTGCTAACGGGGACAATTCCGTTCTGGTACTTCTCTGGTCATATCTTGGTCAATCATCACGACTACTCGTAAAGCAGCATATCACTGGCGTCGGCCTCTGGCTCTCTGAATGCACATCACACATCTGATCCTGGGTGCAAACATCATTGCAGCAGTGTCCTAAAAGGAATCCTACTCAGGGTCTCTTCCAATCATGCTTATGCCGATCTGTACGGAGGCTGGTACTCTTGCATAATCTCTTCTCGCTCAATGGACATCTGTGTCCTCGGCACAACATTTCTCGGAATCTGGTTGCATCCCAATGCCTCTGTAAGCATACCTGACCTCTGGTCTCGACGGGAAGTAATGACAGCTCGTCAGCGTCTCGCACGAACCTCTCGTTCCACTTGTCTGTATCATCGTCCACTTCGACGTCACGTCTTTATCTGCGCACTGCAACGTTCTCGGCTACGGTCCATCCAAAATCTCTCGCATATCTCTTTTCTGCCGAATTGCTCGGAAGTCATCGTCCTTTGCCGAAGCTAATTCTTGTTCCGGAATGGCTGCATACTCATCGCGCCTTTTTCTGGAAGATATATCCTTAACAATGCCTCTGTGTGCGTATCGCATCTCTGATGTCAGCGGAGTGGGACGTCATCTCTTCGAAATCTCTAGCGAACTCTTTACTTCACTCTTCTTCCATGTCGACTGATTCGGACTTGTCTCATCGTGGCTGCATAGACTGTGCTCCAACGGCTATACTCGTATCTGGAGTCCCCCAAGCAAAGCATCCCATCACATGATATCCGAATGATGTCGAAACATTCGATCGACTCGTCAGAACCTCATAATCCCCCAAGAGATCAACATCTTGAGTACAGTTTAATAGTATCGAGTACATGCCACAGCGTCGGTGGTCCAGCCGTAGAAGGGCAAACCCAAGCCTCACTAATGGCGTCGCGGAACTGCCGTAAACCCTAAGGTTCAAAGGCTTTCACACGGTCATTAAGTCGAGTTAGGGTTTCATTCTTCTAGAAGGTCCATAGAATTGCCTGCATGTCTTTCCGTATACTTTAAACTTGGAAAATGGGCTCCTGACATTCGATCGTCTCTGTCGACTCTCAACGTCTCCGCGTGAATTCGTCTCTAGCTGGAAGCAATCTATCTGATGACCTCGCATCGGTAAGCGAACGAACCACATGCCCTAGTCATCCACCCTCGGTGACCAGCGACCGTCTATTATATCTCCAAGTATGTACTCATGCTGCAGTAGCTCCAATCGTCTGGGCAATATCTCGTCATTGGCAGCAACAACTGGCTCATTCGTCTGTACGCCGAACAGCGCCTCAATCATTCTGAATAAGCGGTATATCAATGGCCATCACATCCTGACTGGCCTTTAGCAGTAGCCTGCTCCTCTGGTACCCATCGGCACGTCCGAGAAATCTCGTGAAAGCGATCTGTCAAACGCTCATGGCACGAAAACACAAAAAGACGATGCCTCTCAATGCGATCGTAAGTCTCTGGAATCACATCCTGGTCAGTCCTCGTCCACGACGAGCTCATGTTGACGCAACTCGAGCCGTAGCTCTCTCTACCCGTGTGATCGCTGGCAGCAAAATCATAACCAGTATCGATGAAGATAGATCAGGAATGAATATAATACTGTGCAAGGAAATGTACATCCTAAGGCTCCTTAAGCGGAGTAGCGTATCGTTAGTATGCCGCGGAACATACACACGGTACGTCACTCTACTGCAGTCACCTACTCCATCAACCAAGGGTCATCCTACGCGACGAAAGTTCGGGTCTAATACCCCCTCGACTAAGTCTAAGTTCCGTATATATATAGACACCCTAGGCTCCACATAGTCAAACTTAGACTCGAACCAAGGTCAACCTAGCGCTCTGATACCAACTTTGTCACGACCCGAAAGAGCACGTGACTGGCCCTTCAACCATATGAAGTCTATAGGACTCCATCTGATCCAAGTAAGCCAAAAGCCCAGCAATCTAAAACCATTTTAAGAGTAAATAAAGAAAACTGGTTTAAAGAAGTGAAGAAAAACATGTTTGAAAGTCAAGGCTTTTAAATAACTAAGCCGAATATGCATTTTTAAAATGTACGGTCTTTTCTAAAAATTTCGGCAGAGTTTCTTTTGTAAATACTGGCCCCGAACGGGGTACAACAAGATCAATATATATATGCAATGATAAAAGGCATCCCCAAGCGGGAGCTAGCTCTTCGTCAATCGACGTTCACAACCACGCAAGCAATATATACAACGCCAAATGGCGAGAATCAAAACTCAACAGAAACCCAATAATCATGAAAAAACCGTAATACTGCTAAGCGCGACTCTAAGGTCGAATAATACATCACTAGTGTAGTGTTCCTAGACACTCTTGTGAAGGTTCATAAAGCATCAAACATGCCCGAATAAAATTTTAGATGTGCCGAACAACCCAAAGCCGGGATCTTTGCTAGATTATTAGGGTTTAACATGCAAGATAACATCTTTAAACCTAAGTGTGAGGGATTACAACCTTTGTAGTCCGCTCCTTCGCTTCACAAGCTCCGAGTAGAAGTCCCTTCACTGCGATCCATGATCTCCCGGACTCAAGAGAGGCTCCACGACTCGAACGATCCATGATAGCTTGTCGTATTCCTTTTCTCCGATGATCTACGTCGAAGTTGCAATAGCTCAAGCTTTCTCTCACTCTAATGAGGTGAACACCCTAATCTAATGGGCTAGATTAGATGAGGATGATGGAGTAGTATTTATGCTATCTTTTTAATTCACTTTCTCACAAGAAATCATCACAAAAGGAATTTCTAGTGAGCTCTCTCAAAAACTAAAGAGAGAAGAAGAAGAAGAAATATGAGATAATTCCTTTTGTGATGAATAGTAGATAAGAATATATGATTGATATGGAACCATGGTCAAGAATGATAGGCTTAACCTTTGTAGAGAATAAACTAGAGCTAGGGTTTGGTTAGGTTAAGGATAAGTATCAACCATAATATCTTAACCAAGACAAAAGAGAATCCTTCTGGAATGAACAAGAAGGAGCTAACCCTAATCAAACCCTAATCCCTTTTTATCATCCTTAAACATGTTTCATAATAAATCATATCAGGTCACAATAATATATATCACATATATATTATATATTTGCAACAAAAGAAAATAATACAATTAACATATATCGCATATATATCAATGTATTAATCCGGTGAGAAAATGAAATAATAAAGCGAGCCAATATTAGATAATGTAATACAATATATCATATATATCATTATACATTAAATCATCGAATCAACACTTGGTCCAACGATCCGGCTATATCGAATATAATCGACTAATATATCATGTACCGATTCATCGAATCAACACTTGATTCGATGTCCCGGTTCATATCTAAATATCGCGAGAATATAATACGGTATCTCATATCGCATTATCCTCGGTCCTGCACATATCACATATGTGCCTCTACTCCGTTTTTCCTGAGCCAAGAAACCTCTGTGTAGGACTCTAAAGAATCGTCAATACGCCGGTAGCAGGTGATGATCATATCAAACACCCATAAGCTGCAAGCGGGTAGCTAAACGTAACAGCCATCCAGATATTGAGCGATCAGAAGATCAACAAGCTAGCATGTCCGTTCTCCTGTGAATCCAATCAGTAACACTCCCGTACAGTCCGGTCTGTTCGTCTGATATGTCGCATATCAAGTCTAGGGGTGGTATACGTCAGACCCCAGTAACCGATAAGTCGTGTCGATGTGAGGCTCATAACAGGTCGAGAAACTACTAGTAACACTTACCAGTATATCTGTATATCAGCCCTGGCCAGGGACTTCCAGTTATAGCCAATCGAACACAGCACAACATCAACTCCCTATACCGGGAGAGACGAATCCCCTCCTATCGCTCATTGCCTCCATGTGATTCGGGACTGTACCCAAAAGCCACCGTTTTGCACGCCCTCTTGGACGTGGTAAGGTGGAAATCAAAGCACAGTGGGAATCACACAAGACTCTATGATGATCTCAGGTCTACAGACTACCCTGTACCAGTGTCACCGGAGAACTGCCATCTGACATGTGGTATATCACCATCTGGGAGTTCTCGGTAAGTCCGTCCAGTATACCTAGTCTCCACTAAGCACCCGTACACCATCTCTGATGTCAAACACCGATGGATATGGGATCATCCATCGCCCATCATATGGGTCAAGATGCGTATACGCTAGTCTACTCTGGTATATCGATGCCCTGTCTCGATATACCCTCGACTAGGAATAGTTATAGGATGTACTCATCGACTACTATGGCCCCACTAGTATGATCTCATCATAGTCCCAGTAGTCGAGTACAGATCCTACGGGCTTTATCAACATGTGAGAGTAAGACAGTAAACCAATACAAGTCAACATGTTAAGATAAAGTGAAACCAAATAGCATACTATCATGACGAGCAAGAAAGTCCTCTCTGTATATATCCAAGCATCCATCATAATATACATCATATGTACAACAATGGCCTCTAGGGCTTATACATAACTAACAATCTCCCACTTGCACTAAGGCCAGCTGTTGTAGTATCTCATACCTAGCATCCCGAATAATCTCTCAAACTGTATCTGGGGAATGGCCTTCGTGAGTGGATCCGCAGTGTTATCCTTCGTATCTACTCTCCTGACCTCGATCTCCCGGCGATCAACTATCTCCCTGATCAGGTGATACCGCCTCAGAATATGTCTGGACTTCTGATGGGACCTGGGTTCCTTGGCCAAAGCCACAGCTCCATTGTTATCGCAATACAGAGGTATTGTATGTTCAATGGATGGAACCACACCAAGTTCAGTGATGAACTTCTTCATCCAGACAGCCTCTTTGGCAGCATCGTTGGCAGCGATGTATTCAGCCTCCATCGTCGAGTCTACAACGGTATCCTGTTTGGAACTCTTCCAACATACCGCCCCTCCATTGAGGGTAAAGACAAATCCCGAGTGCGACTTAGAGTCGTCCTTATCACTTTGGAAGCTGGAATCGGTAAAGGACTCCACCCGGAGTTCTCCGTTACCATACACCAAGAACATGTATCTAGTCCTTCGCAAGTACTTGAGAATGTTCTTCACAGCTGTCCAGTGACTCTCTCCAGGATCTGCTTGATACCGACTCACTACACTTAGTGAGTATGCAACATCGGGTCTGGTACATAGCATCGCATACATTATAGAGCCTACTGCCGAAGCATAGGGTGTCCCTTACATGCGAGCTCTCTCCAAATCAGTCTTGGGAGACATCTCTTTGGAGAGAGTGAGTTCAGAGATCATGGGTTGGTTCCTACGCTTGGATTCTTCCATACTAAACCTCTTTAGTATGGTGTCAATGTACCTGGATTGGGACAATCCCAGTATCCTTTTGGATCTATCTCTATAGATCCTAATCCCCAATATGCAGGAGGCATCACCTAGATCTTTCATTGAGAATCTTTGTGATAAGAAGAGCTTGACTGATTGCAGCATAGGAATATCATTTCCTATCAAGAGTATGTGTCACGACCCGCAATTCGGCCCATAACCGGCACTTAAACCACGTAACGTCTACAGGCGTACGTAACTTAAGTAAGCCGAAAACCCAGAAATCTAAACCACCCAAAACTGGATCAACGGAGAAACACAGTTTAAAAATATTTTAGAAGTCGCCATTTAAAATCTCTAACTCTAGTTTTCTTTCATAAAAATTTCGGCAGCACCTCCTTTATAAAAACTGGCCCCGAAAACGGGTACAACACAGATAATATATAAAACATTCCAAGTGGGAGAAAAATCACGCACACCGACGGAGACAATCACCACAACAAGTATACGACGCCAAAGCGAAGAAATATCAAGAGAACGACTATAAAGGAAGTAAACATTCCAAAAATAACCTGCTTCTACGAGCACGGTTCCCAAAACCAATATAATACAACACTGATATCTCACAAGTCGTCTCTAAGTCAAATACAACAGGGGTAGATGGAGAATACTAGATCCAACCAAAAAGATATACAATATACAACGGATAACCGCAAACCCACCTATAATGCAACGGCCTCACTGCCAAGGTAGCGGTATCCACAAAAGTAGTGATGATAAGCTGCCCTGCCGTGACTACTCAGAGGGTAAGTCCTGCAAAACACTGTGGCACAACGGGGGTGAGTTGCCAACTCGTGAATAGTAATTAACATCATACAGTAATCGCAAGTACGCACTAACAACAATGATCAATAACATGTGAACTGATAGCATGAGTATGACGATATGAATATGCAACTATCATGATATCCATATCAATTGAATACTGAGTGCGGAATAGTAAATAATCTCATGCGCATATCATAAGCATGAAAAACACGGTGTAACTCAACAACACCCAAATCCCAAAATACTCAGATCGGCCCTCAAATCCTGTACATCTCATGAAACCTGAGTGTCAAACATCGACACTCAAAAACATAATAAAAACCAGTGCCTATCATCGACACATAAATACTGATGTCCATACGTTCCTCGAAAACCAAGTATCTCCCTCGATACTTGCGTTTCCACGTATCGGTCTGTCTGATATCCATACGTTCCTCGAAAACCAAGTATCTCACCTCGATACTTGCGTTTCCACGTATCGGTCTTTCTGATATCCATACGTTCCTCGAAAACCAAGTATCTCACCTCGATACTTGCGTTTCCACGTATCGGTCTGTCAAACCCCATATATCTCTCGGAAATTAAGTGCCCAACATCGACACCTTAATTTCCCATATCGCATCTCAAATGCATAAGTCCATAAAATGTATCTCGCGGGTCCCAAAAATCCAAATCCAGAATACATATATATACAGCGTCCCATACCACCGATATATATGCAATACAAATCATGTAAATCCAAATCCAAAATACATATATATACAGCGTCCCATACCACTGATATATATGCTATAAAAACTGTAATATCCAAATTCAGAATACATATATACACAGCGTCCCATACCACTGATATATATGCAATAAAAACTGATCATATAACAATAGCAAGGTATATGTGCGAACGAGTAATATAGCATGGTATACATATGAGCATGTAGGTATACAGGTATGTTCTATGTAATATGCATTGCCGCACAAGTATAACTGTTTAATGTCGCTAACTAATAGCAAGGTATACAATAAGCATTTGTATTGTGCGTGTCATGGCAATTACCGACAGTGTGTGTGTAGCATATCATTGGTGCTCGTGCAACATGGACTGTCGATAATAGTGCAGTGTACAACAGGTACAATATCAAGCACAAGTAACTATATGCAACATGAATCATGCAATATCTCTATATAAGCAAATGATCATACGGCTAATATTATATCATATCTAGCCCCGACGCGTAGCGCCATACGGGCGATTCCCCGTAGATGTTAAATCTACTCACCCTGTGGTCTCCAGCTATGAAGATCCGACCACCTGCTTCCCTTTGTTCGCAGCGTCTGAAGTCCCCGCTTGCGACGCTATAATATCACAAACACCAGAAATAAGGCGAACATCTCAGAAGCAATCATAATAACGTAAAACTACGTATTATAAAACGCAACAACGCACTAAACCAACTCACGAATACACGTCTAGTGCAAACACACGAAACGATACCTAAACCCAAACTGAGTACGTCGCAGCACGACACACGACTCGTGTCGCAACACGTAACACGCGAACTCAAAACACACGATTATAGGTAATCGATCCCAGATTTTGTATACTGCATCTATTTATAAAATCAACAGTACCAAACAAACAAAACAACAGCAGACAACTACCACAGAAGACCCCACCCCAAACCTTAACTATTCGGCCGGCGTCGCCGGCCCCCTCTTCAAGTCTCGCCGGCCCCGGCCGGTGGGATGGTCCCCGTCTCCTAGGTGGTGTCTCAGGTCAACCTGCACACTCCTCTGAAGTTGTTGATTCAGTCACTAAAATTCCCAGATCATAGCAGATACTAATATCTCTAAAAAGACACTAAAAACCCGATATCGCCTCAATCGATCTAAACTACGTTCTACGCAGAAATTAACGATCAAAACCACACAAAAACTATAAATTAACAGTAAAGAGAATATACCTAACAACTTTGCTCTCAAGTTCCAAGCTTTTCCTATCTCCAAGTGATCAAGAGCAAGAAAATCCCAAGTTTAAGGTATTTTTGTGATAGGTTTCAGAATTTTGAGGACTTTGTGAGTTTAGAATGATAAATTATGAGGAATAATTGAGCAAGGGCAGTAGGAAGGAGGGGATTTCGGCCAAGGGTGAGGAGGTGGAGAATTGAGAGGGTTTCCTAGCAATTACCTTCATTTATTGCAACATAAATGCATTGCACACATACACACATATGCATGCATCTATACTTTCTCTTTTCTTTTTCTTTTTCTTTTAATTTCCTAACTTAAATCCTAGGCCACACATAATTCCCTAGGTGAAGTGAGAAGGATTGCTTTAACTTAAAAGTTTTAAAGAAAAGATCGCAAACAGAAATTTTCCCAAAATTTGAATACCGCATTAAAATAATATTAAAAATTGGGAAAAAATCAAATTGAACCAAAACGTCCCATATACTCCCAAAGCTCGCGCACTAGCTTTATTTTAGCTAATTTAGGTGCTGGCAAGTCTATATGGTCGTTTGTTCACAGTCGGGTAAAAACGGAAAATACCGACAACTTACCCTAAAACGGACAAAATCGCATAACGATTTCCAAAACGTTACAGTCTCCCCCCTTATAGAAATTCGGTCCCCGAATTACAATTTCATACTAAACGTACCTTCAAAAAGATGGGGGAATTTCTTCCGCATCTCGCTCTCGATCACCCAAGTGATCTCCTCACCAGTAGGACTACGCCACAGAACCTTTACAGAAGGCAAGTCCCTAGACCGAAGTTTCTTCACCTGCCGATCCAAAATAACTATCGGCTGCTCGGTGAACGAAAGATCACGATCAAGCTGAACGGTCTCGTGCTGAATCATATGAGAAGGATCATGAAGGTATCTACGAAGCATCGACACATGAAAAACGGGGTGAACATCCGGAAAACTAGGCGGGAGCGCTAAACGATAAGCAACCGAACCCGCTCGCTCGAGGATCTCGAAAGGACCTACAAATCTGGGACTGAGCTTCCCTCTCTTCCCAAATCGCATAACGCCCTTCATCGGAGAAATCTTCAGGAATACATGATCTCCCACTGCGAACTCAAGTCTGCGACGACGACGGTCGGCATAAGACTTCTGCCTGCACTGGGCTGCTCTCATCCTGTCCCGAATCAGCTGGATCTTCTCCGTAGTTTCCTGAACAAGCCGGGGTCCCAAAACCAAACTCTCACTAAGCTCGGTCCAACAGACTGGCGATCGACACTTCCTACCATATAAAGCCTCAAAAGGTGCCATCTGAATAGTCTCCTGAAAGCTGTTATTGTAGGAGAACTCAATCAACGGCAAGTGACGATCCCAACTGCCCCCAAAATCAAGCACACATGCACGGAGCATATCCTCCAGAGTCTGAATAGTCCGCTCCGTCTGACCATCTGTCTGCGGATGAAAAGCGGTGCTAAAACTCAATCTGGTACCCAAAGCTTCCTGAAGCTTCTGCCATAGACGGCTAGTGAACTGGGTACCTCTGTCGGATACTATGCATGTAGGAACACCGTGCAACCGCACAATCTTATCTATATAAAGCTGAGCGTACTGAGCATAGCCGAAAGTGGTCTTCACTGGAAGGAAGTGAGCCGCTTTCGTCAACCGGTCTACAATAACCCAAATGGAGTCATACCCTCTACTGGTCCTGGGTAGACCCACAATGAAGTCCATAGAAATCTGCTCCCATTTCCACTCCGGAATGGGTAAAGTCTGCAACTCTCCAGCCGGTCTCTGATGCTCAGCCTTGACTTGCTGACAAGTCAGGCACCTCGAAACGAAGTCCGAAATATCGCGTTTCATCCCTTCCCACCAGTAGAAGTCTCTCAAGTCACGGTACATCTTGGTGGAACCTGGATGAACGCTAAAGGTCGACTGATGTGCCTGCTCTAGGATCTCGCATCTCAACCCATCAACATCTGGTACACACAAGCGAGTCCCGCATCGTAGCACACCCTGGTCATCAATCATGAACTCCGAAACTGTACCCTGTCGAACAAGCTCAAGAATCTCAGACAAACGAGCATCACTGGGTTGCGCCTCACGAATACGATCAACAAGTAGTGGACGGGCGCGGACATGAGCAAACTGTCCCCCAGTGGAGGTGAACTCGAACTGCACTCTACTATCACACAAGAGCTGCCAATCTGCAGAAGACTGATACCGAACGGCGCTCAGCTGGGACAAGCTACCCACGGGCCTATGACTCAAAGCATCGGCTACCACATTTGCCCTGCCCGGGTGATAAAGGATCTCACAATCATAATCCTTTACTAGCTCCATCCATCGGCGCTGTCTCAGGTTCAGATCTCGCTGCTGGAAGATGTACATCAGACTCTTGTGATCCGTGAAGATCTGACACGACTCCCCATACAAGTAGTGTCTCCAGATCTTCAACGCAAAGACTACCGCTGCCATCTCAAGATCATGAGTGGGGTAATTCTGCTCGTGCTTCTTCAACTGCCTGGAAGCATATGCAATCACCCTATCATGCTGCATCAAAACACAGCCAAGCCCCACTCGAGAAGCATCACAATACACAACGTAGCCTCCCGATCCAGAAGGTAAAGAAAGAACTGGTGCTGTCGTCAACCGAGTCTTCAACTGCTGAAAACTCTGCTCGCACGCATCAGTCCAGAGAAAAGGAATCCCCTTCCGGGTCAATCCAGTCAGCGGTGCAGCGATACTCGAAAAATCCTGCACAAAACGGCGATAATAACCAGCTAAGCCCAAAAAGCTGCGGACCTCAGTCACCGATACAGGTCTGGGCCAAAGCTGTACAGCCTCGATCTTCCTCGGGTCCACTAGAATCCCATCACCAGTCACCACATGACCCAGGAAGTCCACTCTATCAAGCCAAAATGCGCACTTTGAGAATTTAGCATACAACTGGTGCTCTCTCAATATCTGCAAAGTAATCTCCAAGTGCTGCTCATGCTCCTCTCGACTCCTAGAGTAAACCAGTATGTCATCAATAAACACGATAATGAACTGGTCGAGGAACGGCCTGAAAATCCGGTTCATCAGATCCATGAACGCTGCTGGCGCATTGGTGAGTCCCGAACGACATCACCAAAAACTCATAATGCCCATAGCGCGTACGAAAAGCAGTCTTCGGAATGTCATCATTCCGAAACCGCAACTGATGATAACCCGAACGCAAATCAATCTTCGAAAAATGTTTCGCACCCTGGAGCTGATCGAATAAATCGTCAATGCGGGGTAAAGGATACCTGTTCCGCACCGTAACACGGTTCAACTGACGATAATCCACACATAGCCTCAAACTGCCGTCCTTCTTCTTGACGAACAGAACAGGAGCTCCCCACGGCAAAACACTCGGACGCACAAGTCCCAAATCAAGCAACTCTTGCAATTGATCTTTAAGCTCTCTAAGCTCTGCCGGAGCCATCCGATAAGGCGGTATAGAAATAGGCTCCGTGCCAGGAATCAGATCAATGCAAAACTCAATATCGCGCTCTGGCGGCATCCCAGGTAACTCATCGGGAAAAACATCGGGAAACTCTCGCACGGTAGAAACCTGGTCCAACAACTCCACTGTGGCTCCAGTATCATGAATGAACGCCAAGAATCCCCGACATCCTCTCCTCAAAAGCCGACTAGCGCACAAAACAGAAATCAAGCTGTGAGGGGCGGCACTACGGTCCCCCTGCACAACGAACACTGACTCGCCGGGAAAACAAAATCTAACTGTCTTCTCGCGGCAGTCCACGGACGCATAGCAAGTAGCTAGCCAATCCATGCCCAACAGAACGTCGAAGTCCAACATCTCCAGAAGGATCAAGTCGACGGGCAGATCTCTGTCACCAATATGGACGACACAAGATCGAAACACATAACGCGCAACAAACGACTCTCCCACAGGAGTAGTCACGATCAGCGGCTGATCCAGCAAACACGACTCTCGGCCTAACCTCGGCACGAAGTGCGTAGAAACATACGAATGCGTGGATCCCGGATCAAAAAGAACATGCGCATCAAAAAAACAGACGGAAAGAGTACCTGAAACCACGGCATTGGACGCCTGAGCGTCCTGGTGAGTCAAGGCAAAAACCCTAGCCTGACCTCTACCGGCTACTGGCTGTCCTCTGCCTCTGCCACCTCGACCTCTCGGTACAAAACCTCCGCGACCACGACCTCGCTGAACAGGAGTCTGACGCGGCGCAACTACAGGAACAAGAGGCAACGCTCTCTGAGGTGGAGAAGGTGGTAAGGTAACCTGCGGTACAGCTGGCTCGTTCACACGCGGCTCTATACAATCTCGAATCCGATGACCCAAACTACCGCACCGGTAACATCCCGAAGCAAACTGCCGATCATCCTGAGGGTAAGAACCATAAAGTCGACCTCGTCCCGAACCGCCACTATCAGAACGGAAACTGTCTCGACGTCTAAACGCCTGCCTCGCTGCCGGATCACCAATACGAACTCTCTTCGGTCCCGGAGCAACTGATGACTCAGCTAGACGCTCCTCTACCGAAGAGCTGCATCCACCGCTGCCGCATACGTGTCACAATGCTGAATACTGATGGCTAGGAACAAATGGGTAAGCAGGCCTCGAACAAACCTCTTCACCCTCATCTCCTCAGTCGCCACCAGTTATGGAGCATATATCGACAGCTCAGTAAACAATACATCATAATCCGACACCGTCATCCCCGGCGTCTGACGTAAAGACTCAAATCTGCGCGCTCGCGCATCCCTGACGCTCGGTGGAAGAAAACGAACAAGAAACGACGTCACAAACTCAGCCCAGGTCATAGGAGCAAGACCAGCGGCTCTGCCCCTCTCCAACGACTCACACCACTTCTGGGCCATGCCCTCCAGACGAAAACTGGCAAACTCTACCCATCTCTCGTCGGAACATCGGAGTGAGCGAGAAATCCTGGCCATCCGGTCGATAAACGACTGCGGATCCTCGGTAACATCTGTGCCCGTAAACACCGGAGGTCTCAACCTCATAAAATCCGTCAACGACACAGCAATAATCTCCGGAGCTGCAACTGCGACTATCGGAACCGTAGGTACCATCGTGGCCTCCGCAGCGGGTGGAACAACTGCCTGCCCCTGCGCTCGGATGGTCTCTACCAAAGTCCCCACAATATGGCGCAGATCCTGCATACCAGCTCCAATCATAGCAATATACTCCGGTACAACAGGCGTACCACCCTGGTCAGTCCTCGCCTCAGGCGAGTCAACCCTGACTTCGGCCCTCGCGGCCGCTCTCTAAGCCCTCGTAGTCTTCGGCGGCATATGGGCTATAAATCGAAACAAGATTCGATAAGGAAACGGAAATCGAATCACAGGATGTATATCAATCACGGAAGGAATATCAATAAACAAGTCCTAAGGTCACTTAGGCGGAGTACCGTGTCGTAAGTATGCCGCGGAACATACACACGCTACGTCACTCTGCTTAAGCTACCTACTCCATCATACCAAGGTCATCCTAGACTCCGAAAGGTAAAACCTAACGCTCTGATACCAACTTTTTCACGACCCGCAATTCGGCCCGTAACCGGCACTTAAACCACGTAACGTCTACAGGCGTACGTAACTTAAGTAAGCCGAAAACCCAGAAATCTAAACCACCCAAAACTGGATCAACGGAGAAACACAGTTTAAAAATATTTTAGAAGTCGCCATTTAAAATCTCTAACTCTAGTTTTCTTTCATAAAAATTTCGGCAGCACCTCCTTTATAAAAACTGGCCCCGAAAACGGGTACAACACAGATAATATATAAAACATTCCAAGTGGGAGAAAAATCACGCCCACCGGCGGAGACAATCACCACAACAAGTATACGACGCCAAAGCGAAGAAATATCAAGAGAACGACTATAAAGGAAGTAAACATTCCAAAAATAACCTGCTTCTACGAGCATGGTTCCCAAAACCAATATAATACAACACTGATATCTCACAAGTCGTCTCTAAGTCAAATACAACAGGGGTAGATGGAGAATACTAGATCCAACCAAAAAGATATACAATATACAACGGATAACCGCAAACCTACCTATAATGCAACGGCCTCACTGCCAAGGTAGCGGTATCCACAAAAGTAGTGATGATAAGCTGCCCTGCCGTGACTACTCAGAGGGTAAGTCCTGCAAAACACTGTGGCACAACGGGGGTGAGTTGCCAACTCGTGAATAGTAATTAACATCATACAGTAATCGCAAGTATGCACTAACAACAATGATCAATAACATGTGAACTGATAGCATGAGTATGACGATATGAATATGCAACTATCATGATATCCATATCAATTGAATACTGAGTGCGGAATAGTAAATAATCTCATGCGCATATCATAAGCATGAAAAACACGGTGTAACTCAACAACACCCAAATCCCAAAATACTCAGATCGGCCCTCAAATCCTGTACATCTCATGAAACCTGAGTGTCAAACATCGACACTCAAAAACATAATAAAAACCAGTGCCTATCATCGACACATAAATACTGATGTCCATACGTTCCTCGAAAACCAAGTATCTCCCTCGATACTTGCGTTTCCACGTATCGGTCTGTCTGATATCCATACGTTCCTCGAAAACCAAGTATCTCACCTCGATACTTGCGTTTCCACGTATCGGTCTTTCTGATATCCATACGTTCCTCGAAAACCAAGTATCTCACCTCGATACTTGCATTTCCACGTATCGGTCTGTCAAACCCCATATATCTCTCGGAAATTAAGTGCCCAACATCGACACCTTAATTTCCCATATCGCATCTCAAATGCATAAGTCCATAAAATGTATCTCGCGGGTCCCAAAAATCCAAATCCAGAATACATATATATACAGCGTCCCATACCACCGATATATATGCAATACAAATCATGTAAATCCAAATCCAAAATACATATATATACAGCGTCCCATACCACTGATATATATGCTATAAAAACTGTAATATCCAAATTCAGAATACATATATACACAGCGTCCCATACCACTGATATATATGCAATAAAAACTGATCATATAACAATAGCAAGGTATATGTGCGAACGAGTAATATAGCATGGTATACATATGAGCATGTAGGTATACAGGTATGTTCTATGTAATATGCATTGCCGCACAAGTATAACTGTTTAATGTCGCTAACTAATAGCAAGGTATACAATAAGCATTTGTATTGTGCGTGTCATGGCAATTACCGACAGTGTGTGTGTAGCATATCATTGGTGCTCGTGCAACATGGACTGTCGATAATAGTGCAGTGTACAACAGGTACAATATCAAGCACAAGTAACTATATGCAACATGAATCATGCAATATCTCTATATAAGCAAATGATCATACGGCTAATATTATATCATATCTAGCCCCGACGCGTAGCGCCATACGGGCGATTCCCCGTAGATGTTAAATCTACTCACCCTGTGGTCTCCAGCTATGAAGATCCGACCACCTGCTTCCCTTTGTTCGCAGCGTCTGAAGTCCCCGCTTGCGACGCTATAATATCACAAACACCAGAAATAAGGCGAACATCTCAGAAGCAATCATAATAACGTAAAACTACGTATTATAAAACGCAACAACGCACTAAACCAACTCACGAATACACGTCTAGTGCAAACACACGAAACGATACCTAAACCCAAACTGAGTACGTCGCAGCACGACACACGACTCGTGTCGCAACACGTAACACGCGAACTCAAAACACACGATTATAGGTAATCGATCCCAGATTTTGTATACTGCATCTATTTATAAAATCAACAGTACCAAACAAACAAAACAACAGCAGACAACTACCACAGAAGACCCCACCTCAAACCCTAACTATTCGGCCGGCGTCGCCGGCCCCCTCTTCAAGTCTCGCCGGCCCCGGCCGGTGGGATGGTCCCCGTCTCCTAGGTGGTGTCTCAGGTCAACCTGCATACTCCTCTGAAGTTGTTGATTCAGTCACTAAAATTCCCAGATCATAGCAGATACTAATATCTCTAAAAAGACACTAAAAACCCGATATCGCCTCAATCGATCTAAACTACGTTCTACGCAGAAATTAACGATCAAAACCACACAAAAACTATAAATTAACAGTAAAGAGAATATACCTAACAACTTTGCTCTCAAGTTCCAAGCTTTTCCTATCTCCAAGTGATCAAGAGCAAGAAAATCCCAAGTTTAAGGTATTTTTGTGATAGGTTTCAGAATTTTGAGGACTTTGTGAGTTTAGAATGATAAATTATGAGGAATAATTGAGCAAGGGCAGTAGGAAGGAGGGGATTTCGGCCAAGGGTGAGGAGGTGGAGAATTGAGAGGGTTTCCTAGCAATTACCTTCATTTATTGCAACATAAATGCATTGCACACATACACACATATGCATGCATCTATACTTTCTCTTTTCTTTTTCTTTTTCTTTTAATTTCCTAACTTAAATCCTAGGCCACACATAATTCCCTAGGTGAAGTGAGAAGGATTGCTTTAACTTAAAAGTTTTAAAGAAAAGATCGCAAACAGAAATTTTCCCAAAATTTGAATACCGCATTAAAATAATATTAAAAATTGGGAAAAAATCAAATTGAACCAAAACGTCCTATATACTCCCAAAGCTCGCGCACTAGCTTTATTTTAGCTAATTTAGGTGCTGGCAAGTCTATATGGTCGTTTGTTCACAGTCGGGTAAAAACGGAAAATACCGACAACTTACCCTAAAACGGACAAAATCGCATAACGATTTCCAAAACGTTACAGTATGTCATCCACGTACAATACGAGGAAGACAACCTTACTCGCTGCCACCTTCTTATAGATACAAGGTTCATCTATATTTTTGATGAAGTCAAACTCTTTGACTACAACATCAAAACAGATGTTCCAACTCCGCGATGCTTGCTTCAACCCATAAATGGATTTAAGCAGCTTGCATACCTTTCCGCTGCTCCCACTATCTACGAAGCCCTCTGGCTGAGTCATGTACACGCACTCTTCTAAATCACCATTTAGAAAGGCGGTCTTAACATCCATTTGCCAGATTTCGTAGTCATGGTATGCAGCAATGGCAAGTAAGATCCAGATGGACTTAAGCATAGCCACTGGAGAAAAGGTTTTGTCATAATCCACACCTGGTCGTTGACGAAAACCCTTTGCTACAAGTCTAGCTTTGAAAGTCTCAACTTTTCCATCTACACCAAATTTCCTTTTAAAAATCCACTTGCTCCCAATGGGTTTTACCCCTTCAGGAGCATTTTCCAAAATCCATACTTTATTGGTGTACATGGATTCCATCTCAGATCGCATTGATTCCAGCCATTTCACAGAGTCACCACTCGTGATGGCCTGCTCGAAACTAGTCGGGTCATCATCTTCCATGATGCAATCCTCGCTTCCACCATCAATGAGAAAACCGTAGTATCTCTCAGGTGGACGAGAAACCCTACTAGATCGGCGGAGAGGCTGGGGTTCGTCGGGTACTACTGAATCCTCTGGTTCTACTAAATCTTCAGTTGCAATTTGTGTTTCTGGAACCTCTTCCAGCTCTACCTCTTTGCCACTAATTTCTTTTGCAAGAAATTCCTTTTCCAAAAAGGTGGCATATTGAGAAACAAACACTTTTTGTTCTTCAGCGTGGTAGAAAAAATATCCTTGGGAATTCTTAGGATATCCCACAAACTTGCAAAGAACTGACCGTGCCTCGAGTTTGTCTGGATTTTGCCTTTTGACATAGGCCGGACAACCCCATATCTTAACTCGTTTAAAATATGGTCTCTTCCCACTCCATATCTCATATGGTGTGGTAGGCATAGATTTAGACGGAACTTGATTCAATAGGTATGCTGCTGTCTCAAGCGCATAACCCCAGAAGGAAATAGGCAACTCAGCCTCGCTCATCATAGAGCGCACCATATCTAATAGGGTGCGATTCCTCCGTTCCGATACACCGTTGTGCTGTGGTGTATAAGGAGGAGTAAGCTGAGAGAGAATCCCATTCTCTTTTAGATAATCTAGGAACTCATTGCTTAAGTATTCACCTCCTCGATCAGATCGAAGAATCTTAATACTTTTGCCCGTTTGATTCTCTACTTCGTGCTTATATTCTCTGAATTTCTCAAAAGCTTCAGACTTGTGTTTCATTAGGAACACATGTCCGAATCTAGAGAGATCGTCAGTGAATGTAATGAAGTAGGAAGAACCGTTCCTGGCATGCGTAGACATGGGACCGCGTACATCACTATGTACCAGTCCTAAGAGTTCAGTAACTCTTTCTCCGTGTCCACTAAACGGAGCTTTGGTCATTTTTCCTTTGAGACATGAATGGCAAGTATCATAAGATGATAATTCGAACGGATTCAAATAACCATCCTTATGTAACTTAGCCAGTCGTGTCGCATTGATATGACCAAGTCTACAATGCCACAAGAAGGATTCGTTCATTTCTGAACTTTTCCTCTTGTGTGTGTTTTGCATATTGAGGACTGTATTCTGATTTAGAATGAATATGCCATTATGTAACGAGCCTGATGCAATCAACTTTTGATCTAGGAATATGTTCATAACATTATCCTTTACTACAAAATTATATCCTTCTTTACTTAATAAAGAGACTGATATAATGTTGCACATCATGTTCGGTATATAATAGCACTCATTTAGAATCAGTGTATTACGACTTGGCAATACAAGGTGATATTCGCCAACAGCTTTGGCTGCAATACTTGCACCGTTTCCTACTTGAACGGAATGATCACCTTTTCCCAGTTCTCTACCTTTTCGTCGTCCATGTAACAATTTACATATGTGGGATCCTGATCCGGTATCTAATACCCAGGACGTAGGGTGAACTGAGAAATAGTTCTCAATAACTAACACACCTGAAGAAGATGCATCAACATGCATGTTCTTATGGGAGGCTTGAGAATCCAGATATTCCCCTATTCCATGTTCAGTCTTATAACTCTTATAAGAAAGAACGGGTCCAACGTTCCCCTGCTCAGTATAATAAGCGGGTTCAGTCAATACATCCATATTATTATCTTGATTATGACCTGACATGGTCGCTACCTGAAGAGAGAGAGAAGAAAACACTTTAGCGTATGCTCTTGCAAGATTAGATTGGTTATTATCTTATCTAATCAGGATGTCTCCCACTGTTTTTATCAAATCTACCTTCAAACCCTAAAAGGTAATATTAGCCGGGATTAATTACACCCTACAATTTCGTTAATCTTTCAGCCAGATCAGTGTCGGTACATGAGGGAGGTTCCCCGTGCTTTCGCACGGACCTAATTAAAGTAAACCTCGTTTTCCCAGAGGCGTAACCCCGTTAACACTTTTCTAGACACCTACTTGATCGACTAATTGTCCTGTGTAAAACTCTCCCAGGAGTAACTCTTACTCGCAGTGGGTATCGGGATCCAACTATCTCATAGAAGGTATGCAATCTCATTGCAAATTTCAACACTTGAAATTCCCGATAATATTTTTGCCCCTAGCAATTTATGACCTTAACATAGTCAACAAATCATAATTGCTAGCCATGTTCAACCCGTCATTTCCCGATTGAATTAAACCCACCTGCACGACCCTTAACATAGTCAACAAAGTCGTACAACTACCCTAATCCAATCACATCTCATGTTTTAGCAGATAAGTACTAATTAGCTACCGCACACTACGCCTTAACATAGTCAACAAACGTAGCACGAATACTAACTAGTCTTTATCTGAAATGACGGAGGGCTACGCAGGTTTTTCAGAAAACCATGAGCGTAATGAACTTGATATCGTCGTAGAATCATGTGAAATTTTGAAATGGAGTGTTTTTTAGGCTTTCATTAGTTTTGCTAAAGAGGTCACTCCTGGTGAAGGGATCTCGGCTCTTTCCTCATCGAATAAGGTGCATGACATATCATATATATCACTGTGCAAAGCAAAACTCTAAAAGCAATCAAAAGACAAACCGAGTTTTGTAGCATCTGTCAGTTTCGCTAAAGAGGTCACTCCCGGTGAAGGGATCTCGGCTCTTTCCTTATCGAATAAGGTGCAGGGTATATCATATATACCACTATGCAAAGCAAAACTGTAGCTACCCTTTTTATAAAGTTTTGATTCTACAACATCTTTTAGGTTTCTTTTCTTTTTATTAATCTCTTTAATAAAAAATCCCATCAGTTTATGCTTCCTAAGCATCACAGATAAATACGACGTACACTTATGCCATCCGCATTCGCCTCGATGTCCCCTCGTGCACCGTTAGGTTAGGTAACTAACGACAGAGCAGGGCAGGGCTAGTGCGGGTGTAAAACATAAGTAACGTCTATATAATATATCATATATACTATATACTGTATCCATCACAACATATCAAATGATCACATCATAGATATCGCAGCAGAAACATAGATATAATGCGGGATATACTAGGACGTCCGTATTTAGTATTTAGCCAACAATAGAAAATACGGATTCCACAGTCGCGATGAATAGCCAAGCCCATACCCTGGACCCCTACGAGAGCGGCAAACGACCCTACCAATTCTACAGTTTAGGAGACCTGGTCTCGACTCCTCGAGATGGCCTCCCACTGAACCCCAGAACCCGGTCACCTGTGCTCCCCTCCTTGGGTCCATCCTAATGCGGAAAAGTAAATAATATACAACACTGGTGGCATCAACCTCAACCCGGAAGTGCCCTAAATAAAAGAATATTACATTACAATTGAATTTACATGAATGAAAATATAAAACTCTCATCTCACATAAAACCCCCGGCTATTCAATCGCGACAATCCTGCACATCATATCTCAGCAACACATAATATCTCATATCATCAACGTAAGTAAGTATGCATACACCGATCGTCATCGATGTATAGCAACGACAATCGGCAATACCACTACATACTACACTTACGGTCACAGAAAAGAAAGTGTAAAACTACAATATTTGGAATCCACAATCACTTTAGACATCGTAAATCCGAAATATCGCATACTTCGCATTTCATGCCTAACTCTATGAATTCCACATATTGTATCACATTCCAGATAAATAAACAGTATTAAACTTTTCGAACAGATAATCAAATACCCAAAATTTCCCAAATTGCTCAACACTTGAGCGGAGTTCAAATAATCCGGAATGTGTCACAGTAGTAGCGGTCCAGCCGTAGAAGGGTCAAGCCAACGCCTCACATGTGGCACGCTGTACTGCCCCAAACCCGAAGGTTCAAAAGGCAGTTCAAGACAGTCACATAATCGAGTTAAGGTTTGTTGTCTTCTAGAGGGTCCACCACAAAACTTGCACGCATTTGCGAAAGATTTAAACTCAAGAAAAGATTCAACACTTGAAAATTTTTCGTGTCGGGAAAAATTAAGTTAATGATATCCGTTCGAACATTTTAACAGATTCTAAATATCCGGAAATAATAACGAATTTAAATATTCCGATCGAATCTACGATTACAAAATAAACCCCAGAATACTCAACACTTGAGTCAGAATAAAAATACCCATAAAATTTAAATCACAGAAATATGAATTACTGTGTAAAAACAAAAACGAATCTCCCCTATACGGCCGCGGATCCGCGGCCCAAGCGCGGTACGGCCGCAGTTCCACGGCGGTTTGGAAGTGTTAGGTGCTCATTTTTCACCACAATTCTTATATTTCCCTGCTGAATTTTTTAAGTATTTTTAATTCAGAAAAATCCCAGATTTAAAAAATTTCCAGAGAGGGGGTTAACTTTGTCGGTTCGGGTTCGATTGGAGTTTTAACTTCGTAAACACGTCGCCTAATGCTCAAGCTAGGCTCTGATACCACTGTAGGGTTCCTAGGCACTCTTGTGAAGGTTCATAAAGCATCAAACATGCCCGAATAAAATTTTAGATGTGCCGAACAACCCAAAGCCGGGATCTTTGCTAGATTATTAGGGTTTAACATGCAAGATAACATCTTTAAACCTAAGTGTGAGGGATTACAACATTTGTAGTCCGCTCCTTCGCTTCACAAGCTCCGAGTAGAAGTCCCTTCGCCGCGATCCATGATCTCCCGGACTCAAGAGAGGCTCCACGACTCGAACGATCCATGATAGCTTGTCGTATTCCTTTTCTCCGATGATCTACGTCGAAGTTGCAATAGCTCAAGCTTTCTCTCACTCTAATGAGGTGAACACCCTAATCTAATGGGCTAGATTAGATGAGGATGATGGAGTAGTATTTATGCTATCTTTTTAATTCACTTTCTCACAAGAAATCATCACAAAAGGAATTTCTAGTGAGCTCTCTCAAAAACTAAAGAGAGAAGAAGATGAAGAAATATGAGATAATTCCTTTTGTGATGAATAGTAGATAAGAATATATGATTGATATGGAACCATGGTCAAGGATGATAGGCTTAACCTTTGTAGAGAATAAACTAGAGTTAGGGTTTGGTTTGGTTAAGGATAAGTATCAACCATAATATCTTAACCAAGACAAAAAAAGAGAATCCTTCTAGAATGAACAAGAAGGAGCTAACCCTAATCAAACCCTAATCCCTTTTTATCATCCTTAAACATGTTTCATAATAAATCATATCAGGTCACAATAATATATATCACATATATATTATATATTTGCAACAAAAGAAAATAATACAATTAACATATATCGCATATATATCAATGTATTAATCCGGTGAGAAAATGAAAAAATAAAAAGAGCCAATATTAGATAATGTAATACAATATATCATATATATCATTATACATTAAATCATCGAATCAACACTTGATCCGGCGATCCGGCTATATCGAATATAACCGACTAATATATCATGTACCGATTCATCGAATCAACACTAGATTCGATGTCCCGGTTCATATCTAAATATCGTGAGAATATAATACGGTATCTCATATCGCATTATCCTCGGTCCTGTATATATCACATATGTGCCTCTACTCCGTTTTGCCTGAGCCAAGAAACCTCTGTGTAGGACTCTAAAGAATCGTCAATACGCCGGTAGCAGGTGATGATCATATCAAACACCCACAAGCTGCAAGCGGTCAGCTAAACGTAACAGCCACCCAGGTATTGAGCGATCAGAAGATCAACAAGCTAGCATGTCCGTTCTCCTGTGAATCCAATCAGTAACACTCCCGTACAGTCCGGTCTGTTCGTCTGATATGTCGCATATCAAGTCTAGGGGTGGTATACGTCAGACCCCAGTAACCGATAAGTTATGTCGATGTGAGGCTCATAACAGGTCGAGAAACTACTAGTAACACTTACCAGTATATCTCTATATCAGCCCTGGCCAGGGACTTCCAGTTATAGCCAATCGAACACAGCACAACATCAACTCCCTATACCGGGAGAGACGAATCCCCTCCTATCGCTCATTGCCTCCATGTGATTCGGGACTGTACCCAAAAGCCACCGTTTTGCACGCCCTCTTGGACGTGGTAAGGTGGAAATCAAAGCACAGTGGGAATCACACAAGACTCTATGACGATCTCGGGTCTACAGACTACCCTGTACCAGTGTCACCGGAGTTCTCGGCGAGTCCGTCCAGTGTACCCAGTCTCCACTGAGCACCCGTACACCATCTCTAATGTCAAACACCGATGGATATGGGATCATCCATCGCCCATCATATTGGTCAAGATGCGTATACGCTAGTCTACTCTGGTGTATCGATGCCCTGTCTCGATATACTCTCGACTAGGAACAGTTATAGGATGTACTCATCGACTACTATGGCCCCACTAGTATGATCTCATCATAGTCCCAGTAGTCGAGTACAGATCCTAAGGGCTTTATCAACATGTGAGAGTAAGACAGTAAACCAATACAAGTCAACATGTTAAGATAAAGTGAAACCAAATATCTTACTATCATGACGAGCAAGAAAGTCCTCTCTGTATATATCCAAGCATCCATCATAATATACATCATATGTACAACAATGGCCTCTAGGGCATATACATAACTAACAACTAGTGTCTAAGTCTGAAACAATATACAAGTTTTGGTTGATGGAATTCTAGATACAATGAATAATACAAGTACAATGGTGGTTCTTGATGCAAAAGAATCCACCTACCAAATGCACTTCACCCGCAAGGAAGCAGTGTGCCAGAAATGCCGCAATGGAACCTGTACGGCAAATCCTGCAAGAACTGTGGCACAACGGGGGTGAGTTGCCAACTCGTGAATAGAAATATCTATAAGCAGAAACCGAATGCAATACATAATCCTAGGTCAATACGATCAGTATAATATAAACCACAAGAGTACGTCTGAAGCATGATAAGGTAGCAATGTAACATCTAAACATGTATGTAGTGCCAAGTACTCAGGTAATAACATGTCATCAGTATAACGTATGTCTGCATGAAGTAAATATGATGAAGTATCAAATGGATATCAATACACATATATTAGCGTCCCATTCCACTAATATTGGTGTAAGGGTATATATAACAGCGCCCTCATACCCTGTTATATATACAAATGAAGTATGATCAATGTAAATCCAGTCTGTATGTGATCAAGTCTGCATAAACGTGGAACCCGTCCACCCGTCACCCAATGACAATAAACATGGAACCCGTCCATCCGTCACCCAATGACAATAAACATCATGTATGTAAATATGAGGATATAAACAAAATCATGGAAAACATCACGAAACCTGTGCCTAGCATCGGCACAAAAATCCTCATCTATCAGGCACTGTCACCAAGACTAGTCCTGATAGGTACGTATCATACGCTATATCGAAACCCGAGTGCCCAGCTTCGACCCTCGAATTGCGACGTATGCATACGTACAAGCTCCGGTCGGTATCCCCAAGATAACCGCCGAGTAAAAGGTAATATCACCGGACAGTATGGTTCCCCAGCCGGGCTCATCGGCTCATAGCACATCGACATCCCTTTCTTGCCCCGGGGTACTCTGGGCCCCACCATGTACCCTCATACGGCCTCGACGCCTCCTCGTAGGGGTATATAAATCAGAACCGATAAAACTCATGGTGGAAGCTAAAATATCATATCAAGGGTAACCGGGTTTTAAAACATTTACATAATCTCTTGAAATACCCACGGTTCCCCAAATCCAGAAATATCATGAAAACAAATATCCCAATGCGCATAATCAGAAAGCATGATATATGTGACATATAGATGAAATGCAAGTATAACAGCATATCATGCAATCATAGAATAATGGTATGCACATACAAGGTCATATCCTGATGCAATAATACTACTGTGTAGTGACATGGCAATTATCGATGATAAAGTGTGTGAGCCGGCAAGCAGTGTACGTGGAACATATGCATCATCGATAATGGTGCTGGTGTCCTAACAGAATGATGGTAATATAGCAATAAACACATGCAAAGCGATGTGAATAGCATGAATATGCGGAAATCGAATAATCAATGCAACAGTAAAGAATCTACATCCATGTGTATATGTCATGCAGTTATGCCATTTGAGATAAGACGAATCGGGGTTTTGGTAAAATAAGGGTTACGGTGTTTTTAAGAATAGATACGTCTTTTGAAAATACCCGTAGAATCCCTTTACTTATCCTTAAGCTATTCCCGATTCGTCAGTTTTGAAATAGGTATGACTCGGGTCTAGTCTAACATCTACTATGAAAACTACAGACCTAAGTATCAAGTAAACTGGGAGGGGTATGGAAACCACCTAAATCTGAGTCGATATGTATATATATATAGTAGTCGGTGATCCCGCCTCAGTAGTATCGCGTACGATACAGTAAATCATATGACATCCTCAAGTCATGAGTGCAGATCTATCATCAATATAAAGCTCGTACGGTAAATCGTCGTACGGCATCCCAACAGCTGGGTACGGGTCAGTATCACAATCAGCTCATCAAATATCAGGTATCATTATCATCATATCACATAATCTGGGGTACTGATCTAAGTCTAGTACAAATCGATACCATCTATAAAGTATGAATGCGGGGGTAAACACACGTCCAAAGCCCGCAAGAATCACATGTCGTATCCCAAATACGAATCATATCAAATCATCGATCTCACGGCACAATGCCCAAAACCATCGACTCATCTCCAATGTCATCCAATATCATCATCAACACAGTGTAAATATAAGGAATATGCAAGTGTGTGCGTATGGGTGTAAACCCATCCTAGGGTTCGCAACTAGGAAATATTCTAGCTTACTTCTAACCCTATCACATCTAACACATCTCAAATAATCCACGACACTATACTATCATATATAAACACATAAGGTATACCAACTACGGACTGCGGGGGTGCTATACGCCATCCACCCGACTTCCCCCTGTAGATATAATCTACTCACCTTGTGTCTTTATTTGTCGACGTCGCCATGCGCTTTCTTGTCGTCCCGAAGTCTTCATGGGGTACCTACACATTAACGTATCGCAAATGCGTATCAAAACCAATTCAAAACTAAAACGGCACGCGAAACCCAAAACGATACGATAAGGGGCATATAGGTTAGAACCTATGGCACGCCTTCAAAACCATCAATAATTCCTCTATATCGTCGTATAAACGCCAATTAGTCGAAGTAAAACACAAGACACAAATTTAGAATTAAAAATACGGAATACGGAAACACGAATCCAAAACAGCAACTTAGGAAATAGGCTCCAGATTTCACCCTAGGTCAAACTAGACAAATCTATACATACCAGGGGCCTAATCTACAGATAAGGGAACACCAAAACCAAAACGAGTAAGTTTGGTGGGGTCCAGGCCGCAAATTGCGGCCAAACAGAATAAATCTGCGGCCGGGTCTTGGAGTTAGGGGCTAGGGTCTTGTGTAGTGGTTCCTGGGTGCCTGCACATCTCACTGTCCAATCAATTTTATTTTAGGATGTCTCGGGTGATAGCAGATTCCCAAATACAATCCCAGAATTGCAATTTTTCCCAACATCGTCTCATAAATCCGTATTCTGGGTTAAAGCTTCAGGTTAGGGTCCAATGTAACATCACACCAAGATTCTAAGGTCACAACAAGTCTTAGTTTCACTTCACAATTCAATTTTTCCTCAAACCCTAACTAGGTTATCCTCAAATCCACAAAAACACACAATATCGATATGAAACTTGAATCGAAGCTTAAGCACAAGAAATACCACTCTAATTGTGGAGGAATTACCTCATAAGACCCACATGAATTCTCAACAGCGCCAAAATGAAAACTTTCTTGGTCCATCCTATAGCTTGCAAGCTTGTGCACATTTTTTGTGAAATGAGAGTGGGGTTTTGGTGTAGTTTTAGAGATGAATTGAAAGGATTAAGTGGGAGAGAGGAAGGGGCAGCAGCAGCTGCAGCTCAGCTGAGGGAAGAGGGAGGGAAACTGAATGAGGAATGAAGAGAATAGCTAAGTCCAAAGTCAAAGAAAACCCATACCTTTCTCTCTCTCACCATACCTCATTTCTTTATTCCTTTTCCATTTCTTTTCTTTTCTTATTCTCTCAAAATCCTTCTCCCAAGAATAGTAAATCCAAAGTGACCCATGGCAAGAAAAATGCACAAGTGTGAAAAAAAGTGATATGTGCATGTTTTGCACAAAATGCTAAAAAAACCGATTAGCGATTTTTAATCGCGATTAATAATAAATTAGCATATAACTAATCCTAAAGACTTAAAAATGGCATAATTCTATAAAATACCCTATTTTATAATTTTCCATAATTTTTCCCATTTATTTGTATTTAATAATACCGAAATATTAAAATATTCAATAAAATAATATTAAATTATAAAAATTCCCAAAAAATAATTTTTTTTTTTTTGAAATGTTACATTATAGGTCGCTATTACACATTGATAGAGCCTTTAGGATTCTTGCTTGACTACCAGCAGTATGATGGCGATCATATAAGTGAGAGTTGGGTAGTCTATAAGCACATCCTTAAAGTGGTCCTAGTCGTGGGAGTTTCGAGACTGGGCATCGTTACTCCATTAGTAGACTAGTGTATACAGTCGAGACCCCGACGAGGGGCGGTGGCCGGTCTCACAAGCCATTGGTGTCAGTTGGTTCACCTAAGATGTATACAGGTGCTCATTGGGTTATGAGTACACCGGACAGGACTCGCCGGGAACATGCTAGTTGGTATTATACCTGACGTCGGATAGCAGTTCCCTGGTGACATGTGTACAGGTTAGTTCATCGACCTGAGATCGTTATTTGTCTCACGTGAGTTCCCACTGTGCTTTGATTGCTACCCTACCACGGCTCAAAGGAGTCGTGCAAACAGGTTTTAGTTGGGTACAGTCCCGAGCCACATGGAGGCAGTGAATGGATCGGCAGGTGTTTCGTTTCTTTCGGTATTGGGGGTGAGGTCGCGCTGTGTCTAGGAAAGCTATTACACGAAGTCCTTGGCCAAGGCAGGAGATTTACTGGTAGGTATTCCAGTTATATCTCAGGGTGTTCTGGGCTACACTCCGACACGACTTGTACCGCTTTTGAGGGTCTGACTTTTACCAACCCCCTAGGCCCGCCATGCGATGCTCATAGACGAATGGACCGGACTGTACGGATATTGTCACTGACATGCTCAGTAGGGTGTCAGGATGAGTTTGCTCATCGACCTCCCTTTTGGTCAATACCTGGTAGCCCGTTACGTACGGCTAGTACCTCTGACGTGCTAGTGGTTAAATCCACAGTCAATGTATTGACGAGTCTTTAGAGTCCCCCACAGACAGTTTTCAAGTTTCGGACGAAACGTTGTAGAGGCCGTATGATATATGGCAGGGTCCGATCATATATGTGCAGTAGTGCACGGATCATGATCGGGCGGATCATACTAGTGGGCTTTGGTTTAAGCCGGATCCTAGTATTAGATTTGTTGGATTACTTTAGTCTCATCGTATTCGCATTCAGTCGGAATGCGGATGCAGGTATGTATATACAGGTGAGGGGTATCCTTGTGATCCATCACGAGTTTACTTTAGATGTTGCCGTATCTTTTTATTGTTGCAAACATTTGGATTAATGTTTGCATATGGAAATTATGAGCTAGAAATCATCATGAGGTGCTTTTATTGTGACACATGCAACCTAGTGACTCATGGTCTCTTTTATTGTGCATATGTCACATTTTGTGATGGATTTGAGTGATGAAATGAGAGGAAGAGAGAGAAGGGCAGCCATATCCCTTTGGGTTTGCTCTTGTATTATTCATTCTTGCTCTCATTTTTATCATAGCAAAATAACACAAAATGGCTCCTCTTCTTCTTCTTCTTCTAGCTCATAATCTCCATTGATGGCTTCATCTTCAACCTCCATCCATGCTATGGATGCAAGAGACAAAGTGATGACACACATTCTCTACTTCACCTTGGACACGTCGGCTAGCGAACTTCGTGCCCGAGTTGCTTCGGATGATGCGGGAGCCCGTAAAAAGACTCGAAGATGTGGTGCCCTTTCCGACAAGGAGATCGAGATCGGAGATTCCGCGATGAGCTTGGGATGGTGACCAAAGACCGAAGGACACGGATCGATCGGTATAGGTTTTCTAACCCTTTCTCTAGTTGCTAGTTATAGGTTAATGGTTCGATCCGGATTTATAGTACACGCGCCGGTTTCTAGTTTAGAAAAAGTTTTCGTTTCCGCATTTTGGTCTCGGAAAGACGGCCGGGGCGCTACCGTAGACTTATATATATATATATATATATATATATCGACTCAGACTTGGGTGGTTTCCTTACCCTTTTCGATTAGCCTGTTAGCTCAGTCCTGTAGTTTATTTGTAGATGTTAGACTAGATTCGATTCATACCTATTTCAAAACTAACGAATCGTATGTATTTTAAAGATAGGACAAGGGCTTCTACGGATATTTCAAAGGGCGTATCTTTTCTTAAAAACACCGTAGCCCTTATTTTCAAAACACCACGATTCGTATTATTTCGAATGGAAAAACAGTATGACACATGTATAGCAGTGTAGATTCCTTATTGTTACATTATTATTCATGTTCCACATATTATTGTTGCATTTACTATTCATTGCCATTTATTATGTTGTTATCGTCTCATTGCATATTTATTATGTACTTAGTGATTATGAAACCAAGTTGTCAGGACACCAGCACCATTACCGATGATGCGTATGCTATACATACACTTACCTGCCGGCTCACACACATCATCATCGGTAATTGCCATATTATGTACACCAATGTTCAAAATAGTGATAGCGTGCTGCGTAGCGTTCTATTACTAAATAGCGAAAACGCAAAAAGCGTTGCGCATAGCGTAAGCTACATGAATTATTAATTATTACTATAATCATCTCATTTACAATAAATTATATTATTATAAAGATATAAAATTGGCTTGGGAACATAGAAAAATAAGTAATATAACAATATTTTTTACAATAGTAGTTTCTCTGCTCCTCGAAATTCCCAAAAAAAATTATTTTCAAAATTTTCAATACTTGAGTTCATATATATGATTCATACTAGATTAAATCTATCGAAAATCAATTAAATAATCTCTGTTTGAGAATCATGTCTACTAAATATGATTTCAAATTAAGAGGTTAGTACTTTAATGAAACTGTGTTCGTATAGTTTAGGATTAGATACTGAAATCTTAAGAAGTTCAATAGAAAATTTTATATGAAAATAGCGTACGCATAGCGTAGCGTATACTATTTGTTAAAAAGCGTAAGCTATTTGAAGAAAAAACGTAAGCTACTTTGTCTTTGAGTTTTTTTCCAAAGTTACGTAGCGAATATACTAAGGTATGCTACGTAGCGCAAAATAGCGAGCTACGTAGCGAGTTATTTTAAACATTGATGTACACTTTAGAACATATTATTTCATTGATATAATCAGCTAAATCCTAGTTACCACATAATATTTGTGTGGTTGCTCTCATGTGTTATCTTAGAGATTGCATTCTTTACATAGATACTTCATGCATTCATATATTCATTGGTTATACAGTATTATGGAGATTTATGCCGGTATTCATTGTTTATTGATATCGTGATTTTGATGATTTCGAACCCTTCTTGAGATTTTCTGGATTTGGAAACCGCATGTGACATTTTATAAACTGATGAATTATTTTAAAGAGAAAGATGCGATTTTCTTTGATATGATGAGTATTGTCTACCATGATGTTTTCTCGGTTCTGAGTTGGTTTTCGAGACCCGATTCGAGAAGTAGGATGAATCGTCTCGGGTACATGGTGGGCCCGGTAAGGTACCCCGGGGCAATAAGCTCGAGTTGTAGACGATGAGCCTGGCAGGGGAAGACTACCTACCGGTGATTGTTTAGCGCGGTGGATATCCGGAGGATACCGTTCATGGTCGTGTGATTGATGATATGGGCCGATCCGGATTAACGGAGCCCGAGGTATTAGGATATTGAGATATTGAGATTTGAGACACTGAGATATTGAGATTTGATGATACAGGCCAGTCCGGATAGCCGAAGCCTGAGATATTGAGATTCATGTTTTGTGTCGATACTTGACACTGATTTCTCTGTTGATTTCATTGATGATATTCGATTTATATACATACAGGAATCTCATTAAATAAAGAAAACAGTTGTCTCACTCATGATGTATTCTGTTTCCATTCGTAATACATTCATACATCATATATCTGATATGTTGCTATCTGAGGCACTGACACGAGCACGTAGTATTGCACTTATATGTAGATGGATCATGATATTATTTGAGGATATTACTTGATATGACCTAGGATGCGTCATACATGCGATTTCTGCTCTATGTTGTTTTCAACTCACAAGTTGGCAACACCCCCCCGTTATGCCACAGTTCCTTGCAGGTTTTGCCGTAAAGGTTTCATTGCAGCTTTGCTGGCACACTGGTCCTTCCGGGTGATTGCTTTAGTAGGTAGGTTCACTTGCATCGTGACCACCATTGTATATTTGTTATTTCAGTTGTATCTAGTAAAACTCCATCGACCAGACTTGTATATTTGATAGAGATAGATGACCAGTGTATATTCTTTCGACCTTAGAGTCGTGCGCTGTATTATTATGGTTTTCCTCTGGTTGTCTTGATGATGTTGGATTTTTATCCTGAGTTTTATCTGTTAGTTATATGTATGCCCTAGAGGCCATTATTGTACATTGGATGTATATTGTAGTGGATGCTGGGACAGACATAGGTAGGACTTTCTTGCTCGACATGATAGTACGCTATCTGGTTGCTCTTTATCTTAACATGTATACTTTCTGTCTCTCTGATTACATGTTGATAAAGCCCTTAGGATATGTACTCGACTTCCAGGACTATGATGAAGATCATACTAGTGGGGCCTGGGTAGTCAATGAGTACATCCTTCATTGTTCCTAGTCGTGGGAATATCGAGACGGGGCATCGATATTCCAGAGTAGACTAGCGTATATCTTCTCGACCCATGTGATGGGCGATGGATGATCCCATATCCATTGGTGTTTGACATCGGAGATGGTATGCGGGTGCTCAGTGGAGACTGGGTACACTGAACGGACTCGCCGAGAACTCCCAGATGGTATTATACCTCACGTCAGATGGCAGTTCTCTGGTGACACTGGTACAGCTTAGTCTGTTGACCCGAGATCGTCATAGAGTCTTGTGTGTCTCCCACTGTTCTTTGATTTCCACCCTACCACGACTCTACTGAGTTGTGCAAACAGGTGGTTTTTGGGTACAGTCCCGATTCACATGGAGGCAATGAGCGATAGGAAGGGATTCGTCTCTCCCGGTATTGGGGGTTGATGTTGCGCTATGCTCGATTGACCATAACAGGAAATCCCTGGCCAGGGTTGCAGTGATATACTGGTAAGAGTTATCAGTAGTTTCACGAATGTTATGGACCTTACGTCGGCATGACTTATCAAGCTACTGGGGTCTGACGTTTACCACCCCTAGGCGAGATATGCGACATATCAGACGAACAGACCGGACTATACGGTAAGTGTTACTGGTTGGATTCACAGGAGTGTGAGCGGGCTTGCTCGTCGATCTTCTGATCGCTCAATACCCGGGTGGCCGTTACGTTTAGCAGACCGCTTGCGGCTTGTGGGTGTTTGATATGATCATCACCTGCTGCCGGCGTATTGACGAGTCTTTAGAGTCCTACACAGAGGTTTCCTGGCTCAAGCGAAACGAAATAGGAGCGCATATGAGATATGTGCGGGACCGAGAATAATGCGAGTATATGATATCGCATTCCATTCTCGCGATGAATGTATCGAATGGTTGTATGTGATATAACCTAGTTATCGAATCAAGGATTGATTCGATAAGCCGATACATTGGATACTAGTCGGTTATATGCGACATGACCGGATCATTGAATCAAGTGTTGATTTAATGATTTAATGTATAATTATATATTTGATATATTACTTTGCATTAACTAGTATTGGTTCACTTTAAATGGATTTTCTCACTTGAATTGCACATTGTATATGTGATATATTTTTGTGCACTTGTTTGTATCATGTTTGATGATACATACTCACTTAGGTTTGTGTAAAGAATTAAACCATGGTTATATGAGTGGTTAGGGTTTTGTTTATTTACTTATTCATTTATTTATTTATTTTGTTTATTTTGGCAAAAGAAAATGATATAGAGAAAATGGTGGTTTTCTTTGTTCTTTGCTTGAAGCTTCTTGAAGCTTCAAAGCATCTTTCACTAAAGCAACCATTTTGTCTTCATCTCCTAACCCTAACCATTTAACTAACCTTAGTTTATTCTCTACACCTAACTATGGTTGGTATATGATAAGTATTCATATCATTTTCCTTTTTAGAAAATACTTATCATATTCTATCATCTTCTTCTTCTTCTTCTTCAAGAAGAAAGCTTGCCTCCATCAATGGCATCTTGAGCAAAAGAGTGAGAAATCCAATTCTAAAGTGAACTCACCTCCTATTTCTTCATCCTCTACCTCTTGCCAAGTAGTATAGGGTGTTTCCTTCACAAGTTTTCATGGCTTGGTGAAGTTGGAGCTTGATCTTGTGTTGCCTCGACGTAAATCATCTTCGGCATCGAAGCCGACGACCTAGCCCGCCCATTTCTCCGATGAAGCCGATGCTAGAGTCCGGGATCCGATATGGACAGCGAGGGGACGTCATCATGGAGCCTTGGAGGTGGAGGACCGGATCTACAAAGGTTGTAGCCCCTTCCCTTTAGCTATAAATTCGTTTATTTGCATCGCATCACCTATATATCTAGTTAACGATCCGTATTAGGGTTTCTCGGCACTTGTAAAATTTTAATTGGCCTTGTTTGATCACTTGTGAGACCTCATTAGTGTGCCTAGGAACCCTACATTATCCTCGCCTTTCGGCGTTGTATATTATATTTCATTGTGTGGTTTTGTCCACCGGTTGGCAAAGAGCTAGCTTCCGCTTGGGGATGCCTTTATTCATTATACATGCTTTATCACGTTTTGTACCCGTTTGGGGTCTGAATTTACAAAGGAAACTCTGCCGAAATTTTCAGAAAAGACTTGACATTTTAAAAATGCATACTTCGGCTTATATTGTTAAACTTCTTTCTTTAAAATTGGTTTTTTCTTCACTCTACTGCTTTACTTGGTTTTGATTTCTGGGTTTTGGCTTACTTAGATTACGTACGCCTTGAGACATTTCATAATTTAAGTGCCAGTCACGCTCGGTGCTTTTTGGGTCATGACACATGTGTTCCTGATGAAACACAAATCTGAATCTTTTGAGAAATTCAAGGAATATAAGAATGAAGAAGAGAACCATACGGGTAAAAGTATTAAAATCCTTCAATCTGATCGGAGAGGAGAATACTTAAGCACGGAATTCCGAGATTATTTAAAAGAGAATGGGATTCTCTTTCAGCTTACTCCTCCGTATACACCACAGCACAATGGAGTATCAGAGCGCAGGAATCGCAACCTATTAGATATGGTGCGCTCTATGATGAGTAATGTTGAGTTACCTATTTTCTTTTGGGGTTATGCACTTGAGACAGCTGCATACCTATTGAATCAAATTCCATCAAAAACTGTACCTAAAACACCATATGAGATATGGAGTGGAAAGAAACTATATCTTAAACGATTTAAGATATGCGGTTGTTCGGCCTATGTTAAAAACATAATCCGGACAAACTCGAGGCACGATCGGTTCTTTGCCAGTTTGTGGGATATCCAAAGAATTCATATGGATATATCTTCTACCACACTGAGGAACAAAAGGTGTTTGTTTCTCAATATGCCACCTTTTTAAAAAAGAAATTTCTTGTGAAAGAAATTAGTGGTAATAAGGTGGAGCTGGAAGAAGTTCCAGCTACACAAACTACAACTGATGATTTGATAGAACCGGAGGATCTAATAGTCTCCGACGAACCTCAGCCACTCCGCAGATCTAGTAGGGTTCCTCATCCATCTGAGAGATACTACGGTTTTCTCATAGACGGTGGGAGCAAGAATTGCATCATGGAAGATGATGACCCAACTAGTTTTGAGCAGGCCATCATAAGTGGAGACTCTGTGAAATGGCTGGATGCTATGCGATCCGAGATGGAATCCATGTACAATAATAAAGTATGGATTTTGGAAGTTGCTCCTGAAGGGGTAAAACCCATCGGGAGCAAGTGGATCTTTAAGAAGAAAATTGTTGTTGATGGAAAGGTTGAGACCTTCAAAGCTAGACTTGTAGCAAAAGGTTTTCGTCAACGACCTGGTGTCGATTAAGATGAAACCTTTTCTCCAGTGGCTATGCTTAAGTCCATCAGGATCCTACTGGCCATTGCTGCATACCATGACTACGAAATCTGGCAGATGGACGTCAAGACCGTTTTTCTAAATGGAGATTTAGAAGAGAACGTATACATGACTCAGCCAGAGGGCTTCGTAGACAGTGGGAGCAGCGGGAAGGTGTGCAAGCTGCTTAAATTAATTTATGGATTAAAGCAGGCATCACAGGAGCTGGAACATCTGTTTTGATGTGGCAGTCAAAAAGTTTGACTTCATCAAAAACGTAGATGAACCTTGTATATACAAAAAGGTTGTAGAGAGTAAGGTTTTCTTCCTTATATTGTATGTGGATGACATACTCTTGATAGAAAATGATGTTCCTATGCTACACTCGGTCAAGCTCTTCTTATCACAAAAGTTCTCCATGAAAGATCTAGGAGATGCCTCCTACATCCTGAGGATAAAGATCTATAGAGATAGATCTAAGCGAATGTTGGGATTGTCCCAATCCTGGTACGTTGACATCCTACTAAAGAGGTTTAGTATGGAAGATTCTAAGCGTAATAATTTACCCGCTTTTTCAGGAATCACTCTCTCCAAAGAGATGTCTCCCAAGACTGATTTGGAGAGAGCTCGCATAACAGTGATACCCTATGCTTCTGCAGTTGGGTCTATCATGTATGCGATGTTATGTACCAGACTGGATGTAGCTTACGCACTAGGTGTAGTGAACAAGTATCAATCAGATCCTGAGGAAAAGCACTGGACAACTGTGAAGAACATTTTAAATACTTGAGAAGAACTAAAGAAATGTTCTTGATGTATGGTAACGGTGAACTCCAGGTGGAGTCCTTTACCGATTTGAGCTTCCAGAGTGATAAGGAAGACAGTAAGTCGATCTTGGGTTTTGTTGTTAGTTATATGTATGCCCTAGAGGCCATTACTGTACACGGGATGTATATTGTAGTGGATGTTGGGACATATATAGGTATGACTTTCTTGCTCGACATGATAGTATGCTATCTGGTTGCTCTTTATCTTAACATGTATACTTTCTGTCTCTCTGTTACATGTTGATAAAGCCCTTAGGATGTGTACTCGACTTGCAGGACTATGATGTAGATCATACTAGTGGGGCCTGGGTAGTCCATGAGTACATCCTTCAATGTTCCTAGTCGTGGGAATATCGAGACGGGGCATCGATATTCCAGAGTAGACTAGCGTATATCTTCTCGACCCATGTGATGGGCGATGGATGATCCCATATCCATTGATGTTTGACATCAGAGATGGTATGCGGGTGCTCAGTGGAGACTGGGTACACTGAACGGACTCGCCGAGAACTCCCAGATAGTATTATACCACACGTCAGATGAAAGTTCTCTGGTGACACTGGTACAGCTTAGTCTGTTGACCCGAGATCGTCATAGAGTCTTGTGTGTCTCCCACTGTGCTTTGATTTCCACCCTACCACGGCTCTACTGAGTCGTGCAAACAGGTGGTTTTTGGGTACAGTCCCGATTCACATGGAGGCAATGAGCGATAGGAGGGGATTCGTCTCCTCCGGTATTGGGGGTTGATGTTGCGCTATGCTCGACTGGCCATAACTGGAAATCCTTGGCCAGGGTTGCACTGATTTACTGGTAAGTGTCATCAGTAGTTTCATGCTTGTTATGGACCTTACATCGGCATGACTTATCAAGCTACTGGGGTCTGACGTTTACCACCCCTAGGCGAGATATGCGACATATCAGACGAACAGACCGGACTGTACGGTAAGTGTTACTGGTTGAATTCACAGGAGTGTGAGCGGGCTTTCTCGTTGATCTTCTGATCGCTCAATACCCGTGTGGCCATTACGTTTAGCAAACCGCTTGCGTCTTGTGGGTGATTGATATGATCATCACCTACTGCCGGCGTATTGACGAGTCTTTAGAGTCATACACAGAGGTTTCCTGGCTCAAGCGAAACGAAATAGGAGCGCATATGAGATATGTGCGGGACCGAGAATAATATCAGTATGTGATACTGAATTCTATTCTCGCGATTTGTATCATCGGACGGTTATATAAGATATAGCCGGGTTACCGAATCAAATGTTGATTCGATATATTGATACACTTGATATTAGTCGGTTATATGCAGTATGACCGGATCATTAAATCAAGTGTTGATTTAATGATTTAATGTATAATTATATATTTGATATATTACTTTACATTAACTAGTATTGGTTCACTTAAGATTATTTTTCTCACTTGATTGTGCACATTGTATATATGATATATGTTTGTGCACTAGTTTGTATCATGTTTGATGGTACATGCAAACTTGGGTGTGTGTATGCTTTAAACCATGTTTAGGTTAATGGTTAGGGTTTTAACTTATTTATTTATTTTATTCTTTTATTTTTGGCAAGAAATAAACTGGTGGCTTTCTTTGGTTTTTACTTGAAGCTTCATGAAGCTTTGAAAAGTTTGACCATTTTGTTTTTTCCTTAACCTAACCATTACACCTAAACCCTAGTTTATTCTCTACATGTGTTTACTTCACCCATGGTTGCATTATGATAAGATTCACTTGATTTATTATTTTCAAGAATTAATTCATTTTCCTTCTTCTTCTTCTTCTTCATCTTCTTCAAGTGAAGAAACTTTTCTTGAAAAATTTCAAGTGATGAAATCAAGTGAGAAATCCAAATCCAAAGTGAACCCACTTCCTATTTCTTCATCCTTTACCACTTGCCATATTGTATAGGGTGTTTTCTTCACAAGGTTCATGACCAAGTGAAGATGGAGCTTGAGTTTGAGTCGCCTCGACGTAGATCATCTTTGGCATCGAAGTCAACGACCTAGCCCGATCATTTCTCCGATGAAACCAACGCTAGAGTCCAGGATCCCGATGATCGCAGCGGAGGGACGTCATCACGGAGCTAAAGAAGTGGAGGACCTGATCTACAAAGGTTGTAATCCCTTTCACTTGTAGTTAAGTTGTTAACTTGATTGTTGTTTCACCTTACCTCTAGTTAACGATCTAGCATTAGGGTTTCTCGGCACATGGAAAATTTGATTTTGGCATGGTTGATGCCTTGTGGAACCTCATGAGTGTGCCTAGGAACCCTACAGTGGTATCAGAGCCTAACTATAGCTTTAGGCGAAGTGTAGACGATGTTAGAAATCCGATCGAGTCCCGAAACCCTAACCAAGACCCCTCTCTGTATATTTCCTGAAACTGTGGTTTTTTCCTAATTAAAAATAGCCAAAAAATTCAGCAGGGTTTTTGAGGAGTTACTGTGAAGCACGTGCGCTTAAACGATAAAAGCGCCGCGGAACCGCGGCATGAGCATGGCTCGTGCGGCGGTTCCGCGGCCGTATAGACACTTTATCCTATGTATTTTGCACAGTAACTCCTTATTTGATTCCTGTGTTTTCTGGGTATTTTTTAATTTATACTCAAGAGTTGAGTTTTCTGGGTTGTATTGGGGACTCGATGATTCGATCGGAAATTTTAACTGCGTCTATGTGTTTTTCCGGGTAATTTTAGAACATGTTAAAAAGTTCGACCGGATATAAATACCCACTTTTTCCCCTGCCGGGAAATTTCCAAGTGTTGGATTTTTCCGTAGTTTAAGAATGTTCTAAGTAGTGCAAGTAACTCGATGGACCCTCTAGAAGACAACAAACCTTAACTCGATTATGTGACCGTCTTGAACTGCCCTTTGAACCTTAGGGTTTGGGGCAGTACGGCGTGCCACATGTGAGGCGTTGGCTTGACCCTTCTACGGCTGGACCGTTGGTACTGTGGCATGAAGTGAATGTTTTTAAACTTATTTCATGTATTGAGCTGTTCCGGGAAAACTTGGGTGTTTGATTGTTCGATCGGAAAGTTTAACATTTTCTATTTATCTGGAATGTGATACAATATTTGGAATCCACAAGTAGTTATGAGATAACTGATTTGAATGTTATAAATCTAGCAATTTAGTCTCACTTGATCGGTTGCCACGGAATTTTGATGTGATCAAAAGTCCGTCGCAATCACGTTGCGTACGCGGATACTCGTCGGTAAACTTAATAGACAGCCACGCCCCATAACCTCGACCAAGTGACTGTAGGAGAACCCCGTCGCCAAAAGCATCAGTTCGGGTGCTCCCGGCAGCGGTGTTCCGCCTTAGTGCACTTCGTCGACGGTATCGGGGGAGCGGCCGTCTACTGAAGTTTGCGACGAGCATTCGTTCAGGATGTCGGGAATCTTGTTGAATTGCCCGACTTGATATTGAAAAGAGTTTTCGATAATGAGACTAAAATGCGGAGTTTATAATTGTTAGGCATGCGATGTCTAAGGAATTCATTTGATTAGGCATGCGATGTCTAAGGAGATTGCAGATTCCAACTGTTGTAGTTTTACACTTTCTTTTCTGCGACCATAAGTGTAATATGTGATATCGCCAGTTTCGTTGCTATATGTCAACGACAATTGGGATGGGCATATTTACTTACGTTGATGACATGTGTTGTTATGTGTTGCTGGATATGTTATATTGGATCGTCGTGTTTGAATAGCCGGGTTTTTTTTATGTGAGATGAGTGTTTTTTCATTTTCATTCATGTAAAAACTTGTATGTAATATTCTTTTATTGGGGCACTTGCAGGTTGAGGATGATGTCACCATTGTATATTATTTACTTTTCCGCATTAGGATAGACCCAAGGAGGGGAGCACAAGTAACCGGGTTCTAGGGTCCAGTGGGAGACCATCTCAAGGAGTCGAGTTCGGGTCTCCTAACTCTAGAATTAGTAGGGTTTCTTGCCACTCTCGTAGGGGTCTAGGGGTGTGGGTTTGGCTATTCATCACGACCGTGGAATCCGTGTTTTATACAGGCTCAAAATAAAACACGGACGTCCTAGTATATCCAATATTTCATATGATATTTTCTGCTGCATTGTCTGTGATGTGATCATGTGATATGTTCAGATAGATATTGTATATAGTATATATGATATATTATATAGACGTTGCTTATGTTTTACACCCACGCTAGCCCTGCCTCGCTCTTGCGTTAGTTACCTAACCTAACGGTGCAGACGGGACATCGAGGCGAATGCGGATGGCATAAGCGTACGTTATATTTATCTGTGATGTTTAGGTGGACTTAAATGATGGGACTTCATTAATGAGATTAATGAAAGAAAATAAACCTAAAAGATGTTGTGGAATCGAATTTCAAAAATCAGGTAGCTACGGTTCTTGCTTTGCATCGCGGTGTTCCTTGTAGAACATCCTGTACCTTATTCGATAAGGAAAGGGCCGAGATCCCTTCACCGGGAGTGACCCCTTTAGCAATAACTGGCAGATGCTACAACCCTCGGTTTGTTTTTTGATTGCTTCTATAGTTTTTGCTTTGCACAGCGGTATATATGATATATCCTGCACCTTATTCGATGAGGAAATGGCCGACGATCCCTTCACCGGGAGTGACCCCTTTAGCAAAACTAGAAAAGCCTCAAAAACACTCCATTTAAAAACCATTTGATTCCGCAATGAGATCAAGTTCAAAGCGTTAAAGGTTTTATTAAAAACCGTCCGCAACCCTCCGTCATTTTAGGAAGTAGAGTACTTAGTATTCGTGCTGTGTTTGTTGACCATAGTCAACGCACAGTGTACGGTAGCTAAGTGATGTCTTCCTACACCGCATATGATGCGATTAGTTAGGACAGTCGCGTGACTTTGTTGACCTTAGTTAAGGGTCATGTTGGTGGGTCTAATTAATCACGAAATGACGGGTAGAACTTGACTAGTGCTTATGATTTGTTGACCATAGTTAAGGTCATAGGTGCTAGGGGTAAAAAACCTTTATCGGGAGTTTCAAGTGTTGAAATTTGCAATGAGATTGCATACCTTCTATATGATAGTTGGATCCCGATACCCACTGCGAGTAATTGTTACTCCTTGGAGAGTTTTGCACTTTACAATTAGCCGATCAAGTAGGTGTCTAGAAAGGTGTCAACGGGGTTACGCCCCTGGGAAAACGAGGTTTACTTTAATTAGGTCCGTGCGAAAGCACGGGGAACCTCCCTCAAAGTACCGACACTGGCCTGGCTGAAAGATTGGCGAACTTGTAGAGTGTAATTAATCCTGGCTAGTCTTTCCTTTTAGGGTTTGAAGGAAGATTTGATAAAAACAGTGGGAGCCATCCTGATTAGATAAAATAAATAACCAATCTAATCTTGCAAGAGCGCACGCAGAGTGTTTTCTTCTCTCTCTCTCCAGGTAGCGACCATATCACGCCTTAATCAAGATAATAATATAGATGTATTGACCGAACCCGCTTGTTATACTGAGATGGGGAACGTTGGTCCCGCTCCAACTTATAATTGTTATAAGACCGAGCAGGAAATAGGGGAATGCCAGGATTCCCATGCCGCCCAAACGAAGAAAGTACATATGATGCATCTCCTTCGGGTGTGTTCATTATAAAGAACTGTTTCTCTGTGTCCTCTACGTCCTAGGTATTAGATACCGGATCCTGATCCTGCAAATGTAATCCGTTACATGGGCTACAGAAAGGTAGAGAACTGAGAACGAGTGATAAGTTTCATGAGACAGAAAACGGTGCAAGTGTTGCAGCCAAGTCTGTTGGTCACTGTCACCCTGTATTTCCAAATACACTGATTCTGAACGAATGTTATTAGATACCGAACCTGATATACAAAATCATATCAGTCTCTTTATCTACTAAAGAAGGATATAATTTTGTATTGTTGGATAATGTTTTGCACATATCCTATATCAAGAGTTGATCGGTTCAGGCACGTTATCTAAAAGCATATACATTCTAAATCAGACCACAGTTCTTAAACGTACAGAACACACACAGGAAGAAGAGTTCAGAAATGAACGATTCCTTCTTGAGGTATTGTAGACTAGGTCATATCAATATGACCCGACTAGCTTAAGTTACATTTTAGATGCATATTTAAATCAGTTTGAATTTACATCTTATGAAACTTGCCAGTCATGTCACAAAGATTAAATGACCATAGCTCTGTTTATTGGAAACAGAGAAAGAGTTAGTAAACTCTTGGGACTGATACATGATGATGTATGTAAGGTCCCCTATCTGCACATGCCAGGACCGGTTCTTTGTACTTCATTACATTCTCTGATGATCTCTCAAGATTCAGACATATGTTCCTATTGAAACACAAGTCCGAACCTTTTGAGATATTCACAGAATGTAAGTTAGAAGTAGAGAACCAAATCACGGGTAGAAGTATTATGTCCTATGATAAGATCAGGGAGGAGAATACTTGTGCATGGAATTCTTGGACTATTCTAAAGAAGAATGAGATTCTCTCTCTGTGTTACTCCTCTGAATATACCAAAGCACAACGGTGTATCGGGGCGGAGCAATCACACCCTATATGATATGGTGCGCTCTATGATGAGTACTACTGAGTTACCTATTTCCTTTTGGGGGGTTATGCACTTGAGAAGCTGCATACCTATTGAATTAGGTTCGAATCAAATCAGTGCCTACCACTCCATATAAGATATGGTGTGGGAAGAACCTATCTCTTAAGTAAGTTAAGATTTAGGATTGTCCTGCCTATGTCAAAAGCAAAATCCGGACAAGATCGAGGCAAGGTCAGTTCTGTAGAACTGGAAAGGTTCCAGCTATACAAACTGCAGCTGATGATTTGACAGAACCAAAGGATTCAATAGTCCCCAACGAAGCTCAGCCTCTCCGCCGATCTAGCAGGGTTCCTCATCCGCCTGAGAGATACTTTGGTTTCTCGATGACAGTGGGAGCGAGGAATGCATCATGAGATGATGACCCAACTAGTTTCGAGCAGGCCATCAAGAGTGGGAACTCTGTAAGAATGGCTGGATGCTTAGCGATCTGAAATGGAATCCATGTACACCAACAAAGTATGGACTTTGGATGCTATATCTGAAGGGTTAAATCCCCATCAGGAGCAAGTATATCTTGAGAAGATTACTTGGTGTAGATGGAAAAGTTGAGACTTTCAAAGCTAGACATATTAAAGGTTTTCATCATCGACCAGGCGTGGATAATGAAGAAACCTTTTCCAGTGGCTATGCTTAAGTCCATCCGGATCCTACTTGCCATTGCTACATACCATGACTACGATATCTGGTGGTTGGGTGCCATGACTGCTTTTCTAAATAATGATTTAGAAGAGAATGTCTATAAGAACACAGGCAGAGGGATTCGTAAACAGTGGGAGCAGCGGAAACATGTGCAAGTTGCTTTACAGAATAAAGCAGGCATCGCGGAGTTGGAACGTCTGTTTTGATGTGATAGTCAAAGTGTTTGACTTCATCAAAATGGTAGATGAACCTTGTATATACAAAACGGTAGTAGAGAGTAAGGTGGTCATCCTCGTATTGTACGTGGACAACATACTCTTGATAGGAAAAGAGTTTCCTATACTACGATCGGTCGATCTCCTCTTATCACATGGATTCTCCAATAGGATCAAGATGATACCTCCTAAATCCTGGGGTTTGGATCTATGAGATAGATCTAAATGGATGTTAGGGTTCTCACTAGGTTTAGTGAGTTGGTATCAATCGATCCCGGGGAGAATCACTGGGAAAGTCCCAGGGTGATAAGGACGACTGAATGCCAGTCGCAGGCATTGTCTTTACCCTCAGTGGAGGGACGGTATGTTGGAAGAGTTCCAAGCTAGATACCGTGGCAGACTAGACGATAAAGGCTGGTAATATCGCTATCAAAGATACTACCAAAGAGGCGGTTTGGGTGTATAATGGTTCATAAAATGATCTAGGTTCCTACCATTGTGTGACAATGGAAGTGTGGCTTTGGCCCAGGAACCCCAGTCCCATCAGTGACCCAGACATATTCTGAGGCAGCATCACCTGATCATGGAGATAGTTGATCTCCAGGGTGATCAAGGTTAGGAGAGTAGACTCAGAGGACAACACGGCGGATCCACTCACAAAGGCCTTTTCCCAGAGAGAGACTTTTATGGGATAGTTGAGTATTAGATACTGCAACCACTGCTACAGATGGCCCTAGTGCAAGTGGGAGATTGTTAGTTATATGTATGCCCTAGAGGCCATTACTGTACACAGGATGTATATTGTAGTGGATGCTGGGACATATATAGGTATGACTTTCTTGCTCGACATGATAGTATGCTATCTAGTTGCTCTTTATCTTAACATGTATAATTTCTGTCTCTCTGTTACATGTTGATAAAGCCCTTAGGATGTGTACTCGACTTGCAGGACTATGATGTAGATCATACTAGTAGGGCCTGGGTAGTCCATGAGTACATCCTTCAATGTTCCTAGTCATGGGAATATCGAGACGGGGCATCGATATTCCAGAGTAGACTAGCGTATATCTTCTCGACCAATATGATGGGCGATGGATGATCCCATATCCATTGATGTTTGACATCAGAGATGGTATGCGGGTGCTCAGTGGAGACTGGGTACACTGAACGGACTCGCCGAGAACTCCCAGATGGTATTATACCTCACGTCAGATGGCAGTTCTCTGGTGACACTAGTACAGCTTAGTCTGTTGACCCGAGATCGTCATAGAGTCTTGTGTGTCTCCCACTGTGCTTTGATTTCCACCCTACCACGGCTCTACTGAGTCGTGCAAACAGGTGGTTTTTGGGTACTGTCCCGATTCACATGGAGGCAATGAGCGATAGGAGGGGATTCGTCTCTCCCGATATTGGGGGTTGATGTTGCGCTATGCTCGACTGGTCATAACTGGAAATCCCTGGCCAGGGTTGCACTGATTTACTGGTAAGTGTTATCAGTAGTTTCATGCTTGTTATGGACCTTACATCGGCATGACTTATCAAGCTACTGGGGTCTGACGTTTACCACCCCTAGGCGAGATATGCGACATATCAGACGAACAGACTGGACTGTACGGTAAGTGTTACTGGTTGGATTCACAGGAGTGTGAGCGGGCTTGCTCGTTGATCTTCTGATCGCTCAATACCCGGGTGGCCGTTACGTTTAGCAGACCGCTTGCGGCTTGTGGGTGTTTGATATGATCGTCACCTACTACCGGCGTATTGACGAGTCTTTAGAGTCATACACAGAGGTTTCCTGGCTCAAGCGAAACGAAATAGGAGCGCATATGAGATATGTGCGGGACCAAGAATAATATCAGTATGTGATACTAAATTCTATTCTCGCGATTTGTATCATCGGACGGTTATATAAGTTATAGCCGGGTTACCGAATCAAATGTTGATTCGATATATTGATACACTTGATATTAGTCGGTTATATGCAGTATGACCGGATCATTAAATCAAGTGTTGATTTAATGATTTAATGTATAATTATATATTTGATATATTACTTTACATTAACTAGTATTGGTTCACTTAAGATTATTTTTCTCACTTGATTGTGCACATTGTATATATGATATATGTTTGTGCACTAGTTTGTATCATGTTTGATGGTACATGCAAACTTGGGTGTGTGTATGCTTTAGACCATGTTTAGGTTAATGGTTAGGGTTTTAACTTATTTATTTATTTTATTCTTTTATTTTTGGCAAGAAATAAAATGGTGGCTTTCTTTGGTTTTTACTTGAAGCTTCATGAAGCTTTGAAAAGTTTGACCATTTTGTTTTTTCCTTAACCTAACCATTACACCTAAACCCTAGTTTATTCTCTACATGTGTTTACTTCACCCATGGTTGCATTATGATAAGATTCACTTGATTTATTATTTTCAAGAATTAATTCATTTTCCTTCTTCTTCTTCTTCATCTTCTTCAAGTGAAGAAACTTTTCTTGAAAAATTTCAAGTGATGAAATGAAGTGAGAAATCCAAATCCAAAGTGAACTCACTTCCTATTTCTTCATCATCTACCACTTGTCATGTTGTATAGGGTGTTTTCTTCACAAGGTTCATGACCAAGTGAACATGGAGCTTGAGTTTGAGTCGCCTCGACGTAGATCATCTTCAGCATCTAAGTCAACGACCTAGCCCGATCATTTCTCCGATGAAACCAACGCTAGAGTCCGGGATCCCGATGATCGCAGCGGAGGGACGTCATCGCGGAGCTAAAGAAGTGGAGGACCGGATCTACAAAGGTTGTAATCCCTTTCACTTGTAGTTAAGTTGTTAACTTGCTTGTTGTTTCACCTTACCTCTAGTTAACGATCTAGCATTAGGGTTTCTCGGCACATGGAAAATTTGATTTTAGTATGGTTGATACCTTGTGGAACCTCATGAGTATGCCTAGGAACCCTACAGTGGTATCAGAGCCTAGCTAGAGATTTAGGCGAAGTGTAGACGATGTTAGAAATCCGATCGAGTCCCGAAACCCTAACCAAGACCCCTCTCTGTATATTTCCTGAAACTGTGGTTTTTTCCTAATTAAAAATAGCCAAAAAATTCAGCAGGGTTTTTGAGGAGTTACTGTGAAGTACGTGCGCTTAAATCGATAAAAGCGCCGCGGAACCGCGGCATGAGCATGGCACGTGCGGCGGTTCCGCGGCCGTATAGACACTTTATCCTATGTATTTTGCACAGTAACTCCTTGTTCCCCTCCGAACGGCGGCCGAGACGTTAGGGCGTCCGTGCCTGAGGTTTGGGGCGGATGCTATTTGGTTTTATCCGTCTACCTCTCCGAAGATGCCAAGTTGATTTATGGCACCGTGGATCGGAGGTTTAGACGAATACGGCCGATGTAGCAGACTTCGTCAGATTCCCCCTCAGGGTGAGGGGTTTTTGATTGTGGGGACGCTCTTCCCTGCAGGCGCAAGCCCCTGCAGTTAATTACGCTACCTCGTCGCGGTAACAACTTTCTCCTTCTCCAGAATTTCACTTCGTGTCGTGTGTGTTTGTTTTGTTTGTGGTTGCCCGTGGATTGTATACGGAGACTGAGTAATGCCGTCGCCCGTAGGACGTTGATTAGTCCAAATCCGTGTTTACTTAGATTTGGGTTTGGTGTTTTTAGTTTAAGGATGCATTAGTCGCGTTGCGGCTAAGATCGACTTAAACGTTCGTTAAGGATACGTTAGTCCTATTTTAGACTAAGATCAACTTAACGTAGTGATTAATTTAATGTATGACCATCGGGACTCGTCACCTCTCTGACGTCGTTGAAGGATTACAACGACAGATGTCAGAGGAGCTCGGAGATGTACCCTCGAACCAGAGTTGATTGGAAGTTTTATAATCCATTTGAATGTTTAAGGATACGTTTGCCGTGTTTGGGGCTAAGATCAACTTAAACGGGACCGTTTAGATCCGGCAAAAGAGCGTTTGGGCCCTATCGTGCCAGTTTAGGGACGTGGTGGTCCGATATTAGTTTAGGGACATCTCAGTCCATTATTAGTTTAGGGACGTTTCGGTCCGATATTAGTTTAGGGACGTTTCGGTCCGCTATTAGTTTAGGGACGTTTCGGTCCGATATTAGTTTAGGGACGTTTCGGTCCGTTTGGATGTGTGGTCGTTGGGACCCGTCACCTCTTTGACGTCGTTGATGAATTACAACGAGGGATGTCAAAGGAGTTCGGAGATGTACCCTCGAACCGGTCGTGAATTGGTTTAGGAGAGCCATTTTTCTCAATCAATTTAATTTAAGGACTTACAGCCCTGATTGGGTTAAGTCCAATTTTTATTTATTTATTTTGGGCTTTGCCCGACTAGAAAATCAATCCAAACAGGGCTCTGCCCCTTTATTATGTTGCAATTTGATTTGGGCCAGGCCCTTTTAAATAATGGGTTGCATTTGTGCAGAAACCCAAGAATTTTTCAGATTTAAGAACAAAAGTGCATAGCACTTTTGATCCAAATTTGGGTCAAAGGAAAACAAGTTTTTTTTTCTTGTTTTCCCTGATTTCACAGAACCAAGGGTTCACAACAAGTGCAAGGCACTATTTATTTATTTTTATTGAATTATTCACTTTTTAATCCTCTGTTCTTCAGAGATTTTTCCCTTCTTCAAAAGAAGTTTTTACCTTTTTTTTATGTTCTTGATTAATCTTCAAGAGTTCTTTCTCTTCTCTTTTTTTTTATGCCAGAAGTTGATTCTTGAAGTTGATGCCAATCGAATGAGGTCTGGGGTCCTATTTATAGTGCTCACAAATTTGTTGAATTTGTTAACAAGATATTTTCTGAGTGATTTTGGGAATTTTCCCACTGTTGGATCTTTGATCCAAAGGCAGAAGAAAATCTTCTGCTTTTGGAAAGAACAGAAAAGATTTCATTTAAATTTTCATTCTGTTTCTGCGCAACTCCCCAATGAATGACACGTGTCGCGCAGTGGAAGGCTTGCACAACAGTGCTTGCGCAACTGCGCAGACACGTGTCGCGCAGCGGTGCAATTGCGCAACAGTGCTTGCGCAACTGCGCAGACACGTGTCGCGCAGCGGTGCGCTTGCGCAACTGCGCAGACACGTGTCGCACTGTGGATCGCTTGCGCATTGCGCAACGCACGGAATTTGAAGCGTTGCTTCAAAAAATTTGAATTTTCAAACTTCAGATGTGCCTTGCTCAGATTGGGGGAACAAATGCCCCCCCACCGTTGCACTTACGTGGCGCGACGTAAGTGCAACGGTGGCGAGATCTTAGCCGTTGGATCAAGGGGGGTCAATTGAAGGGGCGCAGGCGCCTATAAATAGGACCCTTGGTCCTTGATTTTTTCTTACCATCTTCAAGAATTTTAACTCTCAGAGCCTTGCTCTTGATTTCTCTCAAGAACTTTCAAGTTCAGAACTTAGAATTTCTAGGTAAAAAAAATCAGATTAATTCAAATTAAATTTAATTGACAGAGCCTTGCTCTTGTAGATCTTGGATCTAAAGAAAACCCCATTGGGGTTTCTTCAACAGAGCCTTGCTCTTGGGATCTTTGATCTAAAGAAAACCCCATTGGGGCTTCTTCACCAGAGCCTTGCTCTCAAGATTTACAGAGGTCCTGTTCATGGGTTTTGACCCATGAACAGAGCTTTGCTCTTGGATGAACTGAAATTTTTTTTTTATGAGTGTTCATGGATTTTTCAGAATTCAAAAACTTCAATTCTTCTAAGTGTTGATGGATTTTCGATTATTACCACAGAGCCATGCTCTTTTAAAGAATCTCGTTCCCCTAAGACCAGAGTTTGACAAATGTCACTCTGTGACAGAGCTTTGCTCTAAAGGAGGAGATTTTCTCTGTCTCTGGGGACTTCCCCACCAATGGGTGTATCCTATTGGGAACTTTTTATGAATTGACAGTCCCATCTAATGATGGGATTGTCTTATTAAATGATGTACATCATCCAGATTTTGTGGGTCCCCCTTTGGTCCCCTACCCACTGCATCACAGTGTGGAGCAAGATTTTTATTTTTTTTTAAAATGCCAAGCGTCAGGCCACTAATGATGTATATTTTTTTTTCTTTCCACAGAAAACATGTCTGACGACTTGTCTTTTCCCTTCGTTCGCTCGGAAGGAGGGTTCCCCCATGCGCCAGTGGATCGGGTGGTGTTCGCTCTTATTAAAGATCACGATCCTGAGTGCAAAAAGCTCCATCTGTGGGGAAGGTGGTATAGCCAGATCATCCAAGGCCGTCGCAGTTTTAGTTCCGCCGGGCCTTCTGAGCCCATTGTTACGATTCCTTATGCGGACGAACCCCCGGTGAAGTATGCCGTGGAGGTTAAGAATTGGAATTCTGATGACCTTCTTCAGCCTGCAATCGGCGCCATCCCCGTGCAGCCGCCGCCGGCGATAGATATTCTGGGGAGGCGAATCTGTCAGGGCGAAGCACGCCCTTGGGGACAGGCTTATAACATTGGAATGATCCCACGACCCCCCGCCGAATATTTGCAGTGGGCCCGGTACATTCTATCGGCGAAGAGGACCCACTTGACGAAGATTGGTCTATACTCGGCCGTCTTCGTCTCGCTCTTCGAGTACCCCTCTCCTCCAACATGGTGGATAAAGGCCTTCGTTGAACAATGGAATATCCCCACCCATACCTTCCTGATGGCGGATAAGGAAGTTTCTATCTCTTTGGAGGAATTTGCCGAAATTTCAGGTCTGCCAATGAGGGGAGAGCACTACGAGGAGTTGCTTCCTCCTGACGAGTACGTCTTTGCCACCAAGCAGCTGGTATTTGACTTAACCCCGGAGAACGCCATTCAGCATCAGCATCCGGGTTTGGTGAAGGTGTTGGAGATCTATGAGGAACTCCATTTGGAATCGGGAGACAAGGGCGTCAGTTTCGCAGCTTTCATTGCTCGCTTTATCCGCCCAGAGTTCTTATCAGAGCAGAGCGAGAAGTTCGCTCAGCTTGACGACCCCTTTGGTTTTGGTTTGGATCGCCGACCCGTATCGGAGAATAACCAGAGGGATTTCTATCTCCCCAATGCTTCCATCGTCGCTTTCTCGGAAATCGCCGTCCCCGGCATGGATGAGGAAACCTTCTTTATTGGGTTCTTGGGCTTGTGGTTATGCAACTTTGCACTCCCTATGCACCCGCGCTTCATGCGGCCCTCTGTCTTTTACCCGGCGCATCGGATGGTGGCCGGTCTGCAGTTGTCGGTAGGAATTGCTGGGTTAGCTTACCTTTACCATGGACTCAGCGTAGCGGCGGACGCCAATGATCCTGGGGCACAGCCTGCTAACTTCCTAATGCATTACTTTGTTTCTTGGATGGAGATGCACGTGCGAGGGGTGTTTGGCGCCCACAAGACTCCTCCATTCTTCGAGAAGTACAGACTCCCGAGAGTCATACGGTTAGTCGGGGCTTCAATTGTGTTCGCATCCCCACGGGATTCTAGAGGACTCCTCCTGCGCCCACATTTGGTCGGAGCGACGACTTCTTTCGTGGATAAGGTTATCACCATAGGCTCGGAGACTACTAAGTCGGTGGTGCCCCTACGTGACGAGTTTAAGGGCGGGGCTTCTGTACTGAAGGCTCGGGAAATCCTCCATCTCTACTCCATTCGGCCGTGCTACCTGGTGTTTCGGCAGAATGAGACGGCTTTGTTTATGAGGTATAATCCGCATCGATTTGCCCAGCAATCAAGCTACAACCAGGGGATCCCGATGGAAGCCTTCTTGGAAACTCCCGTGGTTGGCCCAGCGGGGATAAAGAATGCGATGCATCACTTTATACGGCTTAACACGGGTTCCTATTTCTTCATTAGTGAACCCAGCTGTGTCCCTAAGATGCTCAACTCATATATGGCCTGGTATGCGCACGCTATGGGCCCAATCATTTTAATGGAGAAACGCCTGCTGGTTGACCGTAGGGGTGCGCCTCCTGGCGGTGATCGTAAGGCTCCCTTGCAGCCAAGGACCCAGGTCACCCTCCCGATAAAAGATGCCGGAGCTGACCGACCACGCGTGTTGGCCCCTCCGCGTGGATTGCCACTGTCTACTACGGTGGATGCACCAACGGCGCCCCATGCTCCGACAAAGACGGTTAAAGTGGTATCGCCAGAGTCGGGCGCAGGAGCGGATATCGGGACTCGCCGCCCGAAAGTGACTGCCAAGCGCAAAGCTGCTCCGAGTGGATCCAAAGCTGGCGGACAGAAGAAGAAAAAGTCCACCCTTTCCCTCGACGCGATCCTTAGCCTAGAGCCTGTGGCTCCTCCCAACGAAGGCATAAGTGAATATGGCAGCAACGAGGGCTTCTTGGTAGACCCTGCAGACACTAATTTGGCTGCCGCCATTGCAGCTTCGGAGCGATCGGCGAGGCTCGAAGCGATGTTAAGTAAACTCGCTGAGTCAGGTAATCATCAGCCACTTTCTTCGTCATTTTATTGCACTTTTTATTATTATCTTTAACTGATATTTGCTCCCTTTTCAACAGGTGTTTCTACCGAAGAGGCTATTGCTGCCTCTCTGAAAACCTTCCAGGAAGAGGAGGAGAGGCGTGCCCTGGCAGGTGTTGGTATGCTCCACCCCTTTTCTCTTTTTTTTATAGGGAAAGTTTGTTATTTCTTCTGGTGGTCAATTTAACCTTCTTTTGTTTCTTTACAGGGGCTATATCAGTTGATGCGGGGATCCTTCCCGAGCTTGCCACCGAAGCCCCGACTCCGTCGAAGCTGCCGTAAGAGCCTCGGCTTGACGCAACGAAGAGGGATGCTCTGAAAAATCTGGAGGCATCCCTCTATACGGATGAGGATGCTTCACTCAAGGAAGCTCTGATGGCATCCGTCTCAACGGCTCGAGAAGAGCGGAAGCGGTTGAGACGTGAAGCCAAGGCGCGGAAAGCTGCTTTGGCCACGGGAGCGGGCCCTAGCACCATTCCTCGCGCTAGTACTCCTTCCGAAGAGCCCCCTGTTGCCCTGTCTACTGCTCGTCGGCAAGTGGCGCGCGCGGTTCGGAGCGCCAATGATAAATCTGCTTCAGGTAGTACTCCTTTCAGAACCTTGTTGTACGAATTGTAAAGCTATTGGCTCATACGTATCCCATCTTGCAGGGTCAAGTCCAACTGAGGGGGAGGCGGAGACGACTGTCGAACCCAGGGGAGCGGAGGAAGCGGTACTTGTTGAACCTGAACCGACAGTGAGCAACGTTGTCGGGGTCATGGGGCCTGGAGCTGAGATTGAGGGACCTGCCGCAGAGAGGGTCATTGATGTCACACCTGAAGTGGCGGCAGATGAGATGATTGTCTCAACCGAGCCGAAGGCGGTAGAGGGCGAGGTGCTTGAGGCTGGGGACCTCGTGGTGCCGATGGACGAGGCAGTTGCGACCGCCGATCATGAGGGAGCAGCGGGTGAGGCGGCCATGATTCCTGAAGACGGGCTAGGCGCTCCTTCTCAGGAATCTGGCAATGTTCCTATCATAGCCCTCCCTGCCTATGGTCCCCCGCCGCCTGTAGATCTTGCGAGCATAACAACGGTTCCCCTCGAGTCGGGTGATGAAGCTACAGGCGGTGGCCTTCCGTCAGTGGAGGAAGGGATTGCCTCCGTTTCTGCTGGCAGCTTATCGGGTAAATTTTGAATGACCAATGTTCTTCGTTTGTATATACCTCATAGTCTCTTTTAACCAGTTTGTCTTTGTTTTAAACGCAGGTGCGGCTAGTGCCGATGCTCCATTGCCTGAAGGCACACCGTCAACTACTGCTTTGGCGATGGTTGCTCCTCAGCCTTCCCTTGTGCCATCGCGGATGTCGGAAGGTATGAATTTACGACTTATGAATTAATCTTTTAACGTGTAGCTTATGTACTAACGTCATACCACTATGCTCTTTTCAGGAGTGTTCTTCGATCATCTATACCAAGTGCTGCTCCCACACTTTTCCTTCCCATCCGAGCTCGCTTCTCCCTCTAGTGGTACCGGTAAGTGCTGTCTTGATCTCTTTCGAGGGAATATAGGATCGTATCTGACTTTTCCTCTTCCTGATTGCAGTGCCTCGAATCGAAGGAGGGGACACCAGGCCTGCGCTGCCACCGGCTCCTCCGGCTTTGCCATCCGTTGCGACTGGTACAGCATATTCCTTTCCCCTTTTTATATGATCTTTCACCGACTTTTCGAATCATTGTTTGACCATGTTTCGTTTTGCAGCTATTGTTCCAGCTCTGATCCCTTTTGAGTCTCGCGTTCTCTCACCGACGGGTCCTTTCTTGAGACGCCCGTCTTCAAAGGGTGTTGTGATGAGCCTGGGTATGCTGAGCGGGTACATCGAAGAGCTCAACATGGATGCCCTCCCTTCTGCCGTAGATTTCGCTGTGGATGTTAATCCAATGTTGGCGGCGCTCGTAACTTTTCATAACGAAGGCGTCGTCGAATCGTGGGTTAACCACTGCAGAGAGATCGAGGCTCGCCTGCATCGGTTGGAGTCGACGCGCCCTTCTCCCGAGGTTTTGGCCGCGAGCGCCCAACGGACAGCTTGGCTTGAGCAAAGCGTTTCTTATCTCCGCCATTTGGAGCAGGAGGCAGCTTTACGGCTAAAGGCGCATCGGGAATCTTCAAACGCGACCGCTCGCCTTCGTGCTGAAGTTAGGACGAATGCTGCTGAAGTGAAAGTCGTCTTTGAAGGTCTTCTCAAGCGTATATCTAGTGGGCTAGCGCTGAAGCGGAAGCTTGACGCCGCTGAGCATGATGCCCGAGGCCAAGAAGCAGCTCAGCAGGTTGTTGGGAAAGAGCTCGCATCCTTCACGCAGCAGCGGGCTCAAGTAGAGGCTGAACTGGCAGTGGTAGTTGATCAGGAGAAGGCGTGGAAGGAAGTACGCGAGCAATTGATAGAGTTGTTCAAGAAGCTTCCTTCTCCCTGAATATTTTTGTATCGTTTACACCCCTGTAATTTGTATATAGCATATACGCATTTTTTATTCTTTATACGATCCGCCTTGTATTTTGATTGAATTTATGAATAAAGACACATTCTTTCTTGCAATGTCTGGTACTATTTCTTCGCCTTTTTCCCTTTTTGTTATGGTTTTTTCGATGAACCTGATCGGTGGGCAACTTAACTTCTCCGAGAGGTAGCGATGGCTTAGGTTGCAGGTTCAGGTCTGCCGCCTAAGGCTTTTCAACTCTATGAGCCGTGAGGGTCTCATAGAGACTTTTCTCCCTACGGATCGAGAGGATCTCGTAAGTGGATTTTCTCCTTAGGAATCGTGAGGATTCCCAAGTGTGGTTTTCTCTCATAAGTCGAAAGGATCCTATAAGAGAATTTCTCCCTCTTACGAGTCGAGAGGGCTCGTAAGCGGTTGTTTCCCTCTTTGTCGAGAATCGACTTCAGAGAGTGAGACCCGTGAATAGTATGCAAGAGACCATTTAGGATTGACTTGCAGGGTCCCATTGTTCAGGAAGCAAGTTTTTGAATCCTTACTGCCTGAGATGTGAGTCAAAGAGGTTCTCGTCACGGAGTGTTTGTATCCGTGAGTTGAGAAATTTTGCGAGGGATTATTTGTTTCCCAAGCGCCAAGGATTATTTGTGTCCTTGGGGTTTGAAACGAGTCGATGGTTCCCACGGAGGCGCTGGTGGCTCTGCGAGTCGACGCGGATCAGAAGGCTCTCGTCAAGGAGTGTTTGTATCCGTGAGTCGAGGATTTTGCGAGGGATTATTTGTTTCCCAAGCGCCAAGGATTATTTGTGTCCTTGGGGTTTGAAATGAGTCGATGGTTCGCACGGAGGCGCTGGTGGCTCTGCGAGTCGACGCGGATCAGGAGGCTCTCGTCAAGGAGTGTTTGTATCCGTGAGTCGAGAATTTTGCGAGGGATTATTTGTTTCCCAAGCGCCAAGGATTATTTGTGTCCTTGGGGTTTGAAACGAGTCGATGGTTCCCACGGAGGCGCTGGTGGCTCTGCGAGTCGACGCGGATCAGAAGGCTCTCGTCAAGGAGTGTTTGTATCCGTGAGTCGAGGATTTTGCGATTATTTGTTTCCCAAGCGCCAAGGATTATTTGTGTCCTTGGGGTTTGAAACGAGTCGATGGTTCCCACGGAGGCGCTGGTGGCTCTGCGAGTCGACGCGGATCAGGAGGCTCTCGTCAAGGAGTGTTTGTATCCGTGAGTCGAGAATTTTGCGAGGGATTATTTGTTTCCCAAGCGCCAAGGATTATTTGTGTCCTTGGGGTTTGAAACGAGTCGATGGTTCCCACGGAGGCGCTGGTGGCTCTGCGAGTCGACGCGGATCAGGAGGCTCTCGTCAAGGAGTGTTTTTATCCGTGAGTCGAGGAATTTTTTGTTGAAGTCACTGGCTTCTTCGGTTGAAATGAACCGTTGAGGTTTGGCTTCGTCATTTGACGGAATCCGCTGGGGAAGTATGGTTCCTTCTTTGTTTACGCCCTTGGATTGTATACAGGGATCGAGGTGATCTTAACTGTAGGGCCGAAGTTTTATCATTTCTTCTTTTTATTTTATTTTATTTCCGCGATGCTCTATCATTTCAGCTTTTATATCGCGAAGGTCGCGATTGCCCAATCATTTCGGCTATTTTTCGCGGTGCCCAATCATTTCGGCTATTTATTTTATTTTTACTCGTTGCTTTTTATTACGAGTTGCCCAATCATTTCGGCTGTTTTGCATGCATACATTTTACTTGCTGCTTTTTATTGCAAGTTGCCCTATCATTTCGGCTATTTCGTATGCATGAGCGGCCTACTGGCTTTCGCCGTAAACCTGAAATTGGACACCGATTTTGGCATCAGCACCGCTGCAACTGGGATATTGCCAGGAGCGAATCATCATTTGCCTCTGTCATTGTCGAACAAAGGAGGCTTAGCGATCAGGGTTAGGGACCTGTCGACTAAGGCTTTCGATTTCATGAGCCGTAAGGGTCTCATAAAGGTATTTCTCCCTACAAGTCGTGAGGATCTTGTAGGTGTATTTTCTCCTTAGGAATCGTGAGGGTTCCTAAGTGTTTTGTTCTTCTGTAAGTCGTAAGGATCCTACAGGAGGGTTTTCTCCTCATAAATCGAGGGGATTTATAAGGGTTGTTCACCATGCGAACGTATTCCCAATTACGGATGAAATTTGGCTAGGGAAATGTTTATTCGCGCCCGTGGATTGTATACAAGGGTCAATATTGGACCACTTGTAGGGCAATATTGGAAGTTTGTGGGGGTTTGCTTAAGCACAGGTTTAGATCTCTGTAACTTAAGACTTTCAAATCTTATGAGCCGTGAGGGTCCCATAAGAGAGTTCTCCTTACGAGTCGTGAGGATCTCGCAAGTGTATTTTCTCCTTAGGAATCGTGGGGATTCCTAAGTGTGTTGCTCCTTTGTGAGTCGTAAGGATCTCACGCAGGTGGTTTCTCCTTACAAGGTCGAGAGGACTCCATAAGGGTTCTCTAACGAAGTTGTGCCCTTTCGGGTTTTCACAAACATTCGCCGGTAGTCCTGCTATTTTTACTCACGGAACCCTTTCGGGTTTTCATCCGTGCCCATTTTGCTTATGGACATACCGTTTTTCTTTTATTTTCTTTTTCTTTCCCCTTTTTTTACGAGGTCGCGCCCTTTCGGGTTTTTCACGAACACTCGCCGGCAGCCCTGCTGTTCTTACTCACGGAGCCCTTTCGGGTTTTCATCCGTGCCCTTTTTGCTTATGGACATGCCGTTTATTTTATTTTATTTTTATATGTCTTTTTTTATATCTCATCAGCCTAAGGATGCTGCGGTGTCAGTTTAAAGACGTTCCGGTCTGATATTAGTTTAAGGACATTTCGGTCCATCGTTAGTTTAAGGACGTTTCGGTCCGTCGCTAGTTTAAGGACGTTTCGGTCCGTCACGGAGAAGTCCGGCTACTTTTATAAAGCTTGAGCTTAGGAAGATAACGAGCGGACATAGTCGTCGTCATCTATCATTGACCTAAACTATGGCTCATTAAGCGTAGTATTTCTTTAGGAAGCGACCGTTTATCGGCCTGAAAGGCCTTTCACCGTGCATATCCATAAGCAGATAGGCCCCACCCTGGTAGACTTTATCTATGATATACGGGCCTTCATAGTTTGGCTCAAATTTTCCCCGCTTGGCGCGATTGGGGATCATAGGCCTTTTGACCACTAGCACGAGTTCGCCTTGACAAAATGTCCTCGGTCGGGTCAATCTTTCGTATGAGCGCGTCATCTTTGCTTTATAAGCTTCCAGATTTTGCTGTGCTAGAAGCCGGATTTCATCAAGGGCGTCAAGCTTTTCAAACCGAAGGTGAGCATTTTCTTCATCTGTCAGCTCGTAGTGGACTGCCACTCGTAGAGAGGGTAATTCTATCTCGAGAGGGAGTACTGCTTCCGTCCCAAATACCAACGCGTATGGCGTTGTGTTTGTGGCCATTTTAAATGTAGTTCGATACGCCCAAAGAGCCTCTTGCAATCTTTCGTGCCAATCTCTCTTATTTCGTGACACTGTTTTCTTCATGATCTTCGTCAAGGTCTTGTTGAAAGCCTCAGCTAGACCGTTAGCTCGCAGATTATAAACTGAGGAATATCTCCAGTCTATATTGTGCTGCTGTGCGAAGCGGCTAATTTTATGACTTCGGTAGGCTGGCCCGTTATCGGAGATGATCCTTCTCGGGGTTCCAAACCGGTATATGACATGCGTTTTGAAGAAATGGAGAATGTTCTCCGTCTTCACTTCCCTCAATTGAACCGCCTCTGCCCATTTGGAGAAGTAATCAGTCGTCGCCAAGATGAAACGATGCCCCTTTGACGATGCTGGTTCGATGGGGCCGACTATGTCAGTTCCCCACATTTCGAATGGCCAACTAGCCACTGTTGGATGCAGTGGATTGGGATGCTGATGGATGAAGTCCCCATGAATTTGGCATGAATGACATTGCCTCGCGTATTCCAGGCAATCCTGCATCATCGTGGGCCAGTAGTAGCCCATCCGTTTTATCTTCAACTTCATCTTAGGGCCTGCTTGATGGGAACCGCAGAGTCCGTCGTGAACTTCTTAGACGACCTTTCTCGCTTCGTCAGGTCCTAGGCATCTCAACCACAGAGAATTGAATGACCTCTTGTATAGAGTGTCGTTGACGAAGGCGAAAGACAGAGCTCGTTTCACGAGCTGATGTCTTATGGACGCTTCTTCAGGTATTCGATGGAACTTGAAGTAATCTATGAAGACTTCTCTCCAATCTTCGGTCTTCTCATGATCTTTTATTTTTAAGGTCGCCTGCTCAGTTGCTCCCTTTTCTTTATATGATTCTGGCGGTATTTCTGCTGGGGAGAGCACTCGACGGCTTTGTATCACGATTCTAACGTCATCGAGGTTCTCGTCAGCCAATTCTTTAGCAAGTTTGGCCAGTGCGTCCGCTTTGCTGTTTTCCGCGCGCGGTATACTTTCCAACGTGTAGGAGGGAATTTGGGTTAGCAGTTGCTGCACTTTTTCACCGTATTTTACCAATTCCGGTTTGCATGTTTGGTAATCGCCGTTCACTTGACCGACGACTAGCTGGGAGTCCCCATATATGAGGAGGCTTTCGATTCCCATATCAATGGCGATCTCGAGGCCTGCTATCAAAGCTTCATATTCAGCTTGATTATTCATCCTCGGCTCTGTTAAGGAGAAGGCGAAGCGCATTATTCCTCCTTGTGGAGTCACAAAGATGAGTCCTACCCCTGATTTGATCATTGGCGTATTTTGTTTGTGCTTTTTCATGGAAGATGCTCCATCGAAATAAAGCTCCCAATGGGTATCACCACTGTCGATCGCGTCAAACGCATGTCTGTCTGGCAAATCGCAATTTAAAGGAGAATCGGCGGGTATGGGATGCTCAGCAAGGAAGTCGGCGATGGCCTGGCCTTTTACTGCCCTGAGAGGTTGATATGTTATCGAAAATTCCATCAAGAGCAGGGCCCATTTAGCGAGTCGCCCTGTCAATATGGCTTTTGACATTAGATATTTGAGAGGGTCCACTTTTGAAATAAGACGGACTTCGTGCGCCAACGCATAGTGCCTAAGCTTTGTTATTGCGAAGATCAACGCCGGGCAGTGTTTTTCAATGGGAGAGTAGTTGCTTTCTGCCCCCAGCAGAACTCGACTTAAGTAGTAAAGTGCTCTTTCTTTCCCTTGATCGTTCTCTTGCGCCCATAATGCGCCTAAGGAACCTTCGAGGGCGGTTGTATAAAGAATGAGAGGTTTTCCCTTGACCGGAGCGGCCAACATCGGCGGGTTCTGCAGGTATTGCTTGATCTCGTCTAGTGCGCTTTGGCATTTTTGATCCCAAACGAATGGGGTTCCCTTCTTCATCAGGTGACTATAGGGACGGCATTTGCCTGAAAGGTTGGCTATAAATCGCCGTATGTATGCGAGCTTCCCTTGGAGAGATCGCAACTGTTTGAGAGTTCTCGGCGAAGGCATTTCCATAATCGCTTTAATCTTTGACGGATCTATTTCAATACCTCGGTGTCGAACAACGAATCCCAGGAATTTGCCCGAGGAAACCCCGAACGCACATTTAAGAGGATTCATCTTCAAGTTGTATTGCCGAAGGCGTTGAAATACAGTCTTCAGATGCTCGAGATGTTCCTCGTATGATTTGCTTTTAACCACGAGATCGTCGATATAGCATTCAACGATTTCGTGTATAAGGTCGTCGAAGATCTTTGTCATGGCCCTCTGATAAGTAGCACCGGCGTTCTTTAAACCGAAGGGCATCACTTTATAACAGAATATACCCAGAGGGGTCCTGAAGGCGGTGTGCTTCTGGTCTTCGGGATGCATTTTTATCTGGTTATACCCCGATGAGCCGTCCATGAAGGAGAAAACCTCATGAGTGGATGTATTTTCTATCATCAGTTCAGTGACCGGCACTGGAAAATCATCCTTCGGGCAAGCTTTAGATCCCGGAAGTCTACGCATACGCGCACTGTCCCGTTTTTCTTCATCACTGGGACAATGTTGGCGATCCATTCAGGGTACTGAACTTCCTGGATAAAGCCAGAGTCAATTAACTTTTTGACTTCGGTATTGATGCTCATTTCAAGCTCGAGCCGCATTCTTCTCGGCGCCTGTTTGACTGGCTTGACGTCCGGGGATATCGCCAATTTGTGCACAGCAATTTCTGGATCTAGTCCCGGCATTTTGGAATAGTTCCATGCGAAGCAATCTTTATGCTGCACAAGGACGTCTTTTAACGCAGCCACCCTCTCTTCAGACAGCAGCTCGCTGACGAATGTCGGTCGCGGCTCATTTACCGTCCCCAACTCAATTTTCTTGATATTATCTGCAGTGGTATGGATTCCATCCTCCAGTTCTTTCGGAGCTGGGGGAAATTCTGAGATTACCTCATCGCAGCCGTTTTCAAAGCACCAAGGAAGGCTGTTCATGTCCTCGGACTCTTCTTTTAATATTGTTACCACGTGGCAAGTACGAATTTTCTGCCAATCCCAATGCGAAGTTGGTTCTTCTTTCGCGGCCTCGGGTTCGTGCTTCTGTGGTGGTGCTACCCTCCAGTTCAGAAAGCGCGAATTTGCCTAGCTGATATTGGTCCTCAACCCAATTCTTAAAGGTGAAGCAATCTTCAAGCGGATGCCCTACTACTCGATGGTAAGAGCAATAATTTGGGTTGGAGACTTTGCCTGCTTGCTCAGGGTGTTTAGACTCTGGCAGTGTAAGCATTTGATGTTTTAGAGCAAGATCAAGTATTTTCCTTGTCTTGTTCCGAGGAAATGAGTATGCTCGACCCATTTTCTTCATGAGGGCTAGGTCAATAACGCTCGACTCTTGGACGCGTGGCTTCTTAACTCTGCTTTTTGGTTGTTGAGCGCCTTTTTTGCCCTTCGACTTGTTTTTGCTTTCGCGTCGAACCTTTTTCGCAGCAGGTTGACATGGGGCAGCATCTTCGTTCTTTACTGCCTGTTGAAGGAGACGCTGTGTCTTGGCTTTCTCATAGATTGCCATTTCACGATCGTGATCATCTCGGGCTTTTTGACTCGCATCCCTTATAAGTTTGCTCATCTGGTCTTCAAACGATGGACTGGGCGGTTTTGTATCAGGAACTTTTGCTGGCTCAGGATTAGCGTCCTCCCATTGAGCGTCCACCTCTTCATCGAAGTCATACATGACATAACAGCTGTTTACTAGCTCCCGTTTCTTTGACCGGATGTACCCAAGCCTTTTTGTTTCTATTCTCCCGTTAGGCAGTTTGCATTGAGTCCCAGGAACGTTCCAGACCTTATCATAGAATTTGGCTTTTCTAACGGTCTGTGTGAAGGATATCCCCTGGCGTTTCAGCAGTTTCTTCAAACCTTCGGTATAATATCTGGGAAGACGGATAGGCTGGAGTTTGTCCAGCGTTGGATCCGCGCCATGCCAAATTTCTTTTTCCACCTTGTTTTCTTCAGAACGGTAGAATAGGATTGCCTTCTCGCCTTTTCATCCGGGAGGGATATAGAATGTCTGCAATTCTTCTACGCTGTTGGTGTCGAGTGCATCCAGTTCTTTGTAATGTTCAAGCGGCACCATGGTTATCTGGAGACTTCGCTCTTCATCAGCGGGAACCCGTATCGAAGGCCGAGCAGGGAATACAGCATGAACTTCATCCTCTGAATCACTACCGAAGATCAATGAAGGAACGGATGGTCCTGGCCTGGTGGATTGGGATGGACCTGAATAAATTATATCCTCCTCCTCCTCGGTGTCACTGCCGAAGACAGGGATGGTGGCGTTAGTTTTGTTCTCCGGTTTGTGACACCTTTCCGTGTCTTCGAAACTCGGTAAGAAGTATTTGGCATCTTCATACTTGCGAACTTCGTTTACGGAAAACGGATTCAACTCTCCCGCCACTGTGTACTCGAGGCCATCCCTAGAATACTTCATGCACTGATACTGTGTAGAAGGGATGATATTGTACTCGTGTAGCCATGGTCGGCCGAGCAGAGCATTGTAGCACGTCTTGGCATCTATAACATGGAATTTGATGTCTGTGACGAGCAACCCGAAGCGTAGCGTCAATATCACAGATCCAAGAGTCTTTGAGGATTGAGAGTCGAAACCGGAGATAGTGATCTTGTCTCGGGCGAGGTGTTGGACACTCATGCAAATCTCCTTTAACACTCGCACATTGAGTAAATTAACAGACGATCCGTTATCGACCAAGATTTTACCTATCTTTATGTCATGGCAGTATCCTGAGACATAAAGGGGGCGATTGTGTTCACACGTCCCGAGGAGAAGGTCTTCATCACCAAAAGCAACGTCGGCTGTGTGTACCTCTTCCAATTCATCCTTCATCTTTTGTTCGGCCAGGAAAGCTTGGAATTGGTCCGGATCTTATAGGGCCTTAATCAAAGAATCCCTCGCCTCTTTTGATAGTAATAGGGCATCGAGAATGCTGAGTTGTGAGGGTAGCTTTCTCAGATGCGCCAAGACATTGTAATCCACTTTATTCCTTTTTGGCGGGTTCTCGGCGTTTAGCTCTTCCAGAACTTGGTCATCTAAGACGATGTCTTCAGAGACCTTTTCTTTCCCTTTATCTTTTCTATTCGAGGGTCCGAGGTTCTTTTCAGGCAGTGTCCGATTCCGCAGCCGGATATTTTCGCAAACCACTGGCTCCTCTTCTTTTCCCGAAGTTGACTCTCTAAAGAGAGGGGCAAGCTCTAGCTCCTCATCAGAGTCGCTCCCAAATGTAGGCACTTGTGACCTGGTAGTGTTAACCATGTGACAATTGCCGGCAGTTCTTTCAAGCTCTTTGGTCGTGTTTCTTTGCTCCCGACGAATTTTACGCTTTTCCCGGTTAAAGCGTTGTTGATTAGCGACGTATCCTTGCCACCATCTATCGAAAGCCTTGCACTCCTGAGTGGAATGCGAGACCTTCTGATGATATAAGCAATAAGAGGGGTGCATTTCTACCACACCAGTCATTTTTCCTTCAGAGGATGGCAGCTTCATGCCCATTGATATAGCCTTAGCAAACCTCTTTTTTATCTTGAATTGGCTTTTGTCAGCGGTGGAGGCATTTTGCTCCAGCGGGATCATCTCAGCTCTTTCCTCAAGTCGATGGCGCTTGGCTCTTTCGAATATAGCCGTCTCGCGTTCTTGATCAGCTTTACTTTTCAATCGAGCTTCACTAAGAAACGCGTCAATCATTTCGATTGATAATTCCGGAATCCTTAACTCAGTATTTGCCCCCGGCGTTTTAGTGCCAGAAGTCCCTTCACCGTTCGAGGTCGAGTGGGAGATCATATGACAGCTCGCCACATATTCCTCGGATTCATCCGATGAACTTTCCCCTTAATCTTCTTTTTGAAAAACGTGATCAAGGAAATCTTGGAGTGTAATGGGAGTCCGCGCCTTTTGGTTGTACTCATCCAGTGCGTCGATTTGCTTCTGTAAGTCCGTGCGCTTGTCGCCAGGCTTCACGGGCTTCTTAGATTTCTTCTTCTTCTTTTTCGAAGATTTTGACGGCTGGTTATGAACGCTTGAACTACCACCATTGGTCTTCGGAGTCGGACGTGGCTTCAACATCCCCTCAATAACCTGCGGCTCCAAGGGGTTCTTCCACTTGACCGCTGGACAGGTCTGAAGATCGTTTAGCATTCTCCTCGTTTTGGCTGATAATACAACCTCCCAGGGAGCTTCTTCAATGACGGAGCATGTTGCCCCCGGCGTATTCATCCCCTTAAAGGTGTGGGGCTGCGGGGGATTCACCTTCCATTTGTCGGATAGCGCGAATTTGCCCTGGCGGTACTGGTTTTCAAGCCAATTTTTTAAGACGTAACAGTCTTCGATCGGATGTCCTAGCACTCGATGGTAAGGGCAATAGTTGGGCTCGTTGACGTCGCTTGGTTGCGACGGGCGTTTTGGATCTGGCAGATTTATGAGTCTGTTGCGCAACGCCAGCTCGAATAGCCTCCTTGTTTTATCGCGGGGGAAGGAGTAAGGACGTCCCATCCTGTCCTCAAGGGGTACGTATGGGCGTGTATTGTTTGGACGAGCAACCGGCTTCGATTCGCTCGGTTGTTGTTGGGCATTAGCGACAATGATCGCTTTTCCCTTTCCTTTATCGTTTCGGGAGTCCGGCTTCGGGAGAGGGGGTTTATGGCCCATCTGGTCCATCTGCGCTAATTTGTCGATCAAAGCCTGGAAGGAAGTCGGCTTGAAGAACATCATAAACTGTGAAATGGTTGCTTGTGGATCAAGGGTTCCAACAAACATTCCCACCGCAGGGGCTTCTTCTATGCGCTATTCACACTTAGACCACAGATTACGCCACCGTATAGCGTATTGAACCCATGTCTCGCCGGGTTTTACCCTGGCGTTAATCAGCGCCGTCATCGGGGTACGCTCGCTGGCACTTGCAAAACGTTGGGTGAAGAGCAGCTTCATCTCCGCGAAGGTTTTAATAGAGTCATTGGGGAGCTCAGAATACCATTCGAAGGCCGTATCTGATAGGCTTCCAACGAACTGGCGAAGCAAAAGCTTGTCGTCGCCGCCGGTGTTACCACAAAGCACCCTGAATTGGGCAACATGTTGATGGGGATTGCCGGTCCCTTTGTAGACATGAAACTTGGGAATTGTATAACCTGGCGGGTACTTGATTTGGTCATACCAGCCTGGATACGGTCGCCCCGTTTTTACGACGTGGCCAGCTGCTTCGGCTGCGTGATGAACCTTTATTTGCTGGGCTATATATTCGTCCAGATCAGTTTTAGAGATTGTGCCCTCTTTAGCCGTTGATAGAACGGGCTGAGGGTTTGATGTCTCTCCCCTATCATCCCCAAGGACAATCGGGGGTTCTTCAGTCGGGGGATCTTGTTGTATCATCATCCCTATCATGTCCTGGAAGAGGAGGCCCATACGCTTTATATTGGCTGCTTGTTCAGCAGCCTCTTTGTCTCTCTTTTCCAGTACTCGGCGGAGGAACTCGGCGTCGGTCTCTTCCTCTTGACGTTCATCTAAGGACGTCTCAGGATTCTCTTTTGGCCCCGTGAGTGCAGCCATTGTAGTCATCATCTCCTGGAGCTTTTGTTGCTGCTCCTGAGCCTTGGTCACTGATCGGGTAAGCGGTCGGTGACCCGTAGAAGTACGACTTTCTTCCTTTCCAGAAGCCATATAAACCGTATGAACTGTTATGCCCCCTGACTTGGGGCGTTTAGGTTCACCGCTTTTAAACTTTGTCAGTGTCACGGGGGCTTTCTCCGGCCTTTTTCTTTTGTGGACCATTGAGGTTGAAGGAGCCGTTGAAGTGGGCATCCTAGCATTTGTTGCCCCCTGCTGTTTAATGGGGCGGTTCTTGTCCTTTTCCACCTTTGCCTTTTTCTGGCGACGAAAGTGGTCTGAGTCAATCACGGAGTCTTGAACCCTCCGCCAAACTTTATAAATTTTTGACGACAGCCGCTGAGAGGGCTGTTCCTGCTTTGTCTCTGGAGCTTTTTCCATAGGCGGAGGAGATCTTTTCAATGTAGCAATTGGAGAGTTCTTTCTCACCTTCCTCAGCAATTCAAAGCTGTTCCCAGTTGGAACAGCAGCGTTGACCTCCACCACTGGAGCAGGTGGGGTTAGCCCTGAGGGGGAGTTGCCCCCTGCTTTCCTTACCCGTTGCCAATGGCGACGTCGCGCACGACGAGCCGCTGGGACTGACTCGGAAATCGAGATGGTTTCTTGTTTCCCCCTGTTGGAGTGTGGGGTAACTGCCGATGTCAGCCTATCGAAGACTGACGCCTTCTGACCAGCTGGGGGAGGAGTGGGAACCGTCAATCTTGTGAAGACCGACTCTCTGGTGGGAGAAGCCGCTTTAACGACTCCCAAAGCAGCGGCCGTTGCCCTCTTTGGGACAGCCACTCTATAGTTCTGACCTAGCCTGGTGAAAACGGAGGCTGTCGGCTTAGTAGCGGGCGACCCGTTGACAGGGGTCGTGGTAGTAGTGAGCCGGTCGAATACCGACTTCTTGTTCGCTTCCGGTGCGGATATCGGCATAGAGAAGCTTGTAGGTGGGACCATGGTCCCGAAAAACAGGCCGGTAGTGGCCTGAGTCACCTGTTCAACCGGCAGAGCAAGGAAAGAGGCCGCTTGGGGCCCATATGTAACACCTGTCGGTGAGGTGGAGCGTCCGTTGCAGTGGTGCTTCGCGCATTTGGTGCAGTTAGAATCCATGGATGCTTGAGTTCTGCGCCAGACAAAAGACCAAATCTTAGCAACTTGAAATCCAAAGGCAACCATTTAACAAACCGCGATTGGTTCGCGAAGACGACACACGAAGTGTGGAGTGGAAAGAGGAAAAGGTCCCACCGGGCGTGCCAGAATTTGTTCCCCTCCGAACGGCGGCCGAGACGTTAGGGCGTCCGTTCCTGAGGTTCGGGGCAGATGCTATTTGGTTTTATCCGTCTACCTCTCCGAAGATGCCAAGTTGATTTATGGCACCGTGGATCGGAGGTTTAGACGAATACGGCCGATGTAGCAGACTTCGTCAGATTCCCCCTCAGGGTGAGGGGTTTTTGATTGTGGGGACGCTCTTCCCTGCAGGCGCAAACCCCTGCAGTTAATTACGCTACCTCGTCGCGGTAACAACTTTCTCCTTCTCCAGAATTTCACTTCGTGTCGTGTGTGTTTGTTTTGTTTGTGGTTGCCCGTGGATTGTATACGGAGACTGAGTAATGCCGTCGCCCGTAGGACGTTGATTAGTCCAAATCCGTGTTTACTTAGATTTGGGTTTGGTGTTTTTAGTTTAAGGATGCATTAGTCGCGTTGCGGCTAAGATCGACTTAAACGTTCGTTAAGGATACGTTAGTCCTGTTTTAGACTAAGATCAACTTAACGTAGTGATTAATTTAATGTATGGCCATCGGGACTCGTCACCTCTCTGACGTCGTTGAAGGATTACAACGACAGATGTCAGAGAAGCTCGGAGATGTACCCTCGAACCAGAGTTGATTGGAAGTTTTATAATCCATTTGAATGTTTAAGGATACGTTAGCCGTGTTTGGGGCTAAGATCAACTTAAACGGGACCGTTTAGATCCGGCAAAAGAGCGTTTGGGCCCTATCGTGCCAGTTTAGGGACATGGTGGTCCGATATTAGTTTAGGGACGTTTCGGTCCGTTTGGATGTGTGGTCGTTGGGACCCGTCACCTCTTTGACGTCGTTGATGAATTACAACGAGGGATGTCAAAGGAGTTCGGAGATGTACCCTCGAACCGGTCGTGAATTGGTTTAGGAGAGCCATTTTGCTCAATCAATTTAATTTAAGGACTTACAGCCATGATTGGGTTAAGTCCAATTTTTTTTTTTTTATTTTGGGCTTTGCCCGACTAGAAAATCAATCCAAACAGGGCTCTGCCCCTTTATTATGTTGCAATTTGATTTGGGCCAGGCCCTTTTAAATAATGGGTTGCATTTGTGCAGAACCCCAAGAATTTTTCAGATTTAAGAACAAAAGTGCATAGCACTTTTGATCCAAATTTGGATCAAAGGAAAAAAAGTTTTTTTTTCTTGTTTTCCCTGATTTCACAGAACCAAGGGTTCACAACAAGTGCAAGGCACTATTTATTTATTTTTATTGAATTATTCACTTTTTAATCCTCTGTTCTTCAGAGATTTTTCCCTTCTTCAAAAGAAGTTTTTACCTTTTTTTTATGTTCTTGATTAATCTTCAAGAGTTCTTTCTCTTCTCTTTTTTTTTATGCCAGAAGTTGATTCTTGAAGTTGATGCCAATCGAATGAGGACTGGGGTCCTATTTATAGTGCTCACAAAATTGTTGAATTTGTTAACAAGATATTTTCTGAGTGATTTTGGGAATTTTCCCACTGCTGGATCTTTGATCCAAAGGCAGAAGAAAATCTTCTGGTTTTGGAAAGAACAGAAAAGATTTCATTTAAATTTTCATTCTGTTTCTGCGCAACTCCCCAATGAATGACACGTGTCGCGCAGTGGAAGGCTTGCGCAACAGTGCTTGCGCAACTGCGCAGACACGTGTCGCGCAGTTGTGCACTTGCGCAACAGTGCTTGCGCAACTGCGCAGACACGTGTCGCGCAGCGGTGCAATTGCGCAACAGTGCTTGCGCAACTGCGCAGACACGTGTCGCGCAGCGGTGCGCTTGCGCAACTGCGCAGACACGTGTCGCACTGTGGATCGCTTGCGCATTGCGCAACGCACGGAATTTGAAGCGTTGCTTCAGAAAATTTGAATTTTCAAACATCAGATGAGCCTTGCTCAGATTGGGGGAACACTCCTTATTTGATTCCTGTGTTTTCTGGGTATTTTTTAATTTATACTCAAGAGTTGAGTTTTCTGGGTTGTATTGGGGACTCGATGATTCGATCGGAAATTTTAACTGCGTCTATGTGTTTTTCCGGGTAATTTTAGAACATGTTAAAAAGTTCGACCGGATATAAATACCCACTTTTTCCCCTGCCGGGAAATTTCCAAGTGTTGGATTTTTCCGTAGTTTAAGAATGTTCTAAGTAGTGCAAGTAACTCGATGGACCCTCTAGAAAATAACAAAGCTTAACTCGATTATGTGGCCGTCTTGAACTGCCCTTTGAACCTTAGGGTTTGGGGCAGTACGGCGTGCCACATGTGAGGCGTTGGCTTGACCCTTCTACGGCTGGACCGTTGGTACTGTGGCATGAAGTGAATGTTTTTAAACTTATTTCATGTGTTGAGCTGTTCCGGGAAAACTTGGGTGTTTGATTGTTCGATCGGAAAGTTTAACATTTTCTATTTATCTGGAATGTGATACAATATTTGGAATCCACAAGTAGTTATGAGATAACTGATTTGAATGTTATAAATCTAGCAGTTTAGTCTCACTTGATCGGTTGCCACGGAATTTTGATGTGATCAAAAGTCCGTCGCAATCACGTTGCGTACGCGGATACTCGCCGGTAAACTTAATAGACAGCCACGCCCCATAGCCCCGACCAAGTGACTGCAGGAGAACCCCGTCGCCAAAAGCATCCGTTCGGGTGCTCGCGGCAGCGGTGTTCCGCCTTAGTGCACTTCGTCGACGGTATCGGGGATGCGGCCGTCTACTGAAGTTTGCGACGAGCATTCGTTCAGGATGTCGGGAATCTTGTTGAATTGCCCGACTTGATATTGAAAAGAGTTTTCGATAATGAGACTAAAATGCGGAGTTTATAATTGTTAGGCATGCGATGTCTAAGGAATTCATTTGATTAGGCATGCGATGTCTAAGGAGATTGCAGATTCCAACTGTTGTAGTTTTACACTTTCTTTTCTGCGACCATAAGTGTAATATGTGATATCGCCGGTTTCGTTGCTATATGTCAACGACAATTGGGATGGGCATATTTACTTACGTTGATGATATGTGTTGTTATGTGTTGCTGGATATGTTATATTGGATCGTCGTGTTTGAATAGCCGGGTTTTTTTTATGTGAGATGAGTGTTTTTTCATTTTCATTCATGTAAAAACTTGTATGTAATATTCTTTTATTGGGGCACTTGCAGGTTGAGGATGATGTCACCATTGTATATTATTTACTTTTCCGCATTAGGATAGACCCAAGGAGGGGAGCACAAGTAACCGGGTTCTAGGGTCCAGTGGGAGACCATCTCAAGGAGTCGAGTTCGGGTCTCCTAACTCTAGAATTAGTAGGGTTTCTTGCCACTCTCGTAGGGGTCTAGGGGTGTGGGTTTGGCTATTCATCACGACCGTGGAATCCGTGTTTTAAACAGGCTCAAAATAAAACACGGACGTCCTAGTATATCCAATATTTCATATGATATTTTCTGCTGCATTGTCTGTGATGTGATCATGTGATATGTTCAGATAGATATTGTATATAGTATATATGATATATTATATAGACGTTGCTTATGTTTTACACCCACGCTAGCCCTGCCTCGCTCTTGCGTTAGTTACCTAACCTAACGGTGCAGACGGGACATCGAGGCGAATGCGGATGGCATAAGCGTACGTTATATTTATCTGTGATGTTTAGGTGGACTTAAATGATGGGACTTCATTAATGAGATTAATGAAAGAAAATAAACCTAAAAGATGTTGTGGAATCGAATTTCAAAAATCAGGTAGCTACGGTTCTTGCTTTGCATCGCGGTGTTCCTTGTAGAACATCCTGTACCTTATTCGATAAGGAAAGGGCCGAGATCCCTTCACCGGGAGTGACCCCTTTAGCAATAACTGGCAGATGCTACAACCCTCGGTTTGTTTTTTGATTACTTCTATAGTTTTTGCTTTGCACAGCGGTATATATGATATATCCTGCACCTTATTCGATGAGGAAAGGGCCGACGATCCCTTCACCGGGAGTGACCCCTTTAGCAAAACTAGAAAAGCCTCAAAAACACTCCATTTAAAAACCATTTGATTCCGCAACGAGATCAAGTTCAAAGCGTTAAAGGTTTTATTAAAAACCGTCCGCAACCCTCCGTCATTTTAGGAAGTAGAGTACTTAGTATTCGTGCTGTGTTTGTTGACCATAGTCAACGCACAGTGTACGGTAGCTAAGTGATGTCTTCCTACACCGCATATGATGCGATTAGTTAGGACAGTCGCGTGACTTTGTTGACCTTAGTTAAGGGTCATGTTGGTGGGTCTAATTAATCACGAAATGACGGGTAGAACTTGACTAGTGCTTATGATTTGTTGACCATAGTTAAGGTCATAGGTGCTAGGGGTAAAAAACCTTTATCGGGAGTTTCAAGTGTTGAAATTTGCAATGAGATTGCATACCTTCTATATGATAGTTGGATCCCGATACCCACTGCGAGTAATTGTTACTTCTTGGAGAGTTTTGCACTTTACAATTAGCCGATCAAGTAGGTGTCTAGAAAGGTGTCAACGGGGTTACGCCCCTGGGAAAACGAGGTTTACTTTAATTAGGTCCGTGCGAAAGCACGGGGAACCTCCCTCAAAGTACCGACACTGGCCTGGCTGAAAGATTGGCGAACTTGTAGAGTGTAATTAATCCCGGCTAGTCTTTCCTTTTAGGGTTTGAAGGAAGATTTGATAAAAACAGTGGGAGCCATCCTGATTAGATAAAATAAATAACCAATCTAATCTTGCAAGAGCGCACGCAGAGTGTTTTCTTCTCTCTCTCTCCAGGTAGCGACCATATCACGCCTTAATCAAGATAATAATATGGATGTATTGACCGAACCCGCTTGTTATACTGAGCTGGGGAACGTTGGTCCCGCTCCAACTTATAATTGTTATAAGACCGAGCAGGAAATAGGGGAATGCCAGGATTCCCATGCCGCCCAAACGAAGAAAGTACATATGATGCATCTCCTTCGGGTGTGTTCATTATAAAGAAATGTTTCTCTGTGTCCTCTACGTCCTAGGTATTAGATACCGGATCCTGATCCCGCAAATGTAATCCGTTACATGGGCTACAGAAAGGTAGAGAACTGAGAACGGGTGATAAGTTTCATGAGACAGAAAACGGTGCAAGTGTTGTAGCCAAGTCTGTTGGTCACTTTCACCCTGTATTTCCAAATACACTGATTCTGAACGAATGTTATTAGATACCGAACCTGATATACAAAATCATATCAGTCTCTTTATCTACTAAAGAAGGATATAATTTTGTATTGTTGGATAATGTTTTGCACATATCCTATATCAAGAGTTGATCGGTTCAGGCACGTTATCCTTCAAATTGGGAAGGTGATCAACTAATACGGGTGGTTAAAAGCATATACATTCTAAATCAGACCACAGTTCTTAAACTTACAGAACACACACAGGAAGAAGAGTTCAGAAATGAACGATTCCTTCTTGAGGTGTTGTAGACTAGGTCATATCAATGTGACCCGACTAGCTTAAGTTACATTTTAGATGCATATTTAAATCAGTTTGAATTTACATCTTATGAAACTTGCCAGTCATGTCACAAAGATTAGATGAACATAGCTCTGTTTATTGGAAACAGAGAAAGAGTTAGTAAACTCTTGGGACTGATACATGATGATGTATGTAAGGTCCCCTGTCTGCACATGCCAGGACCGGTTCTTTGTACTTCATTACATTCTCTGATGATCTCTCAAGATTCAGACATATGTTCCTATTGAAACACAAGTCTGAACCTTTTGAGATATTCACAGAATGTAAGTTAGAAGTAGAGAACCAAATCACGGGTAGAAGTATTATGTCCTATGATAAGATCAGGGAGGAGAATACTTGTGCATAGAATTCTTGGACTATTCTAAAGAAGAATGAGATTCTCTCTCGGTGTTACTCCTCTGAATATACCACAGCACAACGGTGTATCGGGGCGGAGTAATCACACCCTATATGATATGGTGCGCTCTATGATGAGTACTACTGAGTTACCTATTTCCTTTTGGGGGGTTATGCACTTGAGAAGCTGCATACCTATTGAATTGGGTTCGAATCAAATCAGTGCCTACCACTCCATATAAGATATGGTGTGGGAAGAACCTATCTCTTAAGTAAGTTAAGATTTGGGATTGTCCGGCCTATGTCAAAAGCAAAATCCGGACAAGATCGAGGCAAGGTCAGTTCTGTAGAACTGGAAAGGTTCTAGCTATACAAACTGCAGCTGATGATTTGACAGAAACAAAGGATTCAATAGTCCCCAACGAACCTCAGCCTCTCCGCCGATCTAGCAGGGTTCCTCATCCGCCTGAGAGATACTTTGGTTTCTCGATGACAGTGGGAGCGAGGAATGCATCATGAGATGATGACCCAACTAGTTTCGAGCAGGCCATCAAGAGTGAGAACTCTGTAAGAATGGCTGGATGCTTAGCGATCTGAGATAGAATCCATATACACCAACAAAGTATGGGCTTTGGATGCTATATCTGAAGGGTTAAATCCCCATCAGGAGCAAGTATATCTTGAGAAGATTACTTGGTGTAGATGGAAAAGTTGAGACTTTCAAAGCTAGACATGTTAAAGGTTTTCATCATCGACCAGGCGTGGATAATGAAGAAACCTTTTCCAGTGGCTATGCTTAAGTCCATCCGGATCCTACTTGCCATTGCTACATACCATGACTACGATATCTGGTGGTTGGGTGCCATGACTGCTTTTCTAAATGATGATTTAGAAGAGAATGTCTATAAGAACACAGCCAGAGGGCTTCGTAAACAGTGGGAGCAGCGGAAACATGTGCAAGTTGCTTTACAGAATAAAGCAGGCATCGCGGAGTTGGAACGTCTGTTTTGATGTGATAGTCAAAGTGTTTGACTTCATCAAAATGGTAGATGAACCTTGTATATACAAAACGGTAGTAGAGAGTAAGGTGGTCATTCTCGTATTGTACGTGGACAACATACTCTTGATAGGAAAAGAGTTTCCTATACTACGATCGGTCGATCTCCTCTTATCACATGGATTCTCCAATAGGATCAAGGTGGTACCTCCTAAATCCTGGGATTTGGATCTATGAGATAGATTTAAATGGATGTTAGGGTTCTCACTAGGTTTAGTGAGTTGGTATCAATCGATCCTGGGGAGAATCACTGGGAAAGTCCCAGGGATATAAGGACGACTGAATGTCAGTCGCAGGCATTGTCTTTACCCTCAGTGGAGGGACGGTATGTTGGAAGAGTTCCAAGCTAGATACCGTGGCAGACTAGACGATAAAGGCTGGTAATATCGCTATCAAAGATACTACCAAAGAGGCGGTTTGGGTGTATAATGGTTCATAAGATGAGCTAGGTTCCTACCATTGTGTGACAATGGAAGTGTGGCTTTGGCCCAGGAACCCCAGTCCCATCAGTGACCCAGACATATTCTGAGGCAGCATCACCTGATCATGGAGATAGTTGATCTCCAGGGTGATCAAGGTTAGGAGAGTAGACTTAGAGGACAACACGGCGGATCCACTCACAAAGGCCTTTTTCCCAGAGAGAGACTTTTATGGGATGGTTGAGTATTAGATACTGCAACCACTGCTACAGATGGCCCTAGTGCAAGTGGGAGATTGTTAGTTATATGTATGCCCTAGAGGCCATTACTGTACACAGGATGTATATTGTAGTGGATGCTGGGACATATATAGGTATGACTTTCTTGCTCGACATGATAGTATGCTATCTGGTTGCTCTTTATCTTAACATGTATACTTTCTGTCTCTCTGTTACATGTTGATAAAGCCCTTAAGATGTGTCCTCGACTTGCAGGACTATGATGTAGATCATACTAGTGGGGCCTGGGTAGTCCATGAGTACATCCTTCAATGTTCATAGTCGTAGGAATATCGAGACGGGGCATCGATATTCCAGAGTAGACTAGCGTATATCTTCTCGACCCATGTGATGGGCAATAGATGATCCCATATCCATTGATGTTTGACATCAGAGATGGTATGCGGGTGCTCAGTGGAGACTGGGTACACTGAACGGACTCGCCGAGAACTCCCAGATGGTATTATACCTCACGTCAGATGGCAGTTCTCTGGTGACACTGGTACAGCTTAGTCTGTTGACCCGAGATCGTCATAGAGTCTTGTGTGTCTCCCACTGTGCTTTGATTTCCACCCTACCACGGCTCTACTGAGTTGTGCAAACAGGTGGTTTTTGGGTACAGTCCCGATTCACATGGAGGCAATGAGCGATAGGAGGGGATTCGTCTCTCCCGGTATTGGGGGTTGATGTTGCGCTATGCTCGACTGGCCATAACTGGAAATCCCTGGCCAGGGTTGCACTGATTTACTGGTAAGTGTTATCAGTAGTTTCATGCTTGTTATGGACCTTACATCAGCATGACTTATCAAGCTACTGGGGTCTGACGTTTACCACCCCTAGGCGAGATATGCGACATATCAGACGAACAGACCGGACTGTACGGTAAGTGTTACTGGTTGGATTCACAGGAGTATGAGCGGGCTTGCTCGTTGATCTTCTGATCGCTCAATACCCGGGTGGCCGTTACGTTTAGCAGACTGCTTGCGGCTTGTGGGTGTTTGATATGATCATCACATACTGTCGGCGTATTGACGAGTCTTTAGAGTCCTACACAGAGGTTACCTAGCTCAAGCGAAACGAAATAGGAGCGCATATGAGATATGTGCGGGACCGAGAATAATATCAGTATGTGATACTGAATTCTATTCTCACGATTTGTATCATAAGACGGTTATATAAGATATAGTCGGGTTACCGAATCAAATGTTGATTCGATATATTGATACACTTGATATTAGTCGGTTATATGCAGTATGACCGGATCATTAAATCAAATGTTGATTTACTGATTTAATGTATAATTATATATTTGATATATTACTTTACATTAACTAGTATTGGTTCACTTAAGATTATTTTTCTCACTTGATTGTGCACATTGTATATATGATATATGTTTGTGCACTAGTTTGTATCATGTTTGATGGTACATGCAAACTTGGGTGTGTGTATGCTTTAAACCATGTTTAGGTTAATGGTTAGGGTTTTAACTTATTTATTTATTTTATTCTTTTATTTTTGGCAAGAAATAAAATGGTGGCTTTCTTTGGTTTTTACTTGAAGCTTCATGAAGCTTTAAAAAGTTTGACCATTTTGTTTTTTTCTTAACCTAACCATTACACCTAAACCCTAGTTTATTCTCTACATGTGTTTACTTCACCCATGGTTGCATTATGATAAGATTCACTTGATTTATTATTTTCAAGAATTAATTCATTTTCCTTCTTCTTCTTCATCTTCTTCAAGTGAAGAAACTTTTCTTGAAAAATTTCAAGTGATGAAATCAAGTGAGAAATCCAAATCCAAAGTGAACCCACTTCCTATTTTTTCATCCTCTACCACTTGCCATGTTGTATAGGGTGTTTTCTTCACAAGGTTCATGACCAAGTGAAGATGGAGCTTGAGTTTGAGTCGCCTCGACGTAGATCATCTTCGGCATCGAAGTCAACGACCTAGGCCGATCATTTCTCCGATGAAACCAACGCTAGAGTCCGGGATCCCGATGATCGCAGCGGAGGGACGTCATCACGGACCTAAAGAAGTGGAGGACCGGATCTACAAAGGTTGTAATCCCTTTCACTTGTAGTTAAGTTGTTAACTTGCTTGTTGTTTCGCCTTACCTCTTGTTAACGATCTAGCATTAGGGTTTCTCGGCACATGGAAAATTTGATTTTGGTATGGTTGATGCCTTGTGGAACCTCATGAGTGTGCCTAGGAACCCTACATTTGTCTTCACCCTCAATAGAGCGACGGTATGTTAGAAGAGTTCCAAGCAAGATACCATAGCAGACTCGGCGATGGAGGCAGAATACATCGCTGCCAACGATGCTGCCAAAGAGGCTGTCTGGATGAAGAAGTTCATTGCTGAACTTGGTGTGGTTCCATCCATTGAGCATCCAATACCTTTGTATTGTGATAACAATGGAGCTGTGGCTTTGTCCAAGGAACCCCAGTCCTATCAGAGATCCAGATATATTCTTAGGCGGTATCACCTGATCCGGGAGATAGTAGATCGGCGGGAGATCGAGGTCAGGAGAGTAGATACGAAGGACAACACGGCGGATCCACTCACAAAGGCCCTTCCCCAGACGCATTTTGAGAGACTTTTTGGGATGTTGGGTATGAGATACTACAACAACTGGCCTTAGTGCAAGTGGGAGATTGTTAGGAATATGTATGCCCTAGAGGCCATTGTTTCCCCCATTCAGAGCAAAGCTCTGTTTGAATTTCAAAATTCAAAATTCGAAGCAACGCTTCAAATTCTTTGCGCTGCGCACAATGCGTCACGTGTCAAAAGCTGATACGCCAGCGCAGCGCCCAAGGCAGCGCGCCCAATCAGAGCAAGGCTCTATTTAAAACAAAATTAAAGGAAGCAACGCTTCAGTTGCGCAAGCGCTGCGCTGCGCGACACGTGTCAGCGCAAGCGCTGCGCTGCGCGACACGTGTCAGTGCAAACGCAGTTGCGATGTGCTGTGCGCTGCGCGACACGTGTCAGCGCAGTTGCGTTGCGCGACACGTGTCAGCGCAGTTGCGCAAGCGCAGTTGCGCTGCGCTCTGCGCTGCTTGACACGTGCCACGCGCTAGGGCGTTTGAGCCAAACAGAATTAAATTCTAGTAAGATTTTTCTGTTCTTGTTAAAACAAGAAGATTGCCTTCTGTAAAACAGAAGCCCTTGGATCAAAGATCCAACGGTGGGGAAAATTCCCCAAATCACTCAGAGAAAGATCTCTTTAACAAATTTATGGACACTATATAAAGGCCCCAGACCCCAAATCATCATCATCAACATTGTGAGAGATTGCGAACCTCAAAACAGAGAGAACTCTGAAGAAATTTCAAGAAAAAGGTAAAAACCTTCATAAAATAGAAGAATTTCTTCTAATAGATCATTGATCTAAGAACAAGATCAATGATCTTCATATAATAATAAGTGCTTTGCACTCTTTTATGAACCACTGATTCTCTGAAAATAAGAAAAAACTTGTTTTCTTTGATCTAAATTGGATCAAGAAATCAAACAGTGCCTTGCACTTTTTTATGAACCATTGGTTCTGGAATCTTCAAGATTCTCAAGATTATTGAAATAGTGCCTTGCACTTGCAAAAACTGCACTGTTGCGCTCCTGGGTTGGCGCAAGCCACCAGAGAGCGCCACGTGTCAGCATCTGAATCACTTGCGCTATGCGCTTTTAAGAAAGAGCCTTGCTCTCTGAGATTGGCGCAACTCACCAGAGCGCGCCACGTGTCAGCAGCGCAAGCGCAGCGCACTGCGCTTGCGAGACACGTGTCATCACCACAAGCGCTTGCGCTCATTGATTGGCGCAAAGCGCCTGACAAATGCAATGCATTGTTTACTAAAGGGGAAGGCCCAAATCAAATAGGCCAAAATAAATTGCAACGCAATAAAAGGGCAGAGCCCTAAATAAAATTGATGCTCTGCATCTGTTATAAAAGGGCAGAGCCCAAACAAAAATAAAATGCAATAAAAGGGCAGAGCCCAAACAAAATCGATGCTCTGCATCATTTATAAATGGGCAAAGCCCAAACATAATAAATAATGCAATGCATTATTTAAAAAGGGGCAAAGCCCTAACACAGGCCTAATAGGCCAAATGCAAATAAAAGCGTTGAACATTTTTCAACTGGACTTAGCCCAATCATGGCCGTAAGTCCTCAAATTAAATTGACTGAGCACAGCTGCTCTCTTAAATCAATTTACATCCGGTTCGAGGGTGCATCTCCGAACTCCTTTGACTCCTATCGTTGTAATCCTTCAACGACGTCAGGGAGGCGAAGGGTCCCGACAACCACACATCAATACGGACTGTGGGGTCTTTAAACTCATGGACTTATGCGTCCTTAAACCAAGACACGGACTGTGGGGTCCTTAAACCCACGGACTTATGCGTCCTTAAACTAAAACACGGACTGTGGGGTCCTTAAACCCACGAACTTATGCGTCCTTAAACTAAAATACGGACTGTGGGGTCCTTAAATCCACGGACTTAAGCGTCCTTAAACTACCAATGGACCGCAATGTCCTTAAACTACCTATGGACCGCCATGTCCCTAAACTGGAAATGGATCTAGACGATCCCGTTAAGTAGATCTTAGTCTGAAAATCAGACTAACGTATCCTTAACAAACGTTTAAGTTGATCTTAGCCTCAAATATGGCTAACGTATCCTTAAAATAAAACACCAAACCCAAATCTAAGTAAATACGGATTTGGACTAATCCACGTCCTACGGGCGACGGCATCACTTAGTCTCCGTATACAATCCACGAGCAATCACAAACAAAACAAACACACACGACACAAAGTGAAATTCTGGAGAAGGAGAAAGTGGCTACCGCGATGCGGTAGCGTATAACTGCAGGGGCTTGCGCCTGCAGGGAAGAGCGTCCCCACAATCAAAAACCCCTCAAACGAGGGGGAATCTGACGAAGTCTGCTACATCGGCCGCATCCGTCTAAACCTCCGATACACGGTGCCATAAATCAACTTTGCATCTTCAGAGAGGTGGACGGGTAAAACCATATACCATCTGCCCCGAATCTCAGGCAAGACGTCCTCACGTCGTCGCCATCTTTCGGAGGGGAACAGATTCCGGCACGTCCGGTGGGACCTTTTCCTCTTTCAACTCCACACTTTGTTGTCGTGTTCACGAACAAATCGCGGTTTGCTGTGGTTGCCTGTGGATTCGAGGTACTAAGGTTTGGTGTCTTGCTCCGTGCAGAAAACAGAAGATCAATGGCTTCAAACTGCACTGCTTGCAACTGCAACTCTCACTCGGTCTCTGCTGGAAGAGTGACTTACGGGCCCCAAGCGACCACTCTTTTCAAGATGCCAGTGGAGCAGGTAACTCAAGCCACCACTGGACTATTCTTCGGGACCATGCTCCCACCGATGAGCTTCAATGCCCCAATGACGTTGCAAGAAGCCCCAAAGAAGTCGGTCTTTGATCGACTTACCACTGCCGCGGTCCCTCTCAACGGGTCGCCCAACTTCATTGCTTCGGTTTTTAACAGGCTGGGTCAGAGCTCCAACGGGCCCATGAAAAAGCCAGCAATACCAGAAGAAGTTATCCCGAAGCGGATAGCTATCCCTATTCCAGTTTCAGGCGAGATCACCAAGGTTGCTTCCCCTGCTCGGAAGTCTGCTTTTGACAGGTTGGCTGTCCCCATTCAACGGACGTCGGTCTTTAAAAGGCTGATACCAGCAGATTCTGACCAACATAGGGGGTATGAGGAGGTCACCCCTACGGTTATAACAACTCCATCCTCACGACACGCTCGACATCACCACTGGCGCCGAGTAAGGAAGGCTAGGGGCAACTCCCCCTCTGGGATAACTCCGCCAGCTCCAACGGTGGGGATCGATGCTGCTGTTCCAACCAGGAACAGCTTTGAATTGCTGAACACGGTGCGCAGAAACTCTCCTACTGCGGTGTTGAAACGAACTCCTCCACCTGTGGAGAATGCTCCAGAAAAAAAGTTAGGGCAGCCCCCTCAACGGTTGTCCTCTAAAATCTACAAGGTCTGGCGTCAAGTCCAAGAGTCAGTGATCGATCAAGACTACCTCCGATGACAGAAAAAGATGAAGGTTCGGCAGGAGAAGGATTACTCCGTCAAGCCATAAAAAGCAACAGCTACTTGGGTGCACACTACAACGGCCCCCTCATCTCCAATCCCTCAAAGGAAAAGGAGGCCGCAAAAAGCCCCTATGAATATGGCGAACCGTAAAAGCGTTGAGCGCAAACGCCCCAAGTCTGGGGGCATGGTACTGCACACTGTTTATTTGGCTTCCGGAAAGGAGGAAAGCCGCGCTTCGACGGGTCACCGACCGCTCACCCGATCCTTGACAAAAGCCCAGGAGCAGCAACAGAAGCTTCAGGAAATGATGACTGTGATGGCTGCACTTACCGAACCGAAAGAAAGTTCGGAAGTATCATCAGAGCAGCGTCATGAACAAGAAACGGACGCTGACTATCTACGCAGAGTCCTCGAAAAGAAGGACAAAGAGGCAGCAGAACAAGCTGCCAATATAAAACAAATGGCGCTCCTCTTCCAAGATATAGTAGGGATGATGATACACCCAAACCCCCCAGCTGAAGACCCTCCGATCATTGTCGGAGACGACAGAGGGGAGACACCTAATCCTCCTCCAGCTCTCTCAACGGCCAAGGAAGAAACCATTTCCAAGGTCGCACTGGATGATTATATAGCTCGGCAAATACGAGCTCATCAGGCGAGTGAATCGGCTGGGCGAACTGTTAGAACTGGACGACCTTATCCGGGCTGGTATGACCAAATCAGTTACCCGCCGGGATATACGATCCCTAAGTTTCACGTATATAAAGGGACAGGGAATCCACATCAGCACGTCGCTCAATTCAGGGCCTTATGCGGCAATACTGGAGGTGATGACAAATTGCTGCTTCGCCAATTCGTCGTCAGCTTAGCGGAAACAGCCTTTGAATGGTATTCAGAGCTACCTAACGACTCTGTCAAAATATTTGCGGAGATGGAGTTATTGTTTACACAAAGATTCGTGAGTGCTAGTGAACGCACCCCGATAACAGTACTGATAAATGCCAGGATAAGGCCAGGCGAAACGTGGGTCCAATACGCAACACGATGGCGGAACCTATGGTCGAAATGCGAACAACGCATAGAAGAGGCACCTGCGGTAGGCATGTTCGTGGGCACTCTTGATCCACAAGCAACCATCTCGCAATTCATGATGTTCTTCAGGCCAACCACCTTCCAAGCATTGATCGACAAATTAGCCCAAATGGACTAGATGGGCCACGGACCGTCTTCTCCAAAACCAGACTCTCGAAATGAGAAAGGAAAAGGGAAAGCGACTGTCGTTGCCAATGCTCAACAACAGCCGAGCAACTCAAAGCCGGTCGTTCGCTAAAATAACGCGCATCCACGCCCGTCCCTCGAGGAGAGACTGGGACGTCCTTACTCGTTTCCTCAAAATAAAACGAGAAGACTGTTTGAGCTGGCAGTGCGCAACAGACACATCAATCTGCCGAGTCCAAAACGTCTGTTGCAGCCAGGCGATCCTAATAATCCCAATTATTGCCCTTACCACCAAATGGTAAGTCACCCGATCGAGGACTGTTTCGTTTTTAAGGGATGGATCGAGGATCAGTACCTACAAGGCAAGTTCACGCTGTCTGAAAACTGGAAGGTGAACCCACCACAGCCGCACTCTCCAAAGAAGACGGGCACGCCGGGGGCAACTTGTTCTTTTGTCGAGGACGAAAACGATGGAGAAGACTCATCAGGTGAATCCGAAGATTGTATAATGACTTGTCATGTGATCTCTCACTCATTGGTGGATGATGAAGAGGCTCCTTACGCCGAGAAACCGAGGGTGAACCCTGAACCAGAAATTCTGCGGCCGTCAGACAAGTTGATCGATGCCTTCCTGAATGAGATTCGTCTGAAAGTTAAAGCCAATCAAGAGCGTGAAATGGCCGTACTGGAAGGAGCCAAACACCGACTACTAGACCAAAGAGTCGAGACACTTCCGTTAAATCAAAAGTCATCCGCTGCGGGTAAAAACAGATTCAAGACGAGGAAAAGGTTCGCTAAAGCTCTGTCAGTGGGAATGAAACTACCTCCTTCTGAAGAAAATACTCTCGGTTGATTAGAGATGCATCCTAACTTCTGCTTATATCATCAGAAGATCATACATCCTACCGAAGACTGCGACTCCTTTAAGTGTTGGTGGCAAGGGTATGTCGCTCAAAAGCAACACTTCAACAGGACAAAGTGTGGAGCTCGTAGACATCAGAAAAATGCGATAGATGAGCGCAAGGGAGCCGCGGACGACTGTTACAGAGCCGACTCCAAGGGATCGCAAATTATCACCTTCGGAAGCGACTCTGACGAAGAAGCTGCCCTCAACCCTCTCCTCAAGGAATCTATTTCAAAAATGAAGGAATTGAGGAGTTGCGAGAACGTTCAGCCGTGCAATCGCACGCTACTCGAAAAAAGTCTCGGCCTCGCAAACAAAGGATCGAGCAAAAAGGATAAAGGGAAGGGAAAAATAGCCCTCGTAGCTAATACTCAACAGCAATCGAGTGGCCCTAAACCGGTTGTTTACCGAAACAAAAAACAGCAACCCCTCCAGGAAAAGTTGAAACGTCCTTACTCGTTTCCTCAATATAAAACAAGGAGACTGTTCGAGCTGGCAATGCGCGACAGACGCATGAATCTGCCGAGACCAAAACGTCCGTTGCGGCCAGGCGATGTAAACGATCTCGATTATTGCCCTTACCACCAAACGGTAGGTCACCTGATTGAGGATTGCTACGTCTTTAAGAACTGGGTTGAAGATCAATACCAACAGGGCAAGTTCGTCATATCCAAAAACTGGAAGGTGAGCCCGCCACAACCGCACGCTCTGAGAAAGACGGATACGCCGGGGGCATCATGCTCGGTCATAGAGAAAGCCCCATAGACCGAAAAGTCAGTAAACTAGAGATTCGGCTCAAATATGGCGACAACGGACCGCAACGTCCTTAAACTAACGGCGGACCGCAACGTCCTTAAAACTAACGACGGACCGAAACGTCCTTAAACTAATGACGGACCGAAACGTCCTTAAACTACTACCGCAGCATCTCCAGGCTGACGAGATGAGTAAAAGAAAAAGGAAAAGAAAAAAATATATATATATATATATAAAAACGGTATGTCCATAAGCAAAAAGGGCACGGATAAAAACCCGAAAGGGCTCCGTGAGTAAAAACAGCAGGGCTACCGGCGAGTGTTCGTGAAAACCCGAAAGGGCGCAACCTCGTTAGAAAAAAAAAGAATAAAAAGAATATAAAAACGGTATGTCCATAAGCAAAAAGGGCACGGATGAAAATCCGAAAGGGCTCCGTGAGTAAAAACAGCAAGGCTACCGGCGAGTGTTCGTGAAAACCCGAAAGGGCGCAACCTCGTTAGGGAAAAAAAGAATAAAAAGAATAAAAAAACGGTACGTCCATAAGCAAAATGGGCACGGATGAAAACCCGAAAGGGCTCCGTGAGTAAAAATAGCAGGACTGCCGGCGAGTGTTTGTGAAATCCCGAAAGGGCGCAACCTCGATAAAAGACACTTACAAGGTCCTCTCGACCTTGTAAGGAGAAACCACCCGCGTGAGATCCTTACGACTCACAAAGGAGCAACATACTTAGGAATCCTCATGATTCCTAAGGAGAAAATACACTTGCGAGATCCTCACGACTCGTAAGGAGAACTCTCTTATGGGACCCTCACGGCTCATAAGATTTGAAAGTCTTAAGTTACAGAGACCTAAACCTGTGCCCTACAAGTGGTTCAATACTGACCCTTGTATACAATCCACGGGCGCGAATAAACATTTCCCCAGCAAAGTCCCACCCGTGACTAGGGATTTGTTCGCACGGTGAACAACCCTTGTAAGTCCTCTCGACTTATAAGGAGAAAGCACTCTTGTAGGATCCTTACGACTTATAAGAGAACATACACTTAGGAATCCCCACGATTCCTAAGGAGAAAACACACCTACGAGATCATCACGACTTGTAGGGAGAAATACCTTTGTGAGACCCTTACGGCTCATAAAGTCAAAATCCTTAGTCGACAGGATCCTAACCCTGTTTACTAAGCCACCTTTGTTCAACGTCGACAGAGGCAAATGATGATTCGCTCCTGGCAATATCCCAGTGGTAGCGGTGCTGATGCCGAAACCGGTGTCTAATTCCAAGCTTGCGGCGAAAAGACAGCAAGCCACGCATGCATACGAAATAGCCGAAATGGTGGGGCAACTTGCAACGAAACCAGCAAGTAAAAATGTATGCATGCAAAATAGCCGAAATGATGGGGCAACTCGCAATAAAAAGCAGCGAGTAAAAATAAAATAAATAGCCGAAATGATTGGGCAACTCGCAATAAAAAGCAGCGAGTGAAAATAAACTAAATAGCCGAAATGATTGGGCACCGCGAAAAATAGCCGAAATGATTGGGCAATCGCGACCTTCGCGATATAAAAGCTGAAATGATAGAGCATCGCGGAAATAAAATAATAATAATATAAAAAATGAATGAAACTTCTGCCCTACAGGTGAGATCACATCGATTCCTGTATATAATCCAGGGGCACAAAGAGGGAACCATACCTTCCCAACAGGCTCCATCAGAAAGCAAAGCCAAATCTCGACGGTTCATAGATAACCTAGAAACAATCTCGACATTTATCGCAATATTGCAGACACAGTGTCAACGAATGGAGCAAAAAGAAGATCCTTAGCTTCAGAGTCTTGACGTCAACAACCGACCTCAGAGTCGCAATGAAATGGAGCCACGGCAAGATCTCTAATTCCAAACCTCGACGGTTCACCAACAACCTAGAGAAAACCTCGGCATTCGTCTTGATACAGCAGACGAGATGTCACGACAGCGTTCTTCCCCCAACAGGGTTCGGACGTGACAAAGCAAACGAAGCGAAGGCCAAATTCCTAGCTTCAAGGTCTTAACGGCGAGTCATATAAAGCCTGAAAGACTACTGGAGATCATCTCACACCAGTGCGGAATGGTCACCACCGCGATGTTCGTCTCGATACAGCAGACGAGATGTCACCCCAGCGTTCTTCCTCCAGCAGGGTTCAGACGCAACATCATCAAACAAACGGAGCCACGGCAAAATCCCTAGTTCCAAACCTCGACGGTTCACAAGCAACCTAGAGACAACTACGACGTCCGTCTCGATACAGCAGACGAAATGTCACCCCAACGTTCTTCCTCCAACAGGGTTCAGACGCGACAATCAAACAAATGGAGCCACGGCGAAATCCCTAGTTCCCACCGCTACATTCGTCTCGATACAGCAGACGCGATGCCAGCAAACGAAGCAAAGGCCAAATTCCTAGCTTCAGGGTCTTGACGGCAACTCACATAAAACCTGAAAGACTATCGAAGATCATCCCACACCAGCACGGAGTGGATATGACTCATCGGGGATCACCAAAATGAGCCTAACCTCAAGTAAAAAGCGGCATGGCAAATTCCTAGCGCTTGCTCTTCCGACGGTCAAACTGCCAAGGAGGATTGCTTGAAGACGTCTTGTCCAGCCCCCGAAGGGATCAGAGACACGGCAGTCGCAGGGCTACTCGAACATCATGATTGCGTATCGAGGAACATATCAGCTGATGCGACGGTACGACGGCCAAAACCCTGAATACCATAGACCCTGAAGGACTTCTGCCGTAAAGAGTAGAGGTTAACTATGACGTTAGGATATTCTTGCGAGAAATACTCGATTCATCTCGACTTGTGAAGAAATTGATGTCTTTGCGAGAACTTCTCGATGCGGATCTACTCGTAAGATAAAGCCTTAGGCAGTAAGGATTAAAAAAAACTTGTTCCCTAAGCACTGGGACCCTGCAAATTGACCCAAAACGGTCTCTTGCATACTATCCACGGGTCTCATTCTCCAAACTCGAATCTCGACAAGGAGGGAAACAACCGCTTACGGGTCCTCTCGACTCGTAAGAGGGAAAATTCTCTTATAGGAACCTTACGACTTATAAGAGAAAACGCACTTAGGAATCCTCACGATTCCTAAGGAGAAAACCCACCTACGAGATCCTCTCGATCCGTAGGGAGAAAAGTCTCTATGAGACCCTTACGGCTCATAGAGTTGAAAAGTCTTAGGCAGCAGATTTGAACCTGCGGCCTAAGCCATTGCTATCTCTTGAAGAAACCAAGATGCTTGCTCTATTATCTGTCAACCATGTTTACTAAGGTAGCATGCTGATAATAAAAGAAAGAAAAAGGCGGAGAAATGACACAAGATATTACAAAGAATGTATATCTTTTATTCATAAACTTGATTGAGTACAAGATACATTGTGTTAAAGAATAAAAAAATATATATACATTTTTATTTACAGGTACAAATGATACAAAATGTAGCTACTGAGAAGGAAGTGTCTTTAACAAATTCGCGAGCTGCTCTCGCACTTCCTTCAGCGCCTCCTCCTGAGTGGCTGCCGCGGCCACTTCCGCTTCCACCTGGGCCCGCTGCTGCAAGTAGGATGAAAGTTGCTCCTCAGCTGCCTGCTGGGCTGCCTCCTGATTAGGTGCATCCCACTCGACGACGTCAAGCTGTTGCCTCAGTGATAACCCTTCGGAGAGACAGTGCAGAAGGCCTTCAAAGATAACCTTCAGCCATGCAGCATTGGCCTCCACCCGAGCATGCAGTTGGGCAGATTTGCTCGAAGTCTCACCGTGCTCCTTACGCCTTGAAGTAACTTCTTGTTCGAGATGGCGGAAGTAAGAAGCGCTCTGTTCAAACCACGCTGCTCTTTGATGGCTTGCGGCTAAGGCTCCGGGAGCAGGGCGCATGAACTCCAGCTGATGCAGGCGAGCCTCGATCTCCTTGCAGTGATTAACCCAAGACGCGATGATGCCCTCGTCATGGAAATTTACGAGTATCACTAGCATCGGGTCAACCGCCGAAGCGAAATCCGCAGCAGACGTAGGAGTCTCGATGTCGAGTTCCTCGATGTAGTCGCTCAACATACGCAGACTGTTCGCGGCGCCTTTCGAGGACGGACGTCTCAGGAAAGGACCTGCCGGCATTGTGATGCGAGGCTCGAAGGGCGCCGAGATCGGAATGACAGCTGAAAAAACAAGATACGATTAAATTACAGTTCAAGAAATACAAAAAGGAAAAGGGGTCATCAATGTGATAGTTTGCTATACCAGCTGCAACAGGTGGCAAGGCCGGAAGGGCCGGTGGCGCGGCCAATCTTTCATCCCCTCCTTCGATTTGTAGCACTGTAATCAGGACAAGAAAAAGTTAGAAAATAATTCCATCACTGAAAAAAGAAAGATATCAGTCGGAAACTATACTCACCAGCACCATTAGAGGAAGAAGCGAGTTCAGATGGGAAGGAGAAGTGTGGATGCAACACCTGATAGAGATGATAAAAAAGCACTCCTGAAAAGACACAATGGTACGACTTTAGTACATAAATTATGCGTCTGGAAGATAAAACTAATAAGTTGCAAGCCCATACCTTCCAACATCTTTGATGGTATAAGGGAGGGCTGAGAAGTGACCACCGCCAAGGCAGTAGTTGACGGTGCTCCCTCGAGCAATGGAGCATCGGCACTGGCCACACCTGCGTTAAAAACAAGGATAGACCTGTCAGGAAAGATTGCAAAATAAAGAAAAAAGGACTGTAATCCGAAATTTACCTGATGAGCCGCCGGCCAAAACGGAAGCGTCTCCTTCCTCCATCGATACGAGTCCACCTCCCGTGGCCTCATCACCAGACTCGACAAGGGCTGTCATCGTACTCGCCCGGCCAAGAGATGGCGGAAGACCGTAGACAGGGAGAGCAATGATTGGAGCATTGTCGGACTCTTGAGAAAGAGCGGCTGGCTTTTCACCAAGAGTCGTACCCGCTACTTCTTCAGGCTCGGCGGTCGCTATTGTCTCATCCGCCGTCACCATGGGGTCGCCGGTCTCAGGCGCCTCATCCTCCGCTGTCTCGGGCTCAATTATAGCGGTCGTCTCATTTGCCGCCATCTCAAGCTCGGCATCAACGACCTTCGTAGGTACAGCTCCCTCAGCCCCCAGCTCAGGTTCGGCAACCCCAGCGACGTTGCCCACCGTCGGCTCGGGTTCGGCCGGTGCTCCTTCCTCTGGCCCCTTGGGTTCAACGGTCTCCGCCTCCCCTTCGGTTGGACTTGGCCCTGCAAGACAAGATATATAAGAACTGGCACGTTTGCAATTCTTACAAACAAATCTCGAAAGATACATTACCTGAAGAGGATTTATCGTTAGCACTCCGAACTGCACGCGCCACCTGTCTGCGAGCGGTGGACAAGGCGACCGGAGGCTCTTCTGAGGGAGTATCAGCACGAGGGACGGTGCTTGGGCCCGCTCCCACGGCCAAAGCAGCCCTGCGTGCCTTCGCCTTGCGCCTTAGCCGCTTTCTCTCCTCTCGAGCCGTCAAGACGGAGCTCTCCAAGGCTTCCCTCATCGAGACGTCCTCGTCCGTAAACAGGGATGCCTCCAAATCCTTCAAGGCATCCCTCGTCGACTTGTCGAGTCGAGGCGCTCGCGGTGGCTCCGAAGAGACTGGGATTTCAGTTTCAGGCCCAGGGAGAGTCCCCGCATCAGCTGGCGCAGCCCCTGTAAAGAAACAAAAGAAGAAGGTTAAGTTGGTCATCAGAAAGGAGAATAGAAAAACTCAATAAGACGAAACGTACCAACTGCTTATTTTCCTCCTCCTGGAAGGTTTTCAAAGAAGCAGCGATGGCCTCTTCGGTAGTGACACCTGTTGAAAAAAGGGGAAACACATTAGTTGAGGATAATGATAAAAATGCTATAAAATTATGAAGAGTACAGCTAATGATTACCTGCTCGAGCGAGTTTATCCAACCACGCTTCAAGTCTGGCTGATCGCTCAGAAGCCGCAATGGCGGCCGCCAGATCGGTGTTTGCCGGGTCTACCGAGAAGCCTTTATTGCTGCCATTTTCGCTTATACCTTCGGTAAGAAGGGCCTGAGGCTCCTCTAAACCGAGGATAGCATCGAGATAAAGGAGCGACTTCTTCTTCTTCTTCTGCCCACCAGCCTTGGGTGCACCCGAGATTGACTTGCGCTTGGCAGGCACCTTAGGGCGGTGGGTCCCGATATCCGCACCCACTCCAGACTCCGGCGAAACCACATCTACCGTCCCCACTGGAGCACGGGGCGCTGGTGGTACATCCGCAATACCACGGAGTGGCAGTCCGCGCGGAGGGCTTAACACGCGAGGTGGCACGGCTCCGGCATCTCTCAGCGGAGGAATAATCGGGGTCCTTGGTTTCAAAGGAGCCTTGCGATCACCACCGGGAGGCGCACCCTTCCGGTCAACCAACATGCGCTTCTCCATATAGATAACCGGACCCATTGCGTGGGCGTACCAAGCCACGTACGTATTGAGGACTTTGGGGACACAGCTCGGCTCGCTGATGAAGAAATAAGAGCCCGTGTTAAGCCGCATGAAATGGTGCATCGCACTCCTTATCCCCTCCCGGCTGGCCGTGGGCTCTTCCAAAAAGGCTTCCAGCGGTATCCCCTGGTGATAGCTGGATTGTTGGGCGAACCGGTGAGGGTTATACCTCATGAAAAGCGCCATCTCATTCTGCCTGAACACCAGGTAGCCCGGCCGAATAGAATAGAGGTGGAGGATCTCTCGGGCTTTCAATATGGAGGCCCCGTCCTTAAAATCATCGCGCAACGGCACCACCTACTTAGTGGTTTCTGAGCCTATGGTTATGACCTTGTCCAAAAAAGAAACCTTCGCTCCGACCAGGTGTGGACGAAGGAGTAGCCCCCTAGCCTCTCGCGGAGATGCAACCACGATCGAGGCACCGACCAGCCGCATGACTCTCGGGAGTCTGCACTTTTCAAAAAACGGAAGGATCTTGTGGACGCCGAACACCCCATGCACGTGCATTTCCATCCAAGAGGTGAAGTAGTGCATCGGGAAATTAGCAGGCTGCACCCCGGGTTCATTAGCGTCCGCCGCCACGCTAAGTCCATTATAGAGGTGAGCCAACCCGGCAATTCCTATTGTTAACTACAGGCCAGCCACCATCCGATGCGCTGGGTAGAAAACGGATGGCCGCATGAAGCGCGGGTGCATTGGGAGCGCAAAGCTGCACAACCATAATCCCAAGAACCCTATAAAAAAGGTTTCTTCATCCATATCCGAGACGGCGATCTCCGATAACGGCGTGACGGCGGCGCTGGGGAAATAAAAATTCTTTTGATCGCCCTCCGATGTTGGTCGACGGTCCAGGCCGAAGCCGAAAGGGTCGTCAGGTTTGGTGAACTTCTCGCACTGTTCCGATAGAAACTCCGGTCGGACGAAGCGAGCAACGAAGTCTGCGAAACTGACTCCCCAGGTGCCCGATTCCAAATAGAGCCTTTCATAAATCTCCAGCACCTTCACCAGGCCCGGAAACTGGTGCTGAATGGCGTTCTCCGGCGTCAGGTTGAACACCAACGGCTTGGTGGCAAAGAAATATTCATCAGGAGGAAGCAGCTCCTCATAATGCTCCCCCCTCATCGGCAAGCCTGAGACTTCAGCAAACTCCTCCAAGGAGATAGAGACTTCCCTGTCCGTCATCAGGAAGGTGTGGGTAGGGATGTTCCATTGTTCAATAAAAGCCTTGACCCACCACGTTGGAGGAGAGGGATACTCAAAGAGCGAGACATAGATGGCCGAATACAAGCCTATCTTCATCAGATGAGTCCTCTTCGCTGACAAGATATACCAGGCCCACTGCAAATATCCGGCGGGCGGTCGCGGCATCAATCCGATGTTATAGGCCTGTCCCCAAGGGCGTGCTTCACCCTGACAGATTCGCCTCCCTAAAATATCTATTGCCGGCGGCGGCTGCACAGGAATAGCACCAATCGCGGGTTGGAGGAGGTCATCCGAGTTCCAATTTTTAACCTCCACGGCATACTTCACCGGGGTTTCATCCGCGTAAGGGAGTGAAGATATGGGCTCAGACGGCGTGGCGGAACCGAAACTTCGGCGACCTTGGATGATCTCATTGTACCACCTACCCCACAGGTGAAGGCTCTTATGCTCGGGGTCATGATCCTTAATGAGAGCGAGCACTACTCGGTCCACTGGTGCCTGGGGAAATCATCCCTCTGAGCGAACAAATGGGAAAGACAGATCAGCAGACATGATTGCCTGCAAAGAAAAACGAAATTCAGCCGTCGGTGTCATAATTTAATTTTAAAAGCCTGACACTTGATACTATACTGCAATGCAGTGTAGGGGGGACCAAAGAGGGACCCACAAAATCCAGGTGACAATGTGCCAATTAATAAGACAGCCCCATCATTGGATGGGACTGTCAATTAATAAGGAGGTCCCCAAAAGAATACTCTCATTAAATGATAAATCCCTAGAGACAAGGAGAGAATCTCCCCTTTCAGAGCAAAGCTCTGTCACAGAGTGACACCTATCAAACTCTGGTCTCAAGGGAATAAAATTCCTTAGAAGTGCCTAGCTCTATAATAATGATGAGAGAATCCATTAAATAAAAAAATTTAGAAGTTAAAAATTTTGGGATCTTAGAGATCCATGAAAACTCTTAAGAGTTCTTCATTTTTAGATCAAAAAGATCTATATTTTGTCCATGAGCAAAGCTCTGTTCATGGGTAAAAACCCTGAAACAAGATCTCTTTAGATCTATGGATTCTTGAGAGCAAGGCTCTGTTGGTGAAACCCCAAAGGGGTTTTCTTTAGATCAAAGATCTATGAGAGCATGGCTCTGTTGATTAAAATTAATTTAATTAAATTTAATTTAAATTTTACCTAAGATGTTCTAAAAGTTTGAACTTTGAAGTTCTTGAAAGAAGAGAGCAAGGCACTGAAGTTCTTAAAAGAGCAAAGCTCTGAAAATCAAAATCTTGGAAAATGGTGAAGATTTTCTAAGGGACGAGGGTCCTATTTATAAGGCGCTTGCTCCCCTTCAACTCCTGAGTTGATCCAACGGCCAGGATTTTGCCACCGCTGCACTCACATGCGCGCCACGTGAGCGCAACAGTGGGGGGCATTTGTTTCCCCCAATCAGAGCAAAGCTCTGTTTGAATTTCAAAATTCAAAATTCGAAGCAACGCTTCAAATTCTTTGCGCTGCGCGCAACGCGCCATGTGTCAAAAGCTGATACGCCAGCGCAGCGTCCAAGGCAGCGCGCCCAATCAGAGCAAGGCTCTATTTAAAACAAAATTAAAGGAAGCAAAGTTTCAGTTGCACAAGCGCTGCGCTGCGCGACACGTGTCAGCGCAAACGCAGTTGCGCTGCGCCGTGCGCTGCGCGACACGTGTCAGCGCAGATGCGCAAGCGCAGTTGCGCTGCGCGGTGCGCTGCGCGACACGTGTCAGCGCAGTTGCGCAAGCGCAGTTGCGCTGCGCTCTGCGCTGCTTGACACGTGTCACGCGCTAGGGCGTTTGCGCCAAACAGAATTAAATTCTAGTAAGATTTTTCTGTTCTTGTTAAAACAAGAAGATTGCCTTCTGTAAAACAGAAGCCCTTGGATCAAAGATCCAACGGTGGGGAAAATTCCCCAAATCACTCAGAGAAAGATCTCTTTAACAAATTTATGGGCACTATATAAAGGCCCCTAGACCCCAAATCATCATCATCAACATTGTGAGAGATTGCGAACCTCAAAACAGAGAGAACTCTGAAGAAATTTCAAGAAAAAGGTAAAAACCTTTATAAAATAGAAGAATTTCTTCTAATAGATCATTGATCTAAGAATAAGATCAATGATCTTCATATAATAATAAGTGCTTTGCACTCTTTTATGAACCACTGGTTCTCTGAAAACAAGAAAAACAAGAAAAAAAACTTGTTTTTTTTTATCTAAATTGGATCAAGAAATCAAACAGTGCCTTGCACTTTTTTATGAACCATTGGTTCTGGAATCTTCAAGATTCTCAAGATTATTGAAATAGTGCCTTGCACTTGCAAAAACTGCACTGTTGCGCTCCTGGGTTGGCGCAAGCCACCAGAGAGCGCCACTTGTCAGCATCTGAATCACTTGCGCTATGCGCTTTTAAGAAAGAGCCTTGCTCTCTGAGATTGGCGCAACTCACCAGAGCGCGCCACGTGTCAGCAGCGCAAGCGCAGCGCACTGGCGCAGCGCACTGCGCTTGCAAGACACGTGTCATCACCACAAGCGCTTGCACTCATTGATTGGCGCAAAGCGCCTGACAAATGCAATGCATTGTTTACTAAAGGGGCAGGCCCAAATCAAATAGGCCAAAATAAATTGCAACGCAATAAAAGGGCAGAGCCTCAAATAAAATTGATGCTCTGCATCTGTTATAAAAGGGCAGAGCCCAAACAAAATCGATGCTCTGCATCATTTATAAATGGGCAAAGCCCAAACATAATAAATAATGCAATGCATTATTTAAAAAGGGGCAAAGCCCTAACACAGGCCTAATAGGCCAAATGCAAATAAAAGCGTTGAACATTTTTCAACTGGACTTAGCCCAATCATGGCCGTAAGTCCTCAAATTAAATTGACTGAGCACAGCTGCTCTCTTAAATCAATTTACATCCGGTTCGAGGGTACATCTCTGAACTCCTTCGACTCCTATCGTTGTAATCCTTCAACGACGTCAGAGAGGCGACGGGTCCCGACAACCACACATCAATACGGACTGTGGGGTCCTTAAACTCATGGACTTATGCATCCTTAAACCAAGACACGGACTGTGGGGTCCTTAAACCCACGGACTTATGCGTCCTTAAACTAAAACACGGACTGTGGGGTCCTTAAACCCACGGACTTATGCATCCTTAAACTAAAATACGAACTGTGGGGTCCTTAAATCCACGGACTTAAGCGTCCTTAAACTACCAATGGACCGCAATGTCCTTAAACTACCTATGGACCACCATGTCCCTAAACTGGAAATGGATCTAGACGATCCCGTTAAGTAGATCTTAGTCTGGAAATCAGACTAACGTATCCTTAACAAACGTTTAAGTTGATCTTAGCCTCAAATATAACTAACGTATCTTTAAACTAAAACACCAAACCCAAATCTAAGTAAATACGGATTTGGACTAATCCACGTCCTACGAACGACGGCATCACTTAGTCTCCGTATACAATCCACGGGCAATCACAAACAAAACAAACACACACGACACGAAGTGAAATTCTGGAGAAGGAGAAAGTGGCTACCGCGATGCGGTAGCGTAATTAACTGCAGGGATTGCGCCTGCAGGGAAGAGCATCCCCACAATCAAAAACCCCTCAAACGAGGGGGAATCTGACGAAGTCTGCTACATCGGCCGCATCCGTCTAAACCTCCGATACACGGTGCCATAAATCAACTTGGTATCTTCGGAGAGGTGGACGGGTAAAACCATATAGCATCTGCCCCGAATCTCAGGCAAGACGTCCTCACGTCATCACCGTCTTTCGGAGGGGAACAGCCATTATTGTATTATATAGTGGATGCTTGGACATATATATAGAGGACTTTCTTGCTCGATTTGATAGTATGCTATCTAGTTGCTCTTTATCTTAACATGTACACTTATATTATTATACTGTCTCTCTGATACATGTTGATAAAGCCCTTAGGATGTTTTCTTGACTATCAGGACTATGATGCGGATCATACTACTGGGACTTATGTAGTCCACAAGCACATCCTTTAATTGTTCCTAGTCGAATGAGTATCGAGACAGGGCATCGATATTCCAAAGTAGACTAGTGTGTACATTTCTTGACCCTGTAAGGGGCGATGGTTGATCCCATAACTATTGGTGTTTGACATCACAGATTGTACACTGGTGCTCATTAGAGAATTGGTACACCGAACAGGACTCGCCGAGAACTCCTAGATGGTACTATACCTATCGTCAAATAGCGGTTCTCTTGTGACACTGGTACAGGTTAGTCTGTAGACCTGAGATCGTCATAGTGTCTTGTATGGTTCCTACTGTGCTTTGATTTCCTCCCTATTACGGCTCAAAAGAGTCGTGCAAACAGGTGGATTTTGGGTACAGTCCCGAGTCACATGGAGGCAGTGAGCGATAGGAGGGGTTTCATCTCTCCCGGTATTGGGAGTTGATGTTGCGCTATGCTCGATTAGCTAAACAGTAGTTTCTCGAACCGTTATGAGCCACACATCGGCATGACTTATCAAGTTACTGGGGTCTGACGATTCCACCCCTAGACTCGATATGCGACATATCAGACAAAAAGATCGGACTGTACGGTAAGTGTTACTTATAGACTTCATGGGAGTTTGGACAAGCTTGCTTGTTGATCTTCTAATCGCTCAATACCTGGGTAGCCGTTACATCCAGCTAGTACCGCTGACGGTTTGTGGGTAACTGATATAATCATTACCTACTGCTGGCGTATTAACGAGTCATTAGAGTCCCACACAGAGGTTTTCTAGTTCAAGCGAAACGAAGTAAGGCATATATGCTGATATATGCGGGAGCCTGATTAAATACGAGTATGTGATACCGTATTCTAATCTGGCGACATTTGATATCGGTTAGGTTATATGTGATATAACAAGATTATTGAATCAAGTGTTGATTTGATAATTTGATGTACAGATAAATGATATTAGTCGGTTATATATGATATAACCGGATTATTAAATCAAGTGTTGATTTAATAATTTGATATATATTTATATTTGATATAATTATATATTAACTAATATTAAGCTTACTTAAAGTTTATATTCTCATATTATATATTTATATATATGTGTGTGTGATATATATATATATATATATATATATATATATTTGGATTTTCTATTTTTAGAAACTAGAAATTGAGGTGGAAAATGGGAGATATTTTAGGCATGATTGTGAAGCATGGTTCATACATTATTTTATATGTTTGGCTTCACTATTGAAGCATGGTGCATATTTTCTATTTGAAAATATTTATGCTTCAATGAGTGAAGGATATTTGGTGAGCCATTCTTCATTCTTTGCAAGGATGCAAGCTGATTTGCTTAGCTCTCTTCATTTATCTTCTTCTTCCTCCTCCAAGTCCTAACACTCACATGAGTTGTGAATCGTAGGGCTTGTGAGAATTCCAAGTGAGCCAAAACACCTACTTCATCTTCCTAATCTAGATTAGCCATTTAGATTAGGGTGTTTTCTTCTCTAATGCATGATTAGTGAAGAGGTAGCTTGAACTAGAGAAGCTTCAAGGTGGATCATCTTCGGCCTCGAAGATCGCGAAGCAAGCTCGTGCATTTCTTCAAGTGGAGCCTAGAGGAGTCGTAGGGACTACTATCCGAAGCTATAGAAGTGAAGGACTTGGTCTACAAAGGTTGTAAACTCTTTCATCTAGAATAGTTCTTGTTATATCATGATAAAAATCCTAATACTCTAGTCAGATTCTAGGTTAGTGTAGCTTAGCATCCAAAAAATTTTAAAATTGCATCATGATGCCGGTAAAAACCTAGTGGTGGTGCTAAGAAACACTTTCACTATGCACACAACCGTAGAATTTCGTGTTTTGTGATTGGCTCATACGAAACGCGTTATTCATAATATGTTTGTTTTTCCATATTCTGTGATGTTCATTGCATGCCTGTAATGTGATTATTTGTCTGTGATGATGTTTATCGCTTGCCTGTAATGTTGATTATCGTCCTGCGATAATATATATGGTGATATATCTGATATATAAATAAATGTTGATATATGTTTTGCATCCACGCTAGCCATGTCTCTGCCCCTGCCGTAAGTTAAGTAATATTACGGTGAAGACCCGAGGTCCCGTGGCGAATGCGGATGGTATATATAGCATTCTATTTTTCTTATCATATCACGATTTTCTGTAATGGTGTGAGAATATACTAGGTAATGTGATTATCTAAATGATAGGATTGTATTAATTCAGATTAATACAAAGAAAACAAAACCTAAAATACGGTGTTGGAACCAATCTATTTTTTCAAAAGAAATTATAGCCATATTCTTTTGCTTTGCATTGAGGTATTCGATTAGGAATATCCTGCACCTCATTCGATGAGGTAAGAGCCCTGATCCTTTCACAGGGAATCCACACTTAAGCAAAAGTCTATATAACTATAAATTTGCAAAACCATTCGGTTGCTTCAATGACATCAAGTTCATTACGTTAAAGGTTTTCATCAAAACTAGTCGTAGCCCTTTATCATTTCAGATTAGTACTGATTAGTATTCATGCTACATTATGTTGATCTTTAGTCAAGGTGTAGTGTACGGTAGTTAAGTAATACTTTTCTGCTGCATGGTGATGTGATTTGTTAGGGCAGACGTACGATCATTTTGTTCTTTAGTCAAGGGTCGTGCGGGTGGGTCTAAACTAGTCACGAAATGACTGGTAGAACTTGACTTGGACCCTTTTGCATTTTGATCTGTAGTCAAGGTTCTAGGGTCTTAGGGGTAAAAACCGATATTAGGAGTTTCAAGTGTTGAAACTTACAATATGATTGCATATCTTCTATAGAGTGGGGTGTCTTGTTGACCTAGTCAAGGTTACGACGTCATGATAGTTGGGTCCCGATTCTCACTGTGAGTAATAGTTATTCTTGGAAGATTTTCTATACATTATCCCGACTAGTTCTCCTTTTAGGGTTTGAAAGTGAATTCGACGAAATATTAGGAGCCATCCTGATTAGATATATAAATAAACTAATCTAATCTTGATAGAATGCACGCTGAGTGTTTCTTCTCTCTCTCTCTCTCTCTCTCTCTCTCTGGCAGCAAACTATGACTGACCTTAAATTAAAACCCATAATAAAGCAAGTTAACCGAACATTTTTAAAATCAACGGCTTTGGAATGTTATGATTGCCCTAATTCACGACAAAGTCGCATATGTCTTTTCCTATCCTTCTTCCCCTTTTACTTGTTCTAGAACTCTCTGTATCCGATATAGAGATCCATATTGCTTGGAAGGCCATTGTATAATTAGATATAAACTCAAAGAAATTTTTTCAGTCCGAGAATGGTCACTGGTTTTGGAACAAATGAACTGATCATTTTTCTCTAAATTCTACCTTATCTCAACTTCGAGAGCTTCTTAAATAAAAAAAGTATATACCAGTTACGCTTATTGGATAGTTTTCTTCCAATCCCGAGGCTAGAGCCGAAAGAAAGGGTAAGAAGAAAACCAGCTAGCATAAATTCGGTTTACAAAATGTAAAATAGAGAGACATCAATAGGGGTTGAAGTGAGTGAAAAGGAAAATACAACTACTGTTATGAGCCTGGGAAGTGAAAGAGGCATTACTAGGAATACCCGACCCACCTTTTGAAACATTTTGATGTTTCATGTTTCCTGTATGATTGTAATTGTCACGACCCAAGTTAGGCACATGACCGGCACTTAGACTACGTAACGTCAACAGGCGTAATGCAATTTAAGTAAGACGAAAACCCAGCAATCTACACCATTACAAGAAGTAATAGATAGAAACATCAAGTAAAACCTTAATGCTTAAGTTTGTTTTCATAAAAATTTCGGCAGCACCTCCTTTGTAAAAGCTAGCCCCGAAACGAGTACAAACATAAGATATAAGTAAAGCATCCCCAAACGGGAGCAAATCTCACCCAAAGGCGGAAACAACCACCACAACAGATATACGACGCCGTAGCGAAGAAATGAGATAATCAATATAAAACAAAGGCCGGCTCACAAGAGCACGACAACCAGAGTCACAAGAATATACAATATCGATCCTCATAACTCGTCTCTAAGTCAATACATGAAGATGGTAGATGGGGAGTACTAGATACAAAAGATATACAGATCATCGGATAACCGCAACCCACCTATAACAAAAGGCCTCACAGCCAACCGTAGCAGTATCCGCAAAAGTAGAGATAATAAGGCGCCCTGCCGCGACTACTCTGAGGATCAGACCTGCAAAACACTGTGGCACAACAGGGGTGAGTTGCCAACTCGTGAATAGTAAATAACATCATACTGTAATCGCAAGTATGCACGAACAACGATAATCTATCACATGCAATTTAATATCATAAGTATAGCAATATGGATATGCAACAATCATGATCAAGGTACACCACCAGAGTACTATATCTACATGAATCAAATGCATATCAAATAAATCCTGAGTGTGGGATAAATAATAAATCTCATGCACAAATCATCAGCATGGAAAAACCCTGGTGTCCATCAATGACACCCCAAATCCCAAAATCCTTAGGCGCCGTCACCAAAACCGGCTCTCATATCTGTAAATCTCATGAAACCTGAGTGTCCAACATCGACACTCGAAATATCATGAAATACTCGTGTCCAGCATCGACACGTAAATCCACGTACCATGGGCTCCGTCTGCTCGGATCGGCCCGCGGTCTCCGGCAGTACGAATCGGCCCATATCCATCTCACGACTCCGGTTAATATCCTCCAGATAACTTCCGAGTTCAAATACTATCACCAGTAGGCAGTGCACCTCCCCTGCCAGGCTCATCGGCTAATCCATCGATATACCTTTCTTGCCCCGGGATACCATACCAGGTCCACCATGAACCCGCAACACGGCCTCATCCACTCCTCGCATCGGGTTTCTAACACAAGTCTCATAACCGAGAAACTCATGGTGGATGCACTGAAATATCATATCAAGAGAAACCGGGTTTTCAAAACAATACACATTTCTTGAAATATCCCCATGGTTCTCAAATCCAGAAAATCATATGAAATCCATATCTCAATGCGTAAATCCATGCAATATGATGTATGCAACATAGAACAGTAATATGAGCATATCAAAGAAAATCCGCTATTTAAATGCATCAAGTTATTAAATATATCATGCGGTTCCCAATTATCCAAAATCCAACGCAACATCATATACAGGTGAACATGTAGCTATAACAAGGTATATGTGTAAGCATGTAGTATACATGTATGCTATATTTCATATGCACAATCGCACAGAGTCAATGTCTCAATGTCACTAATCAATACAATATCACATATGTATATGTGTTGGGCGTATCATGGAAATTACTTACAGTGTGTGTGTAGCATACAATTAGTGCTCGTGCAACATGAACTGTCAATAATAGTGTAGTGTCCAATGGGTACAAGTCCAGGCACAACAAGTAATAATATGCGATGAAGTTCATGCACCATCTTTATATGTGCATATAAACATGCAGCTAATATCATATCATATCTAGCCCTGACGCTTAACGCCATACGGGCGATTTCCCCGTAGATGTTAAATCTACTCACCGACGATCTCGAACTAGGTAAATCCTGTCACCTGCTTCCCTTTCTTCGCAACGTTTGAAGTCCCCGCCTACGATCCTATTAACACAAACATAACAAGTGAAAATCTTAAAAATCGACCAATATCACGTACAACTACGTTTGACCGACGCACCAACTCCAATCCAACTCTCAAGTGTTCATCTAGTGGCTAACATGTGTAGCGACATCCCAAAACCAATCCAGGTGCAGCAGCTACACCAGATCACGAACCGTATCGGATAACGTAACACGCGTAGTCAAAATATTAGATTATAGCAAAGTGATCCCAGATTTTGTATACTGTCAAAAGCTAAAAATCAAACAGTACCAAACACCTCAAAACAACTGCAGATAGCTACCCTACAAAAACCAAGCCCCAACTCCGCCAAACGACCGAGCTCGCCGGATTTCCCCCTATTGTCGCCTGCCAAAACCGCCCAGGTGGGGTTCGTGCTTCAGGTGTACACTCAGGGTCACTAGTACAACACTACCACATTGCTAGATTTTACAGTAAAGATTCCAGGTCATAGCAGATCATAGAGACTCCAATATGACACTAAGAATACGATATGTGCACGAAACTAAACCTTTAGTGTTCTAAACCACAACTATAAGGCAACACAACAATATAAACACCTAATTATCAGTTAAAGGTCATTACCTAGCCACTCTTGCTCAAAAATCCAATCTTTCCAAGCTCCAAGCCAACCTAGTGGCTAAAACATGACATGAGAAGTGTTTTCCATGGTGTTTAATGAATTTTTGCAAGGATTTGTGAAGAAATAGTGAGGGTTTCAGTTTTAGAGTTGAGGAGATGAAGAATAATTGAGAAGAGATAAGAATGAGAGAGTGAGGGAAGATAATGATGAGAGGGTGAGTGTAGGGTGAGCTTTAATCTTACACTTACTCTCTCCCTCTCCTCATCAATACTTGCATTAATGCCTCCATGACTCACCTAGCCACCTCCCTTAAGCCAAAACAAGGATATTTCTCACACCAAATATCTAAGTGCTAGGTTAAATCAAGGCATGGATTAGTTTAAGGTGTCATGGCTATTTAACAAGATTAACACTAACTAACCCTCACATTAACATGCATAAGTGTGTGCAAGCCATAACAAATAATAATAAAATATTAATTAATTGTTATAAAATGTGAGAAAACCAATTTGGTAAACTTTTCCTTAAAACCCCGCATTAACGGTTAATTAACACTAATCGCATTCTAAGGTGTTACAGTAATTGAAACTCTTTTATCAATTAACTCTTACTCCTGAGTATATAGATACCGGATTAGTATCCCGCATCTGTAAGTTAGTTACTGATACTGAGAAGGAGTAGAGTATTGGGAAAGGTGATTTGATCATCAATATCAAAAATCAGAGCAATTGTTTCTATTGGGGAAATCACTTAGTTATGCCTATCGACAATCTTTTGGTTTTGAATATCTGTTATTATGCACCAATTTTTAAAACTGATATATCCACCTCTTTATTAGATACTGTGGGATATAAATTTTTGAAAAATATATTCTAAGAATTTGTCTTTATCATTTGATGATTGGTATGGTGCATTAAATAACAGATATGCATTCTTAACCAAAATATGGTTTTCAAATTACAACACACATAGTCTGAGTTAATGAACTCATAGGACTTGTATATATTGATGTATGCTAGTCAAATAGACTTTTTTCTGACGAGAAGAATAGATAGAGGTTGTTGTATCGACTGTAAGATAGTGCCAGGTGAGAGTGTAACTACTCAACATAGACTTTTAGTTCTAGATTTTCGATTTAGAAGAGAACCTAGGAAGATTAGACGTAAGGTAGAGCCTAAAATTAAATGGTGGCGATTGAAAGAAGGTAATCAAAAGGCTTTTATAGATCGTGTAGTACAAGAAGCGGATTGGCAGTCGGAAGATGATCCAGACAAAACATGGAACAAAATGGCTAGTTGTATCAAGAAAGTAGCTAGAGATCTACTTGGTGAGTCGAGAGGTGGTGCTCCACCATCTAAGGACATATCATGGTGGAATGAAGATGTAAAGGCTGCTATTAAAATTAAAAGGGATTCTTATAAAGATTTGAAGAAAAGTGGAGATGTGGAGAGATTTGAGAAGTACAAAATGGCTAAAAAGGAAGTTAAGAAAGCTGTTCGGGAAGCTAAATCTAAGGTCTACAAGGAGGTGTACGAGAAATTAGACACTAAAGAGGCTGCAAATGATATATACCGGATTGCTCGAATGCGGGAAAGGAAGACTAGAGACTTATGTGCGGTGAAGTGTGTCAAAAATGAAAATCAGAAGGTTTTAGTTCGAGATGAGGATATCAAGGAAAGATGGAGAGATTATTTTGACAAATTGTTCAATGAGAGCTTTACTAAGAATTTGGATGGACTTGTCATTCAATCTCAAGATATAAATCGTGATTTCATGCGTAAAATAAGACTTACTGAGGTTAAAGAAGTTTTGAACAGAATGGGTTTAAGAAAAGCGGTTGGTCCTGACGGGATTCCTATCGAGATTTGGAGATGCTTAGGAGAAATAGGCGTTAAATGGCTGACAGATCTGTTTAATAAGATTTGGCAGACAAAAAAGATGCCAAATGAATGGAGGAAAAGTATCCTTGTACCTATCTACAAGAATAAGGGTGACATTCAAAGTTGCTCAAACTACCGTGGAATAAAACTAATGTGTCACACCATGAAACTTTGGGAGAGAGTGATTGAACACAGGCTAAGGAAGGATATTAAGATAACAGAGAACCAATTTGGGTTCATGCCTGGACGATCGACGACAGAGGCGATTCATTTGCTTCGTCAACTTGTCGAGCGTTTTCGAGAGAGGAGAAGAGATTTGCATATGATATTTATTGATTTAGAAAAAGCGTACGACAAGGTACCTAGAGAGGTATTATGGGGGACAATGATGAAAAAAGGGGTCCCCGTCAAGTATATTGACATAATCAAGGATATGTACGACGGAGTAGTGGCAAATGTCAGAACTTGCGGTGGCTTAACAAGTGATTTTCCGATTACTATTGGTTTACATCAAGGATCTGCATTAAGTCCTTTCCTGTTTACCATCGTGATGGATGAGCTTACTAGAACTATCCAAGATGAGGTCCCTTGGTGTATGCTATTCGCTGATGATATTGTTCTAGTAAATGAGACGAAAGCAGGGGTTAATGCCAAATTGGAATTATGGAGACAAACATTGGAATCTCGGGGATTCAGATTGAGCAGGTCCAAGACAGCATATATGCACTGCAAATTTAGTAGCCAGAGAAGTCAAAACCATATTGGTATAACATTGGAAGGGCAAGAGATATCACCGAGCGACCAGTTTAGATATCTAGGTTCCATCATCCAAAGGAATGGGGAGATCGATAGTGATGTTAATCAAAGGATCCAAGCTGGTTGGTTGAAATGGAGGAGTGCAACAGGGATTTTGTGTGATCGTAACTTTCCGTTAAAATTGAAAGGGAAGTTTTATCAGAGCGCTATTCGGCCTGCCTTATTATATGGTACAGAATGCTGGGCTCCTAAGAAGCATCATACACAGAAGATGCACGTAGCGGAGATGCGCATGCTTCGTTGGATGTGCGGTAACACTAGAAAAGACAAGGTGCGAAATGAGGATATTCGTGCAAAAGTTGGTGTAGCGCCCATGGAGGAGAAGATGCGGGAAAACCGGCTTAGATGGTTTGGTCATGTGTGACGCAGACCTATGGAAGCACCGGTTCGACGAACAGATACTCTCGATATGGGTAACGGCAAAAGGGCAAAAGGGAGACCGAAGAAAACATGGATGGAGGTGATACGAAACGATATGGTTGCCAAAGGACTCAATGAAAGTATATTGTTCGATAGAAGTGAGTGGAGACAGAGGATTCATGTGCTGGACCCGGCGTGATTCTCATGTTGGTTCATGTAGCCTACCCCATATGCTTGGGATAAAAGGCTCAGTTGTTGTTGTTCTCTGGTTTTAGATGCGCGTTCTTATTGAAATGCAACGTCCAAAGATTTTGAGAAGTTCATAAAACATAAGAATAAAATAGAAAACCAAATGTTAGAAGGTTTCAAAGATTCTTTGAAGTGGTCGAAGATGTGGATACTGTTAGGAATATGTATGTCCTAGAGGCCATTATTGTATGATATTGTGGATGCTTAGATATATATTATTCAGTCGAAAATATTGCACTTTTAATATAACATTTTCCTTACTTTCGATAAATATTTAAAGGTGTTTATTATAAATATAGAACATATATGGCTTTATCTGCAAAATACTCTTTATCATGTGTTTATATATTATAATTAACATTATGAAGGAAAATATATGCATATAATAATTATATAATATTTTTTATGTATATCATATCAAATAATCTTAATCGAATTTCTTAAAGATTTATTATCATATAAAAAGATTAAGATAGTATCTCTAATTTAACAAATATTACTAATATTATTCATGGAGATATTGTGCAGATTTAGCTCAGGTCGGGAGATCGAAATATTCGAGATGTCAGGATCAAAATCTGCCAATAAAATCGTAGAATCAATACCGGCAGAGACTCATGAAATATTTGAAGAATTCAGGCATTGAAGAAATCTCCATGTGTCAACATGAGAGAGCACCTGAAATTTGGAACCCCGATCTCTCCAAACCGCTGCCCTTCCGCGGCTAATAGGCACAATCCGTGGTGGATCCGCGGCCATTTAATGGCCGTAGGATCTGAAAATTTAGAAGTTGGATCGTAATTGCATATCTTAACCTATGAGATCTAGAGTTTCTAATTTAAGGGCTATTTAAAGGACCGAGGGCTAAAGTTAGAAATCGTCACCTTTAACATGAAGCAAATCACCGTCAAGAACAAGAGATCCACGAAAGGTCCGCGATTCGACGTGATAGAGCGACGTGAATATCGACGGAACAACTACTTCCTACGAGACAGAGATTGAGAGCAACTTCTTCTTGTAATCTAAATTCGAAGGATTTGTACTTGTAACGTTGATTAATAAAGGTAGATCATTTGCTTACTTATTTCGCATTTACTTTCTGCATTACTTTCTGTATTTACATCATGATCTCCTTCTCTATCTTCTCTTCTATTTCAACCATGCATGAGTAATCCTAACTTGCTAGGGTTTGTAGGATTAGGGTAGATCAATGGATGATAAAATCTCTTAACTTCTTTTACATCTTATAAAATTTATTAATTTTAGCAAAGTAATTGTTAACATCCTTATTGGATGCACTACCAATTTATTGATAGTCTCGACCGCGATTTGAGATTAGATTAACAATTTTTTTGGTAAAGATTAGACATGAATAGAGATCAATGCAAGGATAAAAGGTTGAGAGTGGGGAAACCCTAGTTTCTTCCAAAAGAACCCTAATCCACATTCATCACTATCGATCTAGTTTTAAATCTATTAAAAGATAAAAGGAGTCATTTTTAATTAATCATCCATTACTACTAAATTCTATGAACCCTACAAGCCGCTTCTCAATAGATTATACATCCTTATATCGTAGATCTACAACCAATCACCCCTTCTTTCAATCAACTCGTCTAAAACAAGTAAAAGATTCGACATTTCCCTAAGGACGACCCGTACTCATCGCGGCTAGCTACTAGTGATACCGTTATTGATTGCGGTTAACTTTATTTACGACACACTTCTTTTCCAAAAACTTCATCAATCATATATATAGAGAACTTTCTTGCTCGACATGATAGTATGCTATCTAGTTGCTCTTTATCTTAACATGTACACTTGTATTATTATACTGTCTCTCCGATACATATTGATAAAGCCCTTAGGATATTTGCTTGACTACCAAGACTATGATGCTGATCATACTACTGGGACTTGTGTAGTCCACAAGCACATCCTTTAATAGTTCCTAGTCAAGGGGATATCGAGACAGGGCATCGATGTTCCAGAGTGTAAGTCGATGTACTTCACCCCAGAACTTGTGGGGAGGCGGAATTTTCTAAAACGATCATGTTTAAAGAACGAACATCGACTAACCGCTTGAATCGAAGCTAAACTACAAATAACCGAACACAAAGTGTTTCATAACTATTGTGTTTAGGGATTATACCTAATGAAACCAGTCCTTCGTCTTTACGATCTCCTTGTTCTCCTCGGCCTTCTCTAGGTAGTAGACGATCCACCCGAGAGCAAAACTCCAAACTAAACCTCTAACTTGAGGTAACTAATCTTCTTGGATTGCTAATCAAAGAAGTTATAATGAAATAGAGTGATGGTTATGGATTGATTAGTCTTTCTAATCCTTTGATCTCAACTCATGAGGTGTAAGGATTAGGGTTTGAAGATGAGAGCTTGAGGAGAGAGAAGATGAGAGTAAATTATAAGATAAGATTGTGAGTATCATAACATATTATGAAGCATTCTCATTAAAGAATAAATGAATAAATGTGATGAATAAGCATGCTTCATAAATGTTAAGTGGTGATTCATTAAGCATGAGTCATTAATCATTTATGGTGCAATAATGACAATGATGAATCACTCTCATGACTCACAAATCTTATCCAAAGTATATGCCATCTAAACCTCCTTAGTCATCACTTCTAGAAGCTTCTCGCATAATTACGAGAACGCCCCTCCAATCCGCAAAAATACGGAAAAACTTTAGACTGTAAAAATCCAATAACCGGATACCAGTAACTGGCTTAAACCAAAGCCGACTGGTAAAAACTGTCCAAACGACGTAAGTGTGTGAACACACATACGCGTCCGAACCCTTGTCGTAAAACCATACGATCTCTATATCGTTTCGCCTGGAGTAGGAAACTCTCTGTGTGGGACTCTAGAGACTCGACTACTACGCTGGCAGTGGGTTTAACCACAGACCGCAAGCGGCACTAGCTGTACGTAACGGTCCCCAGGTAGTTGTCGATAAGAAGGCCGATGAGGAAACCCATTCGAACTCCTACTGAGTCTGATGTGACAATCTCCATACAGTCCGGTCCGTTCGTCCAAGACTATCGCATATCGGGCCTAGGGGGGCGGCAAGCGTCAGTCCCCTAATAGCGGTATAAGTCGTGTCGGAGGGAAGCCCATTACACCCTGAGAAACTACTGGAACCTACCAGCAAATCTCGCTTGCCCTGGCCAGGGACTTTGCGTAATGGCTCTCTGACACAGCGCGATATCTACTCCCAATACCGGGAGGGACGAATCCTGTCTAACCACCACTGCCTCCAAGTGCTCGGGACTGCACCCAACTGCTACCTGTTTGCACGACTCCTTTGAGCCGTGGTAGGGTAGCAATCTAAGAATAGTGGGACACACTCGAGGCGAAGTAGCAGTGTCAAGTCTGCGAACTACGCTGTACTCATGTCACCTGGGAACTGTTCACTGACGACTGGTATAAAACCAACCAACAGTTCCCTGTGAGTCCTGTCCGGTGTACCCGTAACCTAACGAGCACCTGTATACTATCTCCAGTACGACGTAGTGACGGCTGTGGGACAGACCATCTCCCCAACTGGGATGAGAAGCGTACACACTAGTCTACTCCGGATTATCGATGCCTGTCTCAATAATCCAACGACCAGGGACCTGAATAAGGATGTGCTTGTAGACTACCCAGCCCCCACTAGTGTGACTGCCATCACAACGCTGGTAGACAAGCAAGATCCTAAGAGCTCTATCAATACGTACACTCACATATTAAGATAGAAAAACCAAGTAGCATACTACCATGTTTAGCAAGACTGTTATATACATGTGAATATCCCAAGCTTCCATTAAGTAATATACAAACTAGTATGATACAGTAATGGCCTTCTAGGGCATAAACACTAACAATCTCCCACTTGCACTAGGGCCATGTACTGGCATATTGTAGACCAATGGTCTCGAGTAGCCTCTCGAACTGAATCTGAGGAAGGGCCTTCGTGAATGGATCAGCAATGTTCTCTTCTGAAGCAACTCTCCGAACCTCGATCTCCTGACGATCAATGATCTCCCTGATCAGGTGATACCGCCTCAAGATGTGTCTGGACTTCTGATGGGACCTTGGTTCCTTCGCTAAAGCTATAGCTCCGTTGTTGTCGCAATACAGAGGTATTGGATCAACTATGGTAGGAACCACCTGAAGTTCTGTTAGGAACTTCTTCATCCAGACTGCTTCTTTTGCGGCATCGCAAGCAGCTATATACTCCGCTTCCATCGTCGAGTCAGCAACGGTGTCCTGCTTGGAGCTCTTCCAGCACACCGCCCCTCCATTGAGGGTAAAGACATAACCCGACATGGACTTGGAATCGTCCTTATCACTCTGGAAGCCGGAATCAGCAAAGGCCTCCAACCTGAGGTCTTTTCCGCCGTAAACCAAGAACATCTCCTTAGTCCTCCTCAGGTACTTGAGAATGTTCTTTACTGCTATCCAGTGTTTCTCCCCTGGGTCTGACTGATACCGGCTCACCACGCTTAGTGCGTAAGCTACATCTGGTCTGGTACACAACATCGCATACATTATAGAGCCTACCGCAGAAGCGTAGGGTATAATAGACATGCGTTCCCTTTCCAAATCAGTCTTGGGAGACATCTCTTTGGAGAGGGTGATTCCGTGACAAGCCGGTAGATTACCGCGCTTAGAATCTTCCATACTGAATCTTTTCAGTACAGTGTCGATATACCTGGACTGCGAAAGTCCCAACATCCTCTTGGATCTATCACGATAGATCCGGATCCCCAGAATGTAAGAGGCATCACCCAGGTCTTTCATGGAGAACCTGTGTGACAAGAATCCTTTGACAGATTGTAGCATAGGAATGTCATTTCCTATCAATAGAATGCCATCCACGTACAAGACGAGGAATACGACACTTCTGGCTACAACTTTACTATATATGCACGGCTCATCTGGATTTTTGATAAAGTCATATTCTTTGACTGTCTCATCAAAACAGATGTTCTAACTCCGCGATGCCTGCTTTAGTCCATAAATAGACTTAAGCAGCTTGCATACTTTCCCGCTGCTCCCACTCTGATTGAAACCCTCTGGCTGATCCATATAGACGCTCTCTTCTAAATTTCCATTCAGAAAAGCCGTCTTTACGTCCATCTGCCAGATTTCATAATCATGGAAGGCAGCAATAGTAAGAAGGACCCGAATGGATTTGAGCATAGCCACTGGAGAAAAAGTTTCGTCATAGTCCAAACCAGGTCTTTGACGAAAACCCTTTGCAACAAGTCTAGCCTTATAGGTTTCCACCTGTCCATCTACACCAATCTTTTTCTTGAAGATCCATTTGCATCCTATGGGTTTTACCCTATCTGGAGCAAAGTCCAAAGTCCATACTTTGTTGGTGTACATGGACTCCATTTCGGTCCGCATTGCATCTAGCCATCGTACCGAGTCGCCGCTCTGGATGGCCTGCTGGAAGTCAGTAGGTTCATCATCTTCTATGATGCAATCCTCTCTATCCCCGTCTATGAGAAAACCGTAGTATCTCTCAGGCGGATGAGACGGCCTACTACTCCTGCGGAGGGGTGCGGGAATGTTCTGTTCTTCTTGAACTTCTGGTTCTACCAAACTTTCAGTAGCAGCTTGTGGTTCTGGAATTTCTTCCAGTTCTATTTCGCTCCCATTAGTATCCTTTTCTAAAACTTGTTGTTCTAGAAAATGGGCATTACGAGAAACAAAAACCTTTTGTTCCTCTGCGTAATAGAAACAATATCCCTTGGAGTTCTTTGGATATCCCACAAACATACATTTTACTGATCGTGCCTCGAGCTTGTCCACAAACTGCTTTTTGACAAAAGCTGGACATCCCCAAATCCTTATATACTGAAGATAGGGTTTCTTCCCACTCCACATCTGATATGGTGTGGTAGGCACAGTTTTGGTTGGAACTCTGTTCAAAATATATGCCGCTGATTCTAGCGCAGATCCCCAGAAAGATCGCGGTAACTCAGCATTACTCATCATGGATCGTACCATATCCAATAGGGTTCGATTCCGTCTCTTCGATACACCGTTATGCTGTGGAGTGTATGGAGGAGTAAGCTGAGAGAGAATTCCTTTCTCTTTTAGATAACCTAGGAACTCGGCACTTAAGTATTCACCACCTCGATCAGATCTAAGTGTCTTGATACTTTTGCCGGTTTGGTTTTCTACTTCATTCTTATACTCTTGGAATTTCTCAAAAGGCTCGGATTTATGTTTCATCAGATAAATAAATCCGTATCTTGAGTAATCATCCGTGAAAGTAATGAAATAGGAAAAACCACCTCTCGCATGTGTAGACATTGGACCGCATACATCACTGTGTACGAGTCCTAAGAGCTCGCTCGCTCTTACTCCATGTCCAGTGAATGGAGTCTTTGTCATTTTTCCTTTGAGACATGATTCGCAAGTGGCATAAGTTTGATATTCGAACGAGTCCAAATATCCTTCTTTATGTAACTTAGTTAACCTTGTCTCATTGATATGACCTAGTCTACAATGCCATAAGAAAGCCTTATTTAAATCTGGAGACTTTCTTTTTAGTGTGTTCTGGACATTGAAAATTTGGAGTTGGTTTAAAACATATATGTCGTTATTTAGTGTACCTGACCCAATCAAACCATGATTAAGGTGGATGTTGACAACATCTCTTACAAACGTGAAATCATAACCTTTATTTGATAACAAGGAAACTGATATGATATTACACGTTAAGCTTGGTACAAAATAACAGTTATGTAAAACCAAAATGTGTCCACTCGTCAATCCTAGATGATAATCCCCGACGGACGCAGCTCCCACGCTAGCTCCGTTAGCAACCCTGAGGATCATATCACCTTCCTTCAGCACTCTACGGTTTCTCAGTGCCTGCAATGAATTGCAAATATGAGATCCTGATCCGGTATCCAATACCCAGGAAGTAGAGTTGATCGACAGACAATTCTCAATTACAAACACACCTGAAGTCGAAGCCACAGCTTGCTTCGGTTCCTGGTTCTTGGCGTTCCACGCCTTGCAATCCTTCTTCCAGTGCTCTTTCCTGTGACAATGGAAGCACTCATCCTGACCAACTACCGGTGCTGCAAACTTTTTCTTTCCCTTCCCTCTCACCTTACTAACACCTCCTCTAGGTTTGGGTGCGGCCTTCTTCTTCCTTCCTTTGGCCCTAGCCTTGGACCCGGAAGAAGATGTACCGCCAACAAACATAGCGGGTGTTTCCCTTGCCTTCTGCAAGGTGCCCTCTGCACTCCTTAACATGTTCAGGAGTTCCGCAAGTTCAACTTCTTTTCCTTGAAGATTGAAGTTGAGGATAAACTGGGCGTAGGTGGGAGGAAGGGACTGGAGAATAAGGTCTGTATAGAGCTCATTATCCAAAGTCGTCCCAAGGTCTGCAAGCTCTTCAATATAGCCGATCATCTTTAGGACATGTTCTCCTACTGATGACCCGACAGCCAACCTCGCTCGAAACAAGTTCTTAGAGGTCTCGTATCTTGCTATACGAGATTGCTCCCCATAAAGTTCCTTTGTATGGAGAAATATGCCATCTAGGGTCATATCCTCGTGCCTCCTCTGATGTTCATTGTTCATCGAGGCAAGCACGAGGCACTTGGCTCTCGCGCAATCTAAATCCCAGGTTTTGCGGATTTCCTTATCCGTATTACTGGATTTGGGACCAGGGACAGCAGGTGCCGTAGCGGTGAGGACGTACCCCAGTTTGTCATAGGTCAAAGCCATTTTGACATTCTGCAGCCAATCTTTATAGTTTGGCCCTGTCAGTATATTTCTCTCTAAAAGTAACTTAAGTCCAGTCATTTTCAGGGTCGCTGCAATTAGGAGAGAGAGAAGAAAACTCTTTAGCATGATGCTCTTGCAAGTTTAGAGTGGTTTTTAGTTTATCTAAACTGGATGGCTCCCACTGTTTCTCGAATCCTTCCTCAAACCATAAAAGAAGAATTAGCCAGGACTATTCTCACCGTACAATACTTGCTTAACCGTTCAGCCAGGCTGGTGTCGATACTTCGAGGGAGGTTTTCCAACGCTTTCGCGAAGTTCCTTAATTAAATAACCTCTTTTCTCTGGGGGCGTAACCCCGCTGACACTTTTCTGGACACCTACTAGGTTTATAGCATTGATCGTTAAGTGACGAATATCCTGATAAGTAGCATATACTCACAGTAGGATCGGGATCCAAATATCATCGTCTGATAATGTTGTAGGAATGCTACCAACATTCATCAAACTCAAAATGGTATGCATCTCTTTGCAAATTTCAGTTTCTTTAGAAATTCCCGATATATATTTTTACCCCATGCTCTTATGACCTTGGCGTTGGTCAAAATGTCATAAGTCACATGTCAAGTTCTACCCATCATTATCTTGTTAATTTGAACCCATCCGTATATATCCCTGACGTTGGCCAAATGATAATACGACTGTCCCAAATCAACTCATCTATCTATGCAACAAATGAATACCCAGCAGCTACCAAACACTATGCCATGACGTTGGCCAAAACTGCATAGCTTGAATACTACTGAATACCCAAATGAAATGACGGAGGGCTACGACTGGTTTTGGCGAAACCGTGAATGTAGTGAACTTGATATAACCGAAGGAACCTGATAGCTTTTAAAAGGAGTGGTTAAATCTCCGCATTTAAAAATATCTGTTTTAAAAATAACCGAGTGGTTTCTTTTAAATTGTTCCAACGATTTAAACTAGGTTTATTTTCTTTGCATTATAGATAATGCGTCCCATCATTAACCTATCATTGCAGAAAACAACGAAAATACAACGTCCTCTTATGCCATCCGCATTCGCCACGGGGTCCCGTCATTACCCGTTAGGTTACTTAACTAACGACAGAGCGAGGGCTGGGCTAGCGCGAGTGCAAAACATAAGTGACGTCTAAATAGCTACAATATATATAGATATTTTACATTCGTCTGACGCAATGATATACATTCCAGAACACAGATAAACTTTATTGGATTTGCAAGCAATCTGTATTTCTTTTGAGCCTGCAAGAAAAGACAGATTACACAGTTGTGATGAATAGCCGTTACCCCACCCTCGACCCTTACGGGTACGGCAAACTACCCGCCCGGCAGTTTGTGTACCCTACCTTGGGTCAGTCCTAGGAGCAAAAACAGTAAAATGAAATAATACAACGGTGGCTACAACCGTAACCTGGATGTGCCCCGCAAAATAATATTACAACAAATTACATTTACAACAAATGAATTAAATAATAACCCATTGCAAAACCCCGGCTATACACCACAACAGTCCAATACAGTTTATATGCACAAACAGATATAACCATTTCAGAAATGTGCAACCCCCTGCCAACCGATATACTAGCAGTTAGGGGAGGTTTATGAACACATTAAACAATCACAGATATAATCCAATATGCAAATACTGTACAATTTCGATCGATTAAACATCTTTAATATTGCTCCAAAAACTGCTCTGTTAAACTGAAACCTGAGCAAAATTAAAATATTCCAGAAAACACTAAAAATCACAGGGGACCCACACAAGAAATTTGAGTTCATGACTCGGCAACTCGGCCGCGGAACCGCGGCGGATCGCTTGGGATCCGCCGCGCTTCCGCGGCTCTTTAGCCGAGTCATGGGCCCAATTTTCTTGGGTGTTCTCCTGTATGCTTTTCCAGCTTTCTGCACATGCCTGAATAATTTTAGGACATCATTTTAAATTCGACAGAAACTGATATTTTTTAGGGTTTTCCGGCTTCATTTTTCCGTTCGAAATTCGTACAAATTTGCAATTAAGTTATTTATTGTTTAGCGAGGCTCTGATACCACTGTAAGTCGATGTACTTCACCCCAGAACTTGTGGGGAGGTGGAATTTTCTAAAACGATCATGTTTAAAGAACGAACATCGACTAACCGCTTGAATCGAAGCTAAACTACAAATAACCGAACACAAAATGTTTCATAACTATTGTGTTTAGGGATTATACCTAATGAAACCAGTCCTTCGTCTTTACGATCTCCTTGTTCTCCTCGGCCTTCTCTAGGTAGTAGACGATCCACCCGAAAGCAAAACTCCAAACTAAACCTCTAACTTGAGGTAACTAATCTTCTTGGATTGCTAATCAAAGAAGATAGAATGAAATAGAGTGATGGTTATGGATTGATTAGTCTTTCTAATCCTTTGATCTCAACTCATGAGGTGTAAGGATTAGGGTTTGAAGATGAGAGCTTGAGGAGAGAGAAGATGAGAGTAAATTATAAGATAAGATTGTGAGTATCATAACATATTATGAAGCATTCTCATTAAAGAATAAATGAATAAATGTGATGAATAAGCATGCTTCATAAATGTTAAGTGGTGATTCATTAAGCATGAGTCATTAATCATTTATGGTGCAATAATGACAATGATGAATCACTCTCATGACTCACAAATCTTATCCAAAGTATATGCCATCTAAACCTCCTTAGTCATCACTTCTAGAAGCTTCTCGCATAATTACGAGAACGCCCCTCCAATCCGCAAAAATACGGAAAAACTTTAGACTGTAAAAATCCAATAACCGGATACCAGTAACTGGCTTAAACCAAAGCCGACTGGTAAAAACTGTCCAAACGACGTAAGTGTGTGAACACACATACGCGTCCGAACCCTTGTCGTAAAACCATACGACCTCTATATCGTTTCGCCTGGAGTAGGAAACTCTCTGTGTGGGACTCTAGAGACTCGACTACTACGCTGGCAGTGGGTTTAACCACAGACCGCAAGCGGCACTAGATGTACATAACGGTCCCCAGGTAGTTGTCGATAAGAAGGCCGATGAGGAAACCCATTCGAACTCCTACTGAGTCTGATGTGACAATCTCCATACAGTCCGGTCCGTTCGTCCAAGACTATCGCATATCGGGCCTAGGGGGGCGGCAAGCGTCAGTCCCCTAATAGCGGTATAAGTCGTGTCGGAGGGAAGCCCATTACACCCTGAAAAACTACTGGAACCTACCAGCAAATCTCGTTTGCCCTGGCCAGGGACTTTGCGTAATGGCTCTCTGACACAGCGCGATATCTACTCCCAATACCGGGAGGGACGAATCCTGTCTAACCGCCACTGCCTCCAAGTGCTCGGGACTGCACCCAACTGCTACCTGTTTGCACGACTCCTTTGAGCCGTGGTAGGGTAGCAATCTAAGAACAGTGGGACACACTCGAGGCGAAGTAGCAGTGTCAAGTCTGCGGACTACGCTGTACTCATGTCACCTGGGAACTGTTCACTGACGACTGGTATAAAACCAACCAACAGTTCCCTGTGAGTCCTGTCCGGTGTACCCGTAACCTAACGAGCACCTGTATACTATCTCCAGTACGACGTACTGACGGCTGTGGGACAGACCATCTCCCCAACTGGGATGAGAAGCGTACACACTAGTCTACTCCGGATTATCGATGCTCTGTCTCAATAATCCAACGACCAGGGACCTGAATAAGGATGTGCTTGTAGACTACCCAGCCCCCACTAGTGTGACTGCCATCACAACGCTGGTAGACAAGCAAGATCCTAAGAGCTCTATCAATACGTACACTCACATATTAAGATAGAAAAACCAAGTAGCATACTACCATGTTTAGCAAGACTGTTATATACATGTGAATATCCCAAGCTTCCATTAAGTAATATACAAACTAGTATGATACAGTAATGGCCTTCTAGGGCATAAACACTAACACAGAGTAGACTAGTGTGTACGTTTCTTGACCTTGTAGGGGGCGATGGTTGATCCCATAACCATTGGTGTTTGACATCAAAAATTGTACACAGGTGCTCATTAGAGAATGGGTATACCGAACATAACTCGCCGAGAACTCCAAGATGGTACTATACCTATCGTCAGATAGCAGTTCTCTGGTGATACTGGTACAGGTTAGTCTATAGACCCGAGATCGTCATAGTGTCTTGTGTGGTTCCCACTGTGCTTTAATTTCCTCCCTACCACGGCTCAAAAGAGTTGTGCAAACAGGTGGATTTTGGGTACAGTCCCAAGTCACATGAAGGCAGTGAACGATAGGAGGGGTTTCGTCTCTCCCGGTATAGCGAGTTGACGTTGCGCTATGCTCGATTGGCTATAACAGTAAGTTCCGAGCCAGGGCTGATGAGATTTACTGGTAAGTATTATCAGTAGTTTCTCGAACCATTATGAGCCATACATCGGCATGACATATTAAGTTACTGGGGTCTGAAGTATCCACCCCCAAACTCGATATACGACATATCAGACGAATAGACCGGACTGTACGGTAAGTGTTACTTATAGGCTTCACGGGAGTTTGGACAAGCTTGCTTGTTGGTCTTCTAATCGCTCAATACCTGGGTAGCCGTTACGTCCAGCTAGTACCGCTGACGGCTTGTGGATGACTGATGTGATCATCACCTACTGCTGGCGTATTGGTGAGTCTTTAAAGTCTCACACAGAAGTTTCATAGTTCCAGAGAAACAAAGTAGGGCACATATGCTGATATGTGCGGTAGCCTGATTAAATACGAGTATGTGATACCGTATTCTAATCCGGCGTCATATGATATCGGTTAGATTATATGTGATATAACCGGATTATTGAATCAAGTGTTGATTTGATAATGTGATATACGGATAAATGATATTAGTCGGTTATATATGATATAACCGGATTATTGAATCAAGTGTTGATTTAATAATAAGATATATATTTATATTTGATATAATTATATATTAACTAATATTATTTCTCACTAATTATTATTCTCTTAATATATATATTTATATGTATATATGTGATATATATATATATATATTGAATTTTCTATTTTAAGAAAATAGAAAAGATGAGGCGGAAAATGAGAGATATTTGTGGAATGGGTGAGGCGTGGCTTTTTCTTTAGTTTATTCATTTGTTATCACTATTGAAGCATGGTTTTAATATACTATTTGATAATATTGGATGCTTCAATAAGTGAGGTCATGAGAGAAGCCATTCTTTACTTGTATTTTTTTTCTTGAGCTCGTTTCACACACTCTCTTGCTCTCTTCATTTTCTTCCTCCTCAAAGCCCTAATCCTCACATGTGTTGTGAACCCTAGGGCTTTAGAGTTTTTCTTAGTGAGCTAAACACCCTACTTCATCATCATGGTCTAGATTAGCACTTTAGACTAGGTTGTTTACTTTACTAATACTAGATTAGTGAAGAGGTAGCTTGACCTAGTGAAACTTCAGATGGATCATCTTCGGCGTGGAAGATCAAGGAGCAAGCTCGATCTTTCTTCAAGTGGAGCCACGAGGAGTCATAGGGACTACGACCCGGATCTTTAGAAGTGAAGGACTTAGTCTACAAAGGTTGTTATTTCTTTCACTTAGTTTATAACTTGATATATCATCATATAAACCCTAATACTCTAGTTAGATTCTAGGTTAGTGTATCTTAGCACCCCTAAAAATTTTAAAATTGCATGCTTGATGCCGGTATAAACCTTGTGGTGGTGCTACGACACACTTTCAGATACTTATGCTAGGTATTCCGTAATTGAGAATTTGATTCTTCCTCAGATTACTCGTCCGTGGGTGCGCTCTTTGATGAGTAATGCTGAGCGACCTTTTTCATTAAGGGAAATAGACTGAAAATGGTTTCATGTCAATTGAATATGGTTCCATCTAAATTAGTGTCTGTGGTTCTATATGTGATATAGAATGAAGACATGTCTTAAAGGTGTTAAGATATGGAGTTATCCAGTTTATGCTTAAAAACAGAATTCAGACAAACTCAAGGCACATTTCAGTAATAGACAGTTTGTGAGTTATCCCAAACTTTAGCAAGGGTTTAACTTCTACCATTTACGAAATCAAAAGTTGTTTTGTTCTCGACAAACCACCATTTTAGAAAAGGAATTTATTGCAGGAGAAACTAGTGGGAGTATGGTAGAACTAGAAGTGATTCCAAAACCACAAACGGTTACTGAAAATTTAGTAGAACCTAGAGATTCAATTAATCCTGACAAAGCTTAGCTATTCCGCAAGTTGCTTAAGTCTATTTTTGATGTTACGGTCAAAGTGTTTAACTTCATCAAAATGATAGATGAACCTGATATTTATAACAAGAATGTAGGGAATATTGTCATGGTCCATATATTGTATGTGGATGACAAACCCCTGATAGGAAGTGAAGTACCTATACTACATTTCGGTCAAATTATCGTTGTCACAGGTGTTTTTCCATATAGGATAGTATATCAATAATTCCGGTGACTAGATCTATAGAGATAGATCTAGTATATTTTGGGATTGTCCCAACTCAGGTAAGATGACACTATTCTAAAAGGGTTTAGAATGGATGACTCATAGCTCGGTAGTGTACCAGCATGTGGATGATTCACCCTCTAAAGAGATGTCTTGTGGACTGATGAGGAGAGTGACTCGCATGAATAACTTGTCACTTGTTTTAGCAGTTGGGTCAATCATGTGATGTCATATACCAAGACCAAATGTTGCTTTTTGCACTCGTTGTAATAAGAAGATATTAGTCCAATCCTGGAGAAACAAATGGAAACCAATGAAGAACATAATAGGATGTTCTTGATGTATGGTAATGGCAGCCTCCATTTGGAGGCGCCTACCGGTTCTGATTTCCAAGGTGACATGAAAGACAGAGTGTCTGTCATGGGTTATTAGTTTACTCTCTTTAGTGGAAGCGATATATTGGAAATAGATCCAAGCAGGATACTGGGGTAGTCATGACACTGGGTGCTGATTATGAATCAGTTATGGATATAGCCCAAGAAATTACTGGATAAAATTGTTCATTTATGAACTTGGTCCTATCATCTATCCAGGTAAATTCTAAGGCAGGGATCGCTCAGCTCGGGAGATAGTTGATCTCCGAGAAGTTGAGATATAGAGAGATAAAGATAGATTCATTGTAGCGGATCCACTCACTGGGGCTGTTTCTCAAACACGGTTTATGAAACTGTTAGTAGTGAAGTTGGGTATGTGATACCTCAATAATTGGCCTTAAGTGCAAGTGGGAGAATGTTGGATATAGATGTCTTCAAGACAATTATTGCAATTGAAGGAGGATCTATACAGAGAACAATCTTATTCAAGATGATGGTATGCTATTTGGTTTATCTTTATCATTTATGTGTATATGTTTTACTCGTTATCACGTATCGCTAATATATAATTATAAAACCCTTAGGATCTTTACTTGACTACCAGAATTATGATTAGGATCATACTAGTGGAGCATGAGTAGTCCATAAGCACATCCTTAAATGTCGCCGGTCGAAAGAGTATCGAGACTAGGTATCAATATTCCAGAGTAGACTAGTGTATACGTTTCTTGACCCCGACCAGGGCGATGTTTGATTCCATAGCCATTGATATTTGACATCAAAGATTGTATACAGGTGCTCATTGATGAATGAATTTCACTGGACAGACTCATCAGAGAATTCCTAGATAGGATTATACCTATCGTCAGATAGCGGTTCTCTAATGACATGAGTACATGGTAGTGTGGGTATACCTAAAATTATCTTAGTGTCTTGTGTGGGTTCCCACTGTACTTTGATTACTACCCTACTACAGCTTTAAAGACTCATGCAAACAGATTTTAGTTGGGTACAGTCCCGAAGCACATGGAGGTAATGAGCGGTTAAAGGGATTCGTCTCTCCCAGTATAGGGAGTTGATGTCGCACTGTGTGTGATTGGATATAACCATAAGTCCTTAGCCAAGACAGACGAGAATTAATGATAAGTGTTATCAATGGTTTCTCATGTGGTTATGAGTTTTATATCGACACGACTTATCGGGTTATTGGGAGTCTGACGGTTTTCCACCTCCCAGACTCGGTATGCGACACTCTCAGACGAAAAGACCGGACTGTACGGTGACTGTCACTGATAGACTCTGCAGGGTTTGGATGAGCTTGCTTGTTGACCTTTTTTCGACCAATACCTGGGTAGCCGTTACGTGTAGTTTGTACTGCTAACGTGCTTGTGGATTTCGGATATGATCCTGATATATTTCCAGCGTATTGTTGAGTCTTTAAAGTCTCACACAGAGATTTCCCAGCACAGGCGAAACGATGTAGACACGTATAGCGATACGTGCAGAAGTTCGATTAAACACGTGTATTTGGTACACGTATTTTAGTCGAGCGTTTTATGATATTAGCCACTATATATATTGATATAACCGGATAATTAAATCAAGTGTTGATTTAATAATTAATTGTATAATTATATATTGATATAAATATACATTTACTAATATTTTGCTCGCTTTTATGTTCTTCTCTTCATTATATATTTATATATGATATAAATATATATGATAACATGTATGTTGATACATGCTTGTTTTGTGTATGAGACTCACACCTAGAGATGGATTTGGTTGAGAACTTGCTTCTGAAGGAAAATCAAAATGAGTCATCTTTAAAAAGAAATGTGTGGTATTTTCTCACATGATCTTAGATGTAAAGATGGCTAGTTTAGAAATTGGTGTTCTTATTCTAATCCCCCCCCCCCCCCCCTTCCTCTCTCTCGGAGTTTGTTCTTTTAAAGAAAGGCAAAAGAAAAATAGAGAGTATATACTTACATCATCTTCTAATACTAAACTAGCAATCTAGTATTTACTTCACATACACATTGTTGTGAAGTATGAGCTTGTGTTGAAGTTATCTCATGGTGGATCATTTTCGGGAAGGAGATCATCATGCAAACTTGATCCGGATTGTGTAAAGATTAGTCGGTGTCTAAGAAGTGGTGACCAACTCACTACAAAGGTTGTAGTCATTAAACTCTTAGTATGTAGCTCTCTAGTTGTAATGCAAGTTAGGATTTTTGGGTTGATTCTTGGTTTGCGATATTTTGCTCTCTAGAAGTTTTTTTTATTATCGTTTCCGCCGCGCTTTAAAACCCCACTAGTGAGCATAGTAGTCTTATAGTTTGGATATACAGTTAGGATAACCGGAATTTATTTTTAAGTGAAGGTAGAGCGGATGCAAACCCTAATTTGCAAGGGACTACCTCCACTTCAAATTTCAATTTTGATGAGGCGTTTGGCAATGGAGTTATCTAAACTTCAAAATGAGTGTTTTCTTCTTAATTTTTTGGAGTTTAGAAAAGTCTAGTTGGATTCGAGTTTAATAAACTTTATCTAACTCAACTCTGGAGTTTAAATAACCGGGGTTTTCTGAACTCCAAAATAAGAGCCAAACATGACATAGTTGGGATGTTGGAGTTAAGTTTAGATTACTTTATAAAACTTCAGTTATCTAAACTCAACTCAATTGCCAAACATGGCCTTAAAGTTAGTTACGTATTTTTATTATATATTTCTTAAGAGTATAATTTTTCTTATTCTTTTCATGTATTTTTCTAAGAATCAAATTAATAAGTTCAATTTGAAGACTCACTTTCCTTGTACAAACCTACAAACCTAGGCTAGATTTTTAGTACGATACATGTGAAAAGAAGGGAGAGATATGTTTGGCTTGAAAGCGAAAGGAGCGAGAAGTTATTATGATGCAGCATTTTTTAAAAATATTTTTCTCTTTTATTTGTATAAAACTGAAAATTTCAAATCATCATTCGATTTGAATTTAAACACAATTTCCTTTTGGCATTTTTTTCTCTTAAAAAGGTGCGTCCGTTATATTAAACTGCTATTATTTGAGTTGAAAATCCATTGCAGCTATTATTTGAGTTGAAAATCCATTGCAGCTATAATTTGAGTTGAAAAGCAAGCGATTGCAAATGAGCTCAAATTGAATGGACATGCAACTGCAAGCTTTAGAACAGGGAAAATATTATAATTTCATGGCAACAACATCCAACCAAAAAGAAATTTTGCCAAACATGTAATTAAAATATCGAATCTTCGGGATTATTTGGTTCCATGTAGTTGGAGCCATATTCAGCTCCAACTACATGATGTTGGAAAAACAAGTGTTTTGTTTGTTTTTTTCATTTTGCAACTCAAAATGTAATTGCAAAAGCATTTGGCCTTGAAATGATATAGTTATAACTACGGTCAAAACGAGCATAGTTGCAACTACGACCCATCAAATTATCCATTACTTATATTACTTTAATAATTTTTTGCTATATAAAAATACAAGAGTTTATTGCATTTCTAATATTTTTCCAATTTGTTTGGTCGGTTGGAAAAACCAACCTCGCAAAACAATGGAATGCACTACGTGTAGTTGGAAATACATTGTATTTCCAACTCCATACAGCCAAACAACCCCTTTATTTTTAATATGATACTTGCATGTGTTAGATATTTTTAAAATCTTATAATTAAGATTATTAAAATCTTTTAGTTAAGAACATAAGATGATAGATATCTAAAGAGATTCAGTTTAAACAATAGGTATATATCAAGATCAAACTTAATTTTAATGCACACGATGCATCATCGTGGCTGCAAAAAATTATAAGAATTGCAAATTTCAAACTATTTGAATCATCCCGCGCATTCTTTGTATATACAAATAAAATATGTATAATATAAGAAATGCAAATTAATCCCTTCCGTTTTTTCTTTCTCAAAATTGTGTTTTCTTTACCACAATTCACTTGCTCTGTTGTTGCTTCCATCCTTTTGCTGCCACCATCTTGCTTGTTTTGAGAATTTAGACGGGGTAAATTATCCCCACCTATTTTCTCATCAACCTTTTGCAAATGCTCGAGCGACTCATCAATCCTTTCGGTGCCACCATCTTGGTTATTTTGAGAAATGTTCTTCAAACTCATGTAAACTTATAATTTTTTTATCACGGTTTCCATGCTCTACCAACTCTTCCGTATTTTTGTTACCATCACCTCTGTTGGTGTCTTCCATAGTTTATATTATTAGAATCGACAAAAAATAAAGGCCAGCTTCAGAGGGGAAAAAACAACAAAGGAAGAATAAATTTATAAGGATTAGTAGATAAGAGATTAGAGTTGATCTGCTGCCTATTTAAATATTAGTTATCAAGTCTTTTCGATAATATTATTTCAATTCCTATTGCCGTACAGTTTAGGTATGTTAATTACCATAATAATATAGTATGTTTTGGGTCTACTTGAATATTTTTCCAAATAAAACCAAAGTTTTAAGATAATCTTCGAATTTTTTTTAACTGTCTAAATTTAGCTTCAATTTCTTTGCCACGTTTCAAGTTGAATTAAATAAAAGTCATTTTAAGCCACCCCTCCCCTTTTCGATTTAAAATAGCACAAGAGAATTTATCCAAAAAAAATAAAGAAATTTGTTAATTCTCTAATTTAAATATATATGTACTTTGTTAGTTTTATATAGTTGAAAATTTAATCCTCTATAAGATTTGAACATATAGTTAGGAGTTTCATAAATTAATTTTCTTAAAATTATGAGAATTTTTCTTGTCATGTGTGTCAAATGCAATTAGCAATTTCAATCTAAAGATCCTTTTCTTTGGCACTAAAATAGTAGAAATAAATTTAAAAAAAAATAGAAAATATGCTTACAAGTATGAGAAGATTTGAACAGTTAAAATGTTTTAAATGTTATCTTTTTCTTAAATTACAAAATACATCTTGTCAAGCATCATCTGAGAATCACTATCCTCTCCTTTTGAGTTTAAACTAGCAAGGGCCCGTGTCAGGAAGTCCAAAGTCAAGAAAATTAGAATAATTTAAAATTTTATTAGATATGAACTATATAAAACATTCATATGTAAAACATATGAAAAATTAATTTATAAATAGTTTAGTAATTTTCTTTAGCTTTTCATTATTTTACCTACTACAACATATGAAAATCATGAAATTTTTAACCGTTTCAAAATTTTCATTTTTTCTTCGGTTTTTCAATATTTTACTTGTTGATTTCTCCAAATTTTCAATATTTTGCACGCTAGCACATGAATATAACGAAATTGTATAAATCTCAAAATTTTATGTTCTTTTGGTTTTCCAATATTTTGCTTGTCAGGCACAAGAAAATCTTGAAATTTTCAAAAATAAGTTTTTTTCCTTTAGTTTTCAATATTTTTCTAACAGATGAAAATCTCAAAATTTTCAAAAATCTCAAAATATTTTTGTTTTCCTTTTTTTAATATTATGCATGCTATATATTGCAAAAAAAATCATGAAACTTTTAAAATTCTCTTTTTTTTGGTTTCTTCGGTATTTTTAGTATATTGCATCCTATTTAACACATCACAATCGCGAATCGCGAAGTTTAAAATATCTTATTATTATTTATTTTATTCAAATATATAATATTTTGCGTGCAATCACACGAAAACTATGTAACTTTTAAAAATATTAAACTTTTTTGCATTTTTCGGTTTTTTAGTATTTTATTTGGTCTAGCAAAAAAAAAATCGTAAAATTTTTAACTACCTTAAAAATTTTCGGTTTTTTTTTCGATTTTTCAATATTTTGCATAGCATATAAAAATCATGAAATTTTCAAAAATCTTAACAAAAATTATGTTCTTCGGGTTTTCCATATTTTATCCCAGGTTTCAGCTGTTTGACAGATAAATACATAAATTTCCAACGTTTCACTCCTTTAGCACTTAACTGGCTACTGTTTGTCAATCGTCAGAATATTCCTTTTATGAACCGCACATGATTGCATGTGATATTTCTTGACAATTTTACTCCTCTTCTTCTCAAATCGAACGCAAACCATAGCCCTATTCCGCCCTCCTCCTCCTCCTCCTTCTCCAATTGAATCCCAACTTTAGCACTCTTTCCTTCTTCTTCTTCTTCAATTGAACCGTAACCTTATGTTACAACTCAAGGAAGAGTGCACCCATTTTATTGAGATATTGATGGTTTTGAAGCGATCCCGCGACTTTACAAAGGAAGCTCAAAGAAACCGATTCAATTCAAGCTGCCCGTCTTATAAAGCCTAATTATAGAATTTACACATAGCCCCGATACAATTCCACTGCATGATTCGTGAAGTTAATACATGATTGAGAAGAAAAAGATGATTATTTAGAGAAGGGTCAAGGAGAGAGGCAGGGGAGAAGTTGATTGCGGCAAGGTTAGAGTTAGAGTTGACGGCGAGGTTGGAGTCGACGGCCGCAAAGCAGAGGGACAAGATGGGTCGAGGGTTAGAGTTATTTGACTTGAGGTATAACGGTAATTTTGTAATTTTCGTTAACGCCATTAGCCATCTCAAAGATAGATATTTATGTGCAACTTATAGAAACTTAAGTATTTATCATTCAAATGCGTGGAACCTTGGATATTAAAATGCAATATGGCCCAAACATCGTTAAATTTTCATAAATCTAAAAAAAATACAGTTTTATTCATCTTCTCGATATTTTATATGTTGTATAACATACGAAAATTATGAAATTTTTAAAAATCTCAAAACTTTCCGTGCTCTTCAGTTTTTCCATATTTTATCCACCACACAAAAAAATCGTGATATCTTCAAAAATAACAAAATTTTCCATTTTCTTCAAATTTTAATATTTTATATAATATACGAAAATCGTGAAATTTTTAAAATTTTCAATATTTAGTGTTTTATTTTGTTTTTCAATATTTTGCTTGCTATATCACACAAGCGAAATTTTTAAAAATCTTAAAACTTCCTGTTTTATTCACTCTTTTAATATTTTGCTTGTTATATTATATAAAGATCATAAAATTTTCAAAAGCATAAAAAAAATCGTTTTTTAAATATTTAGTTTCTTATAAGTACAAAAAAATAAAGATAAATTTTAAAATTTCATAAAAAATTTTCTTCTATTTAATAATTATATAAGAAAATTAATGGAAAATTTTTTAAAATCTTCAATTTTTCTATTTTCTTCGGTTTTTTATTATTTTGCTTGCTATATAAGCCTAGAACTTGCAATATTTTCACAAATCCAAAAATATTATTTTTTTCTTCGATTTTTTAGCATTTTTTTTGCTATAACCAAAAATCGCAAAATTTATAGAAATCTCAACCAAAAAATTATAGACCTTACTTTTTCATTATTTTGCATTATACACAGTACATGAAAATCGCAAAATTTTCAAAAAAGACCTTTAAAAAAATTGTTTTCTTTCCTTTTTTTTATTTTGCATGTTATATAACACATGTAAATCATGAAATTTTAAAAATCTCATAATATTCCCTTTTTTCAATTTTCCAATATTTTACATACTCATACATTTTGAAAACTTTGAGCTATCATGGAAAACTAAAAATTATGTGAATAAGAAAAAAAAAGAACGGTAAATTCTATTAGGAATCTAACAGAACAAAATAAATCCGGTCCGAGTGATGGAGACTCCGGATGATTGTGATCCCTTGGATAAACGCAAAAATCATGAATTTTTTTAAATCCTAAATTATTTTGTTTTCTTCAAATTTTCCAATAGTTTGCATGTTAGAACACACGAAAATCTCAAAATCTTCAAAAATCTCAAGAATTTTCTGTTTTCTTCAGATTTTCAATATTTTTTTTATCTGCTATAGCATAGGAAAATCATGAATTTTTCAACAGGCATCAATATTTTTCTGTTTTATTTCGTTTCTGTATCTTAAATCTATAGAACAAGAAAATCGCAAAAAAAAAAAAATTCAAAAAACCAATTTTTTATTTTCTTCCGTTTTTCAATATTATTCGTGTTATACCACATGAATATCGCGAAATTTTAAAAAATCTCTAGTTTTCTGTTTCCTTCAAAATTCTAATATTTTACCTGCTATTTAGCACATGAAAATGAAAATTGTGAATTTTTCAAAAATATTAATCTTGTTGGTGTTTCTGTAAGCATACGAAATTCACGAAATTTTTAACTTAAAAAAGTCGATGTTTTATTTTATTTTGCATGCTATAACACAATATTTTGCCGGTAAACCTAAGCAGTGAGAAAATTTAAAAAGAGATCTTAATGAAGAACCGATCAGAGTTTTTCATCATATAAGCCTAACTGTATGGACTAAAAGAATGATAAATATTAGATAGAAAACCAATAACAAAAATTCATGACTCAAATATAGTCAGAGAATTAAATAAAAATTAGATAACAATTTTTCTACTAAAGTGATAAGAAAATATTCTTACAAATATTCTCTCAAAAAGGTTTATATACATTATTATATAGATAGTAAATATCTTAGCAGCTCCTAAACCTAAACAAAATTGAAAAAGCCAGTACTTTTTTCAAATATATTTTTTAGAGGGAAAACAATAAATGCTGCTAGAATATAAATGTATATCCATGGGAAAAAATATATACTGTCCTAACATATATCATATCACAGCCGTCCAGTGAAATATTACCTCTTACAGTAAAGATAACCCTCTTCTCTACAACATATATTTTGATTACATATTACTACGAGTAATATAATATCATACACACATAAAAATTACATGATAAAATTTACTGAGCAGCTCTATTTTTCTACCACCAAATATTAATTGAAACCAATGGAAGGCTTCAGAAAGTGTCACTTGATGGTAATATAGCGATTTGTCCCGTGCTTCGACCAATGATCTTTTAAATCGAGCGGCACTCTAAGGTCATGGCCCTCAGAAGCCAACCGACTGAGTAACTTGTTAAACACACTACCACTCATTTTTCGGCCGTTGACGCGTGCGTGGCGCTTGTTAGGCATCACGGGCAACGGATACATCGATAAAGTTGTGGTACAGCACGCAGACTGCCAACCTCCATTCCCCCACTTGTAGCATGGCTGGCTCTTGCCTGTGCATGAGCACACCGGCACAGGCATGCTTGTCTCATCGTATGTAACCTCGTTTAACCCGCCAAGGTCCTCGACCTTCCACTCTTTCCGATGCTTCTTTGCCACCGATCCTTGGTTTTTCAGATGAGGGGACTCATCTCCGTTTATCTCCTGTATTCTCCATTCTCCGTTCATCTCTGCAATCGTCGCCTGTCTATTTAAATTGTTGTCCTCGCCGCCTCTCTTGCTCTTTCGCTGCAATGATTTCTAGGGGTGAGCAAAAACCGAGACAGGACAGAACCAAATGGTCCAAACCGGTCAAGTGAATCAAATAAACTGAACATTATTGGTTTTGTGGTTGGTGCAGTTAGGTTTTCCTTTTGTGTGTGTGGGGCGGGGGGGGGGGGGGGGGATCCAATTTTTTTTTATATATATGTAAAGAGAAAAGGGTTGCCACACAACCCTTTTTTTGCGCAAATTACTGTGCAACAGACCCAGCTTCTTACGGGCCCGCACTTAAGTGTGTGGGGCCCGCTACCACTGCTGGGTGTGTTGTGCAGTAACCTGCGTAGATAGGGTTGTATCCTATGCGCAACCTATCCTCTATATGTAAATTAAAAGATATGCATTAATATGTATTTAACCAAAAACCAAACCAAGCCAATATAGTCCGGTTTGGTTCAGTTTGGCTCTTACCATTAATTTGGTTTGGTTTCATTTGCAAAACAGAACATACTAACACTCACCGATTTCGATGGCTTGTTAGGTGAAGCAACGGTTTCAAGCTTTGGTTCCTTCCTTGGCCGACGCTCTGATTGTGTTGACGTTAGGAGTGCCTCGCCTGTATCGTAAGGAGAACCCGATGATTCCAATGACGATGAGTGTGGAATTTGATTTTGTTGGTGTTGGTGTTGGTGATGTTGGTGGTTGATGCTTCTTGCTCCATTGTTGTAGTGGTCGAGGGCTGCAATGGCATTGTCACGTTCGATGATGGCGTTGTTTCGCTCCGCAATTGCAGTGTCGCGTTGGAAGATGATCATGTCCCGTTCGGTTAAGGCGGTTTTCTTTTCGGAGAGGGCGAGGTCACGTTCGTGGAGGAGGGCGTCTCGCTCGGCTATGATGGCCATGAGCTTTATGGTTTGGGCAGTGTGGTGGTCCTTCATTTGGTGCTGCTGGGGTATCATCCACTGTGATGTGACACATAGGTTTTAGGTTAAGGACTGTTTTATGTTATGAACATAAACCGACTGACACTATCAACACAGAAAAAACATGATATGCTCATGTCACAAGACAAGGATGTGTATGGTGATTTACTAAGAATGAATGGGGATTTAAGCAAATGAATAGGCAGGGCGTAACAAATAAGACAACTATCATGCATTGGTATTGCCCTTTGCTTATCTATAATCCATGCAGCGTATGCTTTATTGACAACTACGCATTGCTACTGAGTAACTATTCTGCGTTGCCTCGTCAGTGATTATTTTATGACAGTAAAAATTTGAAGGCCTAGGGAGATTATGGTGGACTACAGTTATGACATCAGAGGACGAAGCAAATAAAAAAATTATGTTGAAGTTACAAGTCAATAATATAAAGCTATCAACTTGCTTCAAGCATGGAACCATGGAAGGACAAACCACAAAACCAATCTTTCTAATGTGTGTTGGGATTATATAGCTTGTTGGTTGTTGGTGACTATAAAAATATAAAATGAGTACATCATCTTTGTCTTCTAAAGGCATTAATGTAGAACAATGAGGACAGTGCCAAGAACAAGATATGCACACGATAGAATCATAACTGCAAAAATGAATAATGAAATGGTCATCCGCAAGAATAATCATCAAATTTCCTTTGTTATATATCTATTCTTAAATAATATATGTTGGTATCGTACAAGACAAGCTAAAAGGTGACTAAATGGAGTTGTGTAACTAGATCATTTGAGCAAAATGCATAATCTGCAAAGGTGCTTGCTACTGTCCAATTGTAAATATATTTTATAGAAAACTGTTCAAAATTGTAATTAGATCTGTGGTTAAGAAGAATCACTAAGTTTCGCTACCTTTATCTAGACAAAAAGGTGGAAAGGTAAACCAAGAATTAATCAAGTCATAACTAAGAGGATGGATAAAAGAAAAGAATGTTTTAAGTTGTTTTGAATGTGACAATGTCGAATCCAGCTGCAAGTAAAATCTTATGAAACTGTTATAAGATCATCGCATACAAATCAGAAATGTTCTCCCTGTGTGTGTATTTCTACGTTTAGCAGTTAACAAAGCTTCCAAGGTCCAACCTGTATGCATGCATGTAGCAAACTGGGTGTACGCATTCTCCCAGTCTTAAAATATAACCCACAGGTCCCGAAATGCCTACAGTTTTATGTCCATCCCTGGTCGGGTACAATTTCCTTGTTGCGCCCTTGGAGTTGTTACTGTCTTTATATATATGTATATATGCATGTACATAGGCATGCATAACGTACGGCAGAAAGCAAATAACAAGAAGATAAATCAGTGTTTTTTTTTTAATTTAATAAAAATAGCCATGAGGTTAATTACAATTTATAAATGCACCAGAGATTAGATACAATGGAAATTTCAGCGAAGACATATTAAATACAAGTTTCTTCATCATCATTACCGCAATACTTCTTTTTAGTACTTAGAAAGAAGGAAACAGCAAGTCTAACGTTTAAATATTATGCAAGGTTCTGCAGCTTATGCCAAAGCAACGTGCGGTTAAATAGGAAGTCAGATTGATGGGTTCGAAGGCGAGTGCAAGCTGATGTTTTGAGGTGGATATGAAGGCTAACCAAGAACAAACTAAAAATAAATCAGTTGGTTAGAGAGAGATAAAGAACCGAATGATAGGGCTCTTAGCTGGAGCCTAGACCATAAACCACTTACAAGAAGTCCCAAGAATATAATTAAGGGCGAGAAGAATGGTCTGAAATAAAGTAACTTTTACTTTAGAGGACCTGACCATCACAAGTGTCTTATACCGTAACTGAAAACAAAGCTTTTCTAAATAAAAAAATCATGAGAAGATCAGATTAATGATGAGAACCATATTTTCTAATTGATGTGCTAATTGGTACCTGAGCATGAACTGTTCTGTAATGATCCGCCTTGTGCCTCCCATTTTCTCTGTTCCCATTGTCATCCATGTTTTCCAACTCAAGACAGGAATCTGCACACGTAAAATCATGCTGAATTAATTTTGAAAGATGGAGAAGCAACAATTTATTGTAATCAATAGGTGGCAGAATGTATAGAAACACTAATATTAGATCTGAGAATCACATGTCCCTATGGATAAAAGATAAAATACAATTTTAGCCAAGGAAAATTCCTTATTATGTGGATTTTTAACTTGCATGCCTTAGCTTGTCCTAGCATTCGAAATTGTGAGGCTTCTATTCTGATGCAATGCTGACATACCATTGATAAAGTATAAAGCCAGATGTTTCTTTGAAATTGAGTTAGTACACAAAATTTCTGAATAAGTTTATAAAATAGGATAACTGTTAGACAGAGAAGGCCATAAAGATGAATCTGAAACAGGATTTATGTAGACAACTCTAAAGTCTAAATTTTGAGATAAAAGATTTGCTCTTGATGTTGGTGTGATCAAAGGCTCGAGTTGATTATTTGTGTCAAACATTGTTATTAGATATATAGAAGTTCAGAAGAAGAAAAAACTATAACTTGAAGAGTTAGGATCCTCTTGTTGAATTTGATTTAAATTCAGATTGATTAGGGATTAGTTGGGATTTAAATCTAAACTCTAAATTAAATTTATATTTATCTCTAGTTTAAATATGGATTTATCTCCTAACATTTATTTACCCGGTATATATGAGGCTTTCTCTAAGTTTTTTTTATGTATTCATAATTCTCTAATAATCTAGGGTTTGATTAGCGTGGGAAAGGCGGCCAAACGCGGTTGCGGGATAGAGAGGTTTTGTGAGAGAGAGTATTTCTTTGTAAAGGAGAGTGAGAAGTCGATGTAATCTCTTATCATTCTTTCTTATAGTAGAAGTTCTTATCACGGTTTGCATGATTAGGTGCTAGTTGTGCCAAACCTGGGTAAATCTTGTGTGTTGTTGTTTGGTGTGCTTTTTCGTGTGATTTGGTATCTATCGGATAGCTTTTTTCAATCTACCCTAAAATAAAGGTCTTGGGTTTCCGCTGCGCATTGATATGTAATCCTTACAACAAGTGGTATCATAGCGTCAAGTTCGTGTTTTGGAGTGGATCGCGAAGATGACGTCTACAAATTATAAGATCGAAAAATTCGATGAGCGCAATAGTTTGTGAGATTGAAGACGACGGTGCTACAGAAGCAACAAGATATACACAAGATTGTCTTTGCAAAAGACAGGATTACGGCGACAACCACAGCAGTTGAGATTATTGAGATGGAAGACAAAGCTCACAGTTCGATCCAGTTTTCAATGGCCGATAAAATTCTTTGTGAAGTGACGCAAAAGATGATAACGGCAGAATTGTGGAACAAGTTGAGGTCCTTTTATATGAAAAAATCTCTTACTAACCGATTCTATCTAAATTAGTACGGGAAGCACATAGAGGTTCTTCAGTTCGGATTAAGCGGAAGGTTCGCTTCGCAGGAGTTCGCAGGCCAGAGAGGATCATGTATCAACAAACCGCGTTGGGAGATCCTCGATCAGATGGCATTGCAGGACGGATGGTTTGGGCAGTTAGAAAGAACATGACTTTACGGCTTACGGATAGTTTTCCGAGAGAGTTTCGGGCTGGAACCCCATCTACTACCGAGTATATCATTGATCGGTCATCCTCGATGAAGGTAGATATAAGAATTCCTGAGGAGTTATGGACAGGATGGGATGAGAATCACTCAGGGCTTTGTGAAATACGATGCATCGAGAAGCCGAGAATCAAGATATGTTCTCTTGTCGGCTTTGGAGGCGGAGCAAAAAGGTACAGATCGTGGTATTCTGGGACCCAAAGTGGAGTAATCAGCCAAGTGGCATTTGTTGAGTCTACGATACTTCGTAGAAGATAGACTCGGTCAGATGGTGAATGGAGAACAGCTATGCCACCAAGCGAGATGGAGTTCGAAGTCCCAGTCCAGGTTACGAGAGATGAGATGGTCGGTATTTCGATTCAAGTGGAGAGTCCAGTAGAGCCAGTGGTGCAGAGTTTAAGAACAGTTCCGCGTACATGAGTCGCTAGGGATGAGTTTTCAGGACAAGAGCATCGGGAGTTCAACAGAAAGTCTAGACGCCTGATTTGTGGCATTGTGGGTGTCATAGATGGGGGAGTTGCGTCGGTTGCAGCAGAGTATCGGGCAGGTTCTAGCTCGGTACGGGATGAAGAAGACTTGATCCGTTTCTTCTCACTCAGAGACGCAATTCAGGCTTTTGGTGATATTACCACCAGGGTCAGATGCTAACAGCGAGCACGCGTCTTTGGTGTCATGTGAGTGCAGAGGTTGGTGTGAGATGCACACGACTGGGTATTGCACAGGCAGTTGAAGCAGTTCACAGATACTTAACTATTCCGAGCAGAGAGCATTGGCAGGCTGTGCAATGGATCCTGAAATACTTGAAAGATAGTAAAGGGTTCGAATCGTCATTCAGCAGAGACGGTGTTGATAGGAGTATCGTGACAGTGTATGGTGATAGGGGTAGATGGAGGTCGACGACTGGTTACATATTAGGTACGGATGCAGTGCCTGGTTGATCGACGCTTCGGCCAGTCATCATGCAGTCAACAGCAAAGGCAAAGTTGTTAACCATCTTGGAGGCGGTTAGAGAGACTATATTTGCAGAGAACATATGGTTTGAGAACTCCACATAAAGTGAGAGTGTTCTTCTTAGAGGCCGAGAAGAAGTAACATCTCTTACGAAGGTAGGTATCCAAGAGAATCCGGCAAATGTATTTATGAGATGGTTTCGGTTCAAGTTCTAGTTTTGCCTAGTAGATTGTTAAGATGCCTTGAGGTACAAGATGACCAGAACGGAGTTCTAAGGTGTTGAGAAAATAAAGAGATTATAGCGAATTTGAATCAAGGTGGAGACCGTTGAATTTGATCTAAATTCAGATTAGTTAAGTATTAATTAGGATTTAAATCTAATATCTAGATTAAATTCATATTTATCTCTAGTTTAAATGTGGATTTATCTCATAACATTTATTTACCCTATATATATGAAGCTTTCTCCAAGTTTTTTATGTATCCATAATTCTCTAATAACCTAGGGTTGATTAGAGTGGGAAAGACGACCAAGCGCGGTTGCGTGATAAAGAGATTTTGTGAGAGAGTATTTCTTTGAAGTAGGGTGAGAAATTGGTGCAATCTCTTATAATGGATGTTCTTGTCGCGGTTTGTAGGATTAGGTGCTAGTTGCGCCGAACCTGAATAAATCTTGTGTGTTGTGATTTGGTATCCGTCTGATTTTTTTTCAATCTAGCTAAAACAAAAGTCTTGGATTTCCGCTGCGCATATATATGTCCTTACAACATCTCTAGGCCCGGGCCTAAACTATGAAATTCACGCACCACTACAAAATCAAGGGTTTTTTTTAAATAGGGTAGTTTGATTTTTAAATTATAAAAATATGGTTGTTTGTTTTATATTTATAATAATAGGACGGTTTGGTGGACCCCATCCCCCCTCCCCAGTTTAGAGGGCGGGTTTCTAGAACCCGCCATCTACCTATTATAGGGAAGGGAGGGTTCGTAGAACCCGCCCTCCCCTCAATTTTGAAGAGGGCGGGGTCGCCCTCTATTATAAAAAAAATTATGGGGGGTCCACAAACCGCCCTATTATTATAAATATAGGGCAAACTACCCTATTTTTATAATTTAAAAATCAAACTACCCTATTTCAAAAAAAACCCAAAATCAAAACTTTTTGAATATTTTCGACAATCGGAACCGTTCATTTTGATCTAAACGGTGAAATAGGCGGGTACGCCGAAATTTGTGTGGTTTCGAAATCGTTTGTATGTTAATCAAATGGTATCAAAATCAACGGTTCATAGAATAACTAAGTATGATAAAATTCATGGTTTATCGATATTCTATAAACCGTTGATTTTGATACCATTAGATCAACATACAAATGATTTTGAAACCACACGAATTTCGGCATACCCATGTATTTCACCGTTTAGATCAAGATGAATGGTTCGGATCATCGAAAATGATTAAAAAATTCGATTTTGGAGTGGTGCATGAATTTCTTATTTTAGACTCAGGCCTAGAGGATCCTAACTCATAACTTGAAATATAAATATTCCACAAATCACATATCAACTTCATCAGAAAAATGAGAGCTCAAGCATTTAGCCAATCAATTCAGGACAAGCTGAATACTCCCATTTTTTAAAGAAATATGCTTAATACTCCATTCTTTTTTTGAGAAATAAGCTAAATACTCTCATTAATAATATTTGTGGACAATTTCACTAAATGCAATTATGTATTTATGTATTCTCGGGAGTGTGTATCTCTAGTCTTTCTTATCACTGGACTTTTTCGATTTTTTTACAAAAATTGCATTACAATGTGCTTGGGAATATTAAGAAAAATAATTAAATGCTAACAATTGTGGTTCCCTATTTGGTGGTTGCTTCTCCCAACTCGGCTGATAATCAGGTCAGACGGGTTTTGTTTCATAGCCCCTATTCTATATAAAAAGAAAGTACAAAAGAACCAGATCGAGCTTTTTCTTGGTTGCATTTGCATGAATTTCGTTTCAACCCTTTCTAGGCTAGTAATTTGTATTCAACCTATCAATAATTTAGAAACGATGCATTAAACAATATTAATTAATTTAGCCCCTTATTCATGGACCTTGAGATATTTTTTCAAATATTTAATTATATTTCTATACACATAAAGGTGGATGGATATAAATTCCTTAACATTTGGCAATTCTAATGGGACTCACACAATTAAGAATTGAATTGGAAATAGGGTTAAATATAGTAAGAATCAAAAAGGAGAAAAATTAGTGCAGATATTGGTGAGTTCAAATTTTTCATTTTCCAGTCTTCCAATTTTATTTTGAGCTTTTTAACATATTTATTGATTTTTAGATTTGTACTAAAAATCAATACATCTTAGAATATAGAATCTACATGGTGAGGAGGTCAGTATGAAATATTCAATTCCCACTCTTTTTGTCCTCATTTTTGTTAATCTCTACGTTCCATATGTTAGCCTTGATTTTTTTATTTTGCTTTTCTTTCAACTTTTTTGGGAATTATTAAAGTTAGGGTTCGTAAAAAAGGTGTGTATGAAAATAGAGAGCCTGAACTTTGGGCTAGATGTCTTTGGGCTAGATGTAATGTCGGTTAATTCATTGCATTTTGATTTTATAGTATCTATTTCGCAATATTTGGTATGTGTTTGATGTGTTGAGAAAAGAATACATTCTATTATTGCATGAAGTATATCCGCTGAGAAAAGCGCCTTTCGTTTTTTCCTTTCCATTTTATTTTGTATGGGTTTGGTGTGTGGCGAAAAAGGAAGAAGATTTTGACTTTTTGCTCTCCAACTTCTAAGATTTCTATTATACAAAAAACAAATAATTTGACAACTTCTATTTCTCCTTTTAATTCTAATTTTGTTTTCCTTTTTTTAAATTTCGATGTTGCTGCCATCAACTTACCAACTCATTCATCTTAATGGGAAAATGCATAATATCAGCAATATCGGTTGTAACTTGACATTTTTTTGTTAAAATGTTTCTTTCCTTCTGCATCCACCCCGCGTATTCTGCATGGGACCAGTTGCTAGTACAAACAAATTCCGTTAGGAAGGTCATCTTTAAACCAGTTAATTATTGGTTTTCAGATCAGCCAAATAAGGGTCAAAGATAACCTAAAGCTGACCCGACGCCGCCGAACCCTAAAGCCACATCCTATTAAAAAAATATGTTAAATTTCCTTATTACACTTTCAACGGACAATCAAGAAATGTACTACCTTGACATGTAGATTGATAAAAGAGAACGTCTTCGCCTAGTCGTCACCATACTTTTCAATGGTTTCATCCATATTATTTTGTAGTCGAATCCAACTCACTACAATTACTTCCCACTACTTATGCACAATGAGCATATTATCTAGTATCGATGAAGGCTCTTCAACTCAAAAAAGATTCTATTTCATGTCATGCTCAAATTTTTGCCTCTTTCTTCTTCGAATGATGAAAAACCCCTGCCGATCTAAGCTAAAATTCTTTAAAAAGCAAGCGATTTGAGCAGATATTTCCACCAAGAACTTCACTTAATTTGACTACAGGCAACATATAAGGCAGTAGATACAAAGATTAAACATTCACAATGAATTGAATAAAACTCACTTGATAGGATGTGAAATTGGGCTCGATTCCAAGATCGCCTCCATGATCGCTAGGGTTTTGAACTTCGAGAGGAGGGAGAGGTATCGAGCAGATGTAGAGTGAGGAGAGAGAAAAAGGAGAGAGAAGGGCTTGAGCGGGGAGGGGGGAGAGAGAGAGAGAGATTTGGGGCAGATGTTTTGTACAAATCGGAAATGTAGGGGTTGTCTGAGAAAGGGGCCCAAAATTTAGAAAAATCATTTTATCACGTGCCACGCACGTGATAAAATGCATTTATTTAGTGGTTCTGATATTTCTTAGGCCAGATACCCATACTCACTGATAATTGTTTGTTTGGATGGAGTTTTCCAATTAGTGTATCTACGAAAAAATTTGACAAACTTGCTAGCATGCTTTTTTCTTTGAACTTGAACTTTTCATTAACTTTGTCTAATTAGGACATACAAACCATCTATTTTTTTAATTGGGAAAGAGTGCATACATAATTTTCATACACAACACACTCAATGTTGGATATAAGTGTTCTCAAGTCAATTATTGTAATTGAAGAATAACCTATACGAGAGAACAATTTTATTCGAGATGATAGTATGTTATCTGGTTTATCTTTATCTTACATGTGATGCGTTTTATTCATCATCACGTATCGTTTAGATATGAGATAAAACCCTTAGGATTTTGATTAACTATCAGGACGATGATAAAGATCATACTAGTGGAGCCTGGATAGTCGATAAGCACATCCTTAAATATCCATAGTCGTAGGAGTATCGAGCATCGGTACTCCAGTTTAGACTAGTGTGTACGTTTCCTAACCCGGTTAGAAGACGATAGCTGTTCCAATAGCTATTGGAGTTTGACACCGAAAATTGTATACAGGTGCTCATCAGATGAGTTACACTGGAAAAACTCACCGAGAACTCCTAGTTGGTGATATACCAATGTCAGGTAGCAGTTATTTGGTGACGATAGTACAGCGTAGTCCCTCAACTTGAGATCGCCATAGTGTCTCATGTGTGTTCTCACTATACTTAGATTACTACCCTACCACAGCTCTACAGAGTCATGCAAATAAGTTTTAGTTGGGTATAGTCCAGAAGCACATAGAGGCAGTTAGCGGTCGAAGGGATTCGTCTCTCCCCGGTATAGGGAGTTGATATCGCACAGTGCATGATTAACCATAACCAGAAATCCTCGGCCGGGATGGTTGAGACAAACTGATGAGTGTTATCAATTGTATCTCAGGGTGGTTATCAGGTTACTAGAACCGGTATGCAATACTCTTTGATGAAGAGACCGGACTGTATGGCATTCGTCGCTTATAGGCTTTGTTGGGTTCGGATGAGTTTGCTCGTCAGCCTATCTCTCTGCTCAATACCTGGGTAGCCGTTACGTACAGTTAGTACCACTGATGTGCTTGTTGTTGGCTATAGTGCCCTCAAGGCAATTATCATAATCGCGGTAAGGTGATTATGATAATTGAGGGAGGACCTATACCGGTAGAACAGTCTTACTCGAGATGATAGTATGCTATCTTGTTTGTCTTTATCATCATGTACATGTTGATAGAGCCCATAGGATTCTTGCCTGACTACCAGCATTATGATGGCGATCATATACGTGGGAGTTGGGGGTCTATAAGCGCATCCTTAAATGTCCCTAGTCATGGGAGTATCGAGACTGGGCATCGATACTCCAGTGTAGACTAGTGTATACTGATCGAGACCCCGACGAGGGGCGGTGGCCAGGTCTCACAAGCCATTGGTGTTAGTTTGTTTACCTAAGATAGTATACAGGTGCTTATTGGGTTATGAGTACACTGGACGGACTCACCGGGAACCTGCTAGTTAGTATTATACCTATTATCAGATAGCAGTTCTCAGGTGACATGTGTACAGGTTAGTCTGTCGACTTGAGATCGTCATTTGTCTCGTGTGAGTTCCCACTGTGCTTTGATTACTACCCATCCATGGCTTAAAGGAGTCGTGCAAACAGGTTTTAGTTGGGTACAGTCCCGAGCCACATGGAGGCAGTGATCGAATCACCGGGGATTCATCTCTCCCGGTATTGGGGGTTGATGTCGCGTTGTGCACGGGTGGTCATCACCAGAAATCAGTGGTCACGGTGGACGAGAATTACCGATCCAAGATCGATAGTTTCTCAGGTGGTGATGGGTTTCATGCCGACACTAAATGTCATGTTGTTAGGGGTCTGATTTTATCCACCCCCTAAACTCGATATGTGATACTCTTAGACGAACAGACCGGACTGTATGGATATTGTCATTGTCAGGCTGAGTAGGGGTTCAGGATGAGTTGCTGATCGTCCTCTCCTTCGCTCAATACCTAGGTAGCCGTTACGTACAGCCAGTGCCGCTGACGTGCTTGTGGTTAAACCCACTGCCAGCGTATTGACGAGTTTTTAGAGTCCCACACAGAGGGTTTTCACGGTTCAGACGATATGGTGTAGATGACGTATGTTGGTACATACAGGAGTTAGATTAAATATGTATACAGGCTTCACAGACTTTAATCGGACGGTTGATAATACTAGCGGCTTAGGATTAAGCCGGATTATTAAATCAGGTTTTGATTTAATAATTTATATATATGTATTTATATATATGTATTCTAGTATTATTGTTCACTATTCTTTTTCTCTCTTGGCTATTCGTATTTTTGTATGAATACGCGTATATATATTTCGATACGTGTATCGGGAAGTATTCCGTATTTATACGGAATAGCTTCTTGAAGTGGACACCTCATTTGTATGACTTTCCTTTTTTGGAAATTTATTTGTTTCACAAATGAGGTAGAGGAGTGAGGTGGCATGAGCATGGGCTTGAGCATGTAGAGAGGTATGGCATGCAATTGTTTATTGCAAAATTGTGGAGATATTTTGTGAGTGTGTGCATGAGAGAGAGAGGGGGCAGCCACAATTTTTGGATGGCTTGCACTTGTTTTCTTCACTTGCCTCATTCTCATTCTCACTTGGAGGCTTAGCCATTTTTTTTAGTTGCTCATGCCACTTGGTTTCCTCACCTCCTCTTCATCTTCTTGAGTTGCTCATGGAGCATTAGTGATGAGAGAAAATTATAGTGATACGTTCCTACATCTCTACTCTCCATTGCTAGCAACTTTGGAGCGTCAGTTGCCTCGCTCGACAAGGCTGAAGCTTGCGCCGTTTCCCTCATGTGGATCATCGTAGATGGAGGAAGACCGGCAACCAAATTCAATCAAGGAGCCACTAGGAGCTTGGGGATGATGGTTGAAGACCGAAGGATACGGATCAACTCGGTATAACTATTCTAACTTCTTTTTATAGCTTGCTAGTATAGGGTTTATGGTAGATCCGGGCATCGGGTAATAGTAGCGCCAGTTCAGTAAATTTTTGTTCCACATTTGGCCACGGTTTGATGGCCGGGGCGCTGCCGTAACCCAACACTTGTAGATTAACCCATGAGGGGATTGAATCTGAAAGTATTTCAGATTCAATCGGATATGATCTTATTTGACCTACTGCTAGTGTATTGTCAGGTCTTTAATGTCCCACAACGAAAGTGCCTGCTTAGACGAAATGATGATTAATCGTGCGTATCGGGATACGTATGGGGGTTCGATCGAATACGTGTATGAGATACGCGTAATTTAATCGGACGGTGTATAATACTAGCCGGCTTATTCCTAAGCCGGAATATTAAGTCAAGTGTTGACTTAATAACCGGATATGTGATATGGTTTATAGTATTATGTATAAGATACATGCTCTCTGTAAATTAATGATATTTTATATCGATGTATTGTTATGTATACGATACATAACAAGTGTATGTATTTGATATATGCGTTCTTTTCTTTATGATTATATATTATTATTATGTATATGTATATGGATACGTATACTGTCTTTCATTTATATGTATAGGACACCTATAATACATGCTTCGTATTTTGATACAAAATGTATTCGTATTTTGATACAAATACATTTACTTTATCAAATGGTGACATATTTGCATGTGGGTCCCATACTCTATTTGGATTAAGATATGGATGAGAGAGTTTGGATATATATCAAATAAAAGGAAAAGAAAAGAATAGAAAAAGAAGAGAAGAGAAAGAAAAAGGGGGAGTGTATGTGTGATATATACACACCCTCCTTTTCTTTTGCACACAATTCTCTACATCTTTTTCTCTTCTCATTTTTTTCAAAAGAGCTCTACACTTTTTCTTCCTCTCTATTTTTTCCAGGGAGATGAAAGAAAAATTCTTTAGGGTTGCTAGGTACGCGCAAAAGGTTCTACGAGGCATCAATCATGCCCGATTAAAATTTTAGCCGTGCCGAACAACCCAAAGCCGGATCTTTAAACTAGGGTTTAGGCGAAAACAAGCATGTTAAACACTTTAACACTAAGTGAGAGGGATTACAACCTTTGTAGATCCGGTCCTTCACTTCTTAAGCTCCGTGTTGAGGTCCCTTCGCTGCGATCATCGTGTTCCGGACTCTCGAGAGGCTTCACGAAGTGAAAGATGCAGTCTTGCTTCCGATCTTCGATAACAAAGATGATCTACCTTGAAGTTTCATTAACACAAGCTAACACTCACTAAATGAAGTGACCACTCTCATCTAAAGGGCAAGGATAGATGAGAATGATGAAGTAGGATTTTTGCTCTCATTTATAATCTTTTTCTCACTCACTTTCATCACAAAAGCAAAACTAGAAAGCTTTTTCAAGAAGGAACTCAAGGAAGAAGAAGAATGAATGAATCCTTTTGTGATGAATAATGAATTATTGTAGTGGTTACAAATCTAACCAAGGGTTAAGCATGAAGGAGTTAACCCATGTAGAGAATTGACTAGAGTTAATGGTTTGGATTGGGTTAACAAAATATCTAGCTAAAAACAAAGTCAAAGCTTCATGAAGCTTCATGGAAGCTTCATGTAAAAGCTAACCCTAATCCAAACCCTAACCAAGTTTAAACCCTAAACCATTGTTAAATTTGTAACCCTAACATGTTACAATATTATATATCACATATACAATATATTTTGTAACAATAGAAAATAATACAATTAACATATATCGCATATATATCAATGTATTATCCCGTGAGAAAATGAATCTTTTAGTGAGCTTCTATTAGTTAATGTAATTTAATATATCATAGATATAATTATACATTAAATTATCGAATCAACACTTGATCCGACAATCCGGCTATATCGCATATAACCGACTAATACGCTGACCCGGCTATATCACATATACCCGGCCGATATCTCATATCGCGAGAATCAAATACGGTATCACATACCGTATTATCCTCGGTCCCGCACATATCACATATGTGCTCCTACTCCGTTTTGCCTGAGCCAAGAAACCTCTGTGTAGGACTCTAAAGAATCGTCAATACGTCGGCAGTAGGTGATGATCATATCAAACACCCACAAGCTGCGAGCAGTCAGCTAAACGTAACAGCCACCCAGGTATTGAGCGCTCAGAAGATCAACAAGCAAGCCTGTACATTCTCCTGTGAATCCAATCAGTAACACTCCCGTACAGTCCGATATGTCGCATATCTCGCCTAGGGGTGGTAAACGTCAGACCCCGGTAGCTCGATAAGTCGTGTCGATATGAGGTCTATAACAGTTCGAGAAACTACTGATAACACTTACCAGTAAATCTCAGCAACCCTGTCCAGGGATTTCCAGTTATAGCCAATCGAACACAGCATAACATTAACTCCCTATACCGGGAGAGACGAATCCCCTCCTATCGCTCATTGCCTCCATGTGATTCTGGACTGTACCCAAAAGCCACCTTTTTGCACGCCCTCTTGGACGTGGTATGATGGAAATCAAAGCACAGTGGGAATCACACAAGACTCTATGACAATCTCGGGTCAACAGACTACTCTGTACCAGTGTCATCGGAGAACTGCCATCTGACGTGAGCTATAATACCATCTGGGAGTTCTCGGCGAGTCCGTCCAGTGTACCCAGTCTCCACTGAGCACCCGTACACCATCCTTGATGTCAAACACCGATGGATATGGGATCATCCATCGCCCATCATATGGGTCAAGATGCGTATACGCTAGTCTACTCTGGTGCATCGATGCCCTGTCTCGATACACCCTCGACTAGGAACAGTTATAGGTTGTGCTCGTCGACTACCGTGGCCCCACTAGTATGATCTCATCATAGTCCCAGTAGTCGAGTACATATCCTAAGGGCTTTATCAACATGTAACATAGAGACAGTCAGAGTACATGTTAAGATAAAGTACAACCAGATAGCATACTATCATGTCGAGCAAGAAAGTCCTCCCTATATATGTCCTAGCATCCACTACAATATACATCGTATGTACAGTAATGGCCTCTAGGGCATACATATAACTAACAATCTCCCACTTGCACTAGGGCCATCTGTTGTGGTATCACATACCCAACAATTAGCTGCGGTTGAAGTATCTCATACTCAACCATCCCAAAAAAGTCTCTACTGGGAAAAAGGCCTTCGTGAGTGGATCCGCGCTGTTGTCCTCTGTGTCTACTCTCCTAACCTCGATCTCCCTGGAGATCAACCATCTCCATGATCAGGAGATACTGCCTAAGAATTATATCTGGATTTCAGATGGGACGGTAGTTCCTTGGCTAAAGCCACAACTCTATTGTCACACAATGGTAGGAACGAAGTTCATCTCATGAACTTATATATATCCAGACTGCCTCTTTGGTAGCATCCTTGGTAACGATGTATCTTGCCTTTAATCGTCTAGTAAGTCACGGTATCTAGCTTGGAACTCTTCCAACATACCGTCCCTCCACTGAGGGTAAAGACAATGCCTGCGACTGACATTCAGTCGTCCTTATCACCCTGGAACCTTTCCAGTGATTCTCCCCAGGATCGATTGATACCATCTCACTACAACTAGTGAGTATCCTAACATCCAATTAGATCTATCTCACAGATCCAAAATCCAGGATTCAGGAGGTATCACTATGATCCTATATGGAGAATCCTTGTGATAAGCGGAGATTGACCGAGCGTAGCATAGGAAACTCCTACCCTATCAAGAGTATGTCATCCACGTACTCTACGAGGATCACCACCATACTCCCTACTACCTTTTTGTATATACAAGGTTCATCTACCATTTTGATGAAGTCAAACTCTTTGACTACCACATCAAAACAGATGTTCCAACTCCGCGATGCCTGTTTTATCACATAGAACATCTTGCACACGTTTTCGCTGCTCCCACTGTCTACGAAGCCCTCTGGCTGTGTATTTATAGACGCTCTTTTCTAAAACATCATTTAGAAAAGCAGTCATGACACCCAACCTCAAGATATCGTAGTCATGGTATGTAGCCGTGGCAAGTAGGATCTGGATGGACTTAAGCATAGCTTTGAAAGTCTCAACTTTTCCATGTACACCAAGTAATCTTCTCAAGATATACTTGCTCCTGATGGGGATTTAACCCTTCAGATAAAGCAACCAAAGTCCATACTTTGTTGGTGTATAAGGATTCCATCTCAGATCGATAAGCATCCAGTCATTCTTACAGAGTCCCACTCTTGATAGCCTGCTCGAAACTAGTTGGGTCATCATCTCATGATGCAATCCTCGCTCCCACTGTCATAGAGAAACCGAAGTATCTCTCAGGTGGGTGAGGAACCCTACTAGATCGGCGGAGAGGCTGAGGTTCGTTGGAAACTATTGAATCCTTTGGTTCTACCAAATCATCAGCTGCAGTTTGTATAGCTGGAACCTTTCCAGTTCTACATAATAGACCTTGCCTCGAGCTTGTCCGGGTTTTGCTTTTAGACATAGTCCGGACAACCCCAAATCTTAACAAACTTAAGATATGGGCTCTTCCCTTTCCATATCACATATGAAGTGGTAGGCAACTGATTTGATTTGAACAATATTCAATAGGTATGCAGCTTCTCAAGCGCATAACACTCAAAAGGAAATAGGAAACTCAGTAGTACTCATCATAGATCACACCATATCACATAGGGTGCTATTACTCCGCCCCGACACACCGACGTGCTGTGGTGTATACGGAGGAGTAATGCTGAGAGAGAATCTCATTCTCCTTTAGAATAGTCCAGGAATTCCGTGCTCAAGTATTCTCCTCCTTGATCTCATCAAAGGATATAATACTTATACCCGTATTTTGGTTCTCTATTTCTAACTTACATTCTGTGAATATCTCAAAAGGTTCGGACTTGTGTTTCAACAGGAACATATGTCTGAATCTTGAGAGATCGTCAGAGAATGTAATGAAGTACAAAGAACCGGTCTTGGCATGTGTAGACAGGAGACTTTCATATATCAGCATGTATCAATCCCAAGAGTTCACTAACTCTTTCTTTGTTTCTAATAAACAGAGCTGTGGTCATCTTATCTTTGTGACATGACCGGCAAGTTTCACAAGATGTAAATTCAAACAGATTTAAATATGCATCTAAATGTAACTTAGCTAGTCGGGTCGCATTGATATGACCTAGTCTACAATGCCTCAAGAAGGATTTGTTCATTTCTGAACTCTTCCTCTTGTGTGTGTTCCGTATACTAAGAACTGTAGTTTGATTTAGAACGTCAATGCTTTTAGATAACGTGCCTGAGCCGATCAACTCTTGATATAGGAAATATTCAAAACATTATCCAACAATACAAAATTATATCCTTTCTTTACTAATAAAGAGACTGATATGATGTTGTATATCAGGTTCGGTATCTAATAACATTCGTTCAGAATCAATGTATTCTGGTAATACAGGGTGATAGTGACCAACAGACTTGGTTGCAACACTTGCACCGTTTTCTGTCTCATGAAACTTATCACCCGTTCTCAGTTCTCTACCTTTCTGTAGCCCATGTAACAGATTACATATGCGGGATCCTAATCCGGTATCTCATACCCAGGACGTAAAGGATACTGAGAAACAGTTCTCTGTAATGAACATACCCGAAGATGATGCATCAACATGCACTCTCTTCGTTTGGGCGGCACGGGAATTTTGGTAACCCCCAATTTCCTGCTCTGTCTTATAACAATTATAAGTTGGAGCGGGACCAACGTTCCCCAGCTCAGTATAACAAGCGGGTTCGGTCAATATATCCGTATTATTATCTTGATTAAGGCGTGATATGGTCGCTACCTGGAGAGAGAGAGAAGAAAACACTCAGCGTATGCTCTTGCAAGATTAGATTGGTTATCTAATATATCTAATCAGAATGTCTCCCACTGTTTTAATCAAATCTTCCTTCAAACCCTAAAAGGAAAGACTAGCCGGGATTAATTACACGCTATAAGTTCGCTAATCTTTCAGCCAGGCCAGTGTCGGTACTTTGAGGGAGGTCCCCCGTGCTTTCGCACGAACCTAATTAAAGTAAACCTCGTTTTCCCAGGGGCGTAACCCCGTTAACACATTTCTAGACACCTACTTGATCGGCTAATTGTAATGTATAAAACTCTCCCAGGAGTAACTCTTACTCGCAGCGGATATCGGGATCCAACTATCTCATAGAAGGTATGCAATCTCATTGCAAATTTCAACACTTGAAATTCCCAATAATATTTTACCCCTAGCATCCCATGACCTTGACGCAGGCCAACAAACCACAGTGCGCTAGTCAAGTTCAACCCGTCATTTCTTGATTGAATTAAACCCACCCGCACGACCCTTGACGCAGGCCAACAAAGTCGCACGACTACCCTAATCTAATCTGCATCATATGCATAAACAGATAAATACTAGTTAGCTACCGCATACTACGCCTTGACGCAGGCCAACAAACGTAGCACGAATACTAAGTAGGACTTATCTGAAATGACGGAGGGCTACGACAGGTTTTTAAGAAAACCCTTTGCGTAATGAACTTGATATCGTTGTAGAATCGAGTGATTTTAAATGGAGTGTTTTTTAGGCTTTTCTAGTTTTGCTAAAGGGGTCACTCCCGGTGAAAGGATCGTCGGCCCTTTCCTCATCGAATAAGGTGCAGGGTATATCATATATACCACTATGCAAAGCAAAAACTATAGAAACAATCAAAAGACAAACCGAGTTTGTAGCATCTGCTAGTTTCACTAAAGAGGTCACTCCCGGTGAAGGGATCTCGGCTCTTTCCTTATCGAATAAGGTGCTGGATGTTCTACAAGGAACACCGCTATGCAAAGCAAGAACTAGAGCTACCAGTTTTTAAACAAGTTTCTACAACATCTTTAGGTTTCTTTTAGTTTCATTAATCTCATTAATGAAGTCCCATTTTATTATGCTTCACAAGCATCACATTTGAAACGAAATCTGCAATATAACATATATCTCATATATATAATATAAACATTCGTCTCAGGCAGTAATATGATCTCATCACAGAACATTGCAGCAGAAGAACATATATGAAATATTGGATATACTAGGACGTCCGTGTTTTCAATAGAGCCTGTATAAAACACGGATTCCACGGTCGTGATGAATAGCCAAACCCACATCCCTGACCCCTACGAGAGCGGCAAGTAACACTGCCAATTCTAGGGTTAGGAGAACCGGTCTCGACTCCTCGAGATGGTCTCCCACTGGACCCTAGAACCCGGTTACTTATGCTCCCCGCCTTGGGTCTACCTAATGCAGAAAAGTAAATAATATACAATGGTGACATCATCCTCAGCCCGGAAGTACCCCAATAAAAGAATATTACATACAAATGAATTTTACATGAATGAAAAAGAAAAACTCGCATCTCACATAAAACCCCCGGCTATTCAGACGTGACGATCCAATATAACATATCACAGCAACACATAATATCTCATATCATCAACGTAAGCAAGTATGCGTATCCCGATTGTCGTTGATGTATAGCAACGAAGCCGGCGATACACCACATACTACGCTTACGGTCACAGAAAAGAAAGTGTAAAACTACAACAGTTGGAATCCGCAACCTCTTTAGACATCGCATGCCTAACCAAATGAATTCCTTAGACTTCTCATGCCTAACATTTATAAACCCCGCATTTTAGTTTCATTATCGAAAACTCTTTTCAATATCAAGTCGGGCAATTCAACAAGATTCCCGACATCCTGATCGAATGCTCATCGCAAACTTTAGTAGACGGCCGCACCCCCGGATGCCGTCGACGAAGTGCACTAAGGCGGAACACCACTGCCGCGAGCACCCGAACGGATGCTTTTGGCGATGGGGTTCTCCTACAGTCACTTGGTCGGGGCTATGGGGCGTGGTTGTCTGTTAAGTTTACCCGGCGAGTATCCGCGTACGCTACGTGATTGCGACAGACTTTCGATCACATCAAAATTCCATAGCAACCGATCAATTTGAGACTGAACTGCTAGATTTACAACATTCAAATTAGTTATCTCATAATTACCTGTGGATTCCAAATATTGTATCACATTCCAGATAAATAGACAATGTTAAACTTTCCGATCGAATAATCAAACACCCAAGATTTCCCAAATAGCTCAACACTTGAGCGGAGTTCAAAAATATCCATCACATGCCACAGTACCGATGGTCCAGCCGTAGAAGGGTCAAGCCAACGCCTCACATGTGGCGCGCCGTACTGCCCCAAACCCTAAGGTTTAGAGGCAGTTCAAGATGGTCACATAATCGAGTTAAGGTTTGTTGTCTTCTAGAGGGTCCACCGCGTTACTTGCACGACTTAGAAAATTTCAAACTCGAGAAAAAATCTAACTTTTGAAAAAATTTCCGACTGGGGAAAAAGTGAGTTATTGATATCCGTTCGAACTTTTTAACACATTCTAAAAATTACCCGGACAAAATAAACGAAGTTAAAATATCAGATCGAATCAACGAGTCCCCAATACAACCCTATAAAACTCAACACTTGAGTGGAATTAACAAATTCCCAGAAAAAAATGTCAAGAAAGGACCTAAGAATAAATATATGAAATATTAGGGACTAAGTCCAAATTTTGGCCGCGGAACCGCCGCCAAACCCTTGGTTTGGCCGCGGTTCCGCGGTCACGTGAGCGACTTAGTGGACCATACTTCACAGTAATTCTTAGTTTTTCCTGCTTGTTTTTACGAGCATTTTTAATTCATAAAAAATCACATTTTTGAAAAATATCCAGAGAAGGGTATTCGTCGGGGTTTCCGGGTTCGATCGGACTTTAAACTTCGTTCAGACTTCGCCTAAAGCTCTAGCTTGGCTCTGATACCACTGTAGGGTTGCTAGGCACGCGCACAAGGTTCTACGAGGCATCAACCATGCCCGATTAAAATTTTAGCCGTGCCGAACAACCCAAAACCGGATCTTTAAACTAGGGTTTAGGCGAAAACAAGCATGTTAAACACTTTAACACTAAGTGAGAGGGATTACAACCTTTGTAGATCCTGTCCTTCACTTCTTAAGCTCCGTGTTGAGGTCCCTTCGCTGCGATCATCGTGTTCCGGACTCTCGAGAGGCTTCACGAAGTGAAAGATGCCGTCTTGCTTCCGATCTTCGATAACAAAGATGATCTACCTTGAAGTTTCATTAACACAAGCTAACACTCACTAAATGAAGTGACCACTCTCATCTAAAGGGCAAGGATAGATGAGAATGATGAAGTAGGATTTTTTCTCTCATTTATAATCTTTTTCTCACTCACTTTCATCACAAAAGCAAAACTAGAAAGCTTTTTCAAGAAGGAACTCAAGGAAGAAGAAGAATGAATGAATCCTTTTGTGATGAATAATGAATTATTGTAGTGGTTACAAATCTAACCAAGGGTTAAGCATGAAGGAGTTAACCCATGTAGAGAATTGACTAGAGTTAATGGTTTGGATTGGGTTAACAAAATATCTAGCTAAAAACAAAGTCAAAGCTTCATGAAGATTCATGGAAGCTTCATGCAAAAGCTAACCCTAATCCAAACCCTAACCAAGTTTAAACCCTAAACCATTGTTAAATTTGTAACCCTAACATGTTACAATATTATATATCACATATACAATATATTTTGTAACAATAGAAAATAATACAATTAACATATATCGCATATATATCAATGTATTATCCCGTGAGAAAATGAATCTTTTAGTGAGCTTCTATTAGTTAATGTAATTTAATATATCATATATATAATTATACATTAAATTATCGAATCAACACTTGATCCGACAATCCGGCTATATCGCATATAACTGACTAATACGCTGACCCGGCTATATCACATATACCCGGCCGATATCTCATATCGCGAGAATCAAATACAGTATCACATACCACATTATCCTCGGTTCCGCACATATCACATATGTGCTCCTACTCCGTTTTGCCTGAGCCAAGAAACCTATGTGTAGGACTCTAAAGAATCGTCAATACGCCGGCAGTAGGTGATGATCATATCAAACACCCACAAGCTGCAAGCGGTCAGCTAAACGTAACAGCCACCCAGGTATTGAGCGCTCAGAAGATCAACAAGCAAGCCTGTATATTCTCCTATGAATCCAATCAGTAACACTCCCCTACAGTCCGGTCTCGTCGTCTGATATGTCGCATATCTCGCCTAGGGGTGGTAAACGTCAGACCCCAGTAGCTCGATAAGTCGTGTCGATATGAGGTCTATAACAGTTCGAGAAACTACTGATAACAATTACCAGTAAATCTCAGCAACCCTGGCCAGGGATTTCCGGTTATAGCCAATCGAACACAGCACAACATCAACTCCCTATACCGGGAGAGACGAATCCCCTCCTATCGCTCATTGCCTCCATGTGATTCGGGACTGTACCCAAAAGCCACCTTTTTGCACGCCCTCTTGGACGTGGTATGATGGAAATCAAAGCACAGTGGGAATCACACAAGACTCTATGACGATCTCGGGTCAACAGACTACTCTGTACCAGTGTCACCGGAGAACTGCCATCTGACGTGAGGTATAATACCATCTGGGAGTTCTCGGTGAGTCCGTCCAGTGTACCCAGTCTCCACTGAGCACCCATACACCATCCTTGATGTCAAACACCGATGGATATGGGATCATCCATCGCCCATCATATGGGTCAAGATGCGTATACGCTAGTTTACTCTGGTGCATCGATGCCCTGTTTCGATACACCCTCGACTAGGAACAGTTATAGGATGTACTCGTCGACTACCGTGGCCCCACTAGTATGATCTCATCATAGTCCCAGTAGTCGAGTACATATCCTAAGAGCTTTATCAACATGTAAGATAGAGACAGTCAGAGTACATGTTAAGATAAAGTATAACCAGATAGCATACTATCATGTCGAACAAGAAAGTCCTCCCCATATATGTCCTAGCATCCACTACAATATACATCGTATGTACAGTAATGGCCTCTAGGGCATACATATAACTAACAAATTCGCATCATCACTATCTCATACATCCTAGCAAGTTTATGAGCTAGTTACTTCACTGAAGTAGTGAGGTTGAAGCTTCGAGCATGTTCTTTCTGTTGGGTTTCCTTAGCACCTACTTAAGAGTATGGAAGCATCACACATGCCACTTTAAAATTTAAAGAAGTGCTAAGCAAACTATCCATGAATCATTGACTAGAAATTTAGGGTAACAACACTAGTATCTCATACAGAGAACAATTAATCACTAAGTGAAAGGAATACAACCTTTGTAGTCCTCTTGTTGTGACTCCTAGGATCGTTGAGAGTTTGGAAAGGCTTGCTAGTAAGATCCTTTGTCCACGATGATCCCTCCGAAGTCCACTTCGTCCAAGCTCCTAGCTTCACTTGATCAAAGAAGATGATGAAACCAAACACTCTAAACTAATTGGCTAGATTAGAGTGGAATGATGAGGTGGTGTGTTTTCTTTAATCAAAACCCTTTCTTTTTTATTCCCTCACTCTATGGAAAACTCAAGAGAGCTTGGAGGAAGAAGAAGATGATGGCAAAAGCTTTTGTCTAAATGATAATGATAAAGCTTAAATGAAAAATAGAAAAGATAGTATATATATATTTTCTATCTCTCATTTAAACCATGGTTCAAATAATATCTAGATATTTTTTCTATTTGGGTTAAAGACCAAATGGAAACTAAACTAAGGGTTTAACCAAGGTCAAAGCAAAGAAGTGTGTAGAAAAAACCAATAATGATTTAAATTTCCATTTGCCTTTTATTATCCAAATAAAAATATGTGTGTGTGTGTGTGTGTGTGTGTGTGTGTGTGTGTGTGTTGAACCATGTAAGTCTTGTATTGCCACCAATGATGTATCATCAACCATGACACTATGCATGTATATGTCCATGCACATCAACATGTGCATACATACATGCATACATCTTCTTTAAGAAAAAGGGTTTGAATAAATAATAAAACTAAAAGTCAAATGTTAAATCAACAATTGATTTAACAATCCGGTCATATCACATATGACCCGACTAATAGAAAAACGTCCGATTAACATACGGTATCACATAGTCGTATTCAATCGGGTCCCCGCGCATATCTCATATGCACACCACATCGTTTCGCCTGGGCTAGGGAACTCCTGTATGGGACTCTAAGACTCGTCAATACGCCGGCAGTAGGTGATGATCATATCAAACACCCACAAGCCGTAAGCGGTCAGCTAAAAGTAACGGCCACCCGGGTATTGAGCGATCAGAAGAAAAACCAGCAAAGCTGTCAAAACTCCCGTCAAGCCATCTGGCAATACTTACCGTATAGTCTGGTCTCCTCGCCAGATATGTCGCATATCGAGTCTAGGGATGGTTTCGTTGACCCCAATAACTCAATAAGTCATACCGGTGTATGGCTCATAACAGATCGAGAAACTACTGATAACACTTATCAGTAAATCTCAGCAGCCCTGGCCAGGGACTTCCTGTTATAGCCAATCGAGCATAGCACAACATCAACTCCCAATACCGGGAGAGACGAAACCCCTCCTATCGCTCATTGCCTCGGGACTGTACCCAAAGTCCACCTGATTGCACGATTCAGTAGAGCCGTGGTAGGGTGGAGATCAAAGTACAGTGGGAGGACACACGAGACTCTATGACGATCTTGGGTCTACAGACTAATCTGTACCAGCGTCACCTGAGAGCTACTATCCTACGATAGATATAATACCATATAAGAGTTCTCGGCGAGTCCGTTCAGTGTACCCAATCTCCACTGAGCACCCGTATACATTCATTGGTGTCAGCACACCAGATGGATATGGGATCATCCATCGCCCATCACATGGGACAAGAATGGTATACGCTAGTCTACTCTGGAATATCGATGCCCCGTCTCGATACACCTACGACTAGGAACAATTCAAGGATATGCTTATAAACTACACGTGCCCCACTAGTATGATCCGCATCATAGTCACAATGTTAGTTATATGCATGCCCTAGAGGCCATTACTATACATGAGATGTATATTCTAGTGGATGCTTGGACATATATAGGGAGGACTTTCTTGCTCGACATGATAATATGCTATCTGGTTACTCTTTACCTTAACGTGTACACTGATTGTCTCTCTGTTACATGTTGGTAAAGCCCTTAGGATGTGTACTTGACTACCTGGATTATGATGCAGATCATACTAGTGGGGACAGAGTAGTCCATAAGTCCTTTAATGTCCCTAAGCGTGGGTGTATCGAGACAGGGCATCGATATACCAGAGTAGACTAGCGTATACCTTCTCGATCCATATAGATGGGCGATGGATGATCCCATATCCATTGGTGTTTGGCATCAGAGATGATATACGGGTGCTCAGTAGAGACTGGGTACACCGGATGGACTCGCCGAGAACTCCCAGATGGTATTATACCTTACGTCAGATGGCAGTTTTCTAGTGACACTGGTACAGGTTAGTCTATAGAACCAAGATCGTCATAGAGTCTTGTGTGATTTCCACTGTGCTTTGATTTTCACCTTACCACGTCCAAGAAGGCGTGCAAAACGGTGGTTTTTGGGTATAGTCCCGAGTCACATGGAGGCAATGAGCGATAGAAGGGGTTTCGTCTCTCCCGGTATTGGGGGTTGATGTTGCGCTATGCTCGATTGGCCATAATAGGGAAGTCCCTGGCCTGGGCTAGTTTAGAGATTTACTGGTAAGTGTTACCAGTAGTTTCTCGACCCGTTATGCGCCTCGCATCGGCATGACTTATCGGTTATTGGGGTCTGACGTTTACCACCCCTAGACTTGATATGCAGACATATCAGACGAGGAGACCGGACTGTACGGTAGTGTCACTGTCAGGATTTTTGCAAGAGTTGGAGCGGGCTTGCTTGCTGATCTTCTGATCGCTCAATACCCGTGTAGCCGTTACGTCCAGCTAGTACCGCTGACGGCTTGTGGGTGCTTGATATGATCATCACCTGCTGCCGGCGTATTGACGAGTCTTTAGAGTCCTACATAGAGGTTTTACTGGCTCAGGCAAAACGAAATAGGAGCGCATATGTGATATGTGCGGGACCGAGAATAATGCGAGTATAAGATACCGTATTCTATTCTCGCGATATTTGTATCGATCAGTTATATGCGATATAACCAGGTTACCGAATCAAGGGTTGATTCGATAAGTCGATACATTGGATGTTAGTCGGTTATATGTGATATAACCTGATTATTAAGTCAAGTGTTGATTTAATAATTTAGTGTATAATTGTATATGTGATATACTAATTTACATTAACTAACATTGGTTCACTTAAGCATTTGTTTTTCTCACTTGTGCACAACTTAATATATATGTGATATATATTTATTTGTGTTCATTTTGTATCATGGTTGTTGATACAACTTACATGGGTGTATAAGACTTATACCATACTAATTATAGTGTTAGGTTTTTATATTTAAAGTAATTCTAAAATTAGTGGATAATGAGCTCACATGCATGAAGCTTCATGAAGCTTTGGGTTGCATTGACTTAGTCTACTAGTTTTGTTTTACTTGAGATATTAATTAACCTAACCATTATAATGTAGCCATGGTTATGTCTCTACATGAGTTAATATATGATATAAACTCACCCATGGTTCACTCTCTCTCTTGATGATTAGTTTTTTCATTCTCATTTTTCTTGAGCTCATCTTCTTCCTCCTTCAAATGCTTGCTAGGGTTTGATAAAGAGAGAGAAATATAGTGAGAAAAGAAATTCTAAAGTGTACCCATTTCCTATTTCTCCATCCTCTACTAGATTACCACTTTAGTATAGGGTGTTTGCTTCACTTTGGTGAAGTGGTAGCTTGAGTTCGTATTCCCTCGACGTAGATCATCTTCGGCCTCGAAGACTTCAAGCAAAACCGTTGCCATCTTCTCATGGAGCCGTCCGAGAGTCCGGAAGCACCATGATCGCAGCAAAGGGACTACTACAAGGAGCTTATGAAGTGAAGGACCGATCTACAAAGGTTGTATTTCGTATTCACTTAGTCGTAAATGATATTTACTTTCATGTGAAACCCTAATAATCTAGCAAAGATCTTGTTTAGGGTTGTTCGATACGGCTAATTTTTTAATCGGGCATGGTTGATGCCTTGTAGAACCTTGTTAGAGTGCCTAGTAACCCTACAGTGGTATCAGAGCCTAGCTAGAGTATTAGACGACGTGTATACGAAGTTAAAACTCCGATCGAACCCCGAAACACAGACTTTGAACCCCTTTCTGGACAAATTTTAAAAATATGATTTTTTCTGCATTAATAATACTCAAAAAAATCAGCAGGGAATTCTAAGAGTTACTGTGCAAAACGACACCAAATCTCCACTAAAGCGCCGTGGAACCGCGGCCGTACCATGCCTTCTGCGGCGGTTCCGCGGCAGCACAGTAGAGTTAGGGTTAGCTTTTGGCACAGGACATCCGTAGGTATTTGTAGCTGCTTCTGGGTATTTTTAATCTGACTCAAGTGTTGAGTGTTCTGGGGATTATTTTGTAATCGATGATTCGATCGGAAAATTTAATTTCTTTTTGTTTTCCGGATAATTTAGAAAGTATTAAAATGTTCGAACGGATATCATTAACTCACTTTTTCCCGACACGAAAAACTTTCAAGTGTTGAATTTTTCTTGAGTTTAAATCTTTCGGAAAAACGTGCAAGTAACGCGATGGACCCTCTAGAATAACACAAACCTTAACTCGATTATGTGACCATCTGAACCGCCTCTAAACCTTAGGGTTTGGGGAAGTACGACGTGCCATATGTGAGGCGTTGGCTTGACCCTTTTACGGCTGGACCATCGGTACTGTGACGTATTCTGGGATTTTTGGACTCCGCTCAAGTGTTGAGCTATTTAGGAAATCTTGGGTATTTGATTATTCGATCGGAAAGTTTAATACTGTCTATTTATCTGGAATGTGATACAATATGTGGAATTCATATAGTTAGGCATGAAATGCGAAGTATGTGATATTTCAGATTTATGATGTCTAAAGTAATTGTGGATTCCAAATGTTGTAGTTTTACACTTTCTTTTGTGCCACCGTAAATGTAATATATGATATCGCCGGTTTCGTTGCTATATGTCAATGACAATTGGGATGCGCATATTTACTTACGTTGATGACATGTGATGTTATGTGTTGCTGGATATGTTATATTAGATCGTCGCGTTTCTGAATAGCCGGGGGTTTTATATGAGATGAGGGTTTTTATTTTCATTCATGTAAAATTCATTGTATGCAATATTCTTTAATTGGGGCACTTCCGGGATGAGGATGATGTCACCATTGTATATTATTTACTTTTCCGCATTAGGTAGACCCAAGGAGGAGAGCATAAGTAACCGGGTTCTAGAGTCCAGTGGGAGACCAACTCGAGGAGTCGAGTCCGGGTCTTCTAACTCTAGAATTGGAAGGGTTGCTTGCCGCTCTCGTAGGGGTCTAGGGGTGTGGGTTTGGCTATTCATCGCGACCGTGGAATCCGTGTTTTATAGAGGCTCAAAATAAAACACGGACCTCCTAGTATATCCATTATTTCATATGTTTCTTCTGTTGCGATATCTGTGATGTGATCATTTGATATGTTGTGATAGATACTGTATATAGTATATATGATATATTATATAGACGTTACTTATATTTTACACCCGCGCTAGCCCTGCCCCGCTCTGCCGTTAGTTACCTAACCTAACGGTGCATGAGGGGACATCGAGGCGAATGCGGATGGCATAAGTGTACGTTGTATTTATCTGTGATGTTTAGGTGACTTAAATGACGGGACTTCATTAATGTGATTAATGAAAGAAAAGAAACCTAAAAGATGTTGTAGAATCAAATTTTCAAAAAGGGTAGTTACAGTTTTTCCTTTGCATAGCGATATATATGATATATCCTGCACCTTATTCGACGAGGAAAGAGCCGAGATCCTTTCACCGGGAGTGACCTCTTTAGCAAAACTGGCAGATGCTACAACACTCGGTTTTTCTTTTGATTGCTTTTAGAGTTTTTGCTTTGCATAGCGATATATATGATATATCCTGCACCTTATTCCATAAGGAAAGAGCCGAGATCCCTTCACCGGGAGTGACCTCTTTAGCAAAACTAGTGAAAGCCTCAAAATCACCCCATTTCAAAATTCACTCGATTCTACAACGATATCAAGTTCATTACGCAATAGGTTTTCAGAAAAACCTGTCGTAGCCCTCCGTCATTTCAGATAAGTAGTATATAGTATTCGTGCTGCATTTGTTGGCTTTCATCAAGGTGTAGTGTACAGTAGCTATATGCTGCTTATCTGCTGCATGTGATGTGATTGGATTAGGGTAGTCATACGGCTTTGTTGGCTTTTGTCAAGGGTCGTGCGGGTGGGTTTAATTCAATCAAGAAATGTACGGGTTGAACTTGACTAGTGGGCTATGGTTTGTTGGCTTTCGTCAAGGTCATAGCACGTTAGGGGAAAAATATTATCGGGAATTTCAAGTGTTGAAATTTGCAATGAGATTGCATACCTTCTATGAGATAGTTGGATCCCGATACCCACTGCGAGTAATTGTTACTCCTGGGAGAGTTTTACACAGGACAATTAGCCGATCAAGTAGGTGTCTAGAAAGGTGTCAACGGGGTTACGCCTCTAGGAAAACGAGGTTTACTTTAATTAGGTCCGTGCGAAAGCACAGGGAACCTCCCTCAAAGTACCGACACTGGCCTAGATGAAAGATTGGCGAAATTGTAGGGTGTAATTAATCCCGGCTAGTCTTTCCTTTTAGGGTTTGAAGGAAGATTTGATAAAAACAGTGGGAGCCATCCTGATTAGATAAAAAAAATAACCAATCTGATCTTGCAAGAGCATACGCTAAAGTGTTTTCTTCTCTCTCTCTCTAGGTAGTGACCATACCATGCCTTAATCAAGATAATAATATGGATGTATTGACCGAACCCGAATGTTATACTGTGCTGGGGAACGTTGGTTCCGTTCTTTCTTATAAGAGTTATAGGACTGAACAGGATATAGGGGAATACCAGGATTCCCATGCCACCCGTATGAAGAAAGTACATGTTGATGCATTTTCTTCGGGTATGTTCGTTACAGAGAACTGTTTCTCCATTTGCTCTACGTCCTGCGTATTAGATACCTGGTCAGGATCCCATATATGTAATCAGTTACATGGGCTGAGGAAAGGTAGAGAACTTGGAGAAGGTGATAAAGACATAAGGGTTGAAAATGGTGCAATTGTTGCAGCTAGAACCGTCGGGGAATATCACCTTGTATTACCAACTGGTAATACATTGATTCTGAACGAATGCTATTACATGCCGAACCTGATATGCAACATTATATCGGTTTCTTTATTGAGTAAAGAGGGATATAATTTTGTATTACAAGATAATGTTATGAACATTTTCCTGAACTAAAAGTTGGTTGGATCAGGCACGTTGTGCAAAGGCATTTATGTTCTAAATCAATCAACAGTTCTGAGCATAACAAACACACAAAAGAGGAAGAGTTCAGAAATGAACGAATCCTTCTTGTGGCATTGTAGACTTGGTTATATCAATGCGGCACGACTAGCTGAACTTACATAAAGATGCATATTTAAATCAGTTTGAATTTACATCTTGTGAAACTTGCTAGTAATGTCACAAAGATAAGATGACCATAGCTCCGTTTACTGGAAACAGAGAAAGAGTTAATGAACTCTTGGGATTGATACATGATGATGTATGTAGGTCCCCAGTCTATACATGCCAGGACTGGTTCTTTGTACTTCATTACATTCACTGATAATCTCTCAAGATTCGGACATATGTTCCTGTTGAAACACAAGTCTGGACCTTTTGAGATATTTAATGAATATAAGTTAGAAGTAGAGAACCAAAACAGGTATAAGTATTATGTCCTTTGATGAGATCAGGAGGAGAATACTTGAGCACGGAATTCCTGGACTATTCTAAAGGAGAATGAGATTCTCTCTCAGCATTACTCCTTCGCTTACACCACAGCACGTCGGTGTATTAGGGCAGAGCAATAGCACCCTATGAGATATGGTGCGCTCTATGATGAGTACTACTGAGTTGCCTATTTCCTTTTGGGGGTTATACACTTGAGAAGCTGTATACCTATTGAATGGCATTCCAACCAAATCAGATGCCTACCACTCCATATGTGATATGGTAAGGGAAGAGCCCATCTCTTAAGTCAGTTAAGATTTGGGGTTGTCCGGCCTATGTCTAAAAGCAAAATCCGGACAGACTCGAGGCAAGGTTAGCTACAAAAAGTCCTCGTTTTTTCCAATGGGAGTCGCAAAGGAATATCTTCTACTGCACCGAGGAACAAAAGGTGTTTTGTTTCTCGGCATGCCACCTTTTTAGAAAATGAATTTATTTTGGAAACAAATTTGTGGTCATGAGGTAGAACTGGAAGGAGTTCCAGCTATACAAACTACAACTGACGATTTGGTAGAACCGGAGGATTCAATAGCTCCCAACGAACCTCAGCCTCTCCGCCGATCTGGTAGGGTTCCTCACCCACCTGAAAGATACTTTGGTTTCTCTATGACAGTGGGAGCGAGGATTGCATCATGAGATGATGACCCATCTGGTTTCGAGCAGGCCATCAAGAGTGGGGACTCTGTAAGAATGGCTGGATGCTAAGCGATCTGAGATGGAATCCATATACACCAACAAAGTATGGACTTTGGTTGCTTTATCTGAAGGGTTAAATCCCCATCAGGAGCAAGTATATCTTGAGAAGATTACTTGGTGTACATGGAAAAGTTGAGACTTTCAATGCTAGACTTGTTAAAGGTTTGCATCATTGACCAGGTGTGGATTATGATGAAACCTTTTCTAAGTACCTATGCTTAAGTCCATCCAGACCCTACTTGCCACTGCTACATACCATGACTATGATATCTGGCGGTTGAGTGTCATGACGGCTGTTCTAAATAGTTATTTAGAAAGGAACGTCTATAAGGACACAGCCAGAGGGCTTCGTAGACAGTGGGAGCAGCGGAAACGTATGCAAGTTGCTTTACAGGTTAAAGCAGGCATCGCGGAGTTGGAACATCTGTTTTGATGTGGTAGTCAAAGCGTTTGACTTCATCAAAGTGGTAGATGAACCTTGTATATACAAAAGGGTAGTAGAGAGTAAGGTCGTCTTCCTCGTATTGTACGTGGATGACATACTATTGTAAGGAAAGGAGTTTCCTATGCTACGCTCGGTCAATCTCCTCTTATCACAAGGATTCTCCATATAGGATCAAGGTGATACCTCATATATCCAGGTTTTTGAATCTATGAAATAGATCTATGTGGATGTTAGGACCTTCACTAGGTGTAGTGAAATGGTATCAATCGATCCTGGGCAGAATCACAGGATAGCTTCCAAGGTGATAAGGTCGACTGAATGTTAGTCACAGGCATTGTCTTTACCTTCAGTATAGGGACGGTATGTTGGAAGAGTTCCAAGCTAGATACCGTGGCATACTAGACGATAAAGGCTGGATACATCGCTACCAAAGATGCTACCAAAGAGGCAGTCTGGGTGTATATTAGTTCATGAGATTAACTTCGTTCCTACCATTGTGAGACAATGGAGTTGTGTCTTATGCCTAGGAACGCCCGTCCCATCAGTGATCCAGACATATTCTAAGGCAGTGTCACCTGATCATGGAGATGGTTGATCTCCAGGGGATCGAGGTCAGGAGAGTAGACTCAGAGGACAACACGGCGGATCCACTCACAAAGGCCTTTTCCCAGAGAGAGACTTTTATGGGATGGTTGAGTATGAGATACTACAACCACTGTTATCAGATGGTCCTAGTGCAAGTGGGAGATTGTTAGTTATATGTATGCCCTAGAGGCCATTACTATACATGAGATGTATATTCTAGTGGATGCTTGGACATATATAGGGAGGACTTTCTTGCTCGACATGATAGTATGCTATCTGGTTACTCTTTACCTTAACATGTACACTGATTGTCTCTCTGTTACATGTTGGTAAAGCCCTTAGCATGTGTACTTGACTACTTGGACTATGATGCAGATCATACTAGTGGGGACAGAGTAGTCCATAAGTACATCCTTTAATGTCCCTAGTCGTGGGTGTATCGAGACAGGGCATCAATATACCAGAGTAGACTAGCGTATACCTTCTGATCCATATAGATGGACGATGGATGATCCCATATCCATTGGTGTTTGACATCAGAGATGATATACGGGTGCTCAGTAGAGACTGGGTACACTGGATGGACTCACCGAGAACTCCCAGATGGTATTATACCTCACGTCAGATGGCAATTCTCTGGTGACACTGGTACAGGTTAGTCTGTAGACCCGAGATCGTCATAGAGTCTTGTGTGATTCCCACTGTGCTTTGATTTCCACCTTACCACGTCCAAGAGGGCATGCAAAACGGTGGTGTTTGGGTACAGTCCCGAGTCACATGGAGGAAATGAGCGATAAGAGGGGTTTCGTCTCTCCCGATATTGGGGGTTGATGTTGCGCTATGTTCGATTGGCCATAACAGGAAAGTCCCTGGCCAGGGATGGTTTAGAGATTTACTGGTAAGTGTTACCAGTAGTTTCTCGACCTGTTATGCGCCTCGTATCGGCATGACTTATCAGTTATTGGGGGTCTGACGTTTACCACCCCTAGACTTGATATGCGACATATCAGACGAGGAGACCGGACTGTACGGTAGTGTCACTGTCAGGCTTTTTGCAGGAGTTAGAGCGGGCTTGCTTGCTGATCTTCTGATCGCTCAATACCCGGGTAGCCGTTACGTCCAGCTAGTACCGCTGACGGCTTGTGGGTGCTTGATATGATCATCACCTACGGCCGGCGTATTGACGAGTCTTTAGAGTTCTACATAGAGGTTTTACTGGCTCAGGCAAAACGAAATAGGAGCGCATATGTGATATGTGCGGGACCGAGAATAATGCGAGTATAAGATACCGTATTCTATTCTCGCGATGTTTGTATCGATCGGTTATATGCGATATAACGAGGTTACCGAATCAAGGGTTGATTCGATAAGTCGATACATTGGATGTTAGTCGGTTATATGTGATATAACCGGATTATTAAGTCAAGTGTTGATTTAATAATTTAGTGTATAATTGTATATGTGATATACTAATTTACATTAACTAACATTGGTTCACTTAAGCATTTGTTTTTCTCACTTGTGCACAACTTAATATATATGTGATATATATTTATTTGTGTTCATTTTGTATCATGGTTGTTGATACAACTTACATGAGTGTATAAGACTTATACCATACTAATTATAGTAGTAGGTTTTATATTTAAAGTAATTCTAAAATTAGTGGATAATGAGCTCACATGCATGAAGCTTCATGAGGCTTTGGGTTGCATTGACTTAGTCTACTAGTTTTGTTTTACTTGAGATATTAATTAACCTAACCATTATAATGTAGCCATGGTTATGTCTCTACATGAGTTAATATATGATATAAACTCACCCATGGTTCACTCTCTCTCTTGATGATTACTTTTTTCATTCTCATTTTTCTTGAGCTCATCTTCTTCCTCCTTCAAATGCTTGCTAGGGTTTGATAAAGAGAGAGAAATATAGTGAGAAAAGAAATTCTAAAGTATACCCATTTCCTATTTCTTCATCCTCTACTAGATTACCACTTTAGTATAGGGTGTTTGCTTCACTTTGGTGAAGTGGTAGCTTGAGTTCGTATTCCCTCGACGTAGATCATCTTCGGCCTCGAAGACTTCAAGCAAAACCGTTGCCATCTTCTCATGGAGCCGTCCGAGAGTCCGGAAGCACCATGATCGCAGCAAAGGGACTACTACAAGGAGCTTATGAAGTGAAGGACTGATCTACAAAGGTTGTATTTCGTATTCACTTAGTCGTAAATGATATTTACTTGCATGTGAAACCCTAATAATCTAGCAAAGATCTTGTTTAGGGTTGTTCGACATGGCTAATTTTTTAATCGGGCATGGTTGATGCCTTGTAGAACCTTGTTAGAGTGCCTAGTAACCCTACACACAGTGGTCAAGCAAATATCCAGAAGGCTTTATCAACATGTGCAAATGAATAAAAGCATGATCAAATCAACATGTCTGATAAAGTAAACCAGATAGCATACTATCATGTCGAGCAAGAAAGTAATCTATATATATACATGTCCAAGCATCCACTATACATATAATGGCCTCTAGGGCATACATATATCCAACTATCTCCCACTTGCACTAAGTCCAATTATTGGCGTATCTCATACCCAACATCTCAAAAAGTCGCTCATGCTGCGGCTGTGGAAGGGCCTTGGTGAGTGGATCCGCTGTGTTATTCTTTGTATCAACTCTCCAAATCTCGATCTCTTGGTGATCTACAATCTCCTGGATCAAATGATATCGCCTGAGGATGTGTCTGGATTTTTTATGGGACCTTGGTTCTTTGGCTAACGCCATAGCCCTATTGTTATCACAATACAATGGTATTGGATTAACAATGGTTGGAACTACTCCAAGTTCCGCGACGAACTTCCTCATCCAGACGGCTTCCTTAGCAGCATCATTTGCAGCAATATACTCAGCTTCCATCGTGGAATCTGCAACGGTATCCTGTTTGGAACTCTTTCAACTCACCGCCCCTCTATTGAGGGTAAATACAAACCCTAAGATAGATTTGTTGTCATCCTTATCACTTTGGAAGCTGGAATCGGTAAAGGCCTCCATTTGGAGATCCCCGTTACCATACACCAAGAACTATTCTTTAGTCCTTCGTAAGTACTTAAGAATGTTCTTCACTGCTATCCAATGTTTCTCCCCTGGGTTTGATTGATACCTGCTTACTGCAGCTAGTGCATAAGCTACATCAGGGCGAGTACATAGCATCGCATACATTATAGATCCTATGGCTGAAGCGTAGGGTATAATGCTCATGCGAGCTCTCTCTTCATTAGTCTTCGGACAAAAGTCTTTGGAGAGAGTGATTCTATGGAAAGCGGGCAAGGCACCACGCTTAGAATCTTCCATACTAAACCTTTTTAGGATGGTGTCAATGTACTTTGATTGGGACAATCCCAATAACCTCTTGGATCTATCTCTGTAGATCCTTATGCCCAAAATACACGAGGCATCACCCAGGTCCTTCATGGAGAACCTTTGTGATAAGAATAGTTTGACCGATTGTAGCATATGAATATCATTTCCTATCAAGAGAATGTCATCCACGTACAATACGAGGAATGTGACAGTACTCCCTACAATCTTCTTATAAATGCATGGTTCATCTATATTTTTGATAAAATCAAACTCTTTGATTGTATCATCAAAGCAGATGTTCCAGCTCCGACAGGCCTGCTTTAATCCATAAATGGATTTAAGCAACCTACATTCTTTCCCGCTGCTCCCACTGTCAATGAAGCCCTCTGGCTGATCCATAAAAACGCATTCTTCTAAATCACCATTTAGAAATGCAGTTTTAACGTCCATCTGCCAGATTTCATAACCGTAGTGAGCAGCAATAGCAAGTAGGATCCGAATGGATTTAAGCATTGCTACTGGAGAGAAAGTTTCATCATAGTCCAATCCTGGTCTTTGACGAAACCTTTCGCTACAAGCCTTGCTTTAAAGGTCTCTACCTGTCCATCTACACCAATCTTTCTCTTAAAGATCCATTTGCACCCAACGGATTTTATCCCAAGAGGTGCAACGTCCAAAGTCCATACTTTGTTGGTGTACATGGACTCCATTTCGGATATCACGGCTTCCAGCCACTTCACAGAGTCACCACTCGTGATAGCTTGCTGAAAACTAGTAGGGTCATCATCATCCATGATGCAATCTACTCTATCACCATCAATGAGAAACCCATAGTATCTCTCTGGTGGGCGAGAAGTTCTACTAGATCTCCGGAGCGGCTGAGGTTCTTGAAGTTCTACTGCAACATCAGTTTCAACCAATTCGTCCTGAGTAATTTGTGTCTCTAGAACCTCTTCTAGTTCTACCGTATTGCCATAAGTACTATTTGTAAAGATTTCATTTTCCAAAAATGTGGCATGTTGAGAAACAAACACCTTTTGTTCCTCCTTGTGGTAGAATAGATATCCATATGAATGTTTTGGATATCCCACAAATTTACACATGACTGATCGTATCTCGAGTTTGTCTGGATTCTGCTTTTTAACAAAAGCCGGACAACCCCAAATCCTAACTCTTTTAAGAGATGGTCTCTTTCCACTCCATATCTCATATGGAGTGGTAGACACGGTCTTGGTTGGAACCCTGTTTCACAGATACATTGCTGTCTCCAATGCATGCCCCCAAAAGGAAAGCGGTAACTCAGCATCACACATCATGGACCGCACCATATCTAATAGGGTACGATTCCTCCGTTCTGACACACCATTGTGCTATGGTGTGTAAGGATGAGTGAGCTGAGAGAGAATCCCATTCTCTTTTAAGAAGTCTGAAAACTCTGTACTTAAATACACTCCACCTCGATCCGATCGAAGTTTCTTGATGCTCAAGCATGTTTGTTTTTCTACTTCAAGTTTATACTCCTTGAATTTCTCAAAAGCTTCGGGTTTGTGCTTTAACAAAAACACGTGTCCGAATCTTGAAAAATCATCAGTAAAAGTTATGAAGTATGAAAAACCATCTCGTGCATGTGTAGACATTGGTCCGCATACATCACTATGTATGAGGCTTAAGAGTTCCACAGCTCTTTCTCCGTGTCCAGTAAACGGATTTTTGGTCATTTTTCCTTTGATACAAGACTGGCAAGTCATATAAGATTTATATTCAAAAGGATTCAAATATCCATCTTTATGTAGCTTATTTAGTCTTGTTTCATTAATATGACCAAGTCTACAATGCCAAAGAAAAGCTTCATTTATATCTGAAAATTTTCTTTTATTAGTATGTTGTATATTGAAAACTGTATGTTGGTTCAGGACGTAAATATCGTTATTTAGTGTACCATACCCAATCAACTCTTGATTCAAGTTAATGTTCATAACATTATTTTGCAACACAAAATGATATCTTTCATTGTCCAACAAAGAAACGGATATTATATTACATAGCATACTAGGTACAAAATAACAAGGGTTCAAAACCAAAATACAACCCGAAGGCAACCCCAGATGATACTCTCCTACGGATACAGCATGTACATTGGAACCATTTCCAACCCGCAGAGTATGGTCTCCAGTCTTCAAAACTCTACCGTTTCTCAACCCTTGCATACAATTGCAGATGTGAGAACCAGAACCGGTATCTAATACCCAAGATGCAAAGTTAATTGAAAAACAGTTCTCAGTTACAAACACACCTGAAGCGGAAGCATCAGCATGCTTCTTCTTCTTGAGATCAACAAGATACACAGCACAGTTGCATTTCCAATGTCCTGACTTGTGGCAGTAAAAAAAATTCTCCTTTTCCACTTCCCGCGGCCCCAGATATTTTTTTTCCCTTCGCCTTTTAACTCTACCTTTCGGTTTGATGGACTTCTTCTTCTTCTTTCCCTTGCCTTAGCTTTTGGGATAGAAGAGGAAGATGGCCCAGCAAGAAGAGCGGGAGTCTTCGTTGTCTTAAGCGTGCTCTCTGCACTTCTCAACATATTGAGAAGTTCAGGCAATGATTTCTCCAAATCGTTCATATTGAAATTCACTATAAACGGAGCAAAGGCGGGGATGAGAGACTGCAGAAAAATATCTGTATATTGCTCATTATCCATTGTCCATCCCAATTCCTCGAGTTCTACTATAAGACCAATCATCTTCAAAACATGTTCTCTTACTGACGCGCCAGGGGACATTCGCATCTGAAACAACTTTCGAGATGCCTCGTAGCGTAGAGTACGAGATTGCTCTTCATACAACTCCTTTGTATGAAGAAAGATGGATTGCACATCCATCTTCTTGTGCTGTTTTTTATGGATATTGTCCATAAAAGCAAGCGCGAGGCACTTGGCCGTGTTGCAATCAATATCCCATGTTTTCGGATCTCCCTATCCAAAACGGATGATTCAGGTCCTGGGACGGGTGGGGCTTTGGTAGTAAGGACATATTATACTTTATCATATGTGAGTGCAATGTTCAAGTTCCTCAACCATTCTTTATAATTCAGCCCTGTCAGTTTGTTTTTCTCTAAAAAGAAGCTTAAGTCCCGTCATCAGTATCTGCCATTAGGAGAGAGAAAAGAATACACTCAGCGAAATGGCCTTGCAAAGAATTAGATTGGTTATTATTTTATCTAATTGATGTATCCCACTGCTTTTATCAAATTTTCTTTCAAAACCTTAAAAGAAAACTAGCCAGGATTAATTACATTCTACAGTTTTGCTAACCGGTCAGACAGGCCATTGTCGGTACTTTGAGGGAGGTTCCCCGTGCTTTCGCACGGACCTAATTAAAATAAACCTCATTTTCCCAGAGGTCATACCCCGTTGACACCTTTCTAGACACCTACTGGATTAGCTAATTGCAAAGTGCAAAACTCTCATGGGAGTAACTCTTACTCACTGTGGGATCGGGATCCAACTATCATATAGATGGTATCCAATCTCATTGCAAATTTCAACTCTTGAAACCCCCGATATGGTTTTTACCCCTAGTTACTTATGACCTTGGTTATGGTCAACATATCATAAGCACTAGCCAAGTTCTACCGTCATTTCGAGATTAACTAGATGCACCCATATGATCCTTGACTATGATCAACATAATCACATGAATGTCCTAATTGATTGCATCATATACTTTGTAGGAAGACATCACTTAGCTACCGTACACTACGCCTTGACTATAATCAACATACGTAGCACGAATACTAAGTACTCTGCTTCCTAAAATGACGGAGGGTTATGGATGGTTTTTATGAAAACCTTTAACGCTTTGAACTTGATCTTGTTGTAGAATCAAAACAGTTTAGAAAATGAGTGGCTTAAGCTCCGCATCTTTTGAAACTTGCTTTTTTCATAAAAAGGCCGAGTGTGTTTCAAATCCGATTCTACAACATCTTTAGGTTTCCTTTTCTTTACATTAATCTTATTAATGTAGTCCCATCATTTAAGTTCCTAAGCCATCACAGAAAAGAAACAAAAGTAGAACGTATACTTATACCATCCGCATTCGCCACAGTGTCCCGTTATGCACCGTTAAGTTACTTAACTAACGGCACAACGGGGCGAGGCTAGTGCGGGTGTAAAATATAAGCAACGTTTATTATATATCATATATATAAAAATATTCCATTCGTCTCAGATACTAAGTAATCGCATTACAAAATATCAACAGTAGAAGCACATATGAAAATAAAAAAGGATATCTAGGAGGTCCGTATTTTGTATTCAGCCAGCAATAGAAAATACGGATTCCATGGTCACGATGAATAGCCAAGCCCACACCCCTAGACCCCTACGAGAGCGGCAAGTGACCCTGCCCAATTCTAGAGTTTAAGAGACCCGGTCTCGACTCCTCGAGATGGCCTCCCACTGAACCCTAGAACCTGGTCACTTGTGCTCCCCATCTTGGGTCTATCCTAATGCGGAAAAGTAAATAATATACAATAATGGTGACATCATCCTTGTAGGGTTGTATAGCACGACAACAAGGTTTAGCAAGGCATCACTCATGCCATTTTATAAAAATTCGGGGTGCTATGTAACCCTAACCAAGATCTTAACTAGAGAATTAGGGTAAACAATACAAGTAAACAACTTTACTTCTAAGAGTTGGGGATTACAAACTTTGTAGTCCGTTCCTTCACTTCATAAGCTCCATGTTGAAGTCCCTTCGCTGCAATCATCAAGTTCCCGGACTCTAGAGAGGCTCCATGAAGAGAAAGATGCAAGCTTGCTTCCAATCTTCAACAACTAAGATGATCTATCTTGAAGAAACTCAAACCAAGCTCTTGCTTCACTAATCAAGTATTAGCAAAGGAAACACCCTAATCTAAGTGGCTAGAATAGATGAGGATGATGAAGTAGGAATTTAGCTCTCTTTTGTTTTCAATTTCTCACTTTATTTCATCACATCATAAAAAGCTAGAAAGCTTTTTTCAAGAGGAAGAAGAAGAAGAAGAATTTCTTTTGTGATGAATAATGAATTGTTGTGTGAGGTTAGAATTGCAACCATGGGTTAAAGAATGATAAAGTTAACCCTTGTAGAGAATAAACTAGAGGCTAAGGTTTGGGTTGGGTTAATAAATATCAACACAAAATATCTAAGCTAAAGATAAAAGAAAGCTTCATGAAGCTTCATGAAAAAGCTAACCCAAATCCAAACCCTAACTTGTTTAAACTCCACAAAGCATGTTGCATTTGTAACCCTAACTTATTACAATATTATATATCACATATACAATATATTTTGTAACAAAAGAAAATAATACAATTAATATATATCGCATATATATCAATGTATTATCCATGTGAGAAAAAGAATCTTTAAGTGAGCTTATATTAGTTAATGTAATGTAATATATCAAATATATAATTATACATTAAATTATCAAATCAACACTTGATCCGATAATCCGGCTATTTCACAAATAACCGACTAATATAATATGTATCAGTTCATCGAATCAACACTTGATCCGATGACCCGGCTATATCACATATACCCGGCCGATATCATATATCGCGAGAATCTAATACGTTATCGCATGCACGTATTATTCTCGGTCTCGCACATATCACATATGTGCTCTTACTCCATTTTGCCTGAGCTAGGAAACCTCTGTGTAGGACTCTAAAGAATCGTCAATATGCCGGCAGTAGGTGATGATCATATCAAAACACCCACAAGCTGCAAGAGGTCAGCTAAACGTAACAGCCACCCGTGTATTGAGCAATCAGAAGATCAACAAGCAAGCCTGTACATTCTCCTGCGAATCCAATCAGTAACACTCCCGTACAGTCCGGTCTCTTCGTCTGATATGTCGCATATCTAGTCTAAGGGTGGTTAACGTCAGACCCCAGTAACCGATAAGTCATGTCGATATGAGGTCCATAACAGTTCGAGAAACTACTAATAACACTTACCAGTAAATCTCAGCAACCCTGGCTAGGGATTTCCAGTTATAGCAAATCGAACACAGCGCCACATCAACTCCCTATATCGGGACAGACGAAACCCCTCCTATCGCTCATTACCTCCATGTGATTCGGGACTGTACCCAAAAGCCACCATTTTGCATGCCCTCTTTGACGTGGTATGATGGAAATCAAAGCACAGTGGGAATCACACAAGATTTTATGACGATCTCGGGTCTACAGAGTAACCTGTACCAGTGTCACCAGAGAACTGCCATCTGACGTGAGGTATAATACCATCTGGGAGTTCTCGGCGAGTCCGTCCAGTGTACCCAGTCTCCACTGAGCACCCGTATACTATCTCTGATGTTAAACATCAATGGATATGGGATCATCCATCGCTCATCTACATGGGTCAAGAAGCATAGGCTTGTCTACTCTGGTATATTGATGCCCTGTCTCGATACACCCGCGACTAGGAACATTTGAAGGATGTACTTAGCGACTACACTGTCCCCACTAGTATGATCTGCATCATAGTCCTGGTAGTCAAGTACTCATCCTAAGGGCTTTGTCAACATGTAACATAGAGACTGTCACGCCCCGCTTCCCAAAATACGGAAAACGAGGGATGACTAGGCCAGCCATGCTCCTACGGTCAAGGAATCATCCCGCCGTAGTCACACTTCGGCTTCTAGCATTACATGGTAAGCAGTAAATAAAGCACAGTAGTAAAGGAAATTACATCACTAAATTATTACATTAAAATCTATTGTTCACAAATTACAAATAACAAGAATAGTTACTAACCAAGTTCAATTTCACGATCTCTTTTATGGAAAGCAGTAAAGAAAGAAAGTACAGCAGACTATAGATCCGTCAACTCGAAAGATAGATCCGTCTTCTGCGCTGGTCTTTCCACGGGATCTGAGCATGCATACTCAGGTCGTCAGAGCGACACAATAACAATATTATTATAAGAAGATGAAACAGGTAAAAGAGGTAATAACAGTGAAAGTACAATGCGAGTAATCACTATGTCACTATATGATGCAAATTATGATCTGTGTCCCTATCGGTCTCTAGGTCGTGTTTGAAATCGCATAGTGGAAAGGAGGATCATGTTTAACAGGAGTCTCGTACATACCCGAGACAACGGCCCACATGCCCAGGACATAACCCTGTCAGCCGGATCGCTAGATCCTACCTAATATATATATCGCTGCTCGAATGATCATCCTCTAAAACACGGTCCCGCTAAATACGATTCTCTTTCCACTTCGATTTCCCCTTTATCCCCAGGTTTACACTATTTATGATCTTGATTTAGTCGTGTACAAGTATACCAATGGTACGGTTTTATCACTGTTCACTGTATCAATCACTGTCACGAATATTCACTTCCCATTGGTGTACTCGTCACTCCTAAACCAACATCAATCACGCACGATAATGCAATGTCCACTGATTCTAACACGCACTAACACTAAGTATATGGCAAATGGAGTATGATATATGTATGTATGCCATTAACAAGCTAAGTATGTTATGAACCAATGTGCACGTCATTAACTTACAAAAATTGCATAAATTCATATATTTAGAATTCAATGAAATGATACAAATACGATAAATAGAACACTCAGTCAGCAATTCATCAAAATTAGTTTCAGTTCAATCGGGTTTCCGATATTCAAGATACAGCTGTTTCATTTTAAGTGCTCGCGGCTGGAAATTCAGTTTCTGAACTGAACGTCCGTTTCGCGACACGAATTGCACCCAGTTGGGTTCAGAATTTAGCGATGCTACAGTTGAATAAAATCTAGGGTTTTTGATAGGGTATTCAACGCAATAGACGGATCCTCAATCGCGCCTGTACGTCGAAAGTTATACACAGTTTAACATTAGTATGTCACTTCTGAATCTGTTCTGGACAGTTATACGTTCTGCCCTTTTTATCTACAAATTAAATAGAAAACGGCAATGAAATGGAATGAAACCACTTGTTTTGTTTAGACAACGGATCCATCTTTAATCCACTGCAGAGTTCCGTAACATACGAATTCAGGAAACAAAGTGACACACATTGACAGTAAACAGTAATCAGAGTCGCTCTGGACTGCAGTCTAGAGTCGCACTCCGATCTAAATATCGTCGCAGTTACAGTACAGAAAACATTAGAAGTTTACATAGAGTTAAAGTTAGTCGAGTCGGCTTCGATTTAAGCCCTCGAACGCATCTTTCCAGTATGTACATAATTTACAGTGATTTTAATCATTTTCAGATACAGGAAATTTCTAGTTTTATCGGTATATTTGGGGGTATTCATTTTAGTCACTAACATTCGTATTTTCCAGTAAGATTTTTACATGAAAATCATCACTACAAGAGCCAACACAGACAATTTAATTCCGTCAACTTAGGCAAGTATTTTCATTGGGGCCTAGCATCGAACACATACGTCACTAAACTTTATCGGGAAAAGGAATTTCATAACTTATCTGTTTGAATTTGTAATACGAGTAGATTAGCATGTAGCAAGTAAACTACTTGCCTGAAAATGTCTCGGGGTTGCACGGCAGCAGCGGCGTCACGAACGCGCGATGAACGGCGTGAATCGATTTGCGCGAGCTTGGCTCGCGATACGGATTTGATGTCGGAGTTACCCGGAGCCGTTGCACGGTCACTGGAAGTTCAGGGGTGCTCAGTGGTCCTCTGCGAGTGCACTGGGGTCGACGACGGTCGGCGGCGGCGTTCCGGCGATGAGCAAGAGGGTGTCGGGTTGTGTGTGTGGGTTTTTGGGTTTTGTATTCATTTGAAGAGAGAGAGAGAGATAGTGGCTTGGGCTTGGAAGTTGTGGAGGCGTTGGTGATGATGCCGATGACGAGGAGGGTGCAGGGGGTCGACGATGGGGTGAGAAGCTCACCGGCGTCGAGGGCAGGTGGTGGTCGAGCTCGGGTGTAGTGAGTTGGGAGTGCAGAGGAGTCGATTGGTGGGTGCAAGGGCTCGTGAGGAGTGAGTTGAGTGTGAGGGAGGAAGTATGGGGTCGCCGAGGGGGTTGTCGTCGTCGGAGGGGGTCGAGTGGAGTTGGGTGCTCGGTGGGGTTAATAGGTTTTCGAGAGAGAGAGAGGTGAGGAATTTGGAAAATGAGAGAGGAACGAGGGTGTGAGGGAGATAAGGGAGACGAGAGGTGCGCGTCGTGGGGGTAACGGCGCACGAGCGGGGGCGTGGGCGTGGGTGCGAGCTGCAGTGAAGGAGGCGGATCGCGAAATGAAGAGGTGAGCGGGAAAAGAGGGAGTTAGCCGTTGGGGAAGGAGAAATAATAGGAGCGGGTCGGGTTGGCTAGGGAAAACGGGCGTGGGCTTTGGGCCGGGGTTTTTAATTTAAAGAATTTCTTTTTAATGTTCGTGGGCTGAGGAGAAGAGTGGGCTGGGGTTAATTTCTTTAATATTTTATTTGTTTTGAGTGGGCTGAGGATAAGGAAAAATAAAGAATTTGGGAATGGGCTGGGGTTTTATAGTAGGCTTAGGTGTTAATTGGAAATAAATCTAGGGTTTTGATTAAGTTAAATATTGAAACTCGAGTAACCAATTACAAACGAAAAATACGAGGAAAAATCGGGAGATAAACGGGATTAGGAAAATACAGGAAAATTTTATAGTTGGGGAACGGGGATTTACAGAGACTATCAGAGTACATGTTAAGATAAAGAGCAACAAGATAGCATATTATCATGTTGAGCAAGAAAGTCCTCTATATATATGTCCAAGCATCCACTACAATATACATCGCATGTACAGTAATGGCCTCTAGGGCATACATATTACTAACAATCTCCCACTTGCACTAGGGACATCTGTTGTAGTATCTCATACCCAACAATCAGCTGTAGTTGAAGTATCTCATACTTAACCATCACATAAAAGTCTCTACGGGGAAATAGGCCTTTGTGAGTGGATCCGCACAGTTGTCCTCTGTGTCTACTCTCCTAACCTCGATCTCCCTGGAGATCAACCATCTCCATGATCAGGTGATATTGCCTTAGAATATGTCTGGATCATAGATGGGACGGGGTTTCCTAGGCAAAAGCCAAAACTCCATTGTCACACAATGGTAGGAACGAAGTTCATCTCATGAACTAGTGTACATCCAGACTATTTCTTTGGTAGCATCCTTGGTAGTGATTTATCCTGCCTTTATCGTCTAGTATGTCACGGTATCTAGCGTGGAACTCTTCCAACATACCGTCCCTCCACCGAGGGTAAAGACAATGCATGTGACTGACATTCAGTCGACCTTACCACCCTGGAAGCTTTCCAGTGATTCTCCCCAGGATCGATTGATACCATCTCACTACATCTAGTGAGAATCCTAACATCCAATTAGATCTATCTCATAGATCCAAAACCAGGATTTATGAGGTATCACCTTGATCCTATATAGAGAATCCTTGTGATAAGAGGAGATTGACCGAGTGTAGCATAGGAAACTCCTTTCCTATCAAGAGTATGTCATCCACGTACAATACGAGGATCACCACCATACTCTCTACTACCTTTTTGTATATACAAGGTTCATCTACCATTTTGATGAAGTCAAACTCTTTGACTACCACATCAAAACAGACGTTCCAACTCCGCGATGCCTGTTTTATCCCATAAAACAGCTTGCACACGTTTCCGCTGCTCCTACTGTCTACGAAGCCCTCTGGCTTTGTACTTTTAGATGCACTCTTCTAAATCACTATTTAGAAAATTAGTCATGACACCCAACCGCCAGATATCGTAGTTATGGTATGTAGCAATTGCAAGTAGGATCTGGATGGACTTAAGCATAGCTTTGAAAGTCTCAACTTTTCCATGTACACCAAGTAATCTTCTCAAGATATACTTGCTTCTGATGGGGATTTAACCCTTCAGATAAAGCAACCAAAGTCCATACTTTGTTGGTGTACATAGATTCCATCTCAGATCACTAAGCATCCAGCCATTCTTACAGAGTCCCCACTCTTGATGGCCTGCTCGAAACAAGTTGGGTCATCATCTTATGATGCAATCCTCGCTCCCACTGTCATAGAGAAACTGAAGTATCTCTCAGGTGGATGAGGAACCCTACTAGATCGGCGGAGAGGCTGAGGTTCGTTAGAAACTATTGAATCCTTCGGGTTTACCAAATCATTAGCTGCAGTTTGTATAGCTGGAACCTTTTCCAGTTCTACCTCATGACCACTAATTTCTTCACAAGAAATTCCTTTTCCAAAAGGTGGCATGCTGAGAAACAAAACACCTTTTGCTCCCCAGTTTGGTAGAAGATATCCCCTGCGAATGCTTGGGATATCCAACAAACTTCCACAGAACTAACCTTGCCTCGAGTTTGTCCGGATTTTGCTTTGGACAACCCCAAATCTTAACATCCTTAAGAGATGGGCTCTTTCTATACCATATCACATATGGAGTGGTAGGCACCTGATTTGGTTGGAACCCTATTTAATAGGTATGCAGCTTCTCAAATGCATAACCCCCAAAAGGAAATAGGTAACTCAGTAGTATTCATCATAGAGCACACATTATCACATAAGGTGTGATTGCTCCGTCCCGATGTACCAATGTACTGTGGTGTATACGGAGGAGTAATGCTGAGAGAGAATCTCATTCTCCTTTAGAATAGTCCAGGAATCCCGTGCACTAGTATTCTCCTCTCTGATCTCATCAAAGGACATAATATTTATACCCGTTTTGGTTCTCTACTTCTGAAGTACAAAGAACCAGTCCTGGCATGTGTAGACATGGGACCTCATACATCATCATGTATCAATCCCAAGAGTCCACTAACTCTTTTTCTGTTTCCAATAAACAGAGCTATGGTCATCTTATCTTTGTAACATGACTGACAAGTTTCACAAGATGTAAATTCAAACTAATTTAAATATGCATCTAAATGTAACTTCAGCTAGTCGGGTCACATTGATATGACCTAGTCTACAATACCTCAAGAAGGATTCATTCATTTCTGAACTCTTCCTCTTGTGTGTGTTCTGTATATTAAGAACTGTGGTTTGATTTAGAACGTCTATGCTTTTAGATAACGTGCCTGAACTGATCAACTCTTGATATAGAAAATGTTCAAAACATTATCCAACAATACAAAATTATATCTTTCTTTATTAAATAAAGATACTGATATGATGTTGTAAATCAGGTTCGGTATCTAACAACATTCGTTCAGAATCAATGTATTTTTTAATACAGGGTGATAACTGTCAACAGACTTGGCTGCAACACTTACACCATTTTTTAACTTTTAAAACTTATCACCCTCTCTCAGTTCTTTGTAATGAACACACCCGAAGATGATGCATCATCATACACTTTCTTCGTTTGGGTGGTACGGGAATTCTGGTAATCCCCTATTTTCTGCTCGGTCTTATAACATTTATAAGTTGGAGCGGGACCAACGTTTCCTAGCGCGGTATAACAAGCGGGCTCAGTCAATACATCCATAATTTTTATCTTGATTAAGGCGTGACATGGTCGCTACCTGGATAGAGAGAGAAGAAAACACTCTGCGTGCGCTTTTGCAAGATTAGATTTGGTTATTAATATATCTAATCAGGATGGCTCCCACTGTTTTAATCAAATCTTCCTTCAAACCCTAAAAGGAAAGACTGGCCGGGATTAATTACACGCTACAAGTTCTCCAATCTTTTAGCCAGGCTAGTGCCGGTACTTTGAGGGAGGTTCCCCGTGCTTTCGCACGGACCTAATTAAAGTAAACCTCGTTTTCCCAGAGGCTTAACCACGTTGACACCTTTCTAGACACTTACTTGATCGGCTAATTGTAATGTATAAAACTCTCCCAGGAGTAACTCTTACTCGCAGCGGGTATCGGGATCCAACTATCTCATAGGAGGTATGCAATCTCATTGCAAATTTCAACACTTGAAATTCCCGATAAAGCTTTTACCCCTAGTGACTTATGACCTTAACTATGGTCAACAAATCATAAGCACTAGTCAAGTTCTACCCGTCATTTCTTGATTAATTAGACCCATCCACATGACCCTTAACTATGGTCAACAAAGTCATATGACTGTCCTAATTAATCACATCATATGCTATATAGGAAAACATCACTCAGCTACCGTACACTGCGCCTTAACTATAGTCAACAAACGCAACACGAATACTAAGTACTCTATTTCTAAAATGACGGAGGGTTACGCAGGTTTTTCAGAAAACCATGAGCGTAATGAACTTGATATCATTGTAGAAACAAGTGATTTTTATAAAAGGAGTGTTTTTGAGGCTTTTACTAGTTTTGCTAAAGAGGTCACTCCCGGTGAAGGGATCTCGGCTCTTTCCTTATTGAATAAGGTGCAGGATATTTCGCAAATACCGCTATGCAAAGAAAAAACTATAGAAGCAATCAAAAGACAAACCGTGTTTGTAGCATCTGCTAGTTTTCACTAAAGAGGTCACTCCCGGTGAAGGGATCTCGGCTCTTTCCTTATCGAATAAGGTGCTGGATATTCTACAAGGAATACCGCTATGCAAAGCAAGAACTAGAGCTACCAGTTTTTAAACAAGTTTCTACAACATCTTTAGGTTTCTTTTAGTTTCATTAATCTCATTAATGAAGTCCCATTTTATTATGCTTCACAAGCATCACATTTGAAACGAAATCAGCAATATAACATATATCTCATATATATAATATAAACATCCGTCTCAGGCAGTAATATGATCTCATCACAGAACATTGCAGCAGAAGAAACACATATGAAATATTGGATATTCTAGGAATTCCGTGTTTTAAGTTAAGCCAGTATAAAACACGGATTCCACGGTCGCGATGAATAGCCAAACCCACATCCCTAGACCCCTACGAGAGCAGCAAGCAACCCTATCAATTCTAGAGTTAGGAGACCCGGTCTCGACTCCTCGAGATGGTCTCCCACTGGACCCTAGAACCCGGTTACTTGTGCTCCCCGCCTTGGGTCTATCCTAATGCGGAAAAGTAAATAATATACAATGGTGATATCATCCTCAACCCGGAAGTGCCCCAATAAAAGAATATTACATACAATTGAATTTTACATGAATGAAAAAAAACTCTCATTTCACATAAAAAAAACCCGGCTATTCAAAACACGACGATCCAATATAACATATCACAGTAACACATAACATCACATACCATCAACGTAAGTAAATATGCGTATCCCAGTTGTTGTTGACATATAGCACCGAAACCGGCGATACACCACATATTACACTTACGGTCGCAGAAAAGAAAGTGAAAAACTACAACATTTAGAATCCACAATCACTTTAGATATCTTAAATCCGAAATATCACATACTTCGCATTTCATGCCTAACTATATGAATTCCATAAATTGTATCACATTCCAAATAAATAGACAATATTAAACTTTCCGATCGAATGAACAAACACCCAAGATTTCCCAAATAGCTCAACACTTGAGCGGAGTTCAAAAAGTCCCAGAACATGTCACAGCCGCTATGAACCAGCCGTAGAAGGGTCAAACCAACGCCTCACATGTGGCAACGCTAAACTACCACAAACCATATGGTTCAGTGGCGGTTTTGACGGTCACATAATCGAGTTAAGGTTACGTTCTTCTAGCGGGTCCACATATTCGCTTGCATGATTTTCTGAAAGTTTTAAACTCAGGACAAATCCAACACTTAAAAGTTTTCCGACAGGGGAAAAAGTGAGTCATTGATATTCGTTCGAACTTTTTAACACGTTCTAAATTACCCGGAAAAACTTAAACGAAATTAAACCTTCTGATCGAATCAATGAGTTCCCAATATTTCCCAAAAAGCTCAACACTTGAGTAGAATTAAAAATTCTCAGAAGTATGAAAAAGTACCCAAGAATAATACCCTAAAATATTAGCCCCTAACTCCCAAAGTTGGCCGCGGAACCGCCGCCAAACGCATGGTTTGGCCGCGGTTCCACGGTCACTTGATCGAGTTATGGCTACGTACTTCACAGTAATCCTTAGAATTCCCTGCATGATTTTCTGAGTATTTTTAATATGGAAAAAACCAGCTTTTTAGAAAATTTCCAGAGAGGGGGTCAAAAAAGATGTTTCGGGGTTCGATCGGACTTTTAACTTCGTCTAGACAACGCCTAATGCTCTAGCTTGGCTCTGATACTACTGTAGGATTGTATAGCACGACAACAAGGTTTAGCAAGGCATCACTCATGCCATTTTATAAAAATTTGGGGTGCTATGTAATCCTAACCAAGATCTTAACTAGAGAATTAGGGTAAACAATATAAGTAAACAACTTTACTTCTAAGAGTTGGGGATTACAAACTTTGTAGTCCGTTCCTTTGCTTCATAAGCTCCGTGTTGAAGTCCCTTCACTGCGATCATCAAGTACCCGGACTCTAGAGAGGTTCCATGAAGAGAAAGATGCAAGCTTGCTTCCAATCTTCAACAACTAAGATGATCTACCTTGAAGAAACTCAACCCAAGCTCTTGCTTCACTAATCAAGTATTAGCAAAGGAAACACCCTAATCTTAGTGGCTAGAGTAGATGAGGATGATGAAGTAGGAATTTAGCTCTCTTTTGTTTTCAATTTCTCACTTTATTTCATCACATCACAAAAAGCTAGAAAGCTTTTTTCAAGAGGAAGAAGAAGAAGAATTTCTTTTGTGACGAATAATGAATTGTTGTGTGAGGTTAGAACTGCAACCATGGGTTAAAGAATGATAAAGTTAACCCTTGTAGAGAATAAACTAGAGGCTAAGGTTTGGGTTGGGTTAATAAATATCAATACAAAATATCTAAGCTAAAGACAAAAGAAAGCTTCATGAACCTTCATGAAAAAGCTAACCCAAATCCAAACCCTAACTTGTTTAAACTCCACAAAGCATGTTGCATTTGTAACCCTAACTTGTTACAATATTATATATCACATATGCAATATATTTTGTAACAAAAGAAAATAATACAATTAACATATATCGCATATATATCAATGTATTATCCATGTGAGAAAAAGAATCTTTAAGTGGGCTTATATTAGTTAATGTAATGTAATATATCAAATATATAATTATACATTAAATTATCAAATCAACACTTGATCCGATAATCCGGCTATTTCATAAATAACCGACTAATATAATCTGTATCAGTTCATCGAATCAACACTTGATCCGATGCCCCGGCTATATCACATATACCCGGCCGATATCATATATCGCGAGAATATAATACGGTATCGCATACACGTATTATTCTCGGTCCCGCACATATCACATATGTGCTCCTACTCCGTTTTGCCTGAGCCAGGAATCCTCTGTGTAGGACTCTAAAGAATCGTCAATACGCCGGCAGTAGGTGATGATCATATCAAAACAACCACAAGCTGCAAGCGGTCAGCTAAACGTAACAGCCACCCGTGTATTGAGCAATCAGAAGATCAACAAGCACGCCTGTACATTCTCCTGCGAATCCAATCAGTAACACTCCCGTACAGTCCGGTCTCTTCGTCTGATATGTCGCATATCTAGTCTAGGGGTGGTTAACGTCAGACCCCAGTAACCGATAAGTCGTGTCGATATGAGGTCCATAACAGTTTGAGAAACTACTGATAACACTTACAAGTAAATCTCAGCAACCCTGGCCAGGGATTTCTAGTTATAGTCAATCGAACACAGCGCAACATCAACTCCCTATACCGGGAGAGACGAAACCCCTCCTATCGCTCATTGCCTCCATGTAATTCAGGACTGTACCCAAAAGCCACCGTTTTTCACTCCCTATTGGACTTGGTATGATGGAAATCAAAGCACAGTGGGAATCACACAAGACTCTATGACGATATTGGGTCTACAGACTAACCTGTACCAGTGTCACCAGAGAACTGCCATCTGACGTGAGGTATAATACCATCTGGGAGTTCTCGGCGAGTCCGTCCAGTATACCCAGTCTCCACTGAGCACCCGTATACTATCTCTGATGTCAAACATCAATGGATATGAGATCATCCATCGCCCATCTACATGGGTCAAGAAGCATACGCTAGTCTACTCTGTTATATCGATGCCCTGTCTCGATACACCTGCGACTAGGAACATTTGAAGGATGTACTTAGCGACTACACTGTCCACACTAGTATGATCTGCATCATAGTCCTGGTAGTCAAGTACTCATCCTAAGGGCTTTATCAACATGTAACATAGAGACTATCAGAGTACATGTTAAGATAAAGAGCAACCAGATAGCATACTATCATGTCGAGCAAGAAAATCCTCCACATATATGTCCAAGCATCCACTACAATATACATCGCATGTACAGTAATGGCCTCTAGGGCATACATATTATTAACAATCCTCAACCCGGAAGTGCCCCAAATAAAAGAATATTACATACATTTAATCTTTACATGAATGAAAATTAAAACTCTCATCTCACATAAAACCCCGGCTATTCGATCGCGACAATCCTGCACATCATATCTCAGCAACACATAATATCTTATATCATCAACGTAAGCAAGTATGCATATCCCGATTGCCGTTGATGTATAGCAACGAAATCGGCGATACACCACATACTACACTTACGGTCGCAGAAAAGAAAGTGAAAAACAACAATTGCAATCACAGATATCAAGGCGATGTTTAATGTTTCGATCGAATCAACGTGCACTCACAAATTACCCCGTGAGCTTAACACTTGAGCAAAGTCGAAATACTCAAAAAACCGCACCACAGTATCTATGGACCAGCCATAGAAGGGGTTAACCAATGCCTCACCTATGACACCACGGAACTACGACAAACCCTAAGGTTCGATCGCGGTTCCGTGGGCACATAATCGAGTTAAGGTTAGTATGGTCTTCTATAGGGTCCATAGGAATACTCGCACGATTTTACGAATACAATCAACTTCGGAAAATTACAACACTTGGAAATTTCAGCGGAGTATGAATTGTGGTGTTCGATGTTCGTTCGAACTGCTAAACACAGTCTAGGTTACCAATTTAGTGTTAAATTATACGACTACGAAGCACTACGAATTAGCCCCAGGTCAAAACAATCATCACATGAAAATTGGGCAAAGCAAACAATACTAGAAACCCCAACTTGCAAACAACAGAGCACAGGAGAAACAAGGGGTGCAATGGGGGTAGGGGGCCCGGCCAGGCCGGATTCTGGGGCCTTGTGCTCGGCCAAAATCCGAGCACAAGCCCCCGTATTTCACCTGTGTTCTTATGTTTGCCCATACTCCATTATGTACCTGTTTGAAAATTTTTTAAGCACTTTTTAGAAAATTTCCAGAGAGCATTTTTAGGGTTCTATAATACCGTATTTTTCGGAGTCGATTCCGTTTTTGTATTTGTTTTAACACCGTATCTAAAATACTAGCATGGCTTTGATACCATTGTTGAGTTTCCCTAGCACCTACTTAAGAGTATGGAAGCATCACACATGCCACTTTAAAATTTAAAGAGGTGCTAAGCAAACTATCCATGAATCATTGACTAGAAATTTAGGGTAACAACACTAGTATCTCATACAAAGAACAATTAATCACTAAGTGAAAGGAATACAACCTTTGTAGTCCTCTTGTTGTGACTCCTAGGATCGTTGAGAGTTTGGAATGGCTTGCTAGTAAGCTCCTTTGTCCACGATGATCCACCCGAAGTCCACTTCGTCCAAGCTCCTAGCTTCACTTGATCAAAGAAGATGATGAAGCCAAACACTCTAAACTAATTGGCTAGATTAGAGTAGAATGATGAGGTGGTGTGTTTTCTTTAATCAAAACCCTTTCTTTTTTATTCCCTCACTTTATGGAAAACTCAAGAGAGCTTGGACGAAGAAGAAGATGATGGCAAAAGCTTTTGTCTAAATGATAATGATAAAGCTTAAATGAAAAATAGAAAAGATAGTATATATATATATATATATATATATATATATATATATATATATATATATATATATATATATATTTTCTATCTCTCATTTAAACCATGGTTCAAATAATATCTAGATATTTTTCTATTTGAGTTAAAGACCAAATGGAAACTAAACCAAGGGTTTAACCAAGGTCAAAGCAAAGAAGTGTGTAGAAAAAACCAATAATGATTTAAATTTCCATTTGCCTTTTATTATCCAAATAAAAATATGTGTGTGTGTGTGTGTGTGTGTGTGTGTGTGTTGAACCATGTAAGTCTTGTATTGCCACCAACGATGTATCATTAACCATCACACTATGCATGTATGTGTCCATGCACATCAACATGTGCATACATACATGCATACATCTTCTTTAAGAAAAAGGGTTTGAATAAAGAATAAAACTAAAAGTCAAATGTTAAATCAACAATTGATTTAACAATCCGGTCATATCACATACGACCCGACTAATAGAAAAACGCCCGATTAATATACGGTATCACATAGTCGTTTTCAATCGGGTCCCGCGCATATCTCATATGCACACCACATCGTTTCGCTTGGGCTAGGGAACTACTGTGTGGGACTCTAAGACTCGTCAATACGCCGGCAGTAGGTGATGATCATATCAAACACCCACAAGCCGCAAGCGGTCAGCTAAACGTAACGGCCATCCGGGTATTGAGCGATCAGAAGAAAAACCAGCAAAGCTGTCAAAACTCCCGTCGAGCTATCTGGCAACACTTACCGTACAGTCCGGTCCCCTTGTCAGATATGTCGCATATCGAGTCTAGGGATGATATCGTCGACCCTAATAACTCAATAAGTCATGCTGGTGTATGGCTCATAACAGATCGAGAAACTACTGATAACACTTATCAGTAAATCTCAGCATCCATGGCCAGGGACTTCCTGTTATAGCCAATCGAGCATAGCACAACATCAACTACCAATACCGGGAGAGACGAAACCCCTCCTATCGCTCATTGCCTCCATGTTCCTCGGGACTGTACCCAAAGTCCACCTGTTTGCACGATTCAGTAGAGCCGTGGTAGGGTGGAGATCAAAGTACAGTGGGAGGACACACAAGACTCTATGACGATCTTGGGTCTACAGACTAACCTGTACCAGTGTCACCTGAGAACTGCTATCCGACGATAGATATAATACCACATAGGAGTTCTTGGCGAGTCCGTTCAGTATACCCAGTCTCTACTGAGCACCCGTATACCTTCTTTGGTGTCAGCATACCATATGGATATGGGATCATCCATCGCCCATCACATGGGACAAGAATGGTATACGCTAGTCTACTCTGGAATATCGATGTCCCGTCTCGATACACCTACGACTAGGAACAGTTAAAGGATAAGCTTATAAACTACACGTGCCCCACTAGTATGATCCGCATCATAGTCACAGTAGTCAAGCAAATATCCCGAGGGCTTTATCAACATGTGCAAATGAATAAAAGCATGATCAAATCAACATGTCAGATAAAGTAAACCAGATAGCATACTATCATGTCGAGCAAGAAAGTAATCTATATATATACATGTCCAAGCATCCACTATACACATAATGGCCTCTAGGGCATACATATATCCAACACTTTCATGTGGATCTTATTTGACGAGATGGTCAGCCACCGAGCTTGTTCTTGATATCGATGGAGACTATCCGGAGTCTAAGAATAGGTGGCTAATATGCTACAAAGGTTTTGGCTCCTAATCCTCTCTCTTGGTTTTGTTACAGCTCTAGTATTTGGTTTGATCTTGTGTTAAGATATGGTGTTAAGTTTGACAATTTTTTGTGGTGTTTTCTGCCATGGTCCTCTATCTTAGCGAACCTAGCACCATACCTTACAGTGTTATCAGAGCCAATTCAAATCTAGTAGTTGTTTTTTTGACAAACTGATGCATAAAACCCAAGATATTCCAGATATTGCTCACTGTTTTGGAAAATCAGCCAATATTGATTTCATTTTTGCGAAATTTCAATCACCGGGGGTCTTATGGTTTGAACCGAGGCTTGGTGAGTGATCTTTGGTGACCCTAGGAAGTTACTCATGAGTCAAAGTGGGACCCACACCCAAGACCACCAAGTTGTGGCCTCGGATGTGGGCTCCAAACCGAGAGCACCCTTAAAGGTGCTCTCGGTTTGGGCTTGCTGTCCTAAGGCCACCATTTGGTGGCCTTGGGATGGGGGCACCACCTATACCCTCTACATGCCCCTAGGGTAAGTTTTAGGTAGTTTCGAGCTCGTTTAAGGAAAAAATGAATGGATTTTGGACAACCAGGGTGCACTCGAAATTCAGTTTTTGGAATTTCGATTTTGTGACTCCGTGGGTTATGAATTAGTTTGCCACGGGTTTTCAAATTAGCTCGATAAAGTATTCTATCGAATTAGTTTGATTGCGTATGTGATACGCGGTGTTTAACATCGGCAAATTGATTCGATCAATTCGACGAGGTTACACGTTTGTGCGTCTGGGATTGGTGTGCTTGGAATGTGTTTGGATTGCCGCAAAATGAATAGCCCCGTACGGAATGATATGTGTTGTATTTTCATTTCTTTTGATGTCAAGCCTATGTATATTCTTTAGTTCGGGACGAGCTCCAAAATGTGGCCACCGTTTCCGCTAAATGCATATTCTTTTTCGGGGCGAGCGACCGACATGTGGTCGTCGTTACCTCGATATATTATTATTTGTCGGGACACGATCAGATTGTGATTGTTGTCGCCGTTGTTTTAATACAGGTTTAGGATTATCCCGTGGAGAAGCGCACGGGCGGCTGGGTTCTAGATTGCAGTGGGTGGTCATCTCAAGGAGTTGAGATCGGGTCACTCGAATCTAGGATTAGCGGGTTATTTGTCGCGCTTATAAAGGGTATAAGATAGACCCGTAGAGGAGTGCTTAACTCACCAGATTCGAGAAAGTGTCGGGTGGCCCCTTCATAATGATGATGTTGGGTTGCCTCGTTTCTTGGGTTGGCTGGTAGATTGTCGCACTCATAGGGGTCTTCTTTTGGCTACGCACGGGCTATTCATACGACCGGAGAATGTCACATTTCGTTTGTGGCTCGAACGAAACATAGGATTCCAAGATAATCCAACCATTCCTATTCTGTGATGTTCATTACATGCTTGTGATATGATTACCTTCTTGTGATGTTTTCTCCTGCATGTTGTAATGTGATTATATGCCTGTGATGATATATTGATATATAAGATATATAAAGTATATATAAATAAATGTTATATATGTTTTGTACAAGCGCTAGCCCTACCCCCACCCAGCCGTAAGTTAAGTAACCTTACGGTGAAGACCCAGAGCCCCGTGGCGAATGCGGATGGCATATATGTGCATTTTATTTTTCTTTTCATACTTTTTCTGTGATTGTGTGTGAAGAGATGTTAGGTAATGAGATTATCTAAATGATAAGATTGCATTGGTTCCGATTAATGTAAAGATAATAAACCTAAAACACGTTGTAGGGACCAAATATCAGATAGTATGGTGTTATAATCGAAACTTTTACTTTACACGGAGGTATTCAGTTAGGAATATCCCACATGTCATTCGATGAGGAAAAAGCCTAGATCCCTTCACAGAGAGTGATCTCTTTGCCAAAATATTGTTTTACTATAAATTTGCAAATTGAATAGCCGTAGTCTTTTGCTTTACATCGAGATATTCGGTTAGGAATATCCTGCACCTCATTCGATGAGGAAAGAGCCTTGGTCCCTTCAGCGGGAGTTCGCTCTTAAGCAAAAGTTTATATTACTATAAATTTACAAAACCGCTCGGTTCCTACGATGAGATCAAGTTCATTTTGTTAAAGGTTTTCTTCAAAACCAGCCGTAACCCTCTGTCATTTCAGAAAGTAGAGTACTTAGTATTCGTGTTGCGTTTGTTGACCATGGTTAAGGCGTAGTGTATGGTAACTAAGTGTTATCTTCCTACTTGCATATGATGCGATTGGTTAGGACAGTCGTACGATTTTGTTAACCATAGTTAAGAGTCGTCCGGGTTGGTCTAAAACAGTCATGAAATGACAGGTTGAACTTCACTAGCGACTTATGATTTGTTGACTATAGTTAAGGTCATAAGCTGTTAGGGGTAAAAACCGATATTGGGAGTTTCAAGTGTTAAAACTTGTAATGAAATTGCATACCTTCTATGGAGCGGGGTGACTTGTTGACCTTAGTCAAGGTTACCATGCCATGATAGTTTGGATCCCGATTCCCACTGTAAGCAATAGTTACTCTCGGGAGATTTTTCTACAAATGATCCCGGCTGGTTCTCCTTTTAAGGTTTGAAGGAGAATTCGACAAAACAGTGGGAAATCGGATTAGATAAATTAATTAACCAATCTAATTTAGGATAGAGTGCACGATGAGTGTTTATTTTCTCTCTCTCTGGCAGCGAACTTAGACTGGCCTTAAACTAAAAACTCATAAATCAAGTTAACCAAACCTTTTTACAATCAATGGCTTTGGAATGTCATAAATGCCCTATTTTACGACATAGTCGCATATGTCCTTACCCCTCCCACTACCCATTTTGCTTCCTCCATAACACTCAGTATCCGATACAGAGATCTATATTGCATGGAAGGCTATCCCGTATAGTTACATACGAACTCGAAGAAAGTGTTTCATTCAAGGATGGCCGCGGGTTCTGGAGAGAGTGAATTGTACATGATACAATTCATTTGTCTTTCCTCTCCACCTTATCTCAAGTTTGAGAGCTCCTTAAATAAGGAGAATATACCAGTTACGCTTGCTGGATAGTCTTCTTCTAATCTCGATACTGGAGCTGAAAGGAAGGGTAAGAAGAAAACCAACTACCATAAGTCAGTTATATATAAAGTAAGAAAGAGAGACAACAATAGGGGTCGAAATGAGTGGAAAGAAAAATGTAAATGCTGTTATGATCCTGGGCAATGAAAGAGGCATTACTTGGAATACCCAGCCACCCCTTGAAACATTTTGATGTTTCATGTTTTCTATGTGATTGTAATCAAAAATTGTTTTCCAATTAATTCTGACTCCTGGATATATAGATACCGGATTAATATCCCACATCTGTAAGCTGTTACAAATGTTGAGAAGGATTAGATTATTGGAAAGGTAATTTGTTCCTCAATATCGGAAATCGGAGCAATTGTTGCTATTGGGGAAATCACATGATTTTGCCTTTCGGCATACTTTTGGTTTTGAATATCTATTATAATGAACCAATTTTAAAAACTCATATATCCATCTCTTTATTAGATAAAGTGGGATATACATTTTGAAAAATATGTTTTGAACATTTACCTTTATCATCAGATGATTGGGTAAGGTGCATATAGATAACGGAGAAAACATTCTTAACCAAAATACAGTTTTCAAATTACAACACACAGAGTATGAGTTAATGAACTCATAGGACTTATACATAATGATGTATATTTTCCAACGTCCGCATGGACATGGGGTTGGTACTCATACTCCGTACCGTTTCCCTATGAGTTTTCTGATTTTAGACACGCATTCTTGTTGAAATACAAAGTCCAAAGATTTTGAGAAGTTCATAAGATATCTGAATAAAGTAAAGAACCCAAAGTTGGAAGTATCACGATTCTTTCAAGTGTTCGAAGATATAGATACTTATGCTAGGTATTCTGTAGTTATATAATCGAGAATTTGATTCTCTCTCAGATTGCTCATCCGCGGGTACGCTCCATGATGAGTAATGCTAAATTGCTTTTTTCAATTAAGGGATGCACTAGAAATAGATGCATATCATTTAATATTGGTTCCACCTAAATCAGTGTCTCAAATTCTATATATGATATAGAATGGATTATCATCTTATGATTGTTAAGATATTGAGTTGTCCGGCCTATGCTTAAAACAAGAATCTGGATAAACTCAAGGCATGTTTTGGTAATGGCAGTTTGTGGGTTATCCCGGGCATTGACGAAGGTTTAACATTCTACCATTTGCAAGATCAAAAGTGTTTTTCTCTTGACTCACCACCTCCTTGGTAAAGAAATTTATTGCAAAAGAGATTAGTGGGAGTATGGTAGTGTTGGATATGTATGCCCTAGAGGCCATTATTGTATATGTATATATAGTGGATGCTTGGACATATGTATGTACAGGACAATCTTGCTCGACATGATAGTATGATATTTGGTTTGTCTTATCTTAACATGTGTATATGTTTTACTTGTTATCATGTATCATTAATACATGTTGATAAAGCCTGTAGGATCATTGCTTGACTACCAGCGTTATGATGGCGATCATACACGTGGGGGTTGGGTAGTTCATAAGCATATACTTAATGCCTCTAGTCATGGGAGTATCGAGACCGTGCATCGATATTCCGGAGTAGACTGGTGTATACGTTTCTACACCCCGACAAGGGGCGATGGTTGGTCCCACAGCCATTGGTCTTTTGCACCTGAGATCGTATACAGGTGCTCACTGGGGGTGAGTACACTGGACGGACTTGCCGAGAACTTCTAGATGGTACTATACCAATTGCCAGATAACAGTTCTCAGGTGACATGAGTAAAGGTTAGCCTTCAGACCTGGTATCGTCATTTGTCTCATGTGAGTTCCTATTGTACTTAGATTACTATCCTACCACGGCTCCATTGAGTCGTGCAAACAGGTTTTAGTTGGGTACAATCCCGAGCCACATGGAGGCAGTGAGCGATTGTTAGGGATTCGTCCCTCCCAATATATGGAGTCGATATCTCACTGTGTTCGGTTGGCCAGCACCATAAGACCTTGGCCAAGGCAGTTGGGATTTATTAATAGTTAGATCAGTAGTTTCCCGGATTGGTCCTGAGCCACATCGGCATGAATTATCAGGTATTAGGGTCTGACGTTTACCACCTCTAGACCCGGTATGCGATACTCTTAGACGAAAAGACTGGACTGTACGGAGATTGTCATAGATAGGCTCAGTTGGGGTTCGGTCGATCGATATTCTAAACACGTTAGAACTAGCTAGTATAGGTTTTATGGGTTGGCTCTGATACCATGAAGGGTTACCCCTAGCGCCCCGGCCATCTCCCATGGCCAAATGCGGAATTTTTTTTCCTATGATTAGAAACTTGGCGCTAGAATAACACTAAACCCGGATTTTAACCATAAACCTAACTAGCATAAGATGGTTCTATCTACTATGATAGAAAGTATACCTAAAGAAACCAAGTCCTTCGGGTCTTTGATCCTCTCCTTAAGATCCTCGATGGAAGTATGGATCGTGCTTGAATTTCGGACTCCTCGCGTCAATGATGATCCACCCGAGAGCTCCTACCTCCTAATTGAGGTAACTAGAATAATTAGCTTGATAATCTAAGTAGACTAGAGTGTGTAGAGTATGAAGATGGATTTATTTGTCTCTTGAAACCCTAGGATTCTCAACACATGAGAGCTTTTAGGGTTTGCGGTGAGGAAGAAGAAGAGAGCTAACATGAGAGCTCACTTAAAGAGAGAGAAATCATTTTGACAAATGAAAAAGATAAATGATAAAAGAGATGGCTCCATTGACATGACCATAAGCATGACACCAAAAATATCTAAGTCACAAAATATCTCACCAAAATATTTAGGCCAAAAATATCTCACCAAAATATTTAGGTCAAATTGTCAAACCAAGTCAAGTGGTCAAGCCAAGTCAAAATGTCAAACAAGGTCAAGTAGTCAAAACTAGTAGCCATGCCTCAATTATCATTTAACAAATACTTTCCTCCACCTCATAATTGTTTTAATCAAGTAAATGGTCAAAACCCTAATGAGGCGTCTCCTTCTGTGCTCCTCTCATCCGTATATACATACCCGCATTCGTGTTCCGAGAAACACGAATACAAAGAGACGAAACCAATCCATCAATATAATACTAGGATCTGGCTTAAACCAAAGCCCACTAGTATTATCCGCCCGATCACCATACGCGCACAAGTGTACGTAAGTGATCGAAGCCCTGCCGTAAAACCATACGGCCTCTACACCTTTCGCCCAGTGCAGGGAAACTCTCTGTGTGGGACTCTAAAGACTCGACACTACGCTGGCAGTGGGTTTAACCACAAGTACGTCAGCGGCACTAGCTGTACGTAACGGCTACCCAGGTACCTATCGAAAAGGAAGGCCGACGAGCAAACTCGTCCGTACTCCTACTGAGCCTATCCGTGACAATATCCGTACAGTCCGGTCTCTTCGTCAAAAAGTATCGCATACTGGGTATAGGGGGTGGTGAACGTAAGACCCTAATAACCTGATAAGTCATGCTGATGTGGCTCGGGACCAATCCGGGAAACTACTGATCAACCTATCAGTAAATCCCAACTGCCTTGGCTAAGATCTTATGGTCCTAACCAATCGATCACTGTGCGATATTAACTCCCAATACCAGGAGAGACGAATCCCCAACAATCGCTCACTGCCTCCATGTGACTCGGGACTGTATCCAACCAAAATCTGTTTGCACGACTCAGTAGAGCCGTGGTACGGTAGTGATCAAAGCTCAGTGGGAACTCACACGAGACAAATGCCGATCTTAGGTCCAAAGACTAACCTGTACACATGTCACCTGAGAACTTCCATCTGACGATAGGTATAGTACCATCTGGAAGTTCTCGGCGAGTCCTTTCAGTGTACTTACACCCAGTGAGCACCTGTATACGATCTTAAGTGCATCAGACCAATGGCTGCGGGACCAACCAACCCCTGACGGGGCAAGAAACGTATACACTAGTCTACTCTGGAGTACCAATGCCCAGTCTCGATACTCACGCGACTAAGGACCATTTAAGAATGTGCTTATGGACTACCCTGCTCCCACAAGTATGATCGCCATCACAACGCGGGTAGTCAAGCAAGATCCTACGGGCTTTATCCACATGTAACCGCAATATGTAATAACTAGTATGACATATGCTGTGTTAAGATAAAGACAAACCATAATAGTATACTACCGTATCGAGTCTTTATCAATATGTGCAAACTAGATATAACAACAATAGAAATAAATACACATATCCTGACAAAGACAAGTCAAATAATATACTATAAAACCGAGCAAGATTGTCATGTACATACATATCCCTAGCATCCATATGTATACATATACAATACTGCCCTCTAGGGCATATATATCCAACAATCTCCCACTTACACTAAAGGCCAGTAATTGGCATACCGAATACCCAACATCTACACTAAGGCCAGCTGCTGGCATACCGCATACCCAACATCTCAAAAAGTCGCTCGAACTGCGCTTGAGGGAGGGCCTTTGTAAATGGATCCGCCGTGTTCTCTTTTGTATCCACTCTCCGGACTTCGATCTCCCTGATCAGGTGATACCGCCTTAAGATGTGCCTGGATTTCTGATGGGACCGTGGTTCCTTCGCTAAAGCTATAGCCCCATTGTTATCACAATACACAGGTATCGGATCAACAATGGACGGAACTACCTGAAGTTCAGCTATGAACTTCTTCATCCAGACCGCCTCTTTTGCGGTATCGCTCCCAGCAATGTATTAAGCCTCCATCGTCGAGTCTGCGACGGTATCCTATTTGGAGCTCTTCCAACATACCGCTCCTTCGTTGAGGGTAAACACAAAACCCGAGACAGACTTGCTGTCATCCTTGTCACTCTGGAAGCTTGAATCGGTAAAGGACTCGACCTTTAGGTCTCCATTACCATAAACCATGAACATCTCCTTAGTCCTTCTCAGGTACTTGAGAATGTTCTTCACTGTTGTCCAGTGGTTCTCACCTGGGTTCGACTGATACTGGCTCACTACGCTTACCGCATAAGCTACATCTGGCCTTGTACATAGCATCGCATACATTATAGATCCTACCGCCGAAGCATAGGGTATAGTGATCATGCGAACCCTCTCCTCGTCAGTCTTGGGAGATATCTCCTTGGAGAGGGTGTTCCGTGAAATGCGGGTATGTTACCACGCTCGGAATCTTCCATACTAAATCTCTTTAGTACGGTTTCTATGAACCTGGACTGCGAAAGTTCCAATAGTCTTTTAGATCTATCTCGGTAGATCTTGATCCCCAGAATGTATGAGGCATCACCCAAGTCCTTCATGGAGAACCTTTATGATAAGAATAGCTTGACCGATTGTAGCATAAGAATGTCATTTCCTATTAAAAGAATGTCGTCCACGTACAAGACTAGGAACACGACAGTTCTTCCTACAATCTTCTTATAAATACAAGATTCATCCTCGTTCTTGATGAAGTCAAAATCTTTGATTGTTTCATCAAAATAGATTTTCCAGCTCCGCGATATTTGCTTTAATCCATAAATGGATTTAAGCAACTTGCATACCTTCCCGTAGCTCCCACTATCTACAAAACCTTCTGGCTGATTCACATAAACGCACTCTTCCAAACTACCGTTTAGAAAAGTCGTTTTTACGTCCATCTGCCAGATCTCATAGTCATGGAAGGCATCAATGGCAAGTAGAATCCAAATGGATTTGAGCATAGCCACTGGAGAAAAGGTTTCGTCATAGTCCACACCTGGTCTTTGATGAAAACCTTTTGCAACGAGTCTAGCCTTATAGGTTTCCACCTGCCCGTCCACACCAAGTTTCCTTTTGTAGATCCATTTGCATCCAACGGGTTTTACCCTAGGTGGAGCAATATCCAAGGTCCACACTTTATTGGTGTACATGGACTCCATTTTGGATCGCATAGCATCCAGCCATTTATCAGAGTCCCTACTGATAATGGCCTGCCTGAAACTGGTAGGGTCATTTTCTTCCAAGATGCAATCCTCTCGATCCCCATCTATGAGAAAACCATAGTATCTCACAGGCGGATGAGAAATCCTACCAGATCTGCGGAGTGGCTGAGGTTCATTTAGGCTTATTGAATTCTCTGGTTCTACCAAATCTTCAGTTATAGTTTGTCCTTCTGGAATTTCTTCCAGTTCTACCGTGCTCCCACTAATTTCTTTTACAAGAAATTCCCTCTCTAAAAAGACGGCGTGGCGAGCAACAAACACCTTCTGTTCCTCAGTGTGGTAGAACAGATATCCTTGTGAATGCTTAGGATATCCTACAAACTTACACAAAACTGACCGTGTCTCGAGTTTGTCCGGATTCTGCTTCTTTACATAAGCTGGACAACCCCATATCTTAATAAAATTAAGGTATGGTCTCTTCCGCTCCCACAATGCATGTGGAGTGGTAGGCACCGCTTTAGTAGGCCTATTCAATACATATATTGCCGTTTCAAGGGCATATCCCCAAAAAGAAAGAGGCAACTCGCCATTACTCATCATGGAGCGAACCATATCCAATAGGGTACGGTTCCTCCGCTCTGATACACCGTTGTGTTATGGTGTATACGAAGGAGTAAGCTGAGAGAGAATTCCATTCTATTTTAGGTATTCTAGGAATTTCGTGCTTAAGTACTCCCCTCCTCTATCAGATCGGAGGATCTTAATACTTTTGCCAGTCTGGTTCTCTACTTTGTTTCTGAATTCTTTGAATTTCTCAAAAGCTTCAGATTTGTATTTCATAAGATATGCATATCCGAACCTAGAGAGATCATCAGTGAATGTGATAAAGTAAGAGAACTCATCCCTTGCATGTATAGACATTGGACCACATACATCGCTGTGTATGAGTCCCAAGAGCTCTCTGCTCTTTCTCCTTGTCCGATGAACGAAGATTTGGTCATCTTTCCTTTGAGAAGATTAACAAGTTTCATAAGATGAAAATACGAACGTATCCAAAAGTCCATCTTTATGCAGCTTACTCAGTTTTTTCTCTCCGATATGACCAAGTCTACAATGCCACAAGTATGATTTGTTCACATTTGAACTCTTCCTCTTGCGTGTGTTTTGTATGCTGAGAAGTTTTTTGATTAAGAACATAGATACCTTTACACAATGTACCTTCTGCAACCAATACCTGATTAAGGTAAATGTTCATGATATTTCTATCAAGAACAAACTTATATCCATCTTTATCAAGTAATGAAACTGATATGATATTGCAAACCATTGAAGGTACATAGTAGCAGTTGTTCAAAATCATAGTTTTGCCATTTGGTAATGCCAGGTGATATTCACCGACGGCAGAAGCATCAACCCGTGCTCCGTTCCCTATTCTGAAGGACATATCACCAGGTCCAACCATCCTACTTTTTCTCAGTCCCCGTAATAAATTACAGATATGAGATCGCGATCCGGTATCGAGTACCCAGGAGGTAGGACTGACCGAAAAACAGTTCTCAATAACAAGAACACCTGAAGAAGACACAATAGTATGTTTCTTCTTCGATGGGGTCATCAAGGAATTCAAACAATCCTCTTTCCCTTGCTCATACTCATGACCGTTGTCATAAGTTAGAGCCGAACCGACGTTCCCCAGCCCCGAATAAGAATTCGGATCGATCAAGCGATACATTTTATTATCTTGATTAGGGCGTGAAATGGTTGCTACCTAGAGAGAGAGAGAAAAGAAACACTCAGCGTGCGCTCTTGCAAGATTAGATTGGTTATTAATTTATCTAATCAGGATGACTCCCACTATTTCCTCGAATTGTTCTTCAAACCTTAAAAAGAAGAACTAGTCAGGATTAATCGCACGTCACAATACTTGCTTAACATTTCAGCCAGGCTAGTGTTGGTACTTCGAGGGAGGTTTGCCAACGCTTTCGCGAAATTCCTTAATTACATAAGCTCTTTTCCCTGGAGGTGTAGCCCCGCTAACACCTTTCTAGACACCTACTTGGTTTATAGCATTGATTGTTAAGTATGATAATCTCCCGAGAGTAATCCTATTCATCAGTGGGATCCGGATCCAACTATAATTGTGTGATGACCTAGATGGAATCCACTCTAGTCACCACACTCCAGAAGGTATGCTAAATCAGCAAGTTTCCTTTATGTTTGAAACTCCCAATGTGGTTTTTGTCCCTAACGACCTATAACCTTGACGCTTGCCAACAAATCATAGGTTATTAGTCAAGTTCAACCCGTCATTATCCTGGATTAACTCGAACCCACCCGCACAAACTCTTGACGCTTGTCAACAAAGTTGTACGACTGTCTCGATTAATCGCAAATCTATGCAACAGATAAATATCACTCGGCTACCGTTCACTGTGTCTTGACGCTTGCCAACAAACACAGTAGGAATAATAGGTGGTACCCATCAGAAATGACGGAGGGCTACGGCTAGGTTTTTGGTGAAAAAACCGTTAACGTAATGAACTTGATATCGTTGAAAGAACTTGAGTGGTTTTACAAATATATAGTGGCGAAAACTTTTGCTAAAGAGGTCACTCCCTGTGAAGGTATCTTGGCTCTTTCCTCGTCGAATGAGGTGCAGGATATTCCAAACTGAATACCATGATGCAAAGAAAAAATAATCGACTATAGTGAAGTTATTATGTTGACGCAAACTTTTACTCAAGGGGACATTCCCGATGAAGGGATCTCGGCCCTTGCCTCGTCAAATGAGGTGCTGGATATTCATAACCGAATACCACTGTGCAAAGCAAAAGATAACGTCTGTAATGTCAGTTTTTTAAAAACTTGGTTCCAACAACATCTTTTAGGTTTATTTTCTTGCATTAATCAAAATTAATGCGGTCCTATCATTTTAATCCTATCACACAAGAAAAGAACGAAAATACGATGTACGTATATGCTATCCGCATTCGCCACTGGGCCCCGTCATCACCCGTTAGGTTACTTAACTAATGACAAAGCAGGGGCTGGAGTAGCGCGGGTGCAAAACATATACAACATCTACTAGTATATATATAAATATATATAACATTCTGTCACGACCCACTTTTAGGCACGTGACCGGCACTTAAACAACGTGACGTCAACAGGCGTACACAACTCGTATCTAAATCAATACATGAAGTGGTAGATGGAGAGTACTAAATACAATAAGAGATATACAATGTACATAAACGGATAACCACGAACCCACCTATAGCAAAGGCTCAAGCCAACCGTAGCAGTATCCACCGAAAAAGATACAATATGAAGCTCTGCCGCGACTACTCTGAGGGTCAAGCCTGCAAAACACTAAGGCACAACGAGGGTGAGTTGCCAACTCGTGAATAGTAAGTAACATCATACCAATAATCGCAGGTATGCACGGACAGCGATAATCTATAATATGCAATCTGATAGCATAAATATGGCAATATGGATATGCAACAATCATGATCAAGGTACTCCATCAGGTACTACAAATACATGAAGCAATGCATATCAAATAAATGCTGAGTATGGGATAAAACATAACATCATCAATGAATCATCATCTTGGAAAATCCTGGTGTCCATCAACGACACCCCAAATCCCAATACCTAGGCGCCGTCACTCTGATCGGCCCTGATGTCTGTAAATCTCATGGAACCTGAGTGTCCAATATCGACACTCGAAATATCATGAAATACTCGTGTCTAGTATCGACACGTAAATACTAATCTCTCAGGCGCCGCATACCCAGATCGGCCCTCAATATATTTCATGTCATAACTCCCACACGGTATCCTCCAGATAACCGTCGGGTTCTATACTATCACCGGTAGGTAGTACTCACTCCGCTGGGCTCACCGCTTTTCTATAGGAGTCTTCTTGCTCCGGGATACCTCACCGGGTCCACCATGTACCCGCAGACGGTGCCTACCGCTCCTCGAATCGGGTATCTAACACAAGTCTCAGAACCGAGAAAACTCATGGTGGACGCATCGAAATATAATATCAAGAGAAACCGGGTTTTCAAAGAATACATAATTTCTTGAAATATCCCTACGGTTCTCAAATCCATAAATCATATGAAATCCATATCTCAATGCGTGAATCCATGAAATCTGATGTATGCAACATAAAGCAATAATATAAGCATATTAGGAGAAAACCGCTCTTTTAAATGAATCCAGTTTTAAAATATATCATGTGGTTCCCAATTCCTCCGAAATCAAATGCAACATCATATGAGGTGTACATGTAGCTATAGCAAGATATGTGTATATACAAGTAAGTATGTATGTATGATGAATTTCATATGCGCAATAGCATAATAATCAACGTCTCAATGTCAATGACAATACAATACTACATAGGGGTATATGTAGCTATAGAAAGATATGTGGGCATACATGTAAGTATGTATGCATGATGTACATATAGCTATAGCAAGATATGTATATATACATGCCAATGGAAATTACCAACGGTATGGGTGTAGCATACAATTTAGTGCTCGGGCAACATGAACTGTCGGTAATGGTGCGGTGTCCAATGTGTACCATGTCAAGGCACAACAAATAATAATATGCAATGATGCTCATGCACAATCAACTCATATGCGTAGAAATATACAGCTATAATATCATATCTAGCCCTGACGCATAACGCCATATGGGCGATTTCCCCGTAGATGTTAAATCTACTCACCGATGATCTCGAGCTAAGTAAATCCGACCACCTGCTTTCCTTTCTTCGCAGCGTCCGAAGTCCCCTCTTGCGATCCTAAAATTTCACAAACACAATACATAAGATTAAATATCCTGCGCCGACACAAAGACAACGAAACGCAAGGATAACGTCCATAAGATAAACACACTGTGCACTTAGTGAACAAAACGCACACGATATCGCCACAACCATAGCTAGGTTCGCTAAACGGCACAACCACCAAGCCAAGAACCCAATCATACCAATCGCACATTCACAACACAATATATATCGTAGAAGTTAATATATATCATCACAACGTCAAATGAAACCCACGCCTAATTTTACCGGAAACCTAGTAAGCATTTTTTAATCATTTTAGCACAAATCTAGATATTTGAACAAATCTAGTGGCCACAATCATCACTTAATAACTTAATTAAGCCACACAAACCCTTACTAAACTTTTAATCTCACCCTTTTTAGATTTAGTAAAAGTTAGTTTGCAATCAAGCTTAATTTGGACAATTAGAAAAATAATAACTAACAATTTCACAACTAGGTTAGGTTATCCATGTCTAAACATGTTAACTTACACAAATAACCATAACTAATTAATCAAAACCCTAACTTGATCTTCATAACCCTTTCTTGAATTTCCAAACTTGCTAAATAAAACCATATTTAAACATCTAATAATTAGATTAAAGTATTTAAACAACAACTAAAGCTTAGAGTTAGGATTTTATACCTCACAACTTGATTCTTAAACTTGCAAATTACTCCAAAAAATGCTAACTTTCTACTTGATCCAAGCTAGATTAGGCTAATGAATAATGGGTAAGGATTTGTTTTAGAGTTTGTGGGATTTTTTGTTGATTTTTTGATGAATTTTTGGAGCTTTTAGAAGTGGAAATGAAGTGGGAAAAACTTTGGGCTGCCAAGGGGAGGGCTCGGCCAAGGATGAAGGGGAGGGGAAAGTTGTGGGTGGGTGTGGAAAAATCTAGACTAAATCACCATTAAAGCTCAATTAATGCACCTCCCATCATGCCACCTCTAAATCATTTTCTTTTATAATTTTCTTTAAACCCTAGAAACACCTAGAACTCTTAGATATTTTGAGAAGAAGACAATAATGTATAAACTTGTAATTAAGTTGGCATGGTTCATATTTGTATAATTAACCCAATCCAATTTGTAATTACCACTAATTAAGTTTATAATTAAAAGCTTATAATAATATTTTAATTAAGGAAAAATATTTAAGTGAACTAAAAATTATAAGCGACTAACTAAATACCGCATACTAGCAATTTCCTAGTTAAACTAGGTGCATTTAAGTCTATATTGAAAAATGATTATATCTGGGTTTTTACGGAAAACGCAAATTATTTTACCTATTATTGGAAAATTCACCTAAACGATTTCTAAAACGTTACAATCTTCCCCCCTTAAAAAAATTCGTTCCCCGAATTTAAAATTTTAACTACGCGTACCTTCGAAGAGATGAGAGAATTTCTTCCGCATCTCGCTCTCGGCCTCCCAAGTGATCTCTTCACTATTAGGGCCATGCCAAAGAACCTTCACAGATGGAAAGACCTTTGACCGAAGTTTCTTCACCTGCCGATCCAACTACTGGCTGCTCGGTGAACGAAAGATCGCGCTCTAACTGAACGGTCTGGTGCCGAATTATGTGAGAAGGGTTATGAAGGTACTTGCGAAGCAACGACACATGAAATACGGGGTGAACATCTGGGAAACTAGGCAGAAGTGCCAAACAATAGGCAATGACACCAACTCGCTCAAGGATCTCAAAAGAACCTACAAATCTAGGACTGTGTTTCCCTTTCTTCCCAAATCTCATTACGCCCTTCATCGGAGAAATCCATAGAAATACATGATCCCCCACTGCGAACTGAGCCTGCGACGACGACGGTCAGCATAAGACTTCTGTTTGCACTGAGCTGCTCTCATCCTATCTTGAATCAACTGGATCTTCTCCGTAGTCTCTTGAACTAGCTGGGGTCCCAAAATCTTGCTCTCGCTGAGTTCGGTCCAACAGACTGGTGATCGACACTTTCTCCCATACAAAGCCTCAAAAGGCGCCATCTGAATCGTCTCCTGATAACTATTATTGTAGGAGAACTCTATCAACGGCAAGTGACGATCCCAACTGCCCCCAAAATCAAGCACGCACCCACGAAGCATATCCTTCAGAGTCTGTATAGTCCGCTCCGACTGACCATCGGTCTGCGGATGGAAAGCGGTGCTAAAACTCAAGTGGGTACCCAAGGCTTCTTGAAGCTTCTGCCAAAGATGGCTAGTAAACTGGGTGCCCCTGTCGGATACGATGCATGTGGGAACGCCGTGCAAACGTACAATCTCATCAATGTACAACTGAGCATACTGAGCATAACCGAAAGTGGTATTCACTGGAAGGAAGTGAGCCACTTTCGTCAACCGGTCAACAATCACCCAAATGGAGTCATACCCTCGACTGGACCTGGGTAAACCCACAACGAAATCCATGGAGATCTGTTCCCATTTCCACTCCGGAATGGGTAAAGGCCGCAACTCTCCTGCCGGTCTCTGATGCTCAGCCTTGACTTGCCGACAAGTCAGGCACCTCGAAACAAAATCCGAAACATCACACTTCATCCCTGCCCACCAGTAGATATCTCTCAAGTCACGATACATCTTGGTGGAACCTGGGTGAACACTAAAAGCTGACTGATGTGCCTGCTTTAGGATCTCGCACCTCAACCCATCGTTATCAGGTACACACAAACGACTCCCGAAACGTAGCACACCCTGGTCATCAATCAAGAACTCCGAATCTCTACCCTGCCGAACATGGTTAAGAATCTTAGACAAACGGGCATCGGCGGGCTGTGCCTCACGAATACGATCAAGGAGAAGTGGACGGGCGCGGATGTGAGCAAGCTTTCCCCCAGTGGAAGCGAACTCAAACTGTACTCTACTGTCGCATAAGATCTGCCAATCTGCAGAAGACTATCTCTGAACTGCGCTCAATTAGGACAAGCTACCCCCGGGCCTACGACTCAAAGCATCGGCTACTACATTCGTCTTGCCCGGGTGATAAAGGATCTCACAATCATAATCCTTTACAAGCTCCATCCAACGACGCTGTCTCAAATTTAGATCCCGCTGCTGGAAGATGTACTTCAAACTCTTATGGTCCGTGAAAATCTGACACGACTCCTCGTACAAGTAGTGTCTCCAAATCTTAAGCGCAAAGACCACCGCGGCCATCTCAAGATCGTGAGTGGGATAATTCTGCTCGTGCTTCTTCAGCTGCCGAGAAGCGTAAGCGATAACTCTATCATGCTGCATCAATACACAACCGTGGCCTACTCGAGAAGCATCACAGTAAACGACATAGCCGCCCGATCCAGAAGGCAAGGATAAAACTGGTGCAGTCGTCAACCGAGTCTTCAACTGCTGAAAACTCTGCTCGCATGCCTCAGTCCAAAGAAAAAGGAACCCCTTTCCTGGTCAGTCCAGTCAGCGGTGCAGCAATACTCGAGAAGTCCTGCACGAAACGGCGGTAATAACTAGCTAAGCCCAAAAAGCTGCGGATCTCCATCACTAATACAGGTCTGGGCCAAAGCTGTACGGCCTCGATCTTCCTCGGGTCCACATGAATACCGTCTCCCGTAACCACATGACCCAGGAAGTCAACACTATCAAGACAGAAAGCACACTTCGAGAATTTAGCAAACAGCTGGTGCTCTCTCAATGTCTGCAAAGCAATCCTCAAGTGCTGCTCATGCTCCTCTCGACTCTTGGAATAAACCAGAATGTCATCAATAAACACAATAATAAACTGGTCGAGGAACAGCCTGAAAATCCGATTCATCAAATCCATGAACGCTGCTGGGGCATTGGTGAGTCCGAACGACATCACCAAAAACTCATAATGCCCGTAGTGCGTACGAAGAGCAGTCTTCGGAATGTCATCATTCCGAACCCGCAACTGATGATAACCTGATCTCAAATCAATCTTAGAAAAATGTCCCGCACCCTGGAGCTGATCAAAAAAATCGTCAAGGCGAGTTAAATGATACCAATTCCGCACCGTAACTCAGTTCAATTGACGATAATCAATACACAACCTCAAACTGCCGTCCTTCTTCTTGACGAACAGAACAGGAGCTCCCCAAGGAGAAACACTCGGACGTACAAGTCCCTTATCAAGCAACTCTTGCAGTTGATCCTTAAGCTCTGCCCGTGCCATCCGGTAAAGCGGTATAGAAATAGGTCCCGTGCCGGGGATCAAATCAATGCAAAACTCAATCTCATGCTCTGGCGGCAATCCAGGTAACTCATCGGGGAAAACGTCGGGAAACTCTCTCACAATAGGAACCTGGTCCAACGAATCTACTGTGGGTCCAGTATCTCGTATGAAATCCAAGAATCCCCGACATCCTCTCCTCAAAAGCCGACTAGCGCAAAGGGCTGAAATCAAACTATGAAGGGTGGCACCACGGTCCCCCTGCACAATATGAACTGACTCACCGGGAAAACAAAACCTAACTGTCATCTCGCGGCAGTCCACGCACGCGTAGCAAGTAGCTAACCAGTCCATGCCCAGGAGAACGTCGAAGTCCAACATCTCAAGAAGGATCAAGTCGACGGATGAATCTCTATCTCCTATACGAACGACACACGACCGAAACATGTATCGCGCAACAAATGACTCGCCAACAGGAGTAGTCACGAAAAGCGGTTGATCTAGCAAACACGACTTTCGGCCCAACCTCGACACGAAGTGTGTAGAAACATATGAATGCGTAGATCCCGGATCAAACAAAACATGTGCATCGAAGGAACATACAGAAAGTGTACCCACTGCATTGAACGCCTGCGCGTCCTGATGAGTCAGAGCAAACACTCGAGCCTTCCCTCTACCGGCAACTGGCCGTCCTCCGCCTCGGCCACCCCGTCCTCTCTGAACAAAACCTCCGCGACCACGACCTCTCCGCGAATGAGTCTGACACGGAGCAACAACAGGCGTAAGAGGCAACGCTCTTTGAGGTGAAGGTGGTAAGGTAACATGTGGAACCGCTGCCTCCCTCTAGCGTATCTCAGTGCAATCTCTGAGGCGGTGATAGGGAATACCACATCCAAAACATTCAGGCGACGACTGCTGACTCTGTGCGTATAAACTATATGTCTGGCCCCGTCTAACGGTCCGTCTACCCGCACGGCCCATAGCGAACCCACCGCGGCCTCTGCCAAACTGCCTCTGTGCTGATAAATCAGTACGAACCCTCTTCGGTTCCGGAATGACCGAAGCCTCCAAAATGCGCTCCTCTACCAATAGGGCTGCATTCACTGCGGCTGCATAGGTGTCAAAATGCTGGGAGCAGATAGCGAGGAACAACTGGGTAATCAGGCCTCGAACAAACCTCTTGATCCGCATCCCCTTAGTGTCCACCAAATATGGAGCATACACGGATAGCTCGGTAAACTGCACATCGTACTCTGCCACCGTCATACCCGGAGTCTGGCGTAAAGACTCAAAACTGTGAGCTCGAGCATCCCTGATGCTCTGCGGAAGAAAACGGGCAAGAAACACCGTCACGAACTCAGCCCAGGTCATAGGAGCAAGACCTGCGGCTCTGCCCCTCTCTAAAGACTCGCACCACTTCTGGGAAAGACCTTCCAGACGAAAACTCGCGAACTCTACCCATCTCGCGTCGGAACATCTCAGCGAATGACAAATCCTGGCCATCCGATCGATAAACGACTGTGGATCCTCAGCTGTATCGGTGCCGGTGAAAACCAGAGGCTTCAGCCTCATGAACTCAGATAATGATACAGTGATCACCTCCGTAGTTATAGCTGCGACTGTCGGAACAGTAGGCACTATCGCGGTCCCCGTAACAGGTGGGTCAACCTCCTGTCTCTGCGCTAGACTGGCCTCAACTAACGACCCCATCATCTGGCTCAAATCCTGCATACCGGCCACTAGCATAGTAATAGGATCTATCGAAGGTGGATCAATCTGCTACAGTACAACGGGCGTAACGCCCTGGTCAGTCCTCGTCTCCGACGAGCCTGCCCTGACCTCGGCTCTCGCGGCCGTTCTCTGTGCCCTCGTAGTCTTCGGCGGCATAATGGTTGGAAATGAAAATAGGATTCGATAAGAACATAGAAATCGAATCACAAGGATGTATATAATCACGGAAGTAATTTCAACCAACAAGTCCTAAGGTCACTTAGATGGAGTACCGTGTCGTAAGTATGCTGCGGAACATACATACGCTACGTCACTCTGCTTAAGCTATCTACTCCATGTTAGTTATATGTATGCCCTAGAGGCCATTACTGTACATTGGATGTATATTGTAGTGGATGCTGGGACATATATTGTAAGTCCATATTGCGACCCCCGGTACTTACGGGAAGGCGGAAACGGTATAAAAAACAATTTTTTATCGCAAGAGGCAACATGGACTAAACTAGGTCGGGATCGTGTCTAAACTAAACTAGCATACAAGCTAAAGAGTTTTAGCTACTCGGATGAAGGTTATACCTAAACTTGAACTCCTTCTTCTTCAAACCTTGTAGAGGTTGATGGTTCTTGCCTTGTAGCCTTCTTCCGTCGAAGATGGATCCACCTCGAAGGTTCTACCTTTGGGCTCTTCCTCGATCTTTGAGTGAACTAGGGTTTCCGGTTTGCCAAACCTTGATCCTAGAATGAGTAGAGAGTAACTAGGGGTTGTTTTTCTTTTCAAGGTGATAGATTCTCAACACATGAGAAGGGGTCACCTTGAGCTTGAGGAAGAAGAAGATGAAGAGAGGAGAGAGAAGCTAAATGAGATAATGAGCTAGGTTTTTCTTTCTTGCAACCATAATGCCAAAAGAAAAGAATTATCTAAATAATAATAATTCAAAATAAGAATAGTTGATGGTAATTTAGAATGACCACTATCATGCTTCTTTAAATGAAGTGTAAGCATGAATCAAGGAGGATCTTTCAAAGCATGATGGTGGTCAATGGTCAACAAGTCAACCAAGGTCAATAAGTCAACAAAAATCAACCATAACATAATTCTCATTTAATTACTATTATTAATAGATAATTCATAAATCCATTAGGGTTTGGAAAAAGATAACTGTCAACTGTGCATACGCACCCGTTCCGAAACCCTAATGAAAAAACTCATCCTCCGCCTCAAGCAACTGTGCATACACACCTGCATTCTCGTTCCGAGAAACAAGAATACCGAGATAGAAAAGCAACCCCCAAAACATATACCAGTATCTGGCTCAAACCAGAGCCTGCCAGTATAATCTGTCCGGACTCCAAACGTGCACAAGTGCGCGGATGAGAACGAACCCTGTCGCAAAACCATGCGACCTCTACTCTGTTTTGCCCAGAGGCGAATACCCTCTGTGTGGGACTCTAAAGACTCGGCACTACGCTGGCAGTGGGTTTAACCACAGACCGCAAGCGGCACTAGCTGTGCGTAACGGTCCCCAGGTAGATGCCGACAAGAAGGCTGACGAGGTGAAACCCCATCTGTACTCCTACTGAGTCTGAATGTGACAGTCTCCGTACAGTCCGGTCCGTTCGTCTGATACATCGCATGTCGGGCCTAGGGGGCGGTAAAACGTCAGTCCCCTAATAGCGGTACAAGTCGTGTCGGAGTGAAGCCCAAAACACCCTGAGATAACACTGGAACCTACCAGTATATCTCGCTTGCCCTGGCCAGGGACTACTCGTGTAATGGCTCTCCTAGACACAGCGCGATGTCAACCCCCAATACCGAGAGAGACGAATCCTGTCTAACCGGCACTGCCTCCAAGTGCTTCGGGACTGCACCCAACCACCACCTGTTTGCACGACTCCTTTGAGCCGTGGTAGGGTAGTGATCAAAGTGCAGTGGGAACACACTCGAGGCGAAGTGCTAGTATCAAGTCAGCGGACTAAGCTGTACTCATGTCACCTGGGAACTGATGACTGACGATAGGTATAATACCAACCTGTCAGTTCCCGACGAGTCCTGTCCAGTGTACTCGTAACCTAACGAGCACCCGTATACTATCTCTAGTACGACGTACTGATGGCTGTGGGACAGACCATCTCCCACACTGGGATGAGAAGCGCATACGCTAGTCTATTCCGGAGTATCGATGCCCCGTCTCGATAGTCCTGCGACTAGGGACCTGTATAAGGATGTGCTTATAGATTACCCAGCCCCCACTAGTGTGACTGCCATCACAACGCTGGTAATCAAGCAAAGATCCTAAGGGCTCCACTAATGCGTATAAGTGATATAGTAAAATAAACACAAGTACACATTGAAGTAGAAACAAACCAAGTAGCATACTACTATATTGAGCAAGATTGTTTATACAAGGTGAATATCCCAAGCTTCCATTAAGTAATATACAAACTAGTATGATACAGTAATGGCCTCTAGGGCATATACACTAACAATCTCCCACTTGCACTAAGGCCATGTACTGGCGTATCGAAGACCTATCATCTCGATCAGCCGCTCGAACTGAGTCTGGGGTAGGGCCTTGGTGAATGGATCTGCAGTGTTCTCTTCTGAAGCAACCCTCCGAACCTCGATCTCCTTGCGATCCACGATCTCCCTGATCAGGTGATACCGCCTCAAGATGTGCCTGGATCTCTGATGGGACCTGGGTTCCTTCGCTAAAGCTATAGCCCCATTGTTGTCGCAATACAGAGGTATTGGGTCAACAATGGACGGAACCACCTGAAGTTCTTTTAAGAACTTCCTTATCCAGACAGCTTCTTTTGCGGCATCAGATGCAGCAATGTATTCCGCTTCCATAGTCGAGTCTGCAACGGTTTCCTGTTTGGAGCTCTTCCAACATACCGCCCCTCCATTGAGGGTGAAGACAAAACCTGACATGGATTTGGAATCATCCTTGTCACTCTGGAAGCTGGAGTCAGCAAAGGCCTCGATCTGGAGGTCTTTTCCGCCATACACCAAGAACATCTCCTTAGTCCTTCTCAGGTACTTGAGAATGTTCTTTACCGCTATCCAGTGTTTCTCCCCAGGGTTTGACTGATACCGGCTTACCACGCTCAGTGCATAAGCTACATCCGGTCTGGTACACAACATCGCATACATTATAGAGCCTACCGCAGAAGCGTAGGGTATAATAGACATGCGATCCCTCTCCAAATCAGTCTTGGGAGACATCTCTTTAGAGAGGGTGATCCCGTGACAAGCCGGTAGGTTACCGCGCTTGGAATCTTCCATACTGAATCTCTTCACTATGGTGTCGATGTACCTGGACTGAGAAAGTCCTAATATCCTCTTGGATCTATCACGATGGATCCGGATCCCCAGGATGTATGAGGCATCACCCAGGTCTTTCATGGAGAACCTGTGTGACAAGAACCCCTTGACAGATTGTAGCATAGGAATGTCATTTCCTATTAAGAGAATGTCATCCACGTATAAAACGAGGAATACTACAGTTCTCGCTACAAATCTACTATAGATGCATGGTTCATCTGGATTTTTGATAAAGTCAAATTCCTTGACCGTCTCATCAAAACAGATGTTCCAACTCCGCGATGCCTGCTTTAGTCCATAGATGGACTTAAGCAACTTGCACACCTTTCCGCTGCTCCCACTCTGAATGAAACCCTCTGGCTGATCCATATAGACACACTCCTCTAAATTTCCATTTAGAAAGGCGGTCTTTACGTCCATCTGCCAAATCTCATAATCGTGGAAGGCAGCAATGGCAAGAAGGATCCGAATGGATTTCAGCATAGCCACTGGAGAAAAGGTTTCGTCATAGTCCAAGCCAGGTCTTTGACGGAAACCCTTTGCTACAAGTCTAGCTTTATAGGTCTCAACCTGTCCATCTACACCAATCTTCCTTTTGAAGATCCACTTGCATCCTACGGGTTTTACCCCGTCTGGAGCAATGTCCAACGTCCATACTTTGTTGGTGTACATGGACTCCATTTCGGTCCGCATTGCATCCAGCCATTTTACCGAGTCAACGCTCTGAACGGCCTGCTGGAAGCTAGTAGGCTCATCATAATCTATGATGCAATCCTCTCGATCCCCGTCTATGAGAAAACCGTAGTATCTCTCGGGCGGATGAGACTGCCTACCACTCCTGCGGAGCGGCGTAGGAATGTCCTGTTCTTTTGAACCCTCTGGTTCCTCCAAGCTTTCAGTAATAGCTCGTGGTTCTGGAATTTCTTCCAGTTCTACTGTGCTCCCACTTATCTGGTTTTCCAAAAACTCAGTTTCCAAGAAGTAGGCATGACGAGAAACAAGAACTTTTTGTTCCTCTTCACAGTAGAAGAAATATCCCTTGGAATTCTTTGGATATCCCACGAACTTACACTGTACTGAGCGTGCCTCGAGCTTGTCCGCATGCTGCTTTTTAACAAAAGCTGGACATCCCCATGTCTTAATGTGCTTAAGATAGGGTCTCTTCCCACTCCACATTTCATATGGTGTGGTAGGCACAGTCTTAGTAGGAACTCGGTTCAAAAGGTACGCAGCTGATTCTAGCGCATACCCCCAGAATGATCGCGGTAACTCAGCGTTGCTCATCATGGACCGTACCATATCCAATAGGGTTCGGTTCCGTCTCTCCGATACACCGTTGTGTTGCGGAGTGTATGGAGGAGTAAGCTGAGAGAGAATTCCGTTCTCTTTTAAATAATTCAGGAACTCGGCACTTAAGTATTCTCCAACTCGATCTGATCTTAGAATCTTGATACTTTTGCCGGTCTGTTTCTCTACTTCATTCTTATATTCCTGGAATTTTTCAAAGGCTTCGGACTTATGTTTCATTAAGAAGACATAACCGTACCTTGAGAAATCATCCGTAAAAGTAATGAAGTAAGAGTAACCGCTTCGCGCATGTGTAGACATTGGACCGCACACGTCGCTGTGTACGAGCCCCAAGAGCTCGCTCGCTCTTACTCCGTGTCCAGTGAACGGAGTCTTTGTCATCTTTCCCATGAGACAAGATTCACAAGTGGCATAAGACTGATACTCGAACGGATCCAAGTATCCTTCTTTATGTAACTTAGTCAACCGTGTCTCATTGATGTGACCCAGTCTACAATGCCATAAGAAAGCCTGATTGATATCTGGAGACTTTCTTTTGTGTGTATTCTGGACATTGAAAATCTGTGGTTGGTTCAATACGTATATACCATTGCTCAGTGTACCTGACCCAATCAGAACTTGATTAAGGTGAATGTTTACAACATTACTTACAAACGCAAATTCATAACCTTCTTTAGAAACCAAAGATACAGATATGATATTACAAGTTGCGTTGGGTACAAAAAAACAATTACGCAAAACCAAAACATGCCCATCTGACATTCCCAGGTGATAGTCCCCCACGGCTTTAGCATCCATGCTAGCTCCGTTCGCAACTCTGAGGGTCATGTCACCTTCCTTCAAAAACCTACGATTTCTCAACGCCTGCAAGGAATTACAGATATGAGATCCTGATCCGGTATCCAATACCCAGGAAGTAGAGTTTATAGAAAGACAGTTTTCAATAACATACACACCTGAAGCTGAAGCCGCAACTTGCTTCAGTTCCTGTGTCTTGGCCTTCCAAGCCCTGCAATCTTTCTTCCAGTGTCCACTCTTATGACAATAGAAGCATTCTTCTTTACCCACAAGCTTCCCCGCAATCTTTGTTGCCAATTCTTTTCCCTTCGTACCCACTTTACTAACACCGCCTCTTGGTTTGGCGGGGGCTTTCCTCCTCTTTCCCTTGGCTTTCGCCTTGGACCTAGAGGAAGAAGATCCTCCTACAAACAAAGCGGGTGTTTCCCTACCCTTCTGTAGGGTGCCCTCTGCGCTCCTCAGCATGTTGAGGAGTTCTGAAAGTTCAACTTCCTTTTCTTGCAAGTTGAAATTCAGTATGAACTGGGCGTAAGTGGATGGAAGGGACTGGAGAATTATATCCGTATAGAGTTCACTGTCCAACGTGGTCCCAAGTTCCGCGAGCTCCTCAGTGTAGCCAATCATCTTAAGCACGTGGTCCGCTACCGATGATCCGACGGCCAATTTTGTCGAAAACAGCTTCTTCGACACTTCGTATCTTGCGATACGAGACTGCTCTCCATACAGTTCTTTTGTATGAAGAAATATGGATTCCAAATCCATATTCTCGTGCCTCCTCTGATGATCGTTGTCCATCGAGGCAAGTACGAGGCACCTGGCCTTCGTGCTGTCAATCTCCCAAGTCTTACGGATTTCCTTATCCGCGACGCTGGAGGTGGGACCTGGGACGGGGGGAGCTTTGGTGGTAAGAAGATACCCCAGCTTGTCGTAAGTGATTGCCAACTTGACATTCCTGAGCCAATCTTTGTAGTTTGGCCCTGTCAATATGTTTTTATCTAGAAGTAACTTAAGTCCAGTCATTTCGATTTGGTCGCTGCAGGGGGGAGAGAAGGAACACTTTAGCACGATGCTCTTGCAAGTTTAGAATGGTTTTTAATTTGTCTAAACAGGATGGCTCCCACTGTCTCTCGAATCCCTCCTCAAACCACAAAGGAAGAATTAGCCGGGATCAATCCCACCGTGCAATACTTGCTTAACCGTTCAGCCAGGCCAGTGTCGGTACTTCGAGGGAGGTTTTCCAACGCTTTCGCGAAGTTCCTTAATTAAATAACCTCTTTTTCCTGGGGGCGTAGCCCCGCTAACACCTTTCTAGGCACCTACTAGGTTTATAGCATTGATCGTCTAGTGAGAAATTTCCCGAGGAGTAGCATATACTCACAGTAGGATCGGGATCCAAATATCATCGCGTGACGAAACTGAAGGAATCCTACCGGAATCACCACACTCCAAATGGTATGCAAATCTAGCAAGTTTCAGTACTTATGAAACTCCCGATGTGGATTTTTCCCCCATGCTCTTATGACCTTGACTTTGGCCAACAAATCATAAGTCACATGTCAAGTTCTACCCGTCGTTCTCCAGGTTAATTTGAATCCACCCGTATCTACCCTTGACTTTGGCCAACAAGGCAGTACGACTGTTCCAAACCAACGCATCTATCTGTGCTGCACATGAATACCCAATAGCTACCAATCACTATGCCTTGACTTTGGCCAACAAACACAGCTTGAATACTATTGACTATTCATGTGAAACGACGGAGGGTTACGAATGGTTTTGGCGAAACCGTGAACGTAGTGAACTTGATATAATCGATGGAACGAGATAGCTTTTAGAAGGAGTGGCTCAAGCTCCGCATTTAAAAGTTAGTTTTGAAAAGAACCGAGTGGTTTTTCGAAAGTGTTCCAACGATTTTAACTTGGTTTATTATCTTGCATTAGTTCTTTTAATGCGTGATATTCTTGCATTAGTACTTTTAATGCGTCCCATCATTTAAATCCTACCATTGCAGAAAACAACCAAAATATGACGTACGCTTATGCCATTCGCATTCGCCACGGGGTCCCGTCATCACTCGTTAGGTTACTTAACTAACGACAGAGCGGGGGCTGGGCTAGCGCGGCTGTAAAACATAAGCAACGCCTAAATAGAAAGCAATGATAGACATTACAGATCACAGATGAATACATTGGATATACTAGCAATCCGCAATCCTTTCGAGCCTGAAACGAAAAGCGGATAACACGGTCGCGGTGAATAGCCAAAACCCCACCCAAGACCCCTACGGGTGCGGCAAACTACCCGCCAAGTACCCGGCAGTTTGTGCACCCCTCCATGGGTCTATCCTAGGAGCAAAAACAGTAAAAAGAATTATACAATGACGGCTACAACCCCGACCCGATTGTGCGGCCAAACAAATAATAATTATTACATCAATTTACATTTACAATGAATGAAAGAAAAACAAAAGCCCATCTCACATCCAACCCGGCTATTCACCCGCGACAGTCCAATACATTCATATACACATTCCAATATCAAACACAGATCATGTATAACCCCGACTAATCGTCTTATAGCGATTAGCCGACGTTCAATACATGCAAGCATCACAGATATAACCATCATAGTCAAAGTGCAGTGAAGTTCGGAAAAAATACGGAATTATAGGACCCCAAAAGCAAATTTCTGTTCTGGAAAATCTGGGCACATATAATATATCTTAAAAATCACAAAATCCCACCATAAGAACACTGCACGAAAAACGATGCAGAGAGGAAAACAAACGGCGGCGGTTCCGCGGCACATGCCTACCTCGTGCCGCGGAACCGCGGCGGTTTGAACGAATTAGGGCATCGTTTTTCTTGGGTGTTCTCACAAAACCCTGAGACGAATTTACAAGTATAACGTTTTTCATTTTGAGTCAAAAAAATTTCAACAGAAACTCAGGTTTTGTAATTTTCCGGTTTTGTGACTTTTTCGGTTCCGAACTTCGTTACACTTCACTACCAAGCTAGTTTAAGTTTAGTTAGGCTCTGATACCACTGTAAGTCCATATTGCGACCCCCGGTACTTACGGGAAGGCGGAAACGGTATAAAAAACAATTTTTTATCGCAAGAGGCAACATGGACTAAACTAGGTCGGGATCGTGTCTAAACTAAACTAGCATACAAGCTAAAGAGTTTTAGCTACTCGGATGAAGGTTATACCTAAACTTGAACTCCTTCTTCTTCAAACCTTGTAGAGGTTGATGGTTCTTGCCTTGTAGCCTTCTTCCGTCGAAGATGGATCCACCTCGAAGGTTCTACCTTTGGGCTCTTCCTCGATCTTTGAGTGAACTAGGGTTTCCGGTTTGCCAAACCTTGATCCTAGAATGAGTAGAGAGTAACTAGGGGTTGTTTTTCTTTTCAAGGTGATGGATTCTCAACACATGAGAAGGGGTCACCTTGAGCTTGAGGAAGAAGAAGATGAAGAGAGGAGAGAGAAGCTAAATGAGATAATGAGCTAGGTTTTTCTTTCTTGCAACCATAATGCCAAAAGAAAAGAATTATCTAAATAATAATAATTCAAAATAAGAATAGTTGATGGTAATTTAGAATGACCACTATCATGCTTCTTTAAATGAAGTGTAAGCATGAATCAAGGAGGATCTTTCAAAGCATGATGGTGGTCAATGGTCAACAAGTCAACCAAGGTCAATAAGTCAACAAAAATCAACCATAACATAATTCTCATTTAATTACTATTATTAATAGATAATTCATAAATCCATTAGGGTTTGGAAAAAGATAACTGTCAACTGTGCATACGCACCCGTTCCGAAACCCTAATGAAAAAACTCATCCTCCGCCTCAAGCAACTGTGCATACACACCTGCATTCTCGTTCCGAGAAACAAGAATACCGAGATAGAAAAGCAACCCCCAAAACATATACCAGTATCTGGCTCAAACCAGAGCCTGCCAGTATAATCTGTCCGGACTCCAAACGTGCACAAGTGCGCGGATGAGAACGAACCCTGTCGCAAAACCATGCGACCTCTACTCTGTTTTGCCCAGAGGCGAATACCCTCTGTGTGGGACTCTAAAGACTCGGCACTACGCTGGCAGTGGGTTTAACCACAGACCGCAAGCGGCACTAGCTGTGCGTAACGGTCCCCAGGTAGATGCCGACAAGAAGGCTGACGAGGTGAAACCCCATCTGTACTCCTACTGAGTCTGAATGTGACAGTCTCCGTACAGTCCGGTCCGTTCGTCTGATACATCGCATGTCGGGCCTAGGGGGCGGTAAAACGTCAGTCCCCCAATAGCGGTACAAGTCGTGTCGGAGTGAAGCCCAAAACACCCTGAGATAACACTGGAACCTACCAGTATATCTCGCTTGCCCTGGCCAGGGACTACTCGTGTAATGGCTCTCCTAGACACAGCGCGATGTCAACCCCCAATACCGGGAGAGACGAATCCTATCTAACCGGCACTGCCTCCAAGTGCTTCGGGACTGCACCCAACCACCACCTGTTTGCACGACTCCTTTGAGCCGTGGTAGGGTAGTGATCAAAGTGCAGTGGGAACACACTCGAGGCGAAGTGCTAGTATCAAGTCAGCGGACTAAGCTGTACTCATGTCACCTGGGAACTGATGACTGACGATAGGTATAATACCAACCTGTCAGTTCCCGACGAGTCCTGTCCAGTGTACTCGTAACCTAACGAGCACCCGTATACTATCTCTAGTACGACGTACTGATGGCTGTGGGACAGACCATCTCCCACACTGGGATGAGAAGCGCATACGCTAGTCTACTCCGGAGTATCGATGCCCTGTCTCGATAGTCCTGCGACTAGGGACCTGTATAAGGATGTGCTTATAGATTACCCAGCCCCCACTAGTGTGACTGCCATCACAACGCTGGTAATCAAGCAAAGATCCTAAGGGCTCCACTAATGCGTATAAGTGATATAGTAAAATAAACACAAGTACACATTGAAGTAGAAACAAACCAAGTAGCATACTACTATATTGAGCAAGATTGTTTATACAAGGTGAATATCCCAAGCTTCCATTAAGTAATATACAAACTAGTATGATACAGTAATGGCCTCTAGGGCATGTACACTAACATATATAGGGAGGACTTTCTTGCTCGACATGATAGTATGCTATCTGGTTGCTCTTTACCTTAACGTGTACACAGATTGTCTCTCTATTACATGATGGTAAAGCCCTTAGGATGTGTACTTGACTACCTGGACTATGATGCGGATCATACTAGTGGGGACATGGTAGTCCATAAGTACATCCTTGAAAGTCCCTAGTCGTGGGTGTATCGAGATGGGGCATCGATATACCAGAGTAGACTAGCGTGTACCTTCTCGACCCATACAGATGGGCGATGGATGATCCCATATCCATCGGTGTTTGACATCAGAGATGATATGCGGGTGCTCAGTAGAGACTGGGTACACTGGACGGACTCGCCGAGAACTCCCAGATGGTATTATACCTCACGTCAGATGGCAGTTCTCAGGTGACACTGGTACAGAGTAGTCTGTTGACCCGAGATCGTCATAGAGTCTTGTGCGGTTCCCACTGTGCTTTGATTTCCATCTTACCACGTCCAAGAGGGCGTGCAAAACGGTGGTTTTTGGGTACAGTCCCGAGTCACATGGAGGCAATGAGCGATAGGAGGGGATTCGTCTCTCCCGGTATAGGGAGTTGATGTTGCGCTGTGTTCGATTGGCTATAACAGGAAATCCCTGGCCAGGGTTGATGAGATATACTGGTAAGTGTTACCAGTAGTTTCTCGAATTGTTATAGACCTCATATCGACACGACTTATCGAGCTATTGGGGTCTGACGTTTACCACCCCTAGGCGAGATATGCGACATATTCGACGAACAGACCGGACTGTACGGTAGTGTTACTGGTTGGATTCACTGGAGTGTGAGCGGGCTTGCTCGTCGATCTTCTGATCGCTCAATACCCGGGTGGCCGTTACGTTTAGCAGACCGCTTGCGGCTTGTGGGTGTTTGATATGATCATCATCTGCTGCCGGCGTATTGACGAGTCTTTAGAGTCCTACACAGAGGTTTCCTGGCTCAAGCGAAACGAAATATGAGCGCATATGAGATATGTGCGGGACCGAGAATGATACCAGTATGTGATACTGTATTCGATTCTCGCGATTTGTGACATTGATCGGTTATATGCGATATAGCCGGGTTATCGGATCAAGTGTTGATTCGATAAGTTGTTACTGTAGATATTAGTCGGTTATATGCGATATGACCGGATCATTAAATCAAGTGTTGATTTAATGATTTAATGCATAATTATATATTTGATATATTACTTTGCATTAACTAGTATCGGTTCACTTTAAATGGATTTTCTCGCTCGGATGTGCGCATTATATATGTGATATGATTTTGTGCACATGCTTGTATCATGTTTGATGGTGCATGTAAAATTGGTTAAGTATAAAGAATTAAACCTTGGTTAATGAAATGGTTAGGGTTTATTATTTGCTTATTCATTTTATTCATTTATTTATTCTTTTGGAAAAAGAAAAGGAAATGATAAAATGATGGCATTCTTTGTTCTTTCATGAAGCTTCATGAATACTTTGACTTTGTGACCACTTTGTCTCATCCTTAACCCTAACCATTCCACTTAACCCTAATTAATTCTCTACACCTAACCATGGTTCTATTATGATAAGAATTCATTATTCTTTTCATTTGAGGAAAAACTTATCATATTCATTATCTTCTTCTTCTTCTTCACTTGAAGAAAACCTTTCTTCATCAATGGTGATTGATGAAATAGAGTGAGAAATCCAATTCTAAAGTCTACCCACTTCCTATTTCTTCATCCTCTACCTCTTGCCAAGTAGTAGAGTGTGTTTCCTTCACAAGATTTCTTGACTTGGTGAAGTTGGAGCTTGATCTAGCGATGCCTCGACGTAGATCATCTTCGGCACGTTGTCGACGACCTAGCCCGGTCTTTTCTCCGATGAAACCACCGTGAGAGTCATGGTTCGATTTGGACAGAGGAGAGGACTTCATTACGGAGCCGTGGAGGTGGAGGACTGGATCTATAAAGGTTGTATTTCTGTATTCTTGTAGTTAAGTGTTAACTAGTTTAATGTTTCGCCTAAAAATCTAGCCGACGATCCGTTCTAGGGTTTCTCGGAACCGTTAAAATTTGAAATTGGCATGGTTGATGCCTTGTGAGACCTCATTAGCGTGCCTAGGAATCCTACAGTGGTATCAGAGCCTAGCTAGAGCCTTAGGCGAAGTCCCGACGGAATTAGAAGTCCGATCGAACCAAAACCTAACCCGGAAAATGGCTCTCTGGACTTTTTTGTAAAATGTGGATTTTTGTAAATTAAAAATATGCAGAAAAATCAGCAGGTGATTGTATGGGTTATTGTAAAATTCGAGTCCATAATTCCATCATTCCGCCGCGGTTCCGCGGCACGAGCTTGGCTCGTGCGGCGGATCCGCTGCCGTTTTGTCGTATTGCTCATCGAAGTTTGCACCATAATTAATAATATTCAGTGCTGGTTTTCCTGGGAATATTTTAATATTTACTCCAGAGTTTTATTTTCTGGGTTGTTTTGGGGATTCGAATGTTCGACCGGATTATCAAATTTTGTCTGTGTGGCTTTCCGGATAAATTTTTAGAATATGTTAAAAAGTTCGACCGGATATAAATACCCAATTTTTCCCCTGCCGGGAAATTTCCAAGTGTTGGATTTTTCCGTAGTTTAAAGACGTTCTAAGTAGTGCAAGTAACTCGATGGACCCTCTAGAAGACAACAAACCTTAACTCGATTATGTGACCGTCTTGAACTGCCCTTTGAACCTTCGGGTTTGGGGCAGTACGGCGTGCCACATGTGAGGCGTTGGCTTGACCCTTCTACGGCTGGACCGTTGGTACTGAGGCACGAACTGAATGTTTTTAGACTTGTTTCATGTGTTGATCTGTATCGGGAAAACTTGGATGTTCGATTGTTCGATCGGAAAGTTTAACATTTTCTGTTTATCCGGAATGTGATACAACAATTGGAATTCACAAAAGTTATGTGATAACTGAATGAATGTTATAAACATAGCAGTTTAGTCTCACTTGATCGGTTGCCACGGAATTTTGATGTGATCAAAAGTCCGTCGCAATCACGTAGCGTACGCGGATACTCGCCGATAAACTTAATAGACAGCCTCACTCCATAGCCCCGACCAAGTGACTGTAGGAGAACCCCGTCGCCGAAAGCATCCGTTCGGGTGCTCGCGGCAGCGGTGTTCCGCCTTAGTGCACTTCGTCGACGGCGTCGGGGGTGCGGCCGCCTACTAAAGTTTGCGACGAGCATTCGATCAGGATGTCGGGAATCTTGTTGAATTGCCCGACTTGGTATTGAAAAGAGTTTTCGATAATGAGACTAAAATGCGGGGTTTATAATTGTTAGGCATGTGATGTCTAAGTAATTCATTTGGTCAGGCATGCGATGTCTGAGGTGGTTGCGGATTCCAACTGTTGTAGTTTTACACTTTCTTTTCTGTGACCGTAAGTGTAATATGTGATATCGCCGGTTTCGTTGCTATATGTCAACGACAATTGGGATGGACATATTTACTTACGTTGATGACATGTGATGTTATGTGTTGCTGGATATGTTATATTGGATCGTCGTGTTTGAATAGCCGGGGTTTTTATGTGAGATGAGTGTTTTTCATTTTCATTCATGTAAAAAACTTGTATGTAATATTCTTTTATTTGGGACACTTCCAGGTTGCGGAAGTTGTCACCGTTTGTATATTATTTACTTTTCCGCACTAGGATAGACCCAAGGAGGAGGGCACAAGTAACCGGGTTCTGGAGTCCAGAGGGAGACCAACTCGAGGAGTCGAGTCCGGGTCTCCTAACTCCAGAATTGGTAGGGTTGCTTGCCGCTCTCATAGGGGTCTAGGGGTGTGGGTTTGGCTATTCATCACGACCGTGGAATCCGTGTTTTATACTGGCTCGTATTGAAAACACGGACGTCCTAGTATATCCAATATTTCATATGTTTCTTCTGCTGCGATATCTGTGATGTGATCATATGATGTTCTGTGATAGATACAGTATATAGTATATATGATATATTATATAGACGTTACTTATGTTTTACACCCGCGCTAGCCCTGCCCCGCTCTGCCGTTAGTTACATAACCTAACGGTGCACGAGGGGACATCGAGGCGAATGCGGATGGCATAAGTGTACGTCGTATTTATCTGTGATGTTTAGGTAATTTAAATGATGGGACTTCATTAATGTGATTAATGAAATAAAAGAAACCTAAGATGTTGTAGAATCGAATTTCAAAATAAAACAGGTAGCTACAGTTCTTGCTTTGCGCAGCGGTATATACGATATATCCTGCACCTTATTCGATGAGGAAAGGACCGAGATCCCTTCACCGGGAGTGACTCCTTTAGCAATAACTGGCAGATGCTATACCCCTCGGTTTGTCTTTTGATTGCTTTTAAGTGTTTTTGCTTTGCACAGTGATATATATGATATATCCCGCACCTCATTCGACGAGGAAAGGACCGACGATCCCTTCACCGGGAGTGACTCCTTTAGCAAAACTAAAAAAGCCTCAAAAGCACTCCATTTTTAAAATCGTTTGATTCTACAACGATATCTTGTTCATTACGCAATAGGTTTTCAGAAAAACCTGCCGCAACCCTCCGTCATTTCAGATAAGTTGTATATAGTATTCGTGCTGCATTTGTTGGCTTTCGTCAAGGTGCAGTGTGCGGTAGTTATATGCTGCTTATCTGCTAGCATACGATACGATTGGATTAGGGTAGTTGTGCGGCTTTGTTGGCTTTCGTCAAGGGTCGTGCGGGTGGGTTTAATTCGATCAAGAAATGTACGGGTTGAACTTGACTAGCGGGCTATGGTTTGTTGGCTTTCGTCAAGGTCATAGCACGCTAGGGGCAAAATATTATCGCAAATTTCAAGTGTTGAAATTTGCAATGAGATTGCATACCTTCTATGAGATAGTTGGATCCCGATACCCGCTGCGAGTAAGAGTTACTCCTGGGAGAGTTTTATACATTACAATTAGCCGATCAAGTAGGTGTTTAGAAAGGTGTTAACAAGGTTACGCCTCTGGGAAAACGAGGTTTACATTAACTAGGTTCGTGCGAAAGCACGGGGGACCTCCCTCAAAGTACCGACACTGGCCTGGCTGAAAGATTGGCGAACTTGTAGTGCGTAATTAATCCCGGCTAGTTTTTCCTTTTAGGGTTTGAAGGAAGATTTGATAAAAAGCAGTGGGAGCCATCCTGATTAGATAAAATAATAACCAATCTATTCTTGCAAGAGCGCACGCTGAGTGTTTTCTTCTCTCTCTCTCCTGGTAGCGACCATGTCACGCCTTAATCAAGATAATAATACGGATTATTGACCGAACCCGCTTGTTATACTGAGCTGGGGAACGTTGGTCCCGCTCCAACTTATAATTGTTATAAGACAGAGCAGGAAATTGGGGAATACCAGATTTTCCGTACCGCCCAAACGAAGAGAGTGCATGGTGATGCATCATCTTCGGGTGTGTTCATTACAAAGAACTGTTTCTCAGTATCCTCCGCATCCTGGGTATATGATACCGGATCAGGATCCCAGATATGTAATCTGTTACATAGGGCTACAAAAGGGTAGAAAAACTGAGAACGGGTGATAAGTTTCATGAGGCAGAAAACGGGGCAAGTGTTGCAGCCAAGTCTGTTGGTCACTGTCATCCTGTATTACCATAATACATTGATTCTGAACGAATGTTATTAGATACCGAACCTGATATACAAAATCATATTTGTCTCTTTATTAGTAAAGAAATGATAAAATTTTATATTGTTGGATAATGTTTTGAACATTTCCTATATCAAAAGTTGATCGGTTCAGGCACGTTATCTAAAAGCATTAATGTTCTAAATCAAACTACAGTTCTTAGTATACAGAACACACACAAGAGGAAGAGTTCAGAAATGAACGGTTCCTTCTTGAGGTATTGTAGACTAGGTCATATCAATGCGACCCGACTAGCTGGAGTTACATTTAGATGCATATTTAAATCAGTTTGAATTTACATCTTGTGAAACTCGCCAGTCATGTCACAAAGATAAAATGACCATAGCTCTGTTTATTGGAAACAGAGAAAGAGTTAGTGAACTCTTGGGACTGATACATGATGATGTATGTAAGGTCTCCTGTCTACACATGCCAGGACTGATTCTTTATACTTCATTATATTCTCTGATAATCTCTCAAGATTCAGTCATATGTTCCTGTTGAAACATGAGTCCGAACCTTTTGAGATATTCACAGAATATAAGCGAGAAGTAGAGAACCAAAATACGGGTAAAAGTATTATGTCCTTTGATGAGATCAAGGAGGAGAATACTTGAGCACGGAATTCTTGGGATTTTCTAAAGGAGAATGAGATTCTCTCTCAACATTACTCCTCCGTATACACCATTGCACGATGGTATGTCGAGGCGGAGCAGATACACCCTATTTGATATGGTGTGCTCTATGATGAGTAATACCGAGTTACCTTTTTCCTTAGGGGGTTATGCACTTGAGAAGTTGCATACCTATTGAATGAGGTTCCAATCAAATCAGTTGCCTACCGCTTAATATGTGATATGGAATGGGAAGAGCCCATATCTTAAGTTAGTTAAGATTTGGGATTGTCCGGCCTATGTCTAAAAGCAAAATCCGGACAAGCTCAAGACAACGTCTGTTATGTAGAACTGGAATGGTTCCAGCTATACAAACTACAGCAGATGATTTGATAAAACCAATGGATTCTGTAGATTCCAACGAACCTCAGCCTCTCCGCCGATCTAGTAGGGTTCCTCACCCACCTCAGAGATACTTCTGTTTCTCTATGACAGTGGGAGCGAGGATTGCATCATGAGATGATGACCTAACTAGCTTCGAGCTGGCCATCAGGAGTAAGACTCTGTAAGAATGGCTGGATGCTTATCGATCTGAGATGGAATCCTTATACACCAACAAAGTATGGACTTTGGTTGCTATATCTGAAGGGTTAAATCCCCATCAGGAGCAAGTATATCTTGAGAAGATTACTTGGTGTAAATGGAAAAGTTGAGACTTTCAAAGCTAGACTTGTTAAAAGTTTGCATCATTTACCAGGCGTGGATTATGATGAAACCTTTTTCAAGTAGCTATGCTAAAGTCCATCCAGATCCTACTTGCCACGGCTACATACCATGACTACGATATCTGGTGGTTGGGTGTCATGACAGCTCTTCTAAAATGATGTTTTGGAAGAGGGCGTCTATAAGTACACAGCCAGAGGGCTTCGTAAACAGTGGGAGCAGCGGAAACGCGTGCAAGATGTTTTATGTGATAAAACAGGCATCGCGGAGTTGGAACGTCTGTTTTGATGTAGTAGTCAAAGAGTTTGACATCATCAAAATGGTAGATGAACCTTGTATAAACAAAAAGGTAGTAGGGAGTATGGTGGTGATCCTCGTAGAGTACGTGGATGACATACTCTTGATAAGAAAGGAGTTTCTTATGCTACGCTCGATCAATCTCCGTTTATCATAAGGATTCTCCATATAGGATCAAAATGATACCTCCTAAATCCTGAGTTTTGGATCTATGAGATAGATTTAATTGGATGTTAGGATCCTCACTAGTTGTAGTGAGATAGTATCAATCGATCGTGGGAAGAATCACTGGAAGTGTTCCAGGGTGATAAAGACGACTGAATGTCAGTCGCAGGCATTGTCTTTACCCTCAGTAAAGGGACGGTATGTTGGAAGAGTTCCAAGCTAGATACCGTGACATACTAGACGATAAAGGCAGGATACATCGCTACTAAAGATGCTATCAAAGAAGCTGTTTGGGTGTATATTAGTTCATGATATGAACTATGTTCCTCCCATTGTGTGACAATGAAGTTGTGGCTTATGCCAAGGAACGCACGTCCCATCAGTGATCTAGACATATTCTAAGGCAGTATCACTTGATCATGGAGATGGTTGATCTCTAAGGGATCGAGGTTAGGAGAGTAGACTCAGAGGACAACACGGCGGATCCACTCACGAAGGCCTATTCCCAAAGAGAGACTTTTATGGGATGGTTGAGTATGAGATACTACAACCACTGCTACAGATGGCCCTAGTGCAAGTGGGAGATTGTTAGTTATATGTATGCCCTAGAGGCCATTACTGTACATTGGATGTATATTGTAGTGGATGCTGGGACATATATAGGGAGGACTTTCTTGCTCGACATGATAGTATGCTATCTGGTTGCTCTTTACCTTAACGTGTACACAGATTGTCTCTCTATTACATGTTGGTAAAGCCCATAGGATGTGTACTTGACTACCTGGACTATGATGCGGATCATACTAGTGGGGACATGGTAGTCCATAAGTACATCCTTGAAAGTCCCTAGTCGTGGGTGTATCGAGATGGGGCATCGATATACCAGAGTAGACTAGCGTGTACCTTCTCGACCCATACAGATGGGCGATGGATGATCCCATATCCATCGGTGTTTGACATCAGAGATGATATGCGGGTGCTCAATAGAGACTGGGTACACTGGACGGACTCGCCGAGAACTCCCAGATGGTATTATACCTCACGTCAGATGGCAGTTCTCAGGTGACACTGGTACAGAGTAGTCTGTTGACCCGAGATCGTCATAGAGTCTTGTGCGGTTCCCGCTGTGCTTTGATTTCCATCTTACCACGTCCAAGAGGGCGTGCAAAACGGTGGTTTTTGGGTACAGTCCCGAGTCACATGGAGGCAATGAGCGATAGGAGGGGATTCGTCTCTCCCGGTATAGGGAGTTGATGTTGCGCTGTGTTCGATTGGCTATAACAGGAAATCCCTGGCCAGGGTTGATGAGATATACTGGTAAGTGTTACCAGTAGTTTCTCGAATTGTTATAGACCTCATATCGACACGACTTATCGAGCTATTGGGGTCTGACGTTTACCACCCCTAGGCGGGATATGCGACATATTCGACGAATAGACCGGACTGTACGGTAGTGTTACTGGTTGGATTCACTGGAGTGTGAGCGGGCTTGCTCGTCGATCTTCTGATCGCTCAATACCCGGGTGGCCGTTACGTTTAGCAGACCGCTTGCGGCTTGTGGGTGTTTGATATGATCATCATCTGCTGCCGGCGTATTGACGAGTCTTTAGAGTCCTACACAGAGGTTTCCTGGCTCAAGCGAAACGAAATATGAGCGCATATGAGATATGTGCGGGACCGAGAATGATACCAGTATGTGATACTGTATTCGATTCTCGCGATTTGTGACATTGATCGGTTATATGCGATATAGCCGGGTTATCGGATCAAGTGTTGATTCGATAAGTTGTTACTGTAGATATTAGTCGGTTATATGCGATATGACCGGATCATTAAATCAAGTGTTGATTTAATGATTTAATGCATAATTATATATTTGATATATTACTTTGCATTAACTAGTATCGGTTCACTTTAAATGGATTTTCTCGCTCGGATGTGCGCATTATATATGTGATATGATTTTGTGCACATGCTTGTATCATGTTTGATGGTGCATGTAAAATTGGTTAAGTATAAAGAATTAAACCTTGGTTAATGAAATGGTTAGGGTTTATTATTTGCTTATTCATTTTATTCATTTATTTATTCTTTTGGAAAAAGAAAAGGAAATGATAAAATGATGGCATTCTTTGTTCTTTCATGAAGCTTCATGAATACTTTGACTTTGTGACCACTTTGTCTCATCCTTAACCCTAACCATTCCACTTAACCCTAATTAATTCTCTACACCTAACCATGGTTCTATTATGATAAGAATTCATTATTCTTTTCATTTGAGGAAAAACTTATCATATTCATTATCTTCTTCTTCTTCTTCACTTGAAGAAAACCTTTCTTCATCAATGGTGATTGATGAAATAGAGTGAGAAATCCAATTCTAAAGTCTACCCACTTCCTATTTCTTCATCCTCTACCTCTTGCCAAGTAGTAGAGTGTGTTTCCTTCACAAGATTTCTTGACTTGGTGAAGTTGGAGCTTGATCTAGCGATGCCTCGACGTAGATCATCTTCGGCACGTTGTCGACGACCTAGCCCGGTCTTTTCTCCGATGAAACCACCGTGAGAGTCATGGTTCGATTTGGACAGAGGAGAGGACTTCATTACGGAGCCGTGGAGGTGGAGGACTGGATCTATAAAGGTTGTATTTCTGTATTCTTGTAGTTAAGTGTTAACTAGTTTAATGTTTCGCCTAAAAATCTAGCCGACGATCCGTTCTAGGGTTTCTCGGAACCGTTAAAATTTGAAATTGGCATGGTTGATGCCTTGTGAGACCTCATTAGCGTGCCTAGGAATCCTACAGTGGTATCAGAGCCTAGCTAGAGCCTTAGGCGAAGTCCCGACGGAATTAGAAGTCCGATCGAACCAAAACCTAACCCGGAAAATGGCTCTCTGGACTTTTTTGTAAAATGTGGATTTTTGTAAATTAAAAATATGCAGAAAAATCAGCAGGTGATTGTATGGGTTATTGTAAAATTCGAGTCCATAATTCCATCATTCCGCCGCGGTTCCGCGGCACGAGCTTGGCTCGTGCGGCGGATCCGCTGCCGTTTTGTCGTATTGCTCATCGAAGTTTGCACCATAATTAATAATATTCAGTGCTGGTTTTCCTGGGAATATTTTAATATTTACTCCAGAGTTTTATTTTCTGGGTTGTTTTGGGGATTCGAATGTTCGACCGGATTATCAAATTTTGTCTGTGTGGCTTTCCGGATAAATTTTTAGAATATGTTAAAAAGTTCGACCGGATATAAATACCCAATTTTTCCCCTGCCGGGAAATTTCCAAGTGTTGGATTTTTCCGTAGTTTAAAGACGTTCTAAGTAGTGCAAGTAACTCGATGGACCCTCTAGAAGACAACAAACCTTAACTCGATTATGTGACCGTCTTGAACTGCCCTTTGAACCTTCGGGTTTGGGGCAGTACGGCGTGCCACATGTGAGGCGTTGGCTTGACCCTTCTACGGCTGGACCGTTGGTACTGAGGCACGAACTGAATGTTTTTAGACTTGTTTCATGTGTTGATCTGTATCGGGAAAACTTGGATGTTCGATTGTTCGATCGGAAAGTTTAACATTTTCTGTTTATCCGGAATGTGATACAACAATTGGAATTCACAAAAGTTATGTGATAACTGAATGAATGTTATAAACATAGCAGTTTAGTCTCACTTGATCGGTTGCCACGGAATTTTGATGTGATCAAAAGTCCGTCGCAATCACGTAGCGTACGCGGATACTCGCCGATAAACTTAATAGACAGCCTCACTTCATAGCCCCGACCAAGTGACTGTAGGAGAACCCCGTCGCCGAAAGCATCCGTTCGGGTGCTCGCGGCAGCGGTGTTCCGCCTTAGTGCACTTCGTCGACGGCGTCGGGGGTGCGGCCGCCTACTAAAGTTTGCGACGAGCATTCGATCAGGATGTCGGGAATCTTGTTGAATTGCCCGACTTGGTATTGAAAAGAGTTTTCGATAATGAGACTAAAATGCGGGGTTTATAATTGTTAGGCATGTGATGTCTAAGTAATTCATTTGGTCAGGCATGCGATGTCTGAGGTGGTTGCGGATTCCAACTGTTGTAGTTTTACACTTTCTTTTCTGTGACCGTAAGTGTAATATGTGATATCGCCGGTTTCGTTGCTATATGTCAACGACAATTGGGATGGACATATTTACTTACGTTGATGACATGTGATGTTATGTGTTGCTGGATATGTTATATTGGATCGTCGTGTTTGAATAGCCGGGGTTTTTATGTGAGATGAGTGTTTTTCATTTTCATTCATGTAAAAAACTTGTATGTAATATTCTTTTATTTGGGACACTTCCAGGTTGCGGAAGTTGTCACCGTTTGTATATTATTTACTTTTCCGCACTAGGATAGACCCAAGGAGGAGGGCACAAGTAACCGGGTTCTGGAGTCCAGAGGGAGACCAACTCGAGGAGTCGAGTCCGGGTCTCCTAACTCCAGAATTGGTAGGGTTGCTTGTCGCTCTCGTAGGGGTCTAGGGGTGTGGGTTTGGCTATTCATCACGACCGTGGAATCCGTGTTTTATACTGGCTCGTATTGAAAACACGGACGTCCTAGTATATCCAATATTTCATATGTTTCTTCTGCTGCGATATCTGTGATGTGATCATATGATGTTCTGTGATAGATACAGTATATAGTATATATGATATATTATATAGACGTTACTTATGTTTTACACCCGCGCTAGCCCTGCCCCGCTCTGCCGTTAGTTACATAACCTAACGGTGCACGAGGGGACATCGAGGCGAATGCGGATGGCATAAGTGTACGTCGTATTTATCTGTGATGTTTAGGTAACTTAAATGATGGGACTTCATTAATGTGATTAATGAAATAAAAGAAACCTAAGATGTTGTAGAATCGAATTTCAAAATAAAACAGGTAGCTACAGTTCGTGCTTTGCGCAGCGGTATATACGATATATCGTGCACCTTATTCGATGAGGAAAGGACCGAGATCCCTTCACTGGGAGTGACTCCTTTAGCAATAACTGGCAGATGCTATACCCCTCGGTTTGTCTTTTGATTGCTTTTAAGTGTTTTTGCTTTGCACGGTGATATATATGATATATCCCGCACCTCATTCGACGAGGAAAGGACCGACGATCCCTTCACCGGGAGTGACTCCTTTAGCAAAACTAAAAAAGCCTCAAAAGCACTCCATTTTTAAAATCGTTTGATTCTACAACGATATCAAGTTCATTACGCAATAGGTTTTCAGAAAAACCTGCCGTAGCCCTCCGTCATTTCAGATAAGTTGTATATAGTATTCGTGCTGCATTTGTTGGCTTTCGTCAAGGTGCAGTGTGCGGTAGTTATATGCTGCTTATCTGCTAGCATACGATGCGATTGGATTAGGGTAGTCGTGCGGCTTTGTTGGCTTTCGTCAAGGGTCGTGCGGGTGGGTTTAATTCGATCAAGAAATGTACGGGTTGAACTTGACTAGCGGGCTATGGTTTGTTGGCTTTCGTCAAGGTCATAGCACGCTAGGGGCAAAATATTATCGGGAATTTCAAGTGTTGAAATTTGCAATGAGATTGCATACCTTCTATGAGATAGTTGGATCCCGATACCCGCTGCGAGTAAGAGTTACTCCTGGGAGAGTTTTATACATTACAATTAGCCGATCAAGTAGGTGTCTAGAAAGGTGTTAACAAGGTTACGCCTCTGGGAAAACGAGGTTTACATTAACTAGGTTCGTGCGAAAGCACGGGGGACCTCCCTCAAAGTACCGACACTGGCCTGGCTGAAAGATTGGCGAACTTGTAGCGCGTAATTAATCCCGGCTAGTTTTTCCTTTTAGGGTTTGAAGGAAGATTTGATAAAAAGCAGTGGGAGCCATCCTGATTAGATAAAATAATAACCAATCTATTCTTGCAAGAGAGCACGCTGAGTGTTTTCTTCTCTCTCTCTCCTGGTAGCGACCATGTCACACCTTAATCAAGATAATAATACGGACGGTGCCTACCGCTCCTTGAATCGGGTATCTAACACAAGTCTCAGAACCGAGAAAACTCATGGTGGACGCATCGAAATATCATATCAAGAGAAACCGGGTTTTCAAACAATACATAATTTCTTGAAATATCCCCACAGTTCTCAAATCCATAAATCACATGAAATCCATATCTCAATGCGTAAATCTATGAAATCTGATGTATGCAACATAAAATAGTAATATGAGCATATTAGGGGAAAACCGCTCTTTTAAATGAATCCGGTTTTAAAATATATCATGTGGTTCCCAATTCCTCCGAAATCAAATGCAACATCATATGAGGTGTACATATAGCTATAGCAAGATATGTGTATATACATGTAAGTATGTATGTATGATGCATTTCTTATGCGCAATAGCACAATAATCAACGTCTCAATGTCAATGACAATACAATACCACATGGGGGTGTATGTAGCTATAGCAAGATATGTGGGTGTACATGTAAGTATGTATTCATGATGTACATGTAGCTATAGTAAGGTATGTGTATATACATGTCAATGGCAATTACCAACGGTGTGGGTGTAGCATACAATTTAGTGCTCGTGCAACATGAACCGTCGGTAATGGTGCGGTTTCCAATAGGTACCAAGTTAAGGCACAACAAATAATAATATGCAATGATGCTCATGCACAATCAACTCATATGCGTATAAACATGCAGCTATAATATCATATCTAGCCCTGACGCATAACGCCATACGAGCGATTTCTTCGTAGATGTTAAATCTACTCACCGATGATCTCGAGCTAAGTAAATTCGACCACTGCTTTCCTTTCTTCGCAGCGTCCGAAGTCCCCACTTGCGATCCTAAAATTTCACAAACACAACACATAAGTCTAAACATCCTGCACCGACACAAAAACAACGAAACGCAAGGATAACGGCCACAACATAAACACACTGTGCACTTAGTGCACAAAACGCGCACGACATCGCTACAACCATAGCTAGATTCGCTAAACGACACAACCACCAAGACAAGAACCCGATCGTACCGATCGCGCATGCACAACACAATATATATCGTAGAAGTCAATATATATCATCACAACGTCAACTGAAACCCACGCCTAATTTTACCAGAAACCTAATAAGCATCTTTTAATCATTTTCAAATCTAGATGTTTGAACAAATCTAGTGGTCATAATCATCACTTAAGAGCTTAATTAAGCCACACAAACCCTTACTAAACTTTTAATCTCACCCTTTTTAGATTTAGTAAAAGTTAGTTTGCAATCAAGCTTAATTTGGACAATTAGAAAAATAATAACTTACAATTTCACAACTAGGTTAGGTTATCCATGTCTAAACATGTTAACTTACACAAATAACCATAACTAATTAATCAAAACCCTAACTTGATCTTCATAACCCTTTCTTGAATTTCCAAACTTGCTAAATAAAACCATATTTAAACATCTAATAACTAGATTAAAGTATTTAAACAACAACTAAAACTTAGGGTTAGGATTTTATACCTTACAACTTGATTCTTAAACTTGCAAATTACTCCCAAAATAGCCTCCAAAAATGCTAACTTTCTACTTGATCCAAGCTAGATTAGGCTAATGAATAATGGGTAAGGATTTGTTTTAGAGTTTGTGGGATTTTTGTTGATTTTTTGATGAATTTTTAGAGCTTTTAGAAGTGGAAATGAAGGGGGAGAAAACTTTGGACTGCCAAGGGGAGGGCTCGGCCAAAGATGAACGGGAAGGGAAAGTTGTGGGTGTGTATGGAAAAATCTGGACTAAATCACCATTAAAGCTCAATTAATGCACCTCCCATCATGCCACCTCTAAATCATTTTCTTTTATAATTTTCTTTAAACCCTAGAAACACTTAGAACTCTTAGATATTTTGAGAAGAAGACAACAATGTATAAACTTGTAATTAAGTTGGCATGGTTCACATTTGTATAATTAACCCAATCCAATTTGTAATTACCACTAATTAAGTGTATAATTAAAAGTTTATAATAATATTTTAATCAAGGAAAAATATTTAAGTGAACTAAAAATTATAAGCGACTAACTAAATACTGCATACTAGTAATTTCCTAGTTAAACAAGGTGCATTTAAGTCTATATTGAAAAATGATTATATCTGGGTTTTTACAGAAAACACAAATTATTTTACCTATTATTGGAAAATTCGCCTAAACAATTTCTAAAACGTTACACATTCGTCCCAGGCATGATAATAAGCAACATCACAGAATCTCAGCCAACGATATAGAATGGTGGATTATCTTGGAGCCCCGTGTTTCATTTGAGCAGCAAATAAAATCCGACGTTCCCGGTCATGTGGATAGCCTGTGCAATGAAAATCTGAACCCCTACGAGCGCGGCAAGTTACCCGCCAATCCTAGAAGTGAGGCATCCCCCTTCAACAAAGTGAATGGGCCACCCAGCACTTCATGGAATCCGGTAACTTGGGCGCCCCTCCATGGGTCATCCTATACCCCCTATGAGTGCGGCGAATAGCCCGCCAATTCTAGAATGAAGCCCCCTCCGTCTCAACGCCATGAGATGCGGGCTTGTTGCCTTCTAGAACCCGGCTATTCGTGCACTCCACCGCGGGTTAATCCTTGTACAGAAAAAGAAAATAATATTTACTAAAGGTGACATTGACCTCAACCCGGTCGTGCCCCAATCAAATAATATACAACCCGTCAAAGACGGCAATCCACATGTCGGACGCTCGCCCCGCAATATCAAATGTACAAATGAATATAAACTGTACTGCTAATATTGCACCACATGCTATCCACCACGACAATCCAACCACAATATCAGCACAATCACAGAAACATCAACGTGAATGTCATGTTCGCAAATCCGTCTAAAAGAACATATAGCAGATAGATGGGTTAACCGATCAAATGACATTCACGGTCGCAGATGCTAATCTAAGTACTGATAACAAAATACGTATTTTAAAATTTCGATCGACTAAACATTTCATGTGGGCCCCAAGTTCTAATCCGGTACTCAAACAAATCTGGGTCGAAGAAATAAACATCTCAGAAACCATAATTCTAACCACTAGAGCAACTGTAGAAATTTGGAGCAGTGAAGCCAAATTCTGGCCGCGGAACTGCCGTAAACATGCATGTTTGGAGGCACTTCCGCGGTGGAATTATGGCTTCATGCTCTCAAATTTCTTGAGCTGCTTTAGAAAACTCTGCACGAATTTTTGATATACAGAAAATTATTTATCGACCACTTTAAAAATTCGACAGAAACTACAAAATTGGAATTGCGGTTTGGAAAATTTCGGTCGATCGATATTCTAAACACGTTAGAACTAGATAGTATAGGTTTTATGGGTTGGCTCTGATACCATAAAGGGTTACTCCTAGCGCCCCGGCCATCTCCCGTGGCCAAATGCGGAACAATATTTTTTCTACGATTAGAAACTTGGCGCTAGAATAACACTAAACCCGGATCTTAACCATAAACCTAACTAGCATAAGATGGTTCTATCTACTATGATAGAAAGTATACCTAAAGAAACCAAGTCTTTCGGGTCTTTGATCCTCTCCTTAAGCTCCTTGATGGAAGTATGGATCGTGCCTCCTCACGTCAATGATGATCCACCCGAGAGTGCCTACCAAGAGCTCCTACCTCCTAATTGAGGTAACTAGAATACTTAGCTAGCTAATCTAAGTAGACTAGAGTGTGTAGAAGGATTTATTTGTCTCTTGAAACCCTAGGATTCTCAACACATGAGAGCTTTTAGGGTTTGTAGTGAGGAAGAAAAAGAGAGCTAACATGAGAACCCACTTGAGGAGAGAGAAATCATTTTGACAAATGAAAAAGATAAATGATAAAAGAGATGGCTCCCTTGACATGACCACAAGCATGGAACCAAAAATATATAGGTCACAAAATATCTCACCAAAATATCTAGGCCAAAAATATCTCACCAAAATATCTAGGTCAAATTGTCAAACCAAGTCAAGTGGTCAAGCCAAGTCAAAATGTCAAACAAAGTCAAGTAGTCAAAACTAGTAGCCATGTCTCAATTATCATTTAACAGATACTTTCCTCCACCCCATAATTGTTTTAATCAAGTAAATGGTCAAAACCCTAATGAGGTGTCTCCTTCTGTGCTCCTCTCATCCGTATATACATACCCGCATTCGTGTTCCAAGAAACACGAATGCAAAGAGATGAAACCAATCCATCAATATAATACTAGGATCTGGTTTAAACCAAAGTCCCCTAGTATTATCCGCCCGATCATCATACGCGCACAAGTGTACGTAAGTGATCGAAGCCCTGCCGTAAAACCATACGGCCTCTACACCTTTCGCCCAGTGCAGGGAAACTCTCTATGTGGGACTCTAAAGATTCGACACTACGCTGGCAGTGGGTTTAACCATAAGCACGTCAGCGGCACTAGCTGTACATAACGGCTACCCAGGTACCTGTCGAAAAGGAAGGCCGACGAGCAAACTCGTCCGTACTCCTACTGAGCCTATCCGTGACAATATCCGTACAGTCCGGTCTCTTCATCAAAAAGTATCACATACCGGGTCTAGGGGGTGGTGAACGTAAGACCCTAATAACCTAATAAGTCGTGCTGATGTGGCTCAGGACCAATCCAGAAAACTACTGATCAACCTATCAGTAAATCCCAACTGCCTTGGCCAAGGTCTTATGGTCATGACCAATCGATCACTATGTGATATTAACTCCCAATACCGGGAGAGACGAATCCCCAACAATCGCTCACTGCCTCCATGTGGCTCGGGACTGTACCCAACCAAAACCTGTTTGCATGACTCAGTAGAGCCGTGGTAGGGTACTGATCAAAGCTCAGTGGGAACTCACACGAGACAAATGCCTATCTCAGGTCCAAAGACTAACCTGTACACATGTCACCTGAGAACTTCCATCTGACGATAGGTATAGTACCATCTGGAAGTTCTCGACGAGTCCGTCCAGTGTACTTACACCCAGTGAGCACTTGTATACGATCTTAGGTGCATCAGACCAATGGCTGCAGGACCAACCATCCCCCGACGGGGCTAGAAACTTATACACTAGGCTACTCTGGAGTATCAATTCCCAGTCTCGATACTCACGCGACTAGGGACCATTTAAGGATGTGCTTATGGACTACCCTGCTCCCACAAGTATGATCGCCATCACAATGCAGGTAGTCAAGCAAGATCCTACGGGCTTTATCAACATGTAACCGCAATATGTAATAACTAGTATGACATATGCCATGTTAAGATAAAAAGAAACCATAATAGTATACTACCGTATCGAGTCTTTATTAATATGTGCAAACTATATAACAACAATAAAAATAAATACGCATATCCTGACAAAGACAAGTCAAATAATATACTATAAAACTGAGCAAGATTGTCATGTACATACATATCCCTAGCATTCATATGTATACATATACAATACTGGCCTCTAAGGCATATATATCCAACATCGGGTACCCCCCTTAGCCTCTTGATTAGTATAAAATATTGCACATTTGAATGATTATTTTTCCCACTATTGTTAAGTTCTAAAAGGTGTTTATTGTAATTATAGAACATATGAGGGTTTATGTGTAAAAAGTTTATTATCATATGTTTTTAAATTATAATTAACATAATGGGGGAAAATATATGCATATAATATTTATATAAAATATTAGTAATTAAAATATGCATATCATATCAAATATTTCTAATCAATATTCTTAACATATAATATCATATAAAATGGTTAGGATAATATCTCAAAAATACCAAAATTACTAACACCATGACTTGAGATATTGTGCAGATATTAGATCAGGACAGGAATCCAAGAGATCCGAGATGTCGGAATCAAATCTGCCGAAATATGGCAGCAAATCGTAAGATTTAGTAACCGCAGAGACTCGGTGTATTATTTTCAGAATCCAGACATCGAAGAGATCTCCAAATGTCAACAGAAAAGAGTAGAAAAAATCTTAGATGATGATCCCTCCAAAGCGCCACAGTTGGGTGGCCAATGAGCATGATTCACGGTGGATCCGCGGCATATCTAGAGCCGCAGGATTTAAAATTTTATGGTTTGGATTTTAGCTGCATATCCTCAAGTAGGGTATCTAGGGTTTCTAGTTTCTGTGACTACATATAGGACCGAGAGCTTCACATCTAAAATCATCAAACCGAAGAGATCAAGAGGTCCAAAGCGATCCACGCATCTAGGTGATCATCAGCTAGTCATCTACCTCCAACAAGAGAGAGCGAGAGCAAAAACCAGGGTTCTTTGTAATTTACTTTCAAAAAGGAGAGTTGTATGAAATAATTGATTAATAAAGGTAAATCTTAGTTTATTTCTTTTCGCATTTACTTTCTGCACTTACTTTCTGCATCTTAACCATGTTTTCATTCTTCTTCATCCTTTCTTCTAAATCTCAAACCATGAGTGAGTAATTCCTAGCTTGCTAGGGTTTGTAGGATAGGGTAGATTAATGGATGATAAAATCATTTAAACTCTTTTATACATTTTAAAGTCTATAAACTTTAGCAAAATAAATGTCAACATCCTTATCGGACGCGCTACCAATTTATTACTAGTCACGACCACGATTCGAGATTAGATTAACACTTTTTTTGGTAAAGGCTAGACATGAATAAAGATCAATGCAAGGACAAGGGTTAAGAGTGAGGTAACCCTAGTTTCTTCTAAAAGAACCCTAATCTACATTCATCGCTATCGATCTAGTTTTAAACTATTAAAAGATAAAAGGAGTCATTTTTAATTATTCATCCATTACTACTAAGTATCAACCCTACAAGCCTCTTCTTCATAAATCTTATATCCGTAGTATATCCATAACTACAACCAATTATCCTTCTTCTATCAACTTATCTAAAGTAAGAAAAGAGTTCACGTTTCCCTGCGGACGTTCCGTACTCATCACGGCCAGTTACTAGCGACACCGTCTTGATTGTGGTTACTTTACGAACACACTTTTTACAAGATCAATCACCTCTAAGGAAATAGTTAATTTTGGGTACTACCGCCCTGGGAAGGTTCGGAAAAGTTTCGAGTTCGTTTCGCCTCCCGGATTGGCTTAAACGATGGATTTTTGAGACAGTGAACTGTTTTTTCCGGCTTTGGAAAACTTTCTTTGTTTGCTATTTGTGCGCGGAATTTTATTGTCATAGTTTTCATTACAGGCTTCTGTGATGCACTTATGTGTTGTTTAATGTCTTCTAATCGCTATACATCGATTAGAAAGGGTTATACGCATCTTATTTATTTATGATGATACTTGTGATATCTTTGTGATGGTTTCGACGGATTGTAGTGATGGATAGTCTTTAGTGCAATATTTGTTGTATAATTTTGATTCATTTATATATTCATTATTGTGGGGCGAGCGTTCGACATGTGGACTGCCGTTTCTGCCAACTTGTATATTCTTTTATTGGGACATGGCCGGGTTGAGGCCGATGTCACCGTTGTATATATTATTTCTTTTCTGTACTAGGATTACCCCGTGGCAGAGAGCTCGAGTAGCCAGGTTTGTTTACCGCCGAAAACGGAGAAAAACTGGGATTGAACGTCTTGCCTGAATTTGGAGACAGATGCTATTTGGACATATCCATCCACCTCTCCGAAGATACCAAGTTGATTTATGGCACCGTATATCGGAGGTTTGGATAGATGCGACCGATGTAGCAGACTTTATCAGATTCCCCCTCATTTGTGAGGAGTTTTTGATTGTGGGGACGCTCTTCCCTGCAAGCGCAAGCCCACTGCAGTTAATTACGTTATCGCGTTGCGATAACAACTTTCTCCTGTTCCAGTATTTCACTTCGTGTCGTGTTGTATTTTTGTTTATTTTGGTTGCCTGTGGATTATATACGAAGACTAGTTTATGTCGTCACCCATAGGGCGCGGATTAGTCCAAATCTGTATATTTTAGATTTGGATTTAAACTTAGGTTGTATGTTCTTTTGGTTCAAAGAATATTTTATTTTATTTAAGGGACGTTAATATATTTTTAAATTAAGATCAACTTAATTATATAAGCATTTGGGTTCAATTTATTTTAACTAAGGATACGTTAATCTTATTTGAGACTAAGATCAACTTAGAAATATTTTCATGATCATTAAACTTAGTTAAGATCCAACAAGAGAGCATTTGGGCTCAGATGCAAGCAACTTCAGAGAGACTCGGTAAATTTAGGCTCGGTTTGCTCGGTTTTGGGTTTTCTCCTTTTTTTAGAAGTGCTAGGCACTTATTTATTTCTCTGGCGTTCATGTGGGAAGCACGTAAGGCGTACAGACATGTATGCTACCAATCGGTGCCAACGCTTAGTCATTTTGACTAGGTATATATAATGCTAAGCACTTGATATGGCGCTCACGTGAGAAGCACGTGAGGCGTTTGAGCCTTCTGTTTTGGACGCTCACGTGGGAAACATGTGAGGTACCATAATAGTGCTAGGCACTAATTTTTCTTTGGCGCTCACGTGTGTTTCACGTGAGGTGCCAAGTTCTTTTTCCTTTTAGAGATTTAATCTCTGTTACTGACGCTTTGGCCATTGATGATCATCAAGATTTCTGTTTTGAAGATCTGGGATCGTTTTTTATTAGAGAACTAAGTTCTTCTTTTCTTTTTATAATAACTAAGTTCTTTATGTAGGGTTAAACCCTGATTTTAGAAGAATTAAATTCCTAGAAAATGTGTCTTTTCTTTTGAACTAGCTGTTTTCCCTAGATTTTGAGTCTGAAGAACAGAACCTCCCCGATGAGAATTAAATTCTTAACTTGTGGGGAGATTCGCTTTTCAGATCTCAGATCAGAGAAAAAACTAAGTTCTTTTTACGAAGGGTTAAACCCTTGTTTTCCTTTTTATTTATGCTAGGCAAAGAAGATATATTTATCTCTACTTTTCTTTACCTAGCGTCGGAGAGAGCGAGGAGATCTTCTTTTTTTCAGGAAAATTAAATTCTCAGTTCTTGTGGAAAACTTATGGGGTTAAATCCTTCACCTGAGATTGAAGTCTCGTGTTCTTTATATAGAGGAGGCAAGTTGTTAATTAGTTTGAGAAAATCTCTCATTTGAGAGATACCAATTGGCCTCAAAGATTATTCGGGGGATTTTATCCACCGTTGGAACTTTGATCCAGGGTATTTCTATTTAACAGAATATATTTTCCTATTTTTAACAAGATTAGGAAAATATTTTCCCATATACAAAATTTAATCTGTCATACGATGATTTTTAATCCAAGAGTTATCTATTTAACAGAGCACATCTTTCTTTTTTTAGAAAGATATAGGAAAATATTTTCCCATCTCATTGGATCTTTAATCAACAGCTTTCTGTTTAACAGAAAATATCTTTCTCATTTAGAAAGAATAGGAAGATACTTCCCCCCAATAGAATTTAATTCTATATTTGATGATTTTTAATCACCTTAGATTTTTGATTTGACGGTTCTCTATTAGAGAATATCTTTCTCTTTCTTAGAAAGATCAGGGGAAGTATTTTCCCAAAAAGAAGAATTTAACTCTATATAGAATTTCATTTTATGAGAAGCTAAAAAAGTATGTTCTTACATGTTTAACACGTGACCCTAGTGTGGGTTTTAATATGTTTATATTTAGCGCTCATATGCTTTACATATGAGCGCTCACGTGTTTAATACGTGAGGCTGGTTTGCCCTCTTTTGATTATTTATTCTCAGCGCTTATATGCTTTGCATATAAGCGTTCACGTGTTTAAAACGTGAGGCCAGTTTGAGACTTTTGGTTATTTGTTTTCAGCGCTTATATGCTTTGCATATAAGCGCTCACGTGTTTAACACGTGAGTCCAAACTGTGGGTTTTAATTCTCCTCAAAACCAGAACGCTCACGTACTTTGCATATGGGATGCATTCGTTTCTTCTTTCTTTTCTTCCCCCTTTTTTTATAAGGGAACTACAAGCTCTGAGCCAAATATTTTGGCGGGAAAAAATGCCTCCCACTACTTTGCCCACGTAGTTATGTACGTGGGTTAAGTAGTGCAGAGTTATGCATCTTCATAGAATTGATGGTTTAGGATCTCCGTCGCCTAAGACCTTTTCATCTTCATGAGTCGTAAGAGTCTCAAGAAGGTTTTTTCTCCCTATGAGTCGAGAGGATCTCACAGGTGCATATTCTCATTGGGAATCATGGGGATTCATAAGTGTCTTTCACCTTCGTGAGTCGTAAGGATCTCACGCGGGTATTCTCCTTACGGGTCAAGAGGACCCGTAAGTGGCATCTTCACTTCATCGATATGCAACTTTTAGCGAATGTGGCATATAGATAGTATACAAGAGTCGGTCTTGACCTCTTTGTAGGACAGCGATGACTTAGGAAATAGGTTTAGATCTATCGCCTAAGGCTTTTCAACTTTATGAGCCGTGAAGGTCTCATAAAGATATTTTTCCCTACGAGTCGAGAGGATCTCATAGGTGTATTTTCTCCTTAGAAGTCGTAAAGACTCTTAAGTGTGTTTTCTCTTGAGAGTCGTAAGAATCTCACAAAAGTATTTTTCCCTTACGAGTCAAGAGGACCCGTAAGTGGCTTCTTCTCCTCATTGGATGCAACTTTAGAGAATGTGGACCGTAGATAGTATGCAAGAGTTGGTATCGAACTACTTGTAGGGCAATAGTGCTTAGGAAACAGGTTGATATCCCCGTCGCTTAAGACTTTTCATCTTTATGAGCCTCGATGGTCATATAAAGATGTTTCTCCCTACGAGTCGAGAAGATCTCGCAGGTGTATCCAAACGTGAAATATAGATAAACCCCTTTTTAAATAGGGGTCCGTTAGGTTTGTGGTACTAGGTTTAAGTCCATCGTACCGTCGCGTTGGCTGATGTATTCTCGATACGCAGTCCCTTAGGTTGCTGCTCGAGTAACCCCGCATCTGTAGTGTCTCTGATCCCTTCTGTGGCTGGACAAGACGTTTTCAAGCAATCTTCTTATGTTAGAATATCCATATTACCATCGGAAGATCAAGCATTGGGTATTTGCCGTAGCGCTTTTTACTTGAGGTTAGGCTTAATTTAAAGTCTCGATGAGCATAACTGCACCCTTCTGGGGTGGGATGATCTCCAATGGTCTTTAGGCTTTGTATGTATTGCCGTCAAAACCTGAAGCTAGGAATATACCGTTACTTCTTTTTTTCCTTTGATGATATCGTACCAATTGTTTGCAAAAGTTGGGTAGACATTCAAAATATCTCTATGCTGTATGTATCGCTATTGAGGTATGGAGGTAGGATTTTGCCATCACTCTTCTTTTATTTAACCCTTGGGTCTTTTGTTGACATCGTGTCTGCACCCTGTCAAAATGATAAGAACGTGGATATGATCTGTAGGTTGTAGATATTGCCATTAAGATCCGGAGCTAGGATTTTTCCATTGCTCCACTTTTATTTGACCCTTGGGTCATTTGTTGACGTCATGTCTACACCCTGCTGGAGTAAGAGAGACGTCGAATTGAGCTAGGGTTTTGCCATTACTCTGCTTTAATTTGGCTCCTTAGAGCTTTGTTGACACCGCGTCTGCACTCTGTTGGAGTAAGAGGGACGTTGAATTGATCTTTAGGCCGCATATATTACCATTAAGACCTAGAGTTAGGAATATGTCGTCATTCCACTATTGTTTGGCCCTTGGGTTGTTGTTGATGTTGCGTCTGCACCGAGAAGGAACATCGAAGCTGATCTATAGGTTGTAGATATTGCCATCGAGATCTGGAGCTAGGATTTTGCCATCACTCCACTTTTGTTCGACCCTTGGGTCCTTGCTGACGTTGCGTCTGCACCGAGAATGAACGTCGAGCTGGAGATAGGATCTTAACATTACTCCATTTTGATTTGACCTTTTGGTCTTTGATGACGTCGCATCTGCATCCTACAGGAATGAGAAAAACGTCGAAATGATCTCTAAGCTATAAATATGCCATCAAGACTCGGTTCTTCTTTTGATGCAGCATGGTGGGAAAATATGGTTCATCTTCTTTTATTTATGCCCATGGATTGTATACAAGAGTCGGTATGGATCTACTTCCAGGTCAAAAAAAATTTATTTTATTATATATATTTTTTTATTTCTGCGATGCACTATCTTTTCAGCTTTTACATCGTGAAAGTCGCGATTGTCCAATCATTTCGGCTATTTATCGCGGTGCCCAATTATTTCGGCTATATTATTTTCTTTTATTTTTACTCGCTATTTTTTATTGCGAGTTGCCCATACATTTCGGCTGTTTCATATGCATATTTTTTGCTCGCTGATTTTTATTGCGAGTCGGGAACTTTGGTCCTGATACCAATTTTGGCGTCAGTGTCACGCCCCGCTTCCCAGTAGACGGATACGGTGACATGGCAGGCCGCAACGTATTTACTAAGAAATAAATATGTTAAACGTAATTAAGCAATATATAAAATGTACAAGAATGACAAGTGATATAAAATAACAACAACTTTATTTACATTCATCTTTACATACAACTGTTTGAAAATAAAAAAATATAATGATAATAAGCAGTGCCTAAATAATGGCATACAGGAAATGAAAATACAAGGAACTAGAAGTCAGTCTGGGCCGCAAGCTAGTCTAAGTCCTCCTGGCTCGGCTCGATCTCCTAAGGGTCCGGTCCTCCTGACGAACATTTCAAAGAAAGAAATAGAAAAGAATGTCATCAGCGAACTAGCGCTCGGTAAGTCCCAAAAGAAGAAAGAGAATATAACAAGTAATGTGAAATGAACAGGTAAGTTGTACGATTGATTGCCGGTATATGATAGTTATTATAACGTGGTTGTTTGTAGTTTGATACAGAAGGTATTCATGTATACGAGAGGAGTCTATCTTACCCCGTAGACTATGGTAACATGTAGTACAAGGCCCCGTCATAACCTACGAGACAACGACACGAGAATTCATGTAGGTGTCTTTTAAGTGACCTCCCATGTCACGATATACGTTCCGTACCAATCTACCCCTTTATCCCCGCGTAATGTGTTATATAGATTATGATTATCAGACTTGCCGAAAGCACAGATATAAGTTGTTCAAGTATTCATGTTCAGGATGTAATCAAGTATTCAAGTAGTCAAGTCAAGTTATAACCATGGTTCGGTCAAGTCAGGTCAAGTATACATGTTTAATATTGATGTTTGGATTCGAGTATTCATGTTCATGTTCAAGTATTCATGTTTGGTTTTGGATTCAGGCTTGAATTGGACTCAGACTGAGTCAGACACTTGTAAACTAATTTAGCTCTTGAATTAGGTTCGAGAGTCATCGGTAACTGCTGCACATGGACGACAGGATTTGTGTCTTTTTTCAAAAAAATTACCATTAATGACTCCATTAAGTTTTCTACCTTAAATAGGCAAGCAGTCACTTTCTCCGGCTTCCTGGGGCTCAAGAGAATTGATCCCGCTTAGACCTATATTTACTAAAGTCCTTAAATATTGTTTTATATATCTCGAGAGGGTTTTATGAAAAATATTTTAATATAGTTTAAAAATAAAACCTCGAGGGTGACTAGTATTACTTAGGGTTTTCATGAGCATGAATTTTATGTATTGTGGTATTTTAGTGATACATACTTAGTTTGGAAAGTTCATGGTATTTTATTGTAAAATTTGCCTTTTTGGTATTTTGATGGTATTTTATTGAAATTTGTTAATCTTTTAATTTTTGAAAAACATAGGTTTATTATATTTTGAAAATATAGATTTATAATTTTATATAATTTTAATTTTAAAAATAATTTTATTTTATTTAAAAATTCGTACTTCTTAAAAACCGTATTTAAATCCTTTCGAGATCGAATGCTTCGTGAGGAGGTCTGCATCTTGTTCTACTAGCCCAAGGATATGCGATAATCCGTACCATCCATTAGCGGGTCCCCTAAAGAGGGTTGTAGATGCGTAATCGCAAAGGATAGAAAATACTGTTTTAAAAGAAATCTGGTTTTTAAAGTTATGTGGTATTTTATCGTAATATTATTCTTTGAAACAAAAATACATTCAATGAGTATCATTCTATGAAACCAAGTGTGCATGTGGGTTAGGTCATTACCCCGTGAAATTTTTCCTAAGGTATTGTTTTAACGAACACTAAAAGATGTGATATCAAAGTTCATGGTAGTTTAATAAAAAAGTTCAAGTATAGATTTTTCACATGAGATTCTTGGTTAAAACTAACTCTAAACATTATTATTTAGGGTTACAAGTATTGTGTAAGAGTGGTTTGACCCAAATGATAAACGAAAATGGAGTTATAGGTTTTATAAAAGAAGATATCGGTATAACTCCACATTTACTGATATTGGATTTAAAGTGAAAAGCAATGAAAAAGGAGGAAATTGGGAGGGACTTACGGTTTGAATGCTAAGAAGAGTTTAAGGAAGAGAAGGTAATCCTTGTGGTGTCGCGGGAGCTCCGGATGTTGCTTCGATCATCGCCGAAAGTTGCTCGCTCGCTAACCCCTCTTTACTCCACTTGTACTTAGGAACTTTTTGAGAGATTTTTTTTTATAGTTTTCATAATGGTGCCGAGCCAAGGTAGGGGATGGTATTTATAGTGGAGAATTAGGGTTTTGGAATTAAAATAGTGAATTAAAAAGCATTAAAATATGGTTTAATTGTGAAATGAAAGGTCTCTGTTTGATTGCAGGGAAATCAAACAGTGCAGAGGAGTTAGGGGTAAGTGAAGGGGTGTGTATGGAAAGCCCGAGGTTCATTAGGCAAAATCCAACTGTCCCCGCCGGTTCTTTGAGTGTTTTGGCCGGTTGATCTCGAGGCATTTGCCTCGAGATTCGTGCCGCTTAATAAAATCTGTATTTAAACCCTTTTGCACATGTTTGATTTTTCTGAACTTTTCATTTCCCTGTGTATTGCACGTGCAATCTTTTGGGCTTCCAAAAAGTTAAAAAAAATCAGAAAAAATAATTGTGCTCGATGGGATTCAATCACAGAGGCTACGTCATAGCAGTGCAAGGCTTTACCGATGTGCTACAAATTATTTCTTGCTGGTATTTAACAAAATTGACTTATAACTCAAACTCAGGCTGTAAAATCATTTCTATACATTAAAATGGAAAATTCAGTACAGTAAATTCAGAGTCGTTACAGTCAGCATCGCTACAACTGGAATATTTCCAGGAACGAATCATCATTTGCCATGAGAGGACTTGGAGTTTGACACCTGTTTAAGCATCAGCATCGCTACAACTGAGAATTACCAGGAGAGAATCATCATTTTTCTTTGTCGATTTGAACAAAGGTAGTTTAGCAAATAGGGTTAGGATCATGTCGACTAAGGCCTTTTGACTTTATGAGCTATAAGGGTCTTATAAAGGTATTTCTCCCTATTAGTCGTGAGGATCTCATAGGTGTGTTTTCTCTTTGGGAATTGTGGGGATTTCTAAGTGTGTTTTGTCTTGCAAGTCGTAAGGATCTTACAAGAGTATTTTCTCCTTATAAGTCGAGAGGACTTACAAATGTCGTTTACCATAAGGGGATATTTCTTGCCATTGGTGGGACTTTGTGGGGAATAAATTTATTTATGCCCGTGGATTGTATACAAGAGTCGATATTGGACCACTTGTAGGGAGAAAAATTCCATCGGGTTTTGGTGGCTTAAGAACAGGTTTGGATCTCTGTAATCTAAGGCTTTTGAATTCTATAAAAGCCGTAAGGGACTTATAGAAGGTATATTCTCCTTACGAGTCATGAGGATCTCATAAGTTCATTTTCTCCTTAGGAATCGTATGGATTCCTAAGTATGTTACTCCTTTGTGAGTCGTAAGGATCTCACGCGGATGTTTTCTCCTTACAAAGTCGAAAGGACCTAGCAAGTGCATTTTTAACGAGTTCGCGCCCTTTCGGGTTTCACTAGCTCGCCGGTAGTCCTGCTATTTTTACTCACGGCGCCCTTTCGGGTTTTCATCCATGCCCATATCGCTTGTGGACATACCATTTTTTTAAAAAGAGATTGCGTCCTTTCGAGTTTTCACAAACTCGCCGGCAGTTATGCTGTTTTTACTCACAGCGCCCTTTCGGATTTTCATCCGTGCCCATTTCGCTCATGGACATGCCGTTTTTTCGCGAACGGTGAAACTCTTGAAAGTAGTTTCATCGCAGGTGATCCATCTGTTTGCCGGTGGGACTTAGGGGTGGCTTCATCGCTGTAGTAGCTGTATAGCCAATGGGACTTGAGTTACAATCTTCGCTGGTGGGACTTCGATTGCAATATAGATCTTAACGTGCATATTAGTTTTAGGGACATTGCGGTCCATTATCGCCATATTTGGACCAAAATGCTAGTTTGTGGACGTTTTGGTCCATCATCACCGTGTTTGGGGCGAAAGGCTAGTTTAGGGACGTTTCGGTCCACTATCACCGTGTTTAGGGCGATGCAATGGTTTAAGGACATTTCGGTCCATTATCGCCGTGTTTGAGGTGACGCGATAGTTTAGGGATGTTTCGGTCCCTAGTTTATCATTTGGTCGGGAAGTTTCATAACTCATTCCTTTCAACGCTTGCTTGCAGAGGCGCTGCTGTTTGTCCTTTGTTTGCATGGACACTTCACGCCTTGGACTATTTTCACCCTCCCGGACATCTTCATTTATCATCGTCCAATCGGGTTGTTTTGCGGGAAATACCATGCATTTTACACGGCACCTGCCCCCTGCTCATCAATGTCACTTTCTTACACTGACAAAAGAACGAGATATCACATCACTCCTTCTGCCGAGTTTTCTGCTTCCTTGAAAGAATGAACTTGACTTGGGTGCTTTTCCCCTCAACATCTAATTCAGACATGGATTCCACATCCATTCCATGGTTTTTAGTTCAATCGGGATACTCCACTCGATTGCAGGACCCGCTTGTAGGTCTCTTAATATCCTTTCTGTTTTTTGAAGAAAGGATTATCTCACGTGGAGATTCCTCCACAAGCGAGCAAGATATCCCCTGCGCGTATTTCGAGGGGCGAGTATTCGCATCCCTAATCTTTCGAAGGGTAGAACCCGTGTTGTCGCTATTTTAGCAATGGGTTGTTTCAGAGCCGCTCATTTTTTGTTGAGCGTTGGCAACAAACACCGTCTTGCCTCTGCTTTTCATGTATCTTTGTCGAAAGATGATGCGCCTTAACCCATCTAATCCAATCAAGCCATTTTATCTATGAGCTCTTGGAAGGTTGTCGGCTTGAAGAGAGCCATATATGGGAACACTTTTGAATTTGGGTCAAGGGTGGTTATGAACATTCCTACGGCTGTAGCTTCATCGATGCGCTGCTCCCATTTTAACCAGAGATTTCGCCATCGAGTAACATATTGAACCCCAGTCTCATTTGGTCTAACCCTTTCATTGACCAACACTGCCACGATAATGCATTTATTCACACTAGCGAATCTCTAAAAGAGGAGCATCTCAATCTATTCGAAGGTGTTCATGGAGTCATTTGGGAGTTCCGCATACCATTCGAAAGCAATGCCCGCCAGACTGCCGACGAACTGTCAGAGGAGCAGTATATCATTTCTTCCCATGTTTCCACACATGGATTTAAACAGTGTGATGTGATGGCAAGAATTCCCGGTTCCTTTGTATATGTGGAACGTTGGAATTATGTATTCTGGCGGGTACTATAATTGATTGTAGCATGACGGATACAGTCGACCAGTCTTGATTGACCTATTTGCGGCTTCACTGGTATAGTGAGATTTGATTTGCTGAGCGATATATGCGTCCAGCTTTCCTTGTGGGATCATTTCTTCCTTATCTGTTGATGAAGCTTGTGGAAGATTTGAAGTGTCACCCTTGTCTTTAAGAGCGAATACCGGCGGTTCATCTTCCAGTGGTTCTGAATGGATCATTCCAGCCATATCCTGGATCAGAATGACCATCTGGTTCATTTTAGTGGACATTGATGCCGCTTCTTCATCTCTCTTCTTGAGAGCGCACATCAGGAAATCAATATATGACTCCTGCCCTACTCTTTCTTTAGGTGCGTCTTCGGGGTTTGCCTTAGGCGGTGGGCTAGTGAGTGTTGCCGCCTGAGCAAGTATCTCCTGCAGCCTTTCATACTACAGTTGAGCTTTTGTCGAAGACCGGGTATGGGGTCCGTGGCTAGTAGAAGCTCGAACTTCGTCTTTGGAGTTCACCGTGTGGACTGTATGAACTACCATGCCCCCAGGCTTGGGGCGTTTAGAGTTTTGGCCTTTGGAGTTTGCCTCAGGCGCTTGAGCTTTATCTGGCCTCTCTATTTTGTGAGAAACTATTTTAGGAGGAACCATCGTATCAGGAACCGCCTTGGGATGAGTCCCCATATATTGGAAGGGGAGTTTTCAGAATTTAGCTGACGCTTAGGGGAAGGGCCGCGAATAGCGACTGAGTCCTTCACTTACTTCCACACCTTATATATAGATGAGGAAAGTCTCTTTAAAGAGTGAACTGCTTTTTTCTCTCATTGGATCTCCGTGGTTTGCAGAGACTTTTTCAATACTGCGGTGGGGAATTTTGCTTGACCCTTCGCAACAGTTCAAAACTGATCCCGGTTGGAACAACAACATTCGCCATCAGAGTTGAAGCAGGTAGAGTCAACGCGGATGAAGAACTGCCCCCAGTTTGTCTTGTATGATGTTGATATCGACGTCGTCCATTTCTTACGGACGGAATTTGATTAGCATCGGGATTTCTCTGAGCCTACCCCCTATTTTCTTTTAGAGCTTGAATATTCTGCTTCCTGTATTGACCTTGGTCTTCAGTGGATGCCAGTCGTATGGAGACTGTTGCTGTCGGCAGAACTGGAACTTGAGGAGCCAGCCTATGGAAGACAGACTTCTTTTGGGATTCTTCCGTCAGCGTAGAGGCATAGAGTGTAGGAGGTGGGAGCATCGACCAAAAGAAGAGCCCCTTCATTTCTTGAAGAGCCATATTGCACAGACTTGAGGCTGCAAGTAACCTATACTTGACTCCACCAGATGTAGTAGAGCCTAAATTGCTGTGAGTGGAACCGAACGCCATTCTGCATAGAGATGAAACGCCGGCTTCGATGTCCCATCACCCCAGGGAAACTACAAACATATATACCACGATTTTTTGATTGCGGAAAAACACGACACACGAATGTGGAGTAGAAAGAGGAAAAGATCCCACCGGGCGTGTCAGAATCTGTTTATCGCCGAAAACTGAGACGAACTAGGATTGAATGTCTTACCTGAATTTGGGGGCAGATACTATTTGGATATATCCATCTACCTCTCCGAAAATATCAAGTTGATTTATGGCACCGTATATTGGAAGTTTGGATAAATGCGACCGATATAGCAAAATTTATCATATTCCCCTTCATTTGTGAGGGGTTTTTGATTGTGGGAACGCTCTTCCCTACAGGCACACGCCCCTGTATTTAATTACGTTATAGTGTTGCAATAACATCTTTCACCTGCTCCAGTATTTCACTTCGTGTCGTGTTGTATTTTTGTTTATTTTGGTTGCTCGTGAATTGTATACAGTGACTAGTTTATATCATCGCCCGTAGGGCGCGGATTAGTCCAAATTTGTATATTTTAGATTTGGGTTTGAACTTAGATTGTATGTTCCTTTAGTTTAAAAAATATTTTATTTTATTTAAGGATTGTTAATCTGTTTTTAGATTTTTAGATTAAGATCAACTTAAATATATGAGCATTTGGGCTCAATTTATTTTAACTAAAGATACATTAGTCTTATTTGAGACTAAGATCAACTTAGAAATATTTTCAAGATCATTAAATTTAGTTAAGATCCAACAACAAAGCATTTGGACACAGATGCAAGCAACTTCAGAGAGACTTAGCCAATTTGGGCTCGGTCTGCTCGGTTTTAGGATTTCTCCTTTTTTTAGAAGTGCTAAACACGTGTTTATTGCTCTGACGCTCACGTGAGAAGCACGTAAGGCGTACAGACATGGGTGCTACCAATCGGTGCCAACGCTTTGTTAGTTATATGTATGCCCTAAAGGCCATTGTTGTACATATGTTGTATATTATAATGAATGCTTGGACATATATAGAGAGGACTTTCTTGCTTATCATGATAGTATGCTATCTGGTTGCTCATTATCTTAACATGTTGACTTATATCAGAATACTGTATTGTGATCACATGTTGATAAAGCCCTTAGGATGACTACTTAACTACTGGGACTATGATGGAGATCATACTAGTGGGGCCTGGGTAGTCCACAAGTACATCCTGTAATTGTTCCTAGTCGAGGGTGTATCGAGACAGGGCATCGATACTCCAGAGTAGACTAACGTATACGTATCTTGACCCATATGATAGGCGATGGATGATCCCATATCCATTGGTGTTTGACATCAAGGATAGTATGCGGGTGCTCAGTGGAGTTTGGGTACACTGAACGGACTCACCGAGAACTCCTTGTTGGTATTATACCTATCGTCAGATAGCAGTTCTCTGGTGACACTGGTACAGGTTAGTCTGTAGACCCGAGATCGTCATAGAGTCTTGTGTGATTCCCACTGTGCTTTGATTTCCACCTTACCATGTTCAAGAGAACATGCAAAACGGTGGCTTTTGGGTATAGTCTTGAATCATATGGAGGCAATGAGCGATAGGAGGGGTTTCGTCTCTTCCGGTATTGGGGGTTGATGTTGCGCTGTGCTCGATTGGCCATAACTGGAAATCCCTGGCCAGGGTTGCCTTGATTTACTGGCAAGAGTTATCAGTAGTTTCTCGAACCGTTATGGACCTCACATCGGCACGATTTATCGGTTACTGGGGTCTGACGTTTACCACCCCTAAACTAGATATGCGACATATCAGACGAAGAGACCGGACTGTACGATAGTGTTACTGATTGGATTTACAGGAGTTAGAGCAGACTTGCTAGTTGATCTTCTGATCGCTCATTACCCGAGTGGCCGTTACGTTTAGCTGACCGCTTGCGGCTTGTTGGTGTTTGATATGATCATCACCTACTGCCGGCGTATTGACGAGTCTTTAGAGTCCTACATAGAGGTTTCCTGGTTCAGGCAAAACGGAGTAGGAGCACATATGCGATATGTACGGGATCGAGATTGATACGAGTATGTGAAACCGTATTCTATTCTCGCGATATGTGATATCGGACGGTTATATGTGATATAGCCGGGTTATCGGATCAAGTGGTTATTCGATGAAATGATATATATATATATATATATATTATATGCTCACTTAAGTATTTATTATTCTCACTTATGGTACATTTAACATATATGTGATATATGTTTATTGTATTGTTTTCTATTGTTACATAAATATTATATATGTGATATATAATATTGTGACATGCTAGGTTATACATGCAACAAGGATATATGAGAATTATACCATACTAAATATAATGTTTGGATTTAAATTCTTAAGTAATTCAAAATTGTGGAAATGAGTCATGGTGGAAGCTTCATGAAGCTTGTTGATAACCATTGACAAAGTCCGGCCTTTTTGTTTTTCCTAAGATATTTTTCCTAAGATATTTTCTAACCCAACCATTACACATAGTCATGGTTAACTCTCTACATGGGTTAGGGTTTCACATATACTAACCCATGGTTGCATTTCTAACCTTATCTCATTCATTCATCTTCTTCTTCCTCATCTCATTATTGCTCTCTTGACTTTGAGATAAAGAAGAAAAATAGTGAGAAATTAAATTCTAAAGTGAGAAAAATTCCTACTTCATCATCCTCTTCTATACTAGCCATATAGATTAGTGTGTTAGCTTCACTAATTCCGTATTAGTTAAGAGAGAGCTTGAGTCCATGTTTTCTCGACGTAGATCATCACAGACTTTGAAGACTTCAAGCAAGGATGCATCATACATCTTGTGGAGTCTCTCAAGAGTTCGGGAGCTCGTTGATCGCAGCGAAGGGACCACTACTTGGAGCTTGTGAAGTGAAGGAGCGGACTACAAAGGTTGTAGTCCCTAATCACTTAGAAGTAAAGTTGTTTACTTGATGTTTCCGTATGAATCTCTAGTTAAAGATCTTGTGTGGGGTTATTAAGCATGGCAAAATTTTAATTTGGTATGGTCGATTCCACCCGAAACCTTGCTGTTGTGCTTAGGAACCCTACAGTGGTATCAGAGCCAAGCTAGAGAATTAGACGGATTGTGTAGGATTACGAAACCGAATCAACTCCGAAACACACGAATCAAAACTCAAGTTTCTGTCGAATTTTTTAAGGTGTCAATTTTTTTTTTAAACAACTGCAAAATGTTGTATGTGATACGATATGAACACTGTACAAAATTCACCCCCCTCCTCGGATTTTGGCCGGCCACATGGGCAAGAAATCCAGCCTGCTATGATTTTTAAGGGAGTTTGGGTTGGGATTTGGATAGCGTTCCAGTCTTTGGGTTTTGGTGTTTCAGGTGTTGTTTGTTTTTGCTAAATTTGCATGTGATATTATCTTTATGCAAAACCTGTTAGTTGTATATATGCCCTAGATGCCATTGTTGTACATATGATGTATATTATAGTGGATGCTTGGATATATATAGAGAGAACTTTCTTCCTCGACATGATAGTATGCTATTTGGTTTCACTTTGTCTTAACATGTTGACTCGTATTGGTTTACTGTCTTGCTATCACATGTTGATAAAGCCCTTAGGATATGTACTCGACTACTGGGACTATGATGCAGATCATACTAGTGGGGCCAGGGTAGTCCAAGAGTACATCCTATAACTATTCCTAGTCGAGGGAGTATCGAGATAGGGCATCGATACTCCAGAGTAGACTAGTGTATACGCTTCTTGACCCATATGATGGACGATGGACGATCCCATATCCATTGGTGTTTGACATCAGAGAAGGTATACGGGTGCTCAGTGGAGACTGGGTAAACTGAACGGACTTACCGAGAACTCCTAGATAGTATTATACCTATCGTCAAATAGCAGTTCACTGGTGACACTGGTACAGGTTAGTCTGTAGACCCGAGATCGTCATAGAGTCTTGTGTGATTCCCACTGTGCTTTGATTTCCACCTTACCACGTTCACGAGAACGTGCAAAACGGTGGCTTTTGGGTACAGTCCTGAATCACATAGAGGCAATGAGCGATAGGAGGGGTTTCGTCTCTCCCGGTATTGGGAGTTGATGTTGCGCTGTGTTCGATTGGCTATAACTGGAAGTCCCTGGCCAGGGCTGATATGGAGATCTACTGGTAAGTGTTATCAGTAGTTTCTCGACCCGTTATGAGCCTCACATCGACACGACTTATCGGTTACTGGGGTCTGACTTTTACCACCCCTAGACTGGATATGCGACATATCAGACGAAGAGACCGGACTGTACGGGAGTGTTACTGGTTGGATTCACAGGAGAATGTGCAGGCTTGCTTGTTGATCTTCTGATCGCTCAATACCCGGGTGCTTGTTACGTTTAGCTGACCGCTTGCAGCTTGTCGGTGTTTGATATGATCATCACCTACTGCCGGTGTATTGACGATTCTTTAGAGTCCTACACAGAGGTTTCCTGGCTCAGGAAAAATGGAGTAGGAGCACATATGTGATATGTGCGGGACCGAGATTAATACTATATGAGATACCGTATTCTATTCTCGCGATATATGATATCGGCCGGGTATATGTGATATAGCCGGGATATCGGATCAAGCGTTGATTCGATAAGATGATACATGTTATATTAGTCGGTTATATGTAATATAGCCGGATTATCGGATCAAGAGTTGATTCTATAATTTAATGTATAATTATATATTTGATATATTATATTATATTAACTAATATAAGCTCACTTAAAGATTCTTTTTCTCACTTGATGATACATTGATGTATATGTGATATATGTTAATCGTATTATTTTCTTTTGTTACAAAATATATTATATATGTGATATATAATATTGTAACATGTTAGGGTTACAATTGCAACTAGGGTTTTGAGATTAAACCATGCTAGGGTTTGGATTAGGGTTAATGTTTTGGATTAAGTCATGGATGAGCTTGGTAGAAGCTTCATGTTGCATTGACTTTGTCTACCCTCTTTGTTTTATCCTTGATATTTTGCTAGATATTTGTTAACCCAAACCCTAACCCTAGTCCATGGTTAAGTCTCTACAAGGGTTAAGCATGACATGCTTAACCCTTGGTTGCAATGCTAACCTCAACAATAATTCATTTTTCATCACAAAACTCTTCTTCTTCCTCTCACAAAAGCTTGCTTGATTTTATTTTTGTGGTGAATTAAAGTGAGAAATTGAAAACAAAAGTGAGAAAAATTCCTAATTCCTCATCCTCATCTATTCTAGCCACTTAGATTAGGGTGTTTACTTCACTAATACATCATTAGAGAAGTGTGAGCTTGGGTTAGAGTTTCCTCAAGGTAGATCATCTTGGTTTGTGAAGATCACAAGCAAGGATGCATCGTTCACTTCATGGAGCCTCTCAAGAGTTCGGGAGCATGATGATCGCAGCGAAGGGACCTCAAATCGGAGCTTATGAAGTGAAGGAACGGACTACAAAGGTTGTAATCCCTATCTCTTAGATGTAAAGTGTTTACATTTCGGTTTTGTTTGATTCTCTAGTTAAAGATCTAGGGTTAGGGTTATCTAAAATGGCAAAATTTTTAACTTGGTATGGATGATGCCACCCAAAACCTTGCTGCCGTTGTAGGTAACCCAACAGTGGTATCAGAGCCTAGCTAGAGAATTAGACAGATAAGTGTAGGATTACGAAACCGAAACAACTCCGAAACACCGGTATCGAAACCCTATTTTCTGTCGAAATTTTTCAGGTGTCAAATTTTTTTTCAAACAGTTGCAGAATGTTGTATGAGATACAATATGAACACAGTCCAAAACCCACCCCCTGCTCGGAATTTGGCCGGCCAGAAGGCCTAAAAATCCAGCCTGCTCGGATTTGTAAAGGCATTAGGGTTTGAGTTTTGGGTGGTGTTCTCAACTCTGGGGTTTGGTACTTTTGGTGTTGTTTGTTTTTGCTAAATTTGCATATGATGTTATATTTTTCCAGAGGCAAATTTAGAGTGTTTCTTATTCGTAATTCTAGTTTTGTTTCGGTTATATTAGACGGTGTTAAAAAGTTCGATCGGATATCAAATACCCACTTTTTCCCCTGCTGAAAATTTTTCAAGAGTTGGATCTTTTTCGTAGTTAAAGAACATTCAAATAGCGTGCAAGTGATGCGGTGGACCCTCTAGAAGAACGAAAATCTTAACTTGATTATGTGACCGTCAGAACCGCCTCTAAACCCTAGGGTTCGTGGTAGTTCAGCGTTGCCACATGTAAGGCGTTGGTTTGACCCTTCTATGGCTGGTTCATTGGTACTGTGGCATGTGATGGATGCTTTTAAACTAAGTTCAAGTGTTGAGCAATTAGGGAAATTTTGGGTGTTTGTTGATTCGATCGGAATGTTTAACGTCGTCTAAATTTTTCTGTAATGTGATACAATATGTGGAATTCATATAGTTTGGCATGGAATTCGAAATATGTGATATTTCGGGTTTACGATGTCTAAGATGATTGTGGATTCTAAATGTTGTAGTTTTTCACTTTCTTTTTTGAGACCGTAAGTGTAATATGTGGTGTATCGCCGGTTTCGTTGCTATACATCAACGACAATTGGGATACGCATATTTACTTACATTGATGACATGTGATATTATGTGTTGCTGTGATATGTTATATTGGATTGTCGTGTTTTGAATAGCCGGGGGTTTTATTTGAGATGAGGGTTTTTATTTTCATTCATGTAAAATTCATTGTATGTAATATTATTTTATTGGGGCACTTCCGGGTTGAGGATGATGTCACCATTGTATATTATTTACTTTTCTGCATTAGGATTGACCCAAGGAGGGGAGCATAAGTAGTCGGGTTCTAGGGTCCAGTGGGAGGCCATCTCGAGGAGTCGAGACCGGGTCTCCCAACCCTAGAATTGGCAGGGTTGCTTGCCGCTCTTGTAGGGGTCTAAGGATGTGGGTTTGGCTATTCATCGCGACCGTGGAATCCGTGTTTTATACAAACTCAAAATAAAAGACGGACAACCTTGTATATCCAATATTTTATATGTTTCTTCTGCTACTGATATACTGTGATGTGATCATATTATATGTGTGAGACGAATAGTTTATTATTGTATATATGATATATAATAAATGTTGCTTATGTTTTTCACCCGCGCTAGTCCTGTCCCGGTATGCCGTTAGTTAAGTAACCTAACGGTGCATAACGGTACACAGTGGCGAATGCGGATGGCATAAGTGTACGTTGTATTTTCGTTTCTTCTGTGATGCTTAGGAAGCTTAAATGATGGGATTCATTAATGAGATTGATGAAAGAAAAAGAAACCTAAAAGATGTTGTAGAATCAAATTTATAAAAAAGGGTAGCTCTAGTTTTTGCTTTGCATAGCGGTATTCCTTGTAGAATATCCATCACCTTATTCAATAAGGAAAGAGCCGAAATCCCTTCACCGGGAGTGACCTCTTTAGAGAAACTAGCAGATGCTACAAACTCACGGTTTAGTTTTTGATTGTTTCTATAGTTCTTGCTTTGCATAGTGGTATTTTTGAAATATCCTGCATCTTATTCGATAAGGAAAGAGCCGAGATCCCTTCACCGGGAGTGACCGCTTTAGAAAAACTAGAAAAAGCCTAAAAAACACTCCTTTTTCAAAATCACTTGTTTCTACAACGATATCAAGTTCATTACACGAAAGGTTTTCTAAAAAACCTGTCGTAGCCCTCCGTCATTTCAGATAGAGACTAGTTAGTATTCGTGCTGCGTTTGTTGACCTTAGCCAAGGCGTAGTGTACGGTGGCTGATTAGTATTTATCTGCTAAAACATGAGATGTGATTGAGTTAGGGTAGTCGTACGACTTTGTTGACCTTAGCCAAGGGTCGTACGGGTGGGTTTAATTCAATCAGAAAATGACGAGTTGAACTTGGCTAGCACTTATGATTTGTTGACCATAGCCAAGGTCATGAGTTGCTAGGGGCAAAAACATTATCGGGAATTTCAAGTGTTGAAATTTGCAATGAGATTGCATACCTTCTATGAGATAGTTGGATCCTGATACCCACTGCGAGTAAGAGTTACTCCTGGGAGAGTTTTACACATGACAATTAGCCGATCAAGTAGGTGTCTAGAAAGGTGTTTACGGGGTTATGCCTCTGGGAAAATGAGGTTTATATTAATTAGGTCCGTGCGAGAGCACGGGGAACCTCCCTCAAAGTACCAACACTGGACTGGCTGAAAGATTGGCAAACTTGTGAAGTGTAATTAATCCCGGCTAGTCTTACCTTTTAGGGTTTGAAGGAAGATTTGATGAAAACAGTGGGAGGCATCCTGATTAGATAAGATAATAACCAATCTAATCTTGTAAGAGCATACGCTAAAGTTTTTTCTTCTCTCTCTCTCCAGGTAGCGACCATGTCAGGCCTTAATCAAGATAATAATATGGATGTATTGACCGAACCCACTTGTTATACTGAGCAGGGGAACGTTGGTCCCGCTCCAACTTATAATTGTTATAAGTCCGAGCACGGAATAGGAGAATATCCGAATTCTCACGCCATCCAAATAAAGAATAAGCATACTGATGCATCTTCTTCGGGTGTGTTTGTTATCGAGAACTGTTTCTCAGTTCACTCTACGTCCTGGGTATTAGATACCGGATCGGGATCCCATATATGTAATATGTTACATGGGTTACGGAAAGGTAGGGAAATGGGAGAGGGTGATCATTCCATAAGAGTAGGGAATGGTGCAAATGTTGCAGCCAAAGAAGTTGGCGAATATCACCTTGTGTTACCAAATGATAATACATTGATTCTGAACGAATGCTATTACATTCCGACCCTGATATGCAATCTTATATCAGTTTCTTTATTGAGTAAGGAAGGATATAATTTTTTAGTACAGGATAATGTTATGAACATCTTCCTGAATCAAAATTTGATTGGATCAGGCTCGTTAAATAATGGCATATACGTTCTCAATCAAACTACAGTCTTTAATGTACAAAACACACACAAGAGGAAGAGTTCAGAAATGAATGAATCCTACTTGTGGCATTGTAGACTAGGTCACATCAATGCGACACGACTGGCTAAGTTACATAAGGATGGATATTTGAATCCGTTCGAATTTTCATCTTATGACACTTGCCAGTCATGTCTCAAAGGCAAGATGACCAAAACTCCGTTTAGTGGAAACGGAGAAAGAGTTACGAAACTCTTGGGACTGATACATAGTGATGTATGTGGTCCCATGTCTACACATGCCAGGAATGGTTCCTCATACTTCATTACATTCACTGACGATCTCTCAAGATACGGACAAGTGTTCCTGTTGAAACACAAGTCTGAAGCTTTTGAGAAATTCAGAGAATATAAACACGAAATAGAGAACCAAACATGTAAAAGTATTAAGATCCTTCGATCTGATCGAGGGGGAGAATACTTGAGCAATGAGTTCCTGGACTATTTAAAAGAGAATGGGATTCTCTCTCAGCTTACTCCTCCCTATACACCATAGCACAACGGTGTATCGAAACGGAGGAATCGCACCCTATTAGATATGGTGCGCTCTATGATGAGCACTGCTGAGTTGCCTATTTCCTTTTGGAGGTATGCGCTTGAGACAGCCATATACCTATTGAATAGAGTTCCAACTAAATCGGTGCCTACCACTCCATATGAGATATGGAATGGGAATAGACCATATCTTAAACAAGTTAAGATATGGGGTTGTCCGGCATATGTTAAAAGACAAAATCGGGACAAGCTCGAGGCAAGATCAGTTCTTTGCAAGTTTGTGGGATATCCAAGCAATTCGTATGGATATCTATTCTACCACGGTGAACAACAAAAGGTGATTGTTTCTCAACATGCCACCTTTTTAGAAAAGGAATTTCTTGTAAAAGAAATTAGTGGTGAAGAGGTAGAGCTGGAAGAAGTTCCAGCACCATAAACTACAACTGATGATTTACTAGAACCAGAGGATTCAGTAGTTCCCGACGAACCCCAGCCTCTCCGCCGATCTAGTAGGGTTCCTCATCCACCTGAGATATACTACGGTTTTCTCATCGATGGTGGGAGCGAGGATTGCATCATGGAAGATGATGACCCGACTAGCTTCGAGCATGCCATCACGAGTAGGGACTCTGTGAAATGGCTGGATGCAATACGATCTGAGATGGAATCCATGTACACCAACAAAGTATGAACTTTGGAAGTTGCTCCTGAAAAGGTAAAACCCATTGGGAGCAAATGGATCTTTAAGAAGAAACTTGGTGTAGATGGAAAAGTTGAGACTTTCAAAGCTAGACTTGTTGCAAAGGGTTTTCGTCAACAACCAGGTGTAGATTTTGACGAAACCATTTTTCCAGTGGCTATGATTAAGTCCATCCGGATCCTGCTTGCCATTACTGCATACCATGATTACGAAATCTGGCAGATGGATGTTAAGACCGCCTTTCTAAATGGTGATTTAGAGGAGTGCGTGTACATGACTCAGCCAGAAGGATTCGTAGACAGTGGGAGCAGCGGAAAGGTGTGCAAGCTGCTTAAATCTATCTACGGGTTAAAACAGGCATCGCGGAGTTGGAACATCTGTTTTGATATTGTAGTCAAAGAGTTTGACTTCATCAAAAACGTAGATGAACATTGTATCTACAAGAAGGTTGCAGAGAGTAAGGTTGTCTTCCTCGTATTGTACGTGGATTACATACTCTTGATAGGAAATGATATTCCTATGCTGCACTCGGTCAAGCTCTTCTTATCACATAGATTCTCAATGAAAGATCTAGGTGATGCATCCAGCATTTTGTGGATTAAGATCTATAGAGATAGATCTAAGAGGATACTGGGATTGTCCCAATCCAGGTACAATGACACCATACTAAAGAGGTTTAGTATGGAAGAATCCAAGCGTGGGTATTTACCCACGATCTCTGGACTCACTCTCTCCAAAGAGATGTCTCCTAAAACTGATTTGGAAAGAGCTCGCATGCAAAGGATACCCTATGCTTCGGCAGTAGGCTCTATCATGTACGCGATGCTATGTACCAAATCCGATGTAGCATACTCACTAAGTGTAGTGAGTAGGTATCAAGCAGATCCAGGAGAGAGTCACTGGACAGCTGTGAAGAACATTCTCAAGTACTTGAGAAGGACTAAAGAGATGTTCTTGGTGTATGGTAACAGAGAACTCCAGGTGGAGTCCTTTACCGATTCGAGCTTCCAAAGTGATAAGGACGACTCTAAGTCGCACTCGGGATTGTCTTCACCCTCAATGGAGGGGCGGTTTGTTGGAAGAGTTCCAAACAGGAAACCGTGGCAGACTCGACGATGGAGGCTGAATACATCGCTGCCAAAGAGGCTATCTAGATGAAGAAGTTCATCACTGAACTTGGAGTAGTTCCGTCCATTGAGCATCCAATACCTTTGCATTGTGATAACAATGGATCTGTGGCTTTGGCCAAGGAACCCAGGTCCCATCAGAGATCCAGACATATTCTGAGGCGGTATCACCTGATCCGGGAGATGGTTGATCGCCGCGAGATCGAGGTCAGGAGAGTTGACACGAAGGACAACACTGCGGATCCACTCACGAAAGCCATACCCTAGATACAATTTGAGAGGCTCTTCGGAATGTTGAGTATGAGATACTACAACAGCTGGCCTTAGTGCAAGTGGGAGATTGTTAGTTGTATATATGCCCTAGAGGCCATTGTTGTACGTATGATGTATATTATAGTAGATGCTTGGATATATATAGAGAGGACTTTCTTGCTCTACATGATAGTATGCTATTTGGTTTCACTTTGTCTTAACATGTTGACTCATATTGGTTTACTGTCTTACTCTCACATGTTGATAAAGCCCTTAGGATATGTACTCGACTACTGGGACTATGATGCAGATCATATTGGTGGAGCCAGGGTAGTCCAAGAGTACATCCTATAACTGTTCCTAGTCGAGGGAGTATCGAGAAAGGGCATCGATACTCCAGAGTAGACTAGCGTATACGCTTCTCGACCCATATGATGGGCGATGGATGATCTCATATCCATTGGTGTTTGACATCAGAGAAGGTATACGGGTGCTCAGTGGAGACTGGGTAAACTGAACGGACTCACCGAGAACTCCTAGATGGTATTATACCTATCGTCAGATTGCAGTTCTCTGGTGACACTGGTACAGGTTAGTCTGTAGACCCGAGATCGTCATGGAGTCTTGTGTGATTCCCACAGTGCTTTGATTTCCACCTTACCATGTTCACGAGAATGTGCAAAACGGTGGCTTTTGGGTACAGTCCTGAATCACATGGAGGCAATGAGCGATAGGTGGGGTTTCGTCTCTCCCGGTATTGGGAGTTGATGTTGCGTTGTGTTCGATTGGCTATAACTGAAAGTCCCTGGCCAGGGCTGATATGGAGATCTACTGGTAAGTGTTATCAATAGTTTCTCGACCCGTTATGAGCCTCACATCGACACGACTTATCGGTTACTGGGGTCTGACGTTTACCACCCCTAGACTGGATATGCGACATATCAGACGAAGAGACCGGACTGTACGGGAGTGTTACTAGTTGGATTCACAGGAGAATGTGCAGGCTTGCTTGATCTTCTGATCGCTCAATACCCGGGTGCCTGTTACATTTAGCTGTCCGCTTGCAGCTTGTGGGTGTTTGATATGATCATCACCTACTGTCGGCGTATTGACGATTCTTTAGAGTCCTACACAGAGGTTTCCTGGCTCAGGCAAAACGGAGTAGGAGCACATATGTGATATGTGCGGGACCGAGATTAATACCATATGAGATACCGTATTCTATTCTCGCGATATGTGATATCGGCCGGGTATATGTGATATAGCCGGGATATCGGATCAAGTGTTGATTCGATAAGATGATACATGTTATATTAGTCTGTTATATGTAATATAGCTGGATTATCGGATTAAGAGTTGATTCGATAATTTAATGTATAATTATATATTTGATATATTACATTATATTAACTAATATAAGCTCACTTAAAGATTCTTTTTCTCACTTGATGATACATTGATGTATATATGATATATGTTAATTGTATTATTTTCTTTTGTTATAAAATATATTATATATGTGATATATAATATTGTAACATGTTAGGGTTACAATTGCAACTAGGGTTTTGAGATTAAACCATGCTAAGGTTTGGATTAGGGTTAATGTTTTGGATCAAGTCATGGATGAGCTTGGTAGAACCTTCATGTTGCATTGACTTTGTCCACCATCTTTGTTTTATCCTTGATATTTTGCTAAATATTTGTTAACCCAAACCCTAACCCTAGTCCATAGTTAAGTCTCTACAAGGGTTAAGCATGACATGCTTAACCCTTGGTTGCAATTCTAACCTCAACAATAATTCATTTTTCATCACAAAACTCTTCTTCTTCTTCCTCTCACAAAAGCTTGCTTGATTTTATTTTTGTGGTGAATTAAAGTGAGAAATTGAAAACAAAAGAGAGCAAAATTCCTACTTCATCATCCTCATCTATTCTAGCCGCTTAGATTAGGGTGTTTGCTTCACTAATACATCATTAGAGAAGTGTGAGCTTGGGTTAGAGTTTCCTCAGGGTAGATCATCTTGGTTTGTGAAGATCACAAGCAAGGATGCATCGTTCACTTCATGGAGGCTCTCAAGAGTTCGGGAGCATGATGATCGCAGCGAAGGGACCTCAACTGGAGCTTATGAAGCGAAGGAATGGACTACAAAGGTTGTAATCCCTATCTCTTAGATGTAAAGTGTTTACATTTCGGTTTTGTTTGATTCTCTAGTTAAAGATCTAGGGTTAGTGTTATCTAAAATGGCAAAAAATTTAACTTGGCATGGATGATGCCACCCGAAACCTTGCTGTCGTTGTAGGTAACCCAACAAAACCAACTCGGAGTGTTTCGTATTCATAATTCTAATGTTGTTTCGGGTATTTTAACAGTGATAAAAAGTTCGAACGGATATCAATAACTCACTTTTTCTTTTGCTTGAAATTTCCCAAGTGTTGGATTTTTCCTTAGTTTAAAACTTTCAGAAAATCATGCAAGCGATTCTATGAAACCTCTAGAATAATGAAAGCTTAACTCGATTCTGTGACTTTCAGAACCGCCACTAAACCCTAGAGTTTGTGGTAGTTCAGCGATGTCACAGGTGAGGCATTGGTTGACCCTTCTACGGCTGGTTTATAGGAGCTGTTGCATGTTCTGGGGACGTTTTAAACTCCGCTCAAGTGTTGAGCTGTTTCGGAAATTTTGGGTGTTTGTTTATTCTGTCGGAAAGTTTAACATTGTCTAGTTATCTGAGATTGTGATACAATTAGTGGAATTGATTTGATGCGTGCAAGCTTAACATTTCGGTCTCGGGTGAAATCGGGAATATTGTTGAATTACCCGACTTCTTTTGAAAAGTGTTTTCATGGATGAGACCTAAATGTAAAATTTGCATTGTTAGGCATGAAATCCTGAATATATGATATTCCGGGTTTATGATGTCTAAGGGCAGTGTCGATTCTAATTGTTGTAGTTTTTCATTTTCTTTTCTGCGACCGTAAGTGTAATATGTGGTGTATCGCCGGTTTCGTTGCTATAGATCAACGAAAATTGAGATACGAATATTTACTTATGTTGATGACATGTGTTGTTATGTGTTGCTGTGATATGATATATTGAATCGTCGTGATAGAATGGCCGGTTTTTTTTAGGTGAGATGAGAGTTTTTATTTTCATTCATGTAAAATTCATTGTATGTAATATTCTTTTATTTGGGGCACTTCCAAGTTGAGGATGATGTCACAATTGTATATTATTTACTTTTCCATATTAGGATAGACCCAAGGTGGGGAGCATAAATAACCGGGTTCTAGGGTCCAGTGGGAGGCCATCTTGAGGAGTCGAGACCGGGTCTCCTAACCCTAGAATTGGCAGGGTAACTTTCCGCTCTCATAGGGATCTAGGGATGTGGGTTTGGCTATTCATCGCGACCGTGGAATCCGTGTTTTTTACTGGCTTGATATAAAACACAGAAATCCTAGTATATCCAATATTCCATATGTTATCTTCTGCTGCAATGTTCTGTGATGAGAACATATTACTGCCTGAGATGCATGTTTTATTATTATATATGAGATATATAATAGACGTTGCTTATGTTTGCACCCGCGTTAGTCCAGTCCCGGTATGCCGTTAGTTAAGTAACCTAGCGGTGCATAACGGAACATTGTGGCGAATGCGGATGGTATAAGTGTACGCTGTATTTTCGTTTCTTCTGTGATGCTTAGGAAGCTTAAATGATGGGAATTCAATAATGAGATTAATGAAAGAAAAGAAACCTAAAAGATGTTGTAGAATCATATTTTCAAAAGGGTAGCTCTAGTTTTTTGCTTTGCATAGCGGTATTCCTTGTAGAATATCCAGCACCTTATTCGATAAGGAAAGAGCCGAGATCTCTACACCGAGAGTGACCTCTTTAGCGAAACTAGCAGATACTACAACTCACTCAGTTTTGTTTTTTATTGCTTCTATAGTTCTTGCTTTGCATAGCGGTATTTTTGAAATATCCCGCACATTATTCGATAAGGAAAGAGCCGAGATCCTTTCACCAGGAGTAACCTCTTTAGCGAAACTAGTAAAAGCCTAAAAAACACTCCTTTTCAAAAATCACTTGATTCTGCAACGATAACAAGTTCATTACACTCATGGTTTTCTTAAAAACCTGCGTAGCCCTCCGACATTTCAGATAAGTAATATTTAGTATTCGTGCTGCGTTTGTTGGCTTTCGTTAAGGCGTAGTGTGCGGTAGCTACTTACTGCTTATCTGCAGCATATGATGCAATTGGATTAGGGTAGTCGTACGGCTTTGTTGGCTTTCGTCAAGGGTCATGCGGGTGGGTTTAATTCAATCATGAAATGTACGGGTTGAACTTGACTAGCGGACTATGGTTTGTTGGCTTTCGTCAAGATCATAGCACGTTAGGGGTAAAAGTATTATCGGGAATTTCAAGTGTTGAAATTTGCGATGAGATTGCATACCTTCTATGAGATAGTTGGTTCCCGATACCCACTGTGGGTAAGAGTTACTCTTGGGAGAGTTTTACACTTTACAATTAGCTAACCCATTAGGTTTCTAGAAAGGTGTTAATGGGGCTACCCCTAAGGGAAGACGGGGTTTATCTTAATTAGGTCCGTGCGAAAGCACGGGGAACCTCCCTCAAAGTACCGGCAATGGCCTGGCTGAACGGTTAGCAAAGTTGTAAACTGTAATTAATCCCAGTTAGTCTTTCCTTTATAGTGTTTTTTTGAAGGAAGATTTGATTAAAACAGTGGGAGCTATCCTGATTAAATAAGATAATAACCAATCTAATCTTGCAAGAGCATACGCTAAAGTGTTTTCTTCTCTCTCTCTCTCTCCAGGTAGCGACCATGTCACGCCTTAATCAAGATAATAACATTGATGTATTGACCGAACCCGCTTGTTATACAGAGTAGGGGAACGTTGGTTCCGTTCTTTCTTATAATTGTTATAAGACTGAACAGGAAATAGGGAAATATACGGATTCCTATGCCGCCCAAACAAAGAATAAGTATGTTGATGTATCTTCTTCGTGTGTGTTTGTTATTGAGAACTGTTTCTCAGTTCACTCTACGTCCTGGGTATTAGATACTGGATCAGGATCCCACGTATGTAATATGTTGCATGGGCTAAAGAGAGGTAGAGAACTGGGAATGGGTGATCATTCTGTAAAAGTAGAGAATGGTGCAAATGTTGTAGCCAAAGCAGTTGGCGAATATCACCTTGTATTACCAAGAAGTAATACATTGATTCTAAACGAATGCTATTACATACCGAACATGATATGCAACATTATATCAGTTTCTTTATTAAGTAAAGAAGAATATAATTTTGTAGTACAGGATAATATTATGAACATCTTCCTAAATCAAAAGTTGATTTGATCAGGCTCGTTAAATAATGGCATATACATTCTAAATCAAACCACAGTTTTTAATGTACAAAACACACACAAGAGAAAGAGTTCAGAAATGAACGAATCCTTCTTGTGGGATTGTAGACTAGGTCATATCAATGCGACACGACTAGCTAAGTTACATAAGGATGGATATTTGAATCCGTTCGAATTTTCATCTTATGACACTTGCCAGTCATGTCTCAAAGGCAAGTTGACAAAAACTCCGTTTAGTGGACATTGACACCATACTAAAGAGGTTTAGTATGAAAGATCTAGGTGATGCCTCCTACATATTGGGAATTAAGATCTATAAAGATAGATCTAAACGGATTTTGGGATTGTCCCAATCCAGGTACATTGACACCATACTAAAGAGGTTTAGTATGGAAGAATCCAAGCGTGGGAACTTACCCACGATCTCTGGACTCACTCTCTCCAAAAAGATGTCTCCCAAGACTGATTTGGAGAGAGCTCGCATACAAGGGATACCCAATGCTTCAGCAGTAGGCTCTATCATGTACGTGATGCTATGTACTAGACCCGATGTAGCATACTCACTAAGTGTGGTGAGTAAGTATCAAGCAGATCCTGGAAAGAATCACTAGATAGCTGTGAAGAACATTCTCAAGTACTTGAGAAGGACTAAAGAGATGTTCTTGGTGTATGGTAAAGGAGAACTCCAAGTGGAGTCCTTTACCGATTCGAGCTTCCAGAGTGATAAGGACGACTCTAAGTCGGTCTCGGGATTTGTCTTTACCCTCAATGGAGGGGCGGTATGTTGGAAGAGTTCCAAACAAGAAACCGTGGCAGACTCGACGATGGAGGCTGAATACATCGCTGCCAATGATGCTGCCAAAGAGGTTGTCTGGATAAAGAATTTCATTACCGAACTTGGTGTGGTTCCGTCCATCGAGCATCCAATACCTTTGTATTGCGATAACAATGGAGCAGTGGCTTTGGCCAAAGAACCCAGGTCCCATCAGCGATCCAGGCATATTCTGAGGCAGTATCACCTGATCCGGGAGATAGTTGATCGCCGGGAGATCGAGGTCAGGAGAGTATACACGAAGGATAACACTGCGGATCCATTCACGAAGGCCATTCCCTAGATACAGTTTGAAAGACTCTTCGGGATGTTGGATATGAGATACTACAACAGCTGGCCTTAGTGCAAGTAGGAGATTGTTAGTTATATGTATGCCCTAGAGGCCATTGTTGTACATATGTTGTATATTATAATGGATGCTTGGACATATATAGAGAGGACTTTCTTGCTCATCATGATAGTATGCTATCTGATTGCTCTTTATCTTAACATGTTGACTTATATCAGAATACTGTATTGTGATCACATGTTGATAAAGCCCTTAGGATGGCTACTTAACTACTGGGACTATGATGGAGATCATACTAGTGGGGCCTGGGTAGTCCACAAGTACATCCTATAATAGTTCCTAGTCGAGGGTGTATCGAGACAGGGCATCGATACTCCAGAGTAGACTAGCGTATACGTATCTTGACCCATATGATGGGCGATGGATGATCCCACATCCATTGGTGTTTGACATCAAGGATGGTATACGGGTGCTCAGTGGAGACTGGGTACACTGAACGGACTCGTCGAGAACTCCTAGTTGGTATTATATCTATCATCAGATAGCAGTTCCCTGGTGACACTGGTACAGGTTAGTCTGTAGACCCGAGATCGTCATAGAGTCTTGTGTGATTCCCACTGTTCTTTGATTTCCACCTTACCACGTTTAAGATAACGTGCAAAATGGTGGCTTTTGGGTACAGTCCCGAATGACATGGAGGCAATGAGCAATAGGAGGGGTTTCGTCTCTCCCGGTATTGGGAGTTGATGTTATGCTGTGCTCGATTGGCCATAACTGGAAATCCCTGGCCAGGGTTGGCTTGATTTACTAGTAAGAGTTATCAGTAGTTTCTCGAACCGTTATGGACCTCACATCGGCACGACTTATCGGTTACTGGGGTCTGACGTTTACCACCCTTATACTAGATATGCGACATATCAGATGAAGAGACCGGACTGTACAGTAATGTTACTGATTGGATTTACAGGAGTTAGAGAAGACTTGCTTGTTGATCTTCTGATCGCTCAATCCCCTGGTGGCCGTTACGTTTAGCTGACCACTTGCGGCTTGTTGGTGTTTGATGTGATCATCACATACTGCCGGCTTATTGACGAGTCTTTAGAGTCCTACATAGAGGTTTCCTGGCTCAGGCGAAACGGAGTAGGATCACATATGCGATATGTGCGGGATCGAGATTGATACGAGTATGTGATACCGTATTCTATTCTCGCGATATGTGATATCGGCCGGTTATATGTGATATAGCCGGGTTATCGGATCAAGTGTTGATTCGATGAAATGATATATATATATATGCTCACTTAAGTATTTATTATTCTCACTTATGGTACATTTAACATATATGTGATATATGTTTATTGTATTGTTTTTTTATTGTTACATAAATATTATATATGTGATATATAATATTGTGACATGCTAGGTCATACATGTAACAAGGATATATGAGAATTATACCATGCTAAATATAATGTTTGGGTTTAAATTCTTAAGTAATTCAAAATTGTGGAAATGAGTCATGGTGGAAGCTTCATGAAGCTTGTTGATAATCATTGACAAAGTCTGCCCTTTTTGTTTTTCCTAAGATATTTTCTAACCCAACCTTTACACATAGCCATGGTTAACTCTTTGCATGGGTTAGGGTTTCAGATATACTAACCCATGGTTGCATTTCTAACCTTATCTCATTCATTCATCTTCTTCTTCCTCATCTCATTATTGCTCTCTTGACTTTGAGATAAAGAAGAAAAATAGTGAGAAATTAAATTCTAAAGTGAGCAAAATTCCTACTTCATCATCCTCTTCTATACTAGCCATATAGATTAGTATGTTAGCTTCACTAATTCCGTATTAGTGAAGAGAGAGCTTGAGTCCGTGTTTCCTCGACGTAGATTATCATAGACTTTGAAGACTTCAAGCAAGGATGCATCATACATCTTGTGGAGCCTCTCAAGAGTTCGGGAGCTCGTTGATTGCAGCGAAGGGACCACTACTTGGAGCTTATGAAGTGAAGGAGCGGACTAGAAAGGTTGTAATCCCTAATCACTTAGAAGTAAAGTTGTTTACTTGATGTTTCCGTATGAATCTCTAGTTAAAAATCTTGTTTAGGGTTATTAAGCATGGCAAAATTTTAATTTGGCATGGTCGATGCCACTCGAAAATTTGTTGTCGTGCTTAGGAACCCTACACGCTTAGTCATTTTGACTAGGTATATATAGTGCTAAGCATTTTGTATGGCACTCACGTGAGGCATTTGAGCCTTCTGTTTTGGGCGCTCATAGGGGAAACGCGTGAGGCGCTATAATAGTGCTAAGCACTAATTTTTCTCTGGCACTCACGTGTGTTTCACGTGAGGCGCCAAGTTCTTTTTCTTTTTAGAGATGTAATCTCTGTTAATAACGTTTTGGCCATTGATGATCACCAAGATTTCTGTTTTGTATGTCTGGGATCGTTTTTTTATTGGAGAACTAAGTTCTTATTTTCTTTTTATAAGAACCAAGTTCTTTATATAGTGTTAAACCCCAATTTCAGATGAATTAAATTCCTAGAAAATGTGTCTTTTCTTTGGATCTAGTTCTTTTCCCTAGATTTTGAGTCTGAAGAACAGAACCTCCCGGATGAGAATTAAATTCTCAACTTGTAGGGAGATTTGCTTTTCAGATCTCAGATCAGAGAAAAAACTAAGTTCTTTTTGCGAAAGGTTAAACCCTTATTTTCCTTTTTATATATGCTTGTCAAAGGAGATATGTTTATCTCTACTTTTCTTTACCTAGCGTCGGAGTAAGATCAGGGGAAGTATTTTCCAAAAAAAAAAAGAATTTAACTCTATATAGAATTTAATTCTATGAGAACCTAAAATGGTATGTTCTCACGTGTTTAACGCGTGACCCCAGTGTGGGTTTTAACCAGTTTATATTTAGAGCTCATATTCTTTGCATATGAGCGCTCACGTGTTTAATACGTGAGACTGGTTTGCCCTCTTTTAGTTGTTTATTCTCAGCGCTTATATGCTTTTCATATAAGCATTCACGTGTTTAACACATGAGGCTGGTTTGGGCCTTTTAGTTATTTGTTTTCAGCGCTTATATGATGTACATATAAGCGCTTACGTGTTTAACAAGTGAGCCCAAATTATGGGTTTTAATTCTCCTCAAAGCCAGAACGCTCACGTGCTTTGCACATGGAAGGAATTCGTTTCTTCTTTCTTTTCTCCCCTTTTTTTATAAGGTAACTACAAGCTCTGGGCCAAAAATTTTGGCGGAAACAGGGTTCTAGAGAGCAATGGACCTCTATCTAATGGCGTTGAGACCAGGGTGTCTTACTCTAAAATTGGCGGGCTATTCTCCGCACTCGTAAGGGGTATAGGATGACCCACGGTGGAGTTCTCAAGTTACCGGATTCCGTGAAGTGCTGGGTGGCCCATTCACTTTGTTGATTGGGATTGTCTCGCTTCCGGGATCTGCGAGTAACTTGCCGCACTCGTAGGGGTCTTGGTTATATATTGCACTGGCTATCCACACGACTAGGGAACGTCCGGTTTTATTTGCGGCTCAAATGAAACCCGGGGCTCTTAGATTGTCTACTTTTCTATATTGGTTGTCGCTGACAAATGGTTACACACACACACACACACACACACACACACACACACACACATACTATTAGATATTGTATATGTTTTGCATCCGCGCTAATCCAGACCCTGCTCTGTCGTTAGTTAAGTAACTTAACGGTGTATGACGGGGCCCCATGGCGAATGCGGATGGCATATACGTACATTGTATTTTTGTTCTTTTCTGGTGTGATAGGAATTAATTGATGGGACCACATTAATTTTGATTAATACAAGGAAAAATAAACATAAAAGATATTGTCGGAACAAATTTCGAAAAACTATAGTTGTATTCTTTTGCTTTGTATAGTGGTATTCGTTTAGGAATATCCAGCATCTCATTCGAGGAAGCAAGAGCCTAGGTCCCTTCACGAGGAGTGACGTCATGAGCAAAAGTTTATGTTACTATAGATTACTCAGTTTTCTTTAAAACCGCTAGTTTTTAAAAGCAGAGCCTAAACCACTACTTTTCAAAACTACTCAGTTCCTTCAACGATGTTAAGTTCATTACGTTAAAGGGTTTTTCTCTAAAACCCCAGCCGTAGCCCTCTGTCATTTCTTACAAGTATCATCTACTATTCATGCTATGTATGTTGGCCTACGTCAATGCATAGTGAATTGTAGTTGGGTAATGCTTATTTGCTGCATAGATATGCAATTATTTAGGACAGTCGTACAGTTATTTTGGCCTACATCAAGGACTTGTATGGGTGGTGTTGGGTTTCCTTATCACCTCGTATAGGGTTTGGAAGCATCACACATGCCACGACTTTGATTTTTAAGAGGTGCTAAGCAAACTTAACTAGGAATCGAACTAAAATTATTAAGTAACAATTAATAGTATCACATATAAAAGATTATCTAACACTAAATGGAGAGGCTACAACCTTTGTAGACCTCCTAGGGCAACTCCTTAGATCTCCTAAGGTTTGGAACGGCTTGCTTGAACACTTCCAAGTCCACGACGATCCACCCGAAGTCCTTTGCTCAAAGCTTGTTGCTTCACTTGATCTATGAAATCCTTGAAGCAAACACCCTACACAAAGTAGCTAGAGATGTGTATGATGATGAAGTGGTTTAGGTTCTCACTTAAAACCCTTTCTTTCTTTTAACATCACTCAATTTTAGAACTCTAGAGAGAGCTAGAGAGAGGAAGATGAAGATGGCACTATTTTCTTTTGGATGAATAATGATCTTATAATAATAATGAGAGTGAGAGAGAGAGAGATAAATATTATAATACAACCAATGGTTAATAAAAATATCTAGATATTTTGTGATGAGTTAAAAAGCAAAGGAAATTAACCAAGGTTAAGTCAAAGGTCAACCAAGGAAGTGTGTAGAAACAATGAGTCATTTGTGAAGAAATGAGTCATTAATTTAATTTCCTTTATCTTTAACTTAAAACAAAAATATCCATATATATAAATGTGAATTATGTGAGTCTTATATTGCGATCTAAGTTGTATCATCAACCATGATACAAATGCATGTATGTATGTGTGTATGCATATCAACAAGTACATATACATGCATGCATCCATCAAAAGAAAAGGGTTTAAATAAATGAGATAAAAGTCGATATTAAATCAACACTTGATTTAATAAACCGGTTATATCTCATACGACCCTTCTAATATAAAATGCCCGATTAAAATACGGTATCATATACATGTATTTAATCAAGCTACCGAACATATCTCATAAGGACACCACATCGTTTCGCCTGAGCCAGGAAACTTCTGTATGGGACTCTAAGACTCGTCAGTACGCCAGCAGTAGGTGATGATCATATCAAACACCTACAAGCCGCAAACGGTCAGCTAAATGTAAAGGCCACCCGGGTATTGAGCGATCAGAAGAAGAACAAGCGAACCTGTCAAAACTCCCGTCAATCCAACTGGCAACACTTACCGTACAGTCCGGTCTCTTCATCAGATATGCTGCATATTGAGTCTAGGGATGGAATCGTCGACCCCAATAACTCAATAAGTCATGCTGGTTTATGATCAATAACAGATCGAGAAACTACTGATAACACTTATCAGTAATATCTCAGCAGCCCTGGCCAAGGACTTCCTATTATAGCCAAACGTGCACAGCGCAACATCAACCCCCAATACCGGGAGAGACGAAACCCCTCCTATCGCTCATTGCCTCCATGTGCCTCTGGACTGTACCTAAAATCCACCTGTTTGTACGACTCTCTAGAGCCGTAGTAGGGTGGAGATCAAGATACAGTGGGAGTACACACAAGACTCTATGGCGATCTCGGGTCTACAGACTAACCTGTACCAGTGTCACCTGAGAACTGCTCTCCGACGTATGATATAATACCACATGGGAGTTCTCGGTGAGTCCGTTCAGTGTACCCAGTCTCACTGAGCACCTGTATACTATCTTTGGTGTCAACACACCAGATGTATATGGGATCATCCATCGCCCATCATATGGAACAAGAACAGTATACGCTAGTCTACACTAGAATATCGATGCCCTGTCTCGATATACCTACGACTAGGAACATTTCAAGGATATGCTTATAAACTACAGGTGTCCCACTAGTATGATCCACATCATAATCCCAGTAGTCAGGCCAATATCCTTAGGGTTTTATCAACATGTACAAAATGAGTAAAACACATGATCAAGTGAACATATGATAAAGAGAAACCAGATAGCATACTATCATGTCGAGCAAGACTGTCCTCTGAATACACACACACACACACACACACACACACACATCAGTACATACAATATCATATAATGGCCTCTAGGGCATACATATATCCAACAATCTCCCACTTACACTAAGGCCAATTATTGGCGTATCTCATACCCAACATCTCAAAAAGTCGCTCATGCTGCGGCTGAGGGAGGGCCTTGGTGAATGGATCCGCGGTGTTATCCTTTGTATCTGCTCTCTTGATCTCGATCTCGTGGCGATCAACTATCTCCCGGATCAGATGATATCGCCTCAGGATGTGTCTGGACTTCTGATGGGACCAGGGCTCTTTGGCCAACGCCATAGCCCCATTATTGTCACAATACAAAGGTATTGGATCAATAATGGTTGAAACTACTCCTAGCTCCGCGATGAACTTCCTCATCCAGACGGCTTTCTTGGCAGCATCATTTGCAGCAATGTACTCAGCTTCCATCGTTGAATCTGCAACGGTATCCTATTTGGAACTCTTCCAACTTACCGTCCCCCCATTGAGGGTAAATGCAAACCCTGATATCGATTTGCTGTTATCCTTGTCACTCTGGAAGCTCGAATCGGTAAAGGCCTCCATTTGGAGATCCCCGTTACCATATATTAAGAACAATTCTTTAGTCCTTCGCAATTACTTAAGAATGTTCTTCACAACAGTCCAGTGATTCTCCCGTGAATTTGACTGATACCTGCTTACTACACTGAGTGCGTAAGCTACATCATGGCGTGTACACAACATCGCATACATTATCGATCCTACGGCCGAAGCATAGGGAATAATGCTTATGCGAGCTCTCTCTTTATCAGACTTTGGGCAATCGTCCTTGGAGAGAGTGACTCTGTGGCAAACGGGTAAGGCACCCCGCTTGGAGTCTTCCATACTAAACCTCTTTAGAATGGTGTTGATGTACTTGGTTTGGGACAATCCCAATAACCGTTTGGATCTATCCCTATAGATCCGTATGCCCAATATGTACGTGGCATCACCCAGGTCCTTGATGGAGAACCTTTGTGATAAGAATGATTTGACCGACTGTAGCATAGGAATATCATTTCCTATCAGAAGTATGGCATCTACGTACAATACGAGGAATGCGACAGATCTCCCTACAGTCTTTTTATAAACACAAGGTTCATCTGGATTTTTGATGAAATCAAACTCTTTGATAACATCATCAAAACAGATGTTCCAACTCCGTGATGCCTGCTTCAATCCATAAATGGATTTAAGCAACTTACATGCTTTTCCGCTGCTCCCACTGTCAATGAAGCCCTTTGGATGATCCATATAAACGCATTCATCTAAATCACCATTTAGAAATGCAGTTTTAACGTCCATCTGCCATATTTCATAGTCGTAGTGAGCAGCAATAGCAAGTAGGATCCGAATGGTTTTAAGCATGGCTACCGGGGAGAAAGTCCCGTCATAGTCCAAACCTGATCTTTGACGAAAACCTTTCGCTACCAACCTTGCCTTATAGGTATCCACCTGTCCATCTACTCCGATCTTTCTTTTAAAGATCCATTTGCAGCCTACAGGTTTTATCCCGGAGGGTACATCCTCCAAAGTCCATACTTCGTTGGTGTACATGGACTCCATTTAAGATCTCATGGCATCCAGCCATTTCACAGAGTCACCACTCGTGATAGCTTGATGAAAACTGGTAGGATCATCATCATCCATGATGCAATCTTCACTATCACCATCATTGAGAAAACCGTAGTATCTCTCCGGTGGGCGAGAAGTCCTACCAGATCTACGGAGTGGCTGAGGTTCATTAGATTCTGTTACAACATCAGTTTCAGCCAAGTCGTCATTTGTAACTTGTGTTTCTAGAACCTCTTCTAGATCTACCACATTGCTATCAGTATCATTTGGAAAAATCTCATTTTCTAAAAATGTGGCATACTGAGAAACAAACACCTTTTGTTCCTCCTTGTGGTAGAAAAGATACCCAAACGAATGTTTTGGATATCCCATAAATATACATTTGACTGATCGTGTCTCTAGTTTGTCTGGATTCTGCTTTTTGACAAAAGCCGGACAACCCCAAATCTTAACTCGTTTAAGAGATGGTCTCTTCCCATGCCATATCTCATATGGAGTGGTAGACACGGTCTTGGTTGGAACTTTGTTTAACAAAAAAGCTGCAGTTTCCAATGCATGCCCCCAAAAGGAGAGGGGTAACTCAGAATCACTCATCATGGATCGTACCATATCTAATAGGGTACGATTCCGTTGCTCTGACACACCGTTGTGTTGTGTTGTGGTGTGTAAGGGGGAGTGAGCTGAGAGAGAATCCCATTCTCTTTTAAGAAGTCCAAGAATTCAGTATTTAAGTACTCTCCACCTCGATCTGATCGAAGTATCTTGATTCTCATTCCTGTTTGGTTTTCTACTTCAAGTTTGTACTCCTTGAATTTCTCGAAAGCTTCAGATTTATGTTTTATCAAAAACACATGACCAAATCTTGAGAAATCATCAGTAAAAGTTATGAAGTAGGAAAAACCGCCTCTTTCATGTGTAGACATTGGCCCACATACATCTCTATGTATGAGGCCTAGGAGCTCAGTAGCTCTTTCTCCTGTCCAGTAAACGGAGTTTTGGTCATTTTACCTTTGATACAAGACTGGCAAGTTGTATAGGATTTATACTCAAAAGAATTTAAATATCCAACTTTATGAAGCTTGTTTAGTCTTGTTTCATTAATATAACCAAGTCTACAATGCCAAAGAAAAGCTACATTTATATCTAAAAATTTTCTTTTATTTGTGTGTTGAATGTTGAAAACTGTGTGTTGATTAAGGACGTATATCCCGTTATTTAGCATACCACAACCAATCGACTCTTGATTAAGTCTAATGTTCATAACATTGTGTTGCACAGAAAAATGATATCCTTCATTGTCTAACAAGGAAACGGATATAATATTACAAAGCATACTTGGCACAAAATAACATGGGTTCAAAACCAATATACAACCCGACGGCAACCCTAGGTGATACTCTCCCACTAAAACTGCATTTACATTGGAACCATTTACAACCTGGAGAGTATGATCACCTGTCTTCAAAACCCTGCTATTTCTCAACGCCTGCACAGAATTGCAAATATGAGAACCCGAACCGGTATCTAATACCCAGGAAGCAAAGTTAATAGAAAAACAGTTTTCAATCACGAACACACCTGAAGCTGAAGCATCACCATGCTTCTTCTTGAGTTCAAGGTACTCAGTACAGTTCCGCTTCCAGTGTCCCGTCTTCTTGCAGTGGAAACATTCTCCTTTCCTCGATTCCCCAACCTTGGACTTGTCTTTCCCCTTAACCATTTTGACTCCTCCCTTTGGTTTGGTGGGTTTCTTCTTCATCTTTCCCTTGGCCTTAGCCTTCGGGCGAGAGGAGGAAAAAATCCCAGGACCCAAAACGGGAGTCTTCACTGACTTCAGTGTGCTCTCTGCACTCCGTAACATATTAAGGAGTTTAGGTAGTTCCTTCTCCATGTTGTGCTTGTTGAAGTTAACGATGAACTGAGCAAAGATGGAGGGGAGAGACTGCAAAATAATATCTGTATATTGTTCATTGTCCATTGTCCACCCAAGGTCCTCAAGCTCTTCTATGAGAGCTATCATCTTCATAACGTGGTCTCCTACTGCTGTGCCAGTGGCCATTCGTATCTGAAACAGCTTTCTAGATGCTTCGTATCGTAATACGCGAGATTGCTCTCCATACAACTCTTTTGTATGGAGGAATATGGATTGTACGTTCATATTCTCGTGCTGCTTCTGATGTGTGTTATCCATCGATGCAAGCGCGAGGCATTTGGCCATGGAACAGTCAGCGTCCCATGTCTTGCGGATTTCCTTATCCGCAACTGAAGATTTAGGACCTGGGCTGGACGGGGTTGGAGCGGTGAGGACATATGATACCTTATCATAAGTCAAGGCAATGTTGAGATTCCTCAGCCAATCTTTATAATTGGTCCCATTCAGTTTATTTTTATCAAATAGAAGCTTGAGTCCTGACATTTGTATCTGCAGTTAAGAGAGAGAGAAAAGAATACACTCAGCGAAAGCTCTTGCAAAAATTAGATTGGTTATTATCTTGTCTAATCGATGTCTCCCACTGTTTTTATCAAATTTTCTTTAAAACCTTTTAAAAAGAAAACTAGCCGGAATTAATTACATTCTACAATTTAGCTAACCGTTCAGCCAGGCCGGTACCGGTACTTGAGGGAGGTTCCCCGTGCTTTCGCACGGACCTAATTAAAATAAACCTCGTCTTCCCAGAGGTGTAGCCCCGTTTGACACCTTTCTTGACACCTAATAGGTTAGCTAATTGTAAAGTGCAAAACTCTCCCGGGATCAACTTTTGCTCACAGTGGGATTGGGATCCTACTATCATATAGAAGGTATGCAATCTCATTGCAAATTTCAACTCTTGAAATTCCCGATATTATTTTTACTCCTAGTACTCATGACCTTAACTATGGTCAACATATCATAAGTACTTAGTCAAGTTCTTCCCGTCATCTCATGATTAACTAGACCCACCCACATGACCCTTAACTAAAGTCAACATAATCATATGAATGTCCTAATTAATCTGCATCATATGCAGTGTAGGAAGACATCACTTAGCTACCGTACACTGCGCCTTAACTAAAGTCAAAATACGCCGCACGAATACTAAGTACTCTACTTCCTAAAATGACGGAGGGTTGCGGATAGTTTTTAAGAAAACTTTTAACACTTTGAACTAGATATCGTTGTAGAATCCAATGGGTTTAAAAGGAGTGGCTTAAGCTCCGCATTTTGAAACTTTCTTTTTCATAAAAAGGCCGAGTGTGTTTCAAATTCGATTCTACAACATCTTTTTAGGTTCATTTATCTTTACATTAATCTCATTAATGTAGTCCCATCATTTAATTCCTAAGCCATCACAGAAAGAAACGAAAATATAACGTACGCTTATGCCACTCGCATTCGCCACAGTGTCCTGATATGCACCGTTAGGTTACTTAACTAACGGCATACCATGACGGGGCTAGCGCGGGTGCAAAACATAAGCAACGTCTATTATATATCATATATATAATATTGCATTCGTCTCAGATATAAATTAAATGATCATATCAAATAAGCAGCAGAAGCACATTTAATATAGGATATCTAGGAGGTCCGTATTTTGTATTTAGCCAGCAATAGAAATACTGATTCCACGGTCGCGATGAATAGCCAAGCCCACACCCGTAGACCCCTATGAGAGCGGCAAGTGACCCTACCAATTCTGGAGTTTAGGAGACCCGGTCTCGACTCCTCGAGATGGCCTCCCACTGAACCTTAGAACCCGGTCACTTGTGCCCTCCTCCTTGGGTCTATCATAATGCGGAAAAGTAAATAATATACAACACTGGTGACATCAACCTCAACCAGGAAGTGCCCCAAATAAAAGAATATTACATACAATTTAATTTTACATGAAAGAAAAGAAAACTCTCATCTCACATAAAACCCCCGGCTATTCAATCACGACAAGCCTGCACATCAAATCTCAGCAACACATAATATCATATATCATCAACGTAAGTAAATATGCATACCACGATTGTCGTTGATGTATAGCAACGAAACCGGCGATACACCACATCTACACTTACGGTCACAGAGAAATAAAATGAAAAACTACAACAATTGGAATCGTAACTGCCTTTAGACAACACAAACCCGAAATATCACATATACAAGATTTCATGCCTAACAATGTAAAGCTCGCATTTAGGTCTCACCCATGAAAACACCTTTTCAAAATAAGCCGGATAATTCAACAATATTTCTGATTATTCCCGAGACCGTGCTGCTAGATTTACACGCAACAAACAAATTTGTAGATTCCAATTATTGTATTACATACTAATAAACTAGGCGCAGTTAAAACATTCGATCGAACGATTAAACACCCAAAGACTTCTCAGAAAACTCAACACTTGAGCAGATTTAAAAATTACCAGAAACTGCAGCAAGTACATACGGGCCGGCGCAAGAAAGTACAGCCCCACCTGCACCAAAGGCGCCGCGGAACCGCCGCGGAATGACCATTCATGCCGCGGTTCCGCGGTGCTTTAGTGGAGTTAGGGGTTCGTATTTCTTGTGGGCCCATAAAATACCCTGCACGTTTTTTTGAGTATTTTTAATGTGAAAAAATCCACGTTTTTGAAAAAAGTCCAGAGAACACCCCCCCCGGGCGTCGTATTTCGTTCGTTCGAGGTTTTTAACGTCGTCTAGGTTACTCTAAAGCTCTAGCTTGGCTCTGATACCAATGTAGGGTTTCCTTATCACCTCGTATAGGGTTTGGAAGCATCACACATGCCACAACTTTGATTTTTAAGAGGTGCTAAGCAAACTTAACTAGGAATCGCACAAGAATTATTGGGTAACAATTAATAGTATCACATATAAAAGATTATCTAACACTAAGTGGAGAGACTACAACCTTTGTAGACCTCCTAGGGCAACTCCTTGGATCTCCTAAGGTTTGGAACGGCTTGCTTGAACGCTTCCAAGTCCACGACGATCCACCCGAAGTCATTTGCTCAAAGCTTGTTGCTTCACTTGATCTATGAAATCCTTGAAGCAAACATCCTACACAAAATAGCTAGAGATGTGTAGGATGATGAAGTGGTTTAGGTTCTCACTTAAAACCCTTTCTTTCTTTTAACCTCACTCAATTTTAGAACTGTAGAGAGAGCTAGAGAGAGGAAGATGAAGATGGCACTATTTTCTTTTGGATGAATAATGATCTCATAATAATAATGTGAGAGAGAGAGAGAGAGATAAATATTATAATACAACCAATGGTTAATAAAAATATCTAGATATTTTGTGATGAGTTAAAGAGCAAAGGAAATTAACCAAGGTTAAGTCAAAGGTCAACCAAGGAAGTGTGTAGAAACAATGAGTCATTTATGAAGAAATGAGTCATTAATTTAATTTCCTTTATCTTTAACTTAAAACAAAAATATCCATATATATAAATGTGAACCATGTGAGTCTTATATTGCCATCTAAGTTGTATCATCAACCATGATACAAATGCATGTATATATGTGTGTATGCATATCAACATGTACATATACATGCAAGCATCCATCAAAAGAAAAGGGTTTAAATAAATGAGATAAAAGTCAATATTAAATCAACACTTGATTTAATAAACCGGTCATATCTCATACGACCCGACTAATATAAACTGCCCGATTAAAATACGGTATCATATACACGTATTTAATCAAGCTCCCGCACATATCTCATATACACACCACATCGTTTCGCCTGAGCCAGGAAACTTCTGTGTGGGACTCTAAGACTCGTCAATACGCCAGCAGTAGATGATAATCATATCAAACACCTACAAGCCGCAAGCGGTTAGCTTAACGTAACGGCCACCCGGGTATTGAGCGATCAAAAGAAGAACAAGCGAACCGGTCAAAACTCCCGTCAATCCAACTGGCAACACTTACCGTACAGTCCGGTCTCTTCGTCAGATATGCTGCATATTGAGTCTAGGGATGGAATCGTCGACCCCAATAACTCAATAAGTCATGCCGGTTTATGGTCTATAACAGATCGAGAAACTACTGATAACACTTATCAGTAATATCTCAGCAGCCCTGGCCAGGGACTTCCTGTTATAGCCAATCGTGCACAGCGCAACATCAACCCCCAATACCGGGAGAGACGAAACCCCTCCTATCGCTCATTGCCTCCATGTGCCTCGGGACTGTACCCAAAATCCACCTGTTTGTACGACTCTGTAGAGCCGTAGTAGGGTGGAGATCAAGATACATTGGGAGTACACACAAGACTCTATGGCGATCTCGGGTCTACAGACTAACCTGTACCAGTGTCACCTGAGAACTGCTATCCGACGTATGATATAATACCACATGGGAGTTCTTGGTGAGTCCGTTCAGTGTACCCAGTCTCACTAAGCTCCCGTATACTATCTTTGGTGTCAACATACCATACGGATATGGGATCATCACTCGCCCATCATATGGAACAAGAACAGTATACGCTAGTCTACACTGGAATATCGATGCCCTGTCTCGATATACCTACGACTAGGAACATTTCAAGGATATGCTTATAAACTATAGGTGTCCCACTAGTATGATCCACATCATAATCCCAGTAGTCAAGCCAATATCCTTAGGGTTTTATCAACATGTACCAAATGAGTAAAAAACATGATCAAGTGAACATATGATAAAGAGAAACCAGATAGCATACTATCATGTCGAGCAAGACTGTCCTCTGAATATATATATATATACACACACACACACACATCAGTACATACAATATCATATAATGGCCTCTAGGGCATACATATATCCAGCAATCTCCCACTTGCACTAAAGCCAATTATTGGCGTATCTCATACCCAACATCTCAAAAAGTCGCTCATGCTGCGGCTGAGGGAGGGCCTTGGTGAATGGATCCGCAGTGTTATCCTTTGTATCTGCTCTCTTGATCTCGATCTCGTGGCGATCAACTATCTCCCGGATCAGATGATATCGCCTCAGGATGTGTCTGGACTTCTGATGGGACCTGAGCTCTTTGGCCAACGCCATAGCTCCATTATTGTCACAATACAAAGGTATTGGATCAATAATTGTTGGAACTACTCCTAGCTCCGAGATGAACTTCCTCATCCAGACGGCTTCCTTGGCAGCATCATTTGCAGCAATGTACTCAGCTTCCATCGTTGAATCTGCAACGGTATCCTGTTTGGAACTCTTCCAACTTGTCGTCCCTCCATTGAGGGTAAATGAAAACCCTGAGATCGATTTGCTGTCATCCTTGTCACTCTGGAAGCTCAAATCGGTAAAGGCCTCCATTTGGAGATCCCCATTACCATATACTAAGAACAATTCTTTAGTCCTTCGCAAGTACTTAAGAATGTTCTTCACAGTAGTCCAGTGATTCTCCCCTGGGTTTGACTGATACCTGCTTACTACACTGAGTGCGTAAGCTATATCAGGGCGTGTACACAACATCACATACATTATCGATCCTACGGTCGAAGCATAGGGAATAATGCTTATGCGAGCTCTCTCTTTATCAGACTTTGGGCAATCGTCATTGGAGAGAGTGACTCCGTGGCAAGCGGGTAAGGCACCCCGCTTGGAGTCTTCCGTACTAAACCTCTTTAGAATGGTGTTGATGTACTTGGTTTAGGACAATCCCAATAACTGTTTGGATCTATCCCTATAGATCCGTATGCCCAATATGTACGTGGCATCACCCAGGTCCTTGATGGAGAACCTTTGTGATAAGAATTATTTGACCGACTGTAGCATAGGAATATCATTTCCTATCAGAAGTATGTCATCCACGTATAATACGAGGAATGCGACAGATCTCCCTACAGTCTTTTTATAAACACAAGGTTCATCTGGATTTTTGATGAAATCAAACTCTTTGATAACATCATCAAAACAGATGTTCCAACTCCGTGATGCCTGCTTCAATCCATTAATGGATTTAAGCAACTTACATGCTTTTCCGCTGCTCCCACTGTCAATGAAGCCCTCTGGATGATCCATATAAACGCATTCATCTAAATCACCATTTAGAAATGCAGTTTTAACGTCCATCTGCCATATTTCATAGTCGTAGTGAGCAGCAATAGCAAGTAGGATCCGAATGGTTTTAAGCATGGCTACCGGGGAGAAAGTCCCGTCATAGTCCAAACCTGGTCTTTGACGAAAACCTTTCGCTACCAACCTTGCCTTATAGGTATCCACCTGTCCATCTACTCCGATCTTTCTTTTAAAGATCCATTTGCAGCCTACAGGTTTTATCCCGGAGGGTACATCCTCCAAAGTCCATACTTTGTTGGTGTACATGGACTCCATTTAAGATCTCATGGCATCCAGCCATTTCACAAAGTCACCACTCGTGATAGCTTGATGAAAACTGGCAGGATCATCATCATCCATGATGCAATCTTCTCTATCACCATCAATGAGAAAACCGTAGTATCTCTCCGGTGGGCGAGAAGTCCTACCAGATCTACGGAGTGGCTGAGGTTCATTAGATTCTGTTACAACATCAGTTTCAGCTAAGTTGTCATTTGTAACTTGTGTTTCTAGAACCTCTTCTAGATCTACCACATTGCTATCAGTATCATTTGGAAAAATCTCATTTTCTAAAAATGTGGCATACTGAGAAACAAACACCTTTTGTTCCTCCTTGTGGTAGAAAAGATACCCAAACGAATGTTTTGTATATCCCACAAATATACGTTTGACCGATCGTGTCTCTAGTTTGTCTGGATTCTGCTTTTTGACAAAAGCCGGACAACCCCAAATCTTAACTCGTTTAAGAGATGGTCTCTTCCCATGCCATATCTCATATGGAGTGGTAGACACGGTCTTGGTTGGAACTTTGTTTAACAAAAAAGCTGCAGTTTCCAATGCATGCCCCCAAAAGGAGAGGGGTAACTCAGAATCACTCATCATGGATCGTACCATATCTAATAGGGTACGATTCCGTCGCTCTGACACACCGTTATGTTGTGGTGTGTAAAGGGGAGTGAGCTGAGAGAGAATCCCATTCTCTTTTAGGAAGTCCAAGAATTCAGTACTTAAGTACTCTCCACCTCGATCTGATCGAAGTATCTTGATTCTCATTCATGTTTGGTTTTCTACTTCAAGTTTGTACTCCTTGAATTTCTCGAAAGCTTCAAATTTATGTTTTATCAAAAACACATGACCAAATCTTGAGAAATCATCAGTAAAAGTTATGAAGTAGGAAAAACCGCCTCTTGCATGTGTAGACATTGGCCCACATACATCACTATATATGAGGCCTACGAGCTTGGACTTATGTATGTACAGGACAATCTTACGCGACATGATAGTATACTATTTGGTTTGTTTTTATCTTAACATGTGTATATGTTTTACTTTTTATCACGTATCATTAATACATGTTGATAAAGCCCATATGATCATTGCTTGACTACCAGCGTTATGATGGTGATCATACATGTGGGGATGGGTAGTCCATAAGCACATTCTTAAATATCCCTAGTCGTGGAAGTATCGAAACCGGGTATCGATATTCCGGAGTAGGCTGCTGTATATGTTTCTAGACCCCGACAAGGGGCGATGATTGGTCCCACAGCCATTGGTCTTTCGCACCTAAGATCATACATAGGTGCTCGCCGGGGGTGAGTACACTGGACGGACTCGCCGAGAACTTCGAGATGGTAATATACCTATTGTCAGATAGCAGTTCTCAGGTGACATGAGTACAGGTTAGTCTTCAAACCTGAGATCGTCATTTGTCTCGTGTGAGTTCCCACTGTACTTAGATTAATACCTTACCACGGCTCTACTGAGTCATGCAAACAGGTTTTAGTTGGGTACAGTCCCGAGCCACATGGAAATAGTGAGCGATTGTTAGGGATTCGTCTCTCCTGGTATAGGGAGTCGATATCGCACTGTGTTTGGTTAGCCAGCACCATAAGACCTTGGCTAAGGCAGTTGGGATTTACTGATAGTTAGATCAGTAGTTTTCCGAATTGGTCATGAGCCACATCAGCACAAATTATCAGATTATTAGGATCTGACGTTTACCATCCCCTAGACTCGGTATACGATACTCTTAGACGAAGAGACCAGACTGTACGGAGATTGTCACAGATAGGCTTAGTAGGGGTTCGGATGAGTTTACTCGTCGGCCTTCTTTTTCGACAGGTACCTGGGTAGCCGTTACGTACAGCTAGTGCCGCTGACGTGCTTGTGGTTATGGATTTATCCTGTAACACACTGCCAGCATACTGTCGAGTCTTTAGAGTCCCACACAGAGGGTTTCCCTGGTTCAGGAGAAATGATGTAGTAGCCGTATTTTGATACATGCAGAGTTCCGATTGAATGATTGTACTAGCTACCCGAACTTTCGATCGGCTGGTTGATAACACTAGCCAACTTAGGATTAAGCCGGATTATTAAATCAGGTATTGATTTAATAATTTACGTATATATATATTTCGATATGTATATTCTAGTATTGTGTTCTTTGTGTTATTCTATCTCTTTGGGTATTCGTATTTTGATACGGATACGGGTATGTATATACGCTAGAGTGTATTCCATATTTATACGGAAAACATTCTAGAAGGTGGACACCTCATTTTTGGTTTATCCATTTATTTATTTAAATGGAAAATGAGGTGTAAAGGTAGTGAGGTGAGAATGGTGAGAACCATGCTTGAATAGTCTTGACAAATGAATTGTATATTCATTTGTGCAAACTATTCAAGCATGGTTGCTATATTTTTATTGCAAAAACCTTTTATACAAAACCTTTCTTGATAATTTCTCTCACTTGATGAAAAATCATTCTCACCATTTGCTTCTCTCTCCTCACTAGTCATTCTTGAGCCCCTCCTCCTTCTTCATTTTCCTCCCTACCATCTCATGAGTTGAGAATTAAGGGTGGAAAAGAGATACAAATACACTAGAACAACTCACTACATCATTAGACACCATAAATTAGCAACCTAGAGTCTTTAGTTGCTCCACTAGATTTTTAGTGTGGAGCTAGAGCCATGAACTACATCTCTCAAGTGGACCATCTTCGACGGAGGAAGATCGGCGGTCAAGCTCGATTAAGGAGACCTCAAAGAGCTAAGAAAGAGGGTAGAAAACCGAAGGACACGGATCATTTGGTATAACCCTCTCTTCATAGTAGTTTAAAACTCTATGTAGTTTTCTAGTTTAAGTGTTTGGATTCGATTTTAGGTTTTGTATTTTCTTGCGCCTCTAGAATTTTTGTTTTTGGTTCCGCAAAGGTCACGGTTGTGGAGGCTAAGACGCTAGGAACCCTAACAGGTAGAACTGGAAGTGATTCCAGAACCACAAACGGTTACCGAAGATTTAGTAGGACCTGAAGATTCAATTGACCCTGACAAAACTTAACCTACTCCACAAATTTTGTTGGTGGCCCCAGCCACCTGAGAGGTACTACGATTTCCTCGTTGACGGTGACAAGAAGTCTTGCTTCATGTGATGATGACCGTATTAGTTATCAGCAGGTCATGGGAAGTGGCGACTTCCGACTGATGACTGGATGCCAAGTTATCCTAGTTGGACTCCATGCACTGCAACAAAGTATGGACTTTGTTGGGTGCTCCTGAAGGGGTAAAACCCATTAAGAGTAAGTAGATCAGTTGAAATGGAAAGGTACTAACCTAATAAGGTTAGACTTGTAGTAAAAGGTTTTCATCAAATACCTTTTGTGGATTATGATGAAACTATTACTTCAGCGTTTGTGCTGAAGTCCATATGGATATAACTTGCTACTGCTTTTTTTCGTGATTGTGATATCTGGCAGATGGATGACTATAACGTCTTTCTAAATTGGATTTATAAGTGTACGTATATATGACTCTGCCAAAGGGTTATCTTAGTCAGTGGGAGCAGCGGTAAGTGTGCAAGTTTCTTAAGTCTATTTTTAAACTAAAGCAGAAATAGCGGAAATGGTCATCTGTTTTGATGTCATGGTCAAAATGTTTGACTTCATCAAAATGAGAGATGAACCTGGTATTTGTAAAAAAGTAGTAGGGAGTGTTGTCAAATTCTTCATACGGTATGTGGGTGACATACTCATGATAGGAAGTGATGTTCCTATGGTGCAATCGGTAAAACAATAGTGATCACAAGTATTTCTCCATACAGAATATGGATATTAGTCAAATCCTAGAGAAACGTTGGGTAGCAATGAAGAGCATTTGATGTTCTTAGTGTTTGATAATAGCAGCCTCCTAAAAGAGGTGGTTACCGACTCATGCTTCCCAAGTAATATGGAAGACAGACCGTTTGTCACGAGTTATAATTTTACCCTCTTTTAAGGAGTATTATGTTGGAAAGAGTTCCAAGTGGGATACTGAGGTAGTCGTGACGCTGGATGCTAATTGTGAATCAGCAAAGAATACCATCTGAGAATTCACTGGATAAAATTGTTCATTTATGAACATGATTCCATCTTATGTCCAAGCAAATACTAAGGCAGGTATCGCTCAGTTCGGAAGATATTTGATCTCCGCGAAGTTGAGATACAAGGAGAAATATAGAGATGCGCTATGACGAGTCCACTCACTGAGGCTAGTTCTCAAACACAGTTTGTGAAACTGTTAGTACAGAAGTTGGATATGCGATACCACAATAATTGGCCTTAAGTGCAAGTGGGAGATTGTTGGATATAGGTGCACTCAAGGCAATTATTTTAATTGAAGGAGTACCTATACGAGAGAGCAATCTTACACGAAATGATAGTATACTATCTGGTTTGTCTTTATCTTACATGTGGTGCGTTTTATTCATTATCACGTATCATTTAGACATGAGATAAAACCTTTAGGATTTTTCTTGGCTACCAGGATGATGATAAAGATCATACTAGTAGGGTCTGGGTAGTCGATAAGCACATCCTTAAATGTCCCTAGTCATATGAGTATCGAGACTGGGCATCTGTACTCCAGTTTAGACTAGTATGTACATTTCCTGACCCGGTTGGAGGGCGATAGCTGGTCCCATAGATATTGGTGTTTAACACCGAGGATTGTATACAGGTGCTCATCAGACTAGTTATACTGGACGGATTCACCGAGAACTCCTAGTTGTTGATATACCAATGTCAGGTAGTAGTTCTCTGGTGACGATAGTACAGCCTAGTCTCTCGACTTGAGATCGCTATAGTGTCTCATGTATGTTCCCACTATACTTAGATTACTACCCTACCACGGCTCTATAGAGTCATGCAAACAGGTTTTAGTTGGGTATAGTCCCAAAGCACATGGAGGCAGTGAGCGGTCGAAGGGATTTGTCTCTCCCTGGTATAGGGAGTTGATGTCGCACAGTGTATGATTAACCATAACCAGAAATCCTCGACTGGGGTGGTTGAGATAAACTGATAAGTGTTAACAATTGTATCTCAATATGGTTATGAGTTTTATATCAACACGACTTATCGGGTACTAGAGGTCTGACGGTTTCCACCCCTAGACCCGGTATGGGATACTCTTTGATGAAAAGAATGACATTCGTCGCTTATAAGCTTCGTTGTGTTCAGATGAGTTTGATCGTTGACCTACCTCTCTACTCAATACCTGGGTAGCCGTTATGTACTGCTAGTACTACTGGCGCACTTATAGATTAACTCGTGAGGGGATTGAATCTAGAAGTGTTTCAGATTCAATCGGATATGATCCTATTTGACCTACTGCCTACGTATTGTCAGGTCTTTAGAGTCCCACAATGAAAGTGTCTGCCCAGGCGAAATGATGATGTATCGTGCATATGGGGATACGTACGGGGATTCGATCGAATACGTGTATGAGATGCATGTAATTTAATCGGACGGTAGATAATACTGGCTGGCTTATTCCTAAGCCGGAATATTAAGTCATGTGTTGACTTAATAACTAGATATGTGATATGGTTTCTAGTATTATGTATAAGATACACGTTCTCTCTAAATTAATGGTATTTGATACCGATGTATTGTAATGTATACGATATGTAACAAGTGTATGTATTTGTCACGATCCGGAAATGGCACGTAACCGGCACTTGAATCACGTGAACTCTTTAGAACCCCACCGTAACCCAAGTTAGACGAAAACTAGGAATCTAAACGTTTTTAGGAAAATAGTGGACGTGAAGTTTTTTGTAAAAAGGGTATAAATGAAATCATGTTCTTTCTTTTTAAAGTATAAATAAAGTTCGTAGAAATTCAAGTAGGTAATATATTAAAGTTTGAAAACGTTTTCGTCATTTGAAATTTGGGCAACACCTCCTTTATAATTTTTAATCAAAACCAGTACATATACAAAAATAATATTGGCATCCCTAAGCATGAGCTAGCTCCTCGCCAATCGGCGGAAACACAACCACGTGAGTAAAATATACGACGCCCAAGGCGAAGATCAATCACAGAAAAGAAAGTAAAGAAAACCAAAATATCATCAGCTCAGATATATAGAATATATACAAGTGTGGACTCTAAGTCCAAAGAATATACAACTGTTCTCTAAGTCTACCAAATATACATAGTCTGATTGATGGAGCTTTTAACTAGATACAACTGAATAAAATAATGTACAATGGTGGTTACGATCTGAAGTGTAACCTACCTGCCAAGCAATCACCCGAAAAGGAAATGTGCCAGCAAGCCGCTACTAAATCCGAGCGGTCGATCCTGCAAGAAAACATGGCACAACGGGGGTGAGTTGCCAACTCATGAGTAGAAAACATCATCAGGTAGAAATCGAATGTATAACGATCTTCTAGGTCGTACTGTAATATAATAATATCAAACCGTGTGGTATAAAAGGTGATCGTGTATACATATGTATATAAATATATAATATCGTGCCTGTATCAATGTGTGGTACCATATCATCTATGTTATATATATATATATATATATATATATATATATATATATATATATATATATATATATATATATATATATCAACCAACGTGTGTCCATCAACGACAATCAAAATCATCATAAAATCCTGAGTGCCCAGTATCGACACTCGAAATCAACATAAGCCCGTGTCCAGCATCGACACGTAAATTCTCATATCTCAGGCGTCGCCTCATCGGATCGGCCCTCATATCTCAGAATCCGTCTCATTAGATCGGTCCTCATATCCATCTGTCTCATATCACTCCGGTTGGTATCCTCCGGATATCCGCCGAGTCCAGTACTGTCACTGTAGGTAATATTCCCCTGCCAGGCTCAACGCCTTTCTATACGATCTTCTTGCCCCGGGATACCGTACCGGGTTCACCATGTATCTGCAATCGGTTCCTCCCCCAGTCTCGATTCGAATAATCATCATAGCTCAGCACCAAGAAATCTCATGGTGGACGTCGAAATATCATATCAAGAGAAAACTACGTTTTTAAAACATTCACAAGTTTTTAAATAATATCTGTTGTTTCTCAAATCCAAAAATCTCATGAAAACGGAATCTCATAAGAATGTGGTAATAATGAAAGAATATGTACATGCATAGAACAGTATTGTAATTCATATCAAGTGTGTTCATATGTACATTTCGTATAGCAATGTAATGAAAGTGCAATATCTACAATATTATGTGGTACTGGGTATTAAACAGTAACTAAAATACTAACGAGTTATAGTATGATGAGGTAGCATAGCGAGTTCTATCTATTTGCGTGACATGGCAATTACCGATGATGTGTGTGTGAGCATGCGAGTAGGTGTACGTGCAACATATGCATCATCAGTAATGGTGCATGTGTCCTAGCAAACGAAACGTGTAAAAGTAAGGGTATGAAATGAAATTGTATCCTAGCACTACCATAAGGTTTTAACCAGCATCAAGCATGCAATTTTAAAATTTTTGGAGTGCTAAGCTACACTAACCTAGAATCTAACTAGAGTATTAGGGTTTATATGATGATATCACAAGTTCCACACTAAGTGAAAGAGATTACAACCTTTGAAAATCGTGTCCTTCACTTCTATAGCCCCGGGTAATAGTCCCTACGACTCCTCTGGGCTCCACTTGAAGAACGGATCGAGCTTGCTTCGCGAACTTTGTGTCGAAGATGATCCATCCGAAGTTCCTCTAGATCAAGTTGTTAGTGTGTATGCCCAGGGGCCATTATTGTATCATATTAGCTTGTATATTACTTAATGGAAGCTTGGGATATTCACAGTTGTATAGACAGTCTTGCTCAAAATGGTAGTATGCTACTTGGTTTGTTTCTACTTTAATATGTGCATGTGTTTCTTTTAGCATATTGCTTATACATAATAGTGGAGCCCTTAGGATTTTTGCTTGATTACCAGCGTTGTGATGGCAGTCACACTAGTGGGGGCTGGGTAATCTATAAGCACATCCTTATACAGGTCCCTAGTCGTAGGATTATCGAGACGGGGCATCGATACTCCGGAGTAGACTAGCGTATACGCTTCTCATCCCAGCAGGGGAGATGGTCTGTCCCACAGCCATTAGTACGTCGTACTGGAGATAGTATGCGGGTGCTCGTTAGGTTACGAGTACACTGGACAGGACTCGTCGGGAACTGTTGGTTGGTACTATACCTATCGTCAGATAACAGTTCCCAGGTGACAGGAGTACGGCTTAGTTCGTCGACTTGACACTGCTACTTCGCCTCGAGTATGTTCCCACTGTACTTTAATTAATACCCTACCACGGCTCAAAAGAGTCGTGTAAACAGGTAGTAGTTGGGTGTAGTCCCGAAGCACTTGGAGGCAGTAGCGGTTAGATAGGATTCGTTTCTCCCGGTATTAGGGGTTGATATCGCACTGTGTCTAGGAGAGCCATTACACAAAGTCCCTGGCCAGGGCAAGCGAGAATTACTGGTAGTGTTTCCAGTAGTTTCTCAGGGTGTTCTGGGCTACACTCCGGCATGACTTGTACCGCTATTAGGGGTCTGACGTTTACCGCCCCCTAGGCCCGACATGTGATACTCTTAGACGAACAGACCGGACTGTACGGAGATTGTCACATTCAGGCTCAGTAGGAGTTCGGATGGGTTTACCTCATCGCCCTCTTATCGACATCTACCTGGGGACCGTTACGTACAGCTAGTGCCGCTTGCGGTCTATGGTTAAACTCACTGCCAGCGTAGTGTCGAGTCTTTAGAGTCCCACACAGAGAGTTTCCCTACACTGGGCAAAAGGTGTAGAGGCCGTATGGTTTTACGGCAGGGCTATAATCACTTACGTGCACTTGTGCACGTATGATGTTCGGGCGGACAATACTAGTGGGCTTTGATTTAATTCGGATCCTAGTATTGTATAGATGGATTAGTTTTGTCTTCTGTGCATTCGTATTCTACGGAATGCGGATGCGGGTGTGTATGCACGGTTGTGAGGAGCGAAGAAGGAGGTGCCTCATTAGGGTTTTGACCATTGATTTGGTCAAAACCATTATGAGGTGAGGAAAATATTTACTAATCTTTTTAATGATAATTGTGTTATGGCTAATTGGTTTGACCGTTTGACCTTGCTTGACAATTTGACCTAGTTGACCATTGTTGACTTAGATATTTTGCAAGCACTAGACTCTTCTTATTCATTTGGATTTATCATTGAGATGATAATGGTCAAATCAAGGGTAGCCATCAAAATTATCATGATAAAAGATTACTAAATATATTTCATATGGATCATTATCTTTTGTGCTTTCTCTCTCATCTAAAAGAAAGCTCCCATGGTTCTTCCTTCTTATTCTCTCTAGATTTTTCTATAGCTCTCATGTGTTGAGAAAAATAGAAACTAAATAGACAAACAAATCCATCTTCTTCCTCTACATCACCTAGGACATCAAGAGTAGAAAACTTGTTACCCTAGTTACCTCGGCTTGAGGTGGAGCTCGGACTATAGACTTTCGGGTGGATCGTCTTCGACTCTAAGAGGCCGCGGAGGTAACCAAGATATGGATCGATCCTTGGAGCTCACATGGATGAGGAGGACAGCGGAGGGAAGAACCGAAGGACCATTTTCGTGAGGTATAATCTTCGTATCACAGTAGATTAAACCTCTAGCAGTTCGTTAGTAATGGTTTTGCAAAGATCCTTAAGCATTAGTCTATGTTGCTATGTAAGAAAGTTTCGATTTTTACTTGTTCTGCCTCATCGCTAGCTTGCGGGGTGAGCGACATAGACTTATAGTGGTATCAGAGACACACTAAACCATTACTAACTTGTTGGCAAAGTGTTAGAAATTCAATCGCCGGAAAAATCGCAAAACACGAACTAAAAATGCACTTTTCTGTCGTTTTTAAAAACTGGTCCAAATTTTTTTTCAGGGGCCTTAAAAATACGTGCAGGCTTTTTTAGGGACACCCAAGAAAAATGAGATCGTGAATCGATCAGACCGCCGTGGAAGTGCGGCGAAACCAAGCGTTTCGCCGCGGATCCGCGGCCGAGTCGACTCCGAGTCAACTCGTTTTTCATGCAGAGTGTCCAGCATGGTGTCTTGTGATTTTTCTGATATTTTGTTTCTACCCAGATTGTTTGAGTGCTGTGTTGTACTTAGGGTAGATTCAAATCTGGTAATCGATCGAAATTCTAAGTACTTTAGCTAATTGGATCTTATGTGATGTGATATATGTACTGAACGTCTACTAATCTCTATACGTCGATTAGTGGGGGTTGTACATATCTGTGATCTGTGATGTTGGATTATGTATATGAACTTGTTGGATCATCGTGGTTGGATCGTCGGGGATGTGAGATGAGAGTTTTCTCTTTTCATTCGATGTAAATTTTAAATTGATGTAATATTATTTTATGGTCGCACATCCAGGTTGAGCTTGTAGCCACCATTGTATATTATTTCTTTTACTGTTTTCTGCTCCTAGGATAGACCCAAGGTGGGGTGCACAAACTACCGGGTACTTTGAAGTGCCAAGTGACCTACTCACTTTGTTGAGGGAGGTTGCTTCACTTCGGGTATTTGGCGGGTAGTTTGCCGCACCCGTAGGGGTCTAGGGTGGGGTTTGGCTATTCATCGTGACCGTGTAGTCCGTATTTCGTTGCAGGATCAAACAAAGCGCGGATTCCTGGCATATCCAATGTGTTCATCTGTGTTCTGGAATGGCTATCATTGCATCTGACGAATGTATAGATCTATATATGATATATAATAGGCGTTGCTTATGTTTTGCATCCGCGCTAGTCCAGCCCCCGCTCTGTCGTTAGTTAAGTAACCTAACGGGTGAATGACGGGGCCCAGTGGCGAATGCGGATGGCATAAGCGTATGTCATATTTTCGTTGTTTTCTGCAATGGTAGGATTAAATGATGGGACGCATTAAATTAATGCAAAGAAAACAAACCAAAGCTGAATCGTTGGAACAATTTCAAAACCACTCGGTTTTTTCTAAACAGAAAACTTTTAAAAACGCGGAGCTTAAACCACTCCTTTTAAAAGCTATCGAGGTTCCTTCGATTATATCAAGTTCACTACGTTCACAGTTTCACCAAAACCATTCGTAGCCCTCCGTCATTTCATATGAATATTCAATAGTATTCAAGCTATGTTTGTTGACCTTCGTCAAGGCATAGTGATTGGTAGCTATTGGGTGTTCATATGTAGCATAGATAGATGCATTGGTTTGGGACAGTCGTATTACCCTGTTGACCTTCGTCAAGGGTATATACGGGTGGGTTCAAATTAACCTGAACAATGATGGGTAGAACTTGACATGTGGCTTATGATTTGTTGATCTTCGTCAAGGTCATAAAAGCATGGGGCAAAAATCCACATCGGGAGTTTCTAAGGAAATTGAAACTTGCTAGTGCTGCATACCATTTGGAATTTGATAATGTTGGTAGGATTCCTTCAGCATTATCACACAATGATATTTGGATCCCGATCCTGCTGTGAGTATCCGCTACTCCTCGGGAGATTTTTTCACTTAACGATCAATGCTATAAACCAAGTAGGTGTCTAGAACAGTGTTAGCGGGGCTACACCTCCAAGGAAAAGAGGTTATTTAATTAAGGAACTTCGCGAAAGCGTCGTAAAACCTCCCTCGAAGTACCGACACTAGCCTGGCTGAACGGTTAAGAAAGTATTGTACGGTGAGATTAATCCTGAATAATTCTTCTTTTATGCTTTGAGTAAGGATTCGAGAAACAGTGGGAGACATCTTGTTTAGATAAATTAAAAACCAATCTAAACTTGCAAGAGCATCATGCTAAGTGTTTTCTTCTCTCTCTCTCTTAAATTGCAGCGACCCAGTGACCAGACATAGGTTACATCTAGATAATAAAATGACTGAATCTGACTATATTTACTGGCAAAGGTGTGTCCAGATGCCCATTACCCATGACAAACTGAGACACCACTTCACTAATCAAACCCCTGCCGTCTCAGGACCAGTTTCCATCGTCACGGATACTGATATCCATAAGACATCGGAAAAAGACTGTGCGAATGCCAAGTGCCTCGTGTTGGCCTCAGTTGATGGTGCACACCAGAGGCAGCACGAGAAGATGGACTTAGTTTCTGTCTTCCTCCATAACAAAGATTTATATGGAGAGCAATCTTGTATCGTAAGATATGAGACCTCGAACGAATTGCTTCAAGCGAGGTTGGCTGTCGGGTCATCTGTAGGGGACAACGTCCTTACAGAGAATAGCTATTTTGATGAGCTCACGGACCTGAGGACCACGTTGAAGAACGAGTCACATACTGACTTGATTCTACAGTCTCTACCTTCTATTAACACCCTGAAGGAAACCAGGAAGGTAAAAGGGAAGGGAAGGGCAAAAGTTTTGAGACTAGATGTGGTGAAGGAGGGACGTTCCTACTGTTACAGGAAAAGACATTGGCAGAGGGATTGCAGGACTAGCAAAGCCAGTAGCCAGGATTCGAAGCATGTTATGGCTTCGGTTTCGGGTGTGTTTGTAATAGAAAACTATATGTCAATTAACTCTACTTCCTGGGTACTAGATACCGAATTAGGATCTCATATCTGTAATTCATTACAGGCTTTGAGAAACCGTAGAGTTATCAGGTTAGGTGATATGACTCTCAGGGTTGCTAACGGAGTGAGCGTGGACGCTGAATCCGTAGGGGAATATCACCTTGGATTGACAAGTGGGCAGATATTGATTCTACGTAACTGTTTGTATGTACCTAGTCTAGCTTGTGTAGGGTTCCTAGGCACTCTAACAAGGTTCTAAAAGGCATCAACCATGCCCGATTCAAAAAAAATTAGCCGTGCCGAACAACCCTAATCAAGATCGTATACTAGAGATTATGCGAAAACTAGCAAGTTAAACATTTTAACTACAAGTGAAAGGGATTACAACCTTTGTAGATCCGGTCCTTCACTTCTAAAGCTCCATGTTGACGTCCCTTCGCTGCGATCATCGGGATCCTGGACTCTAGCGATGATTTCTTCGGAGAAATGAGCGGGCTAGGTCGTTGACTTCAAGGCCGAAGATGATCTACGTCGAGGAGACTCAAACTCAAGCTCCATCTTCACTAGGTCAAGAACTTTGTGAAGAGAACACCCTAAACAAAATGGCAAGTAGTAGAGGATGATGAAATAGGAAGTGGGTTCACTTTGGATTTGGATTTCTCACTTTGTTTCTTCACTTGAAAATTTTTCTAGCAAGCTTTCTTCTTCTTGAAGAAGAAGAAGAAGAAGAAGAAAAGAATAATAAAGAAAATGAATTATCTAAAAATGAATAATCAAGTGAAGTCTATCATAATGCAACCATGGATGAGCTAACCTATGTAGAGACTAAACCATAGTTAATTATAATGGTTTGGTTAATGAATATCTTAATCAAGACAAAATGAGTGGACTTTGTCAAAGTTGCTTCAAGCTTCATGAAGCTTCAAGCCATGACAAAAGAAGCCACCATTTTGAATAATTAAGATAAATAAAAACCCAAATTATAATTAACATGGTGTATGTCACACACACACCCATATTTGCATGTATCATCAATCATGATACAAACTAGTGCACAAACATATATCACATATACAACTTGTGCAAATCAAGTGAGAAAATCAATCTTAAGTGAACCATGAAAGGTTTGTTTAGCACCCTATGAAGAGTTTTGAAGCATCACATGACCCAAAGTTTTAATTTTTATGGTGCTAAACTAACATGCAAAGGGATCGATCCTAGAAAATTAGGGTTACGAAATAAAAAGCGAACTAATCTAGGGTTTCGAGACTACAACCTTTGTAGCTCCCTTTCGCTGGACTCCTTGGTCTCTAGGGTGTTGAACGAAGGTCCTCTTGAAGTCCCCTTGTGTCCACGACGATCCACCACGGAGATCTCCGTCCAAGCTCGCAACTTCGTCAAACCGAAGAGAACACTCTAAACAAAACGGCTAAGCTTGTGTAGAATGATGTTGTGGTTAGGTTTCTCACTTCAAAAACCTATCTTTAAGTGGTATTTGCTCACTAAAAGAAACTAGAGAGCAAAAGAGCAAGAGGAAGAAGATGGTGGCAATTTTTTGACAAGAGGTAAAAAGATAACTCAAGTGAAGAAAAAGAAATATATCAATATATATTTTATTCCTTCATGCTATGAACCATAGTTAAAGTGATGGAGACATTATTTAACTTTAGTTTGGAATGATAAAGAGAAGGATAACCTTAGGTTAGTGGTAGTTGAGCATGGTTAGGTCAAAGGAAGAATGTAGAAGCAAGAATGATTATCCTTCCCTTTTTCATTTTCTTTTAAATCCAAAATTAAATAATAATCCATTATATAATCCATGGTGTGAGTCTTATATTGCCACCATTTCCATATGCTAACAACCATGATGGATGAGTGTATGTATGTGTGCATGTATGCACATCCACATGTGCATGAAACTAGCATGAAAGAAAGAAAGAAAAGCACACATGCATGCACACATCTATCATCTAAGAAAAGGTTTTAAGTGAGAAAACTAATGGTTAAATGATAAATCAACACTTGATTTATCAATCCGGTCATATCTCATATGACCCCACCAAAAGCAGTTCACCCGATCAATGTTCGGTATCATATACGCACATTTCAATCGGGTGCATGCGCATATCGCATATAGGAGTTCTCGGTGAGTCCGTCCAGTGTACCCAGTCACCACTGAGCACCCGTATATGATCTTGATGTCAAACATCGATGAATGTGGGAACATCCATCGCCCATCGTATGGGTCTAGTATCATATACGCTAGTCTACTCTGGTATATCAATGCCCCGTCTCGATATACCTACGACTAGGGACGTTCCAGGATATGCTTATAGACTACAGATGTCCCACTAGTATGATCTCCATCATAATCAGAGTAGTCAAGCCGATATCCTCAGGGCTTTATCAGCATGTATGAATGAATAAAAGCATGATCAAATCAACATGTCAGATAAAGAAGAACCAGATAGCATACTATCATGTCGAGCAAGAATGCAAACTGAATATATATACATGTATAGATACATCCACTATCACATAATGGCCTCTAGGGCATACATATATCCAACAAACCAGTACTAGTTAATGTAAAGTAATATATCAAATATATAATTATACATTAAATCATTAAATCAACACTTGATTTAACGATCTGGTCATATCCCATATAACCGACTAATATCTAGTGTATCAATGTATCGAATCAACACTTGATTCGGTAACCCGGCTATATCTCATACTGGTATTATTCTCGGTCCCGCACATATCTCGTATGCGCTCCTATTTCATTTCGTTTGAGCCAGGAAACCTCTGTGTAGGACTCTAAAGACTCGTCAATACGCCGGCAGTAGGTGGTGATCATATCAATCACCCATAAGCCGCAAGCGGTCTGCTAAACGTAATAGCCACCCGGGTATTGAGCGATCAGAAGATCAACGAGCAAGCCTGCTCACACTCCTGCGAATCCAATCAGTAACACTTACCGCACAGTCCGGTCCGTTCGTCTGATATGTCGCATATCTCGCCTAGGGGTGGTAAACGTCAGACCCCAGTAGCTTGATAAGTCATGCCGATGTAAGGTCCACAATAAGCGTGAAACTACTGATAACACTTACCAGTAAATCACTGCAACCCTGGCCAGGGATTTCCAGTTATGGCCAGTCGAGCATAGCGCAACATCAACCCCCAATACCGGGAGAGACGAATCCCCTCCTATCGCTCATTGCCTCCATGTGAATCGGGACTGTACCCAAAAACCACCTGTTTGCACGACTCAGTAGAGCCGTGGTAGGGTGGAAATCAAAGCACAGTGGGAGACACACAAGACTCTATGACGATCTCGGGTCAACAGACTAAGCTGTACCAGTGTCACCAGAGAACTGCCATCTGACGTGAGGTATAATACCATCTGGGAGTTCTCGGCGAGTCCGTCCAGTGTACCCAGTCTCCACTGAGCACCCGCATACCATCTCCGATGTCAAACACCAATGGATATGGGATCATCCATCGCCCATCACATGGGTCGTGAAGATATACGCTAGTCTACTCTGGAATATCGATGCCCCGTCTCGATATTCCCACGACTAGGAACATTGAAGGATGTACTCATGGACTACCCAGGCCCCACTGGTATGATCTGCATCATAGTCCTGCAAGTCGAGTACACATCCTAAGGGCTTTATCAACATGTGACAAAGAGACAGAAAGTATACATGTTAACATAAAGAGCAACCAGATAGCGTACTATCATGTCGAGAAAGAAAGTCCTACCTATATATGTCCCAGCATCCACTACAATATACATCTCATGTACAGTAATGGCCTCTAGGGCATACATATAACTAACAATCTCCCACTTGCACTAGGGCCATCTGTAGCAGTGGTTGCAGTATCTCATACTCAACCATCCCATATAAGTCTCTCTTCGGGAAAAATCCTTTGTGAGTGGATCCGCCGTGTTGTCCTCTAAGTCTACTCTCCTAACCTCGATCACCCTGGAGATCAACTATCTCCATGATCAGGTGATACTGCCTTGGAATATGTCTGGGTCACTGATGGGACCATGGTTCCTGGGCCAAAGCCTCACCTCCATTGTCATACAATGGTAGGAACCTAGTTCATCTCATGAACTAATATACAACCAAACTGCCTCTTTGGTAGTATCATTGATAGCGATGTCACTAGCCTTTAACGTCTAGTTTGCCACGGTATCTTTCTTGGAACTCTTCCAACATACCGTCCCTCCACTGAGGGTAAAGACAATGACTGCGACTGACATTCAGTCGTCTTTATCACCCTGGAACTTTTCCAGTGATTCTCCCCAGGATCAACTGATACCATCTCACTACACGTAGTAAGAATCCTAATATCCATTTAGATCTATCGCATAGATCCATAACCCAGGATTTAGGAGGTATCACTTTGATCTTATTTGTAGAATCCTTGTGATAAGCGGAGATTGACCGAGCGTAGCATAGGAAACTCTTTCCCTATCAAGAGTATGTCATCCACGTACTCTACGAGGATCACCACCTTACTCTCTGCTACCTTTTTGTATATACAAGGTTCATCTACCACTTTGATGAAGTCAAACTCTTTGACTACCACATCAAAACAGATGTTCCAACTCCGCGATGCCTGCTTTATCACACAAAGCATCTTGCACACGTTTCCGCTGCTCCCACTGTTTACGAAGCCATCTGGCTGTGCTCTTATAGACGCTCTCTTCTAAATTAATATTTAGAAAATCAGTCTTGACATCCAACCACCAGATATCGCGGTCATGGTATGCAGCAATGGCAAGTAGGATCCGGATGGACTTAAGCATAGCCACTGGAAAAGGTTTCATCATTATCCACGCCTGGTCGATAACGAAAAACTTTAACAAGTCTAGCTTTGAAAGTCTCAACTTTTCCATCTACACCAAGTAATATTCTCAAGATATACTTGCTCCTGATGGGAATTTAACCCTTCAGATATAGCAACCAAAGTCCATACTTTGTTGGTGTACATGGATTCCATCTCAGATCGCTAAGCATCCAGCCATTCTTACAGAGTCCCCACTCTTGATGGCCTGCTCAAAACTAGTTGGGTCATCATCTCATGATGCAATCCTTGCTCCCACTGTCATCGAGAAACCGAAGTATCTCTCAGGCGGATGAGGAACCCTGCTAGATCGGCGGAGAGGCTGAGGTTCGTCGGAATCTATTGAATCCTTTGGTTCTACCAAATCATCTGCTGTAGTTTGTATAGCTGGAACTCCTTCCAGTTCTACCTCATGACCACTAATTTCTTCATAAGAAATTCCCTTTCACAAAGGTGGTATGTTGAGAAACAAAACATATTTTGTTCCTCTGTTAGGTAGAAGATATTCCCTTGCGAATGCTTGGGATATCCAACAAACTTCTACAGAACTAACTTTGCCTCGAGCTTGTCCGGATTTTGCTTTTAGACATAGGCCGGACAACCCCAAATCTTAACAAAATTAAGATATGGGCTCTTCCCATTCCATATCACATATGAAGTGGTAGGCAATGGATTTGATTGGAACCCCATTCAATAGGTATGCAGCTTCTCAAGTGCATAACTCCAAAAGGAAATAGGAAACTCAGTAGTACTCATCATAAAGCGCACCATATCACAGAGGGTGTGATTGCTCCGCCCCAATACACCGACGTGCTGTGGTGTATACGGAGGAGTAATGCTGAGAGAGAATCTCATTCTCCTTTAGAATAGTCCAGGAATCCCGTGCTCAAGTATTCTCCTCCCTGATCACATCAAAGGACATAATATTTATACCCGTTTTTAGTTCTCTACTTCTAACTTATATTCGATGATTATCTCAAAAGTTTCGGACTTGTGTTTCAACAGGAACATGTGTTCGAATCTTGAGAGATCATCAGTGAATGTAAGGAAGTACAAAGAATCAGTCCTGGCATATGTAAACTGGGGACCTTCATACATCAGCATGTATCAATCCCAAGAGTTCACTAACTCTTTCTCTGTTTCCAGTAAACGGAGCTATGGTCATTTTATCTTTGTGACATGACTGGCAAGTTTCATAAGATGTAAATTTAAACTAATTTAAATATGCATCTAAATCTAACTTAGCTAGTCGGGTCGCATTGATATGACCTAGTCTACAATGCCTAAAGAAGAATTCATTCATTTCTGAACTCTTCCTCTCGTGTGTGTTTTGTATACTAAGAACTGTAGTTTGATTTAGAACGTCAATGCTTTTAAATAACGTGCCTGAACCGATCAACTCTTGATATAGGAAATGTTCAAAACATTATCCAACAATACAAATTATATCCTTTCTTTACTAGTAAAGAGACTGATATGATGTTGTATATCAGGTTCGGTATCTAATAACATTCGTTCAGAATCAATGTATTCTGGTAATATAGGGTGATAGTGACCAACAGACTTGGCTGCAACACTTGCACCGTTTTCTGTCTCATGAAACTTATCACCCGTTCTCAGTTCTCTACCTTTCTGTAGCCCATGTAACAGATTACATATGCGGGATCCTGATCCGGTATCTAAGACCCAGAACGTAGAGGATACTGAGAAATAGTTCTTTGTAATGAACACACCCGAAGAAGATGCATCATCATGCACTTTCTTCGTTTGGGCGGCATATGAATCCTGGTATTCCCCTAATTCCTGCTCGGTCTTATAACAATTATAAGTTGGAGCGGGACCAACGTTCCCCAGCTCAGTATAACAAGCGGGTTCGGTCAATACATCCATATTATTATCTTGATTAAGGCGTGACATGGTCGCTACCTAGAGAGAGAGAGAGAAGAAAACACTCTGCGTGCGCTCTTGCAAGATTAGATTGGTTATATATTTTATCTAATCAGGATGGCTCCCACTGTTTTTATCAAATCTTCCTTCAAACCCTAAAAGGAAAGACTAGCCGGGATTAATTACACTCTACAAGTTCGCCAATCTTTCGGCCAGGCCAGTGCCGGTACTTTGAGGGAGGTTTCCCGTGCTTTCGCACGAATCTAATTAAAATAAACCTCGTTTTCCCAGGGGCGTAACCCCGTTGACACCTTTCTAGACACCTACTTGATCGGCTAATTGTAAAGTGCAAAACTCTTTCAGGAGTAACAATTACTTGCAGTGGGTATCGGGATCCAACTATCTCATAGAAGATATGTAATCTCATTACAAATTTCTACACTTTTAAAACCATTTGATTCTGCAGTGAGATCAAGTTCAAAGCGTTAAAGGTTTTCTTAAAAACCATCCGCAACCCTCCGTCATTTTAGGAAGTAGAGTACTTAGTATTCGTGCTGTGTTTGTTGACCATAGTCAAGGCACAGTGTACGATAGCTAAGTGATGTCTTCCTACACCGCATATGATGCGATTAGTTAGGACAGTCGCATGACTTTGTTGACCTTAGTTAAGGGTCATGTGGGTGGGTCTAATTAATCACGAAATGACGGGTAGAACTTGACTAGCACTTATGACCTTAACTATGGTCAACAAATCATAAGCACTAGTCAAGTTCTACCCGTCATTTCGTGATTAATTAGACCCACCCACATGACCCTTAACTAAGGTCAACAAAGTCACGCGACTGTCCTAACTAATCGCATCATATGCGGTGTAGGAAGACATCACTTAGCTACCGTATACTGTGCCTTGACTATGGTCAACAAACACAGCACGCATACTAAGTACTCTACTTCCTAAAATGACGGAGGGTTGCGGATGGTTTTTAAGAAAACCTTTAACGCTTTGAACTTGATCTCGCTGCAGAATCAAATGGTTTTAAATGGAGTGTTTTTTAGGCATTTGCTAGTTTCGCTAAAGAGGTCACTCCCGGTGAAGGGATCTCGGCTCTTTCCTCGTCGAATGAGGTGCAGGATATTCACAATACCACTATGCAAAGCAAGAACTAGAAAAGCAATCAAAATACAAACCGAAGGTTGTAGCATCTGCTAGTTATTGCTAAAGAGGTCACTCCCGGTGAAGGGATCTCGGCTCTTTCCTTATCGAATAAGGTGCTGGATGTTCTACAAGGAACACCGCTATGCAAAGCAACAACTAGAGCTACCTAATTTTTTTATTTATTTTTTTTGAAATTCGATTCCACAACATCTTTTAGGTTTATTTTCTTTCATTAATCTCATTAATGAATGTCCCATCATTTAAGTCCACCGAAACATCACAGATAAATACAACGTACACTTATGCCATCCGCATTCGCCTCGATGTCCCGTCATGCACCGTTAGGTTAGGTAACTAACGGCATAGCGGGACAGAGCTAGTGCGGGTGTAAAACATAAGCAACGTCTATATAATATATCATATATACTATATACAGTATCTATCTGAACATATCACATGATCACATCACAGATAACGCAGCAGAAAACATCATATGAAATATTGGATATACTAGGACGTCCGTGTTTTATTTGAGCCTGTATAAAACACGGATTCCACGGTCGTGATGAATAGCCAATCCCACACCCCTAGACCCCTACGAGAGCGGCAAGCAACCCTACCAATTCTAGAGTTAGGAGACCCGGACTCGACTCCTCGAGATGGTCTCCCACTGGACCCTAGAACCCGGTTACTTGTGCTCCCCTCCTTGGGTCTATCCTAATGCGGAAAAGTAAATAATATACAATGGTGACATCATCCTCAGCCCGGAAGTGCCCCAATAAAAGAATATTACATACAAGTTTTTACATGAATGTAAATGAAAAACACTCATCTCACATAAAAAAAACCCGGCTACTCAAACACGACGATCCAATATAACATATCCAGCAACACATAACATCACATGTCATCAACGTAAGTAAATATGCCCATCCCAATTGTCGTTGACATATAGCAACGAAACCGGCGATATCACATATTACACTTACGGTCGCAGAAAAGAAACTGTAAAACTACAACAGTTAGAATCCGCAACCTCCTCAGATATCGCATGCCTAACCAAATGAATTCCTTAGACATCGCATGCCTAACAATTATAAACCCCGTATTTTAGTCTCATTATCGAAAACTCCTTTCAATATCAAGTCGGGCAATTCAACAAGATTCCCGACATCCTGATCGAATGCTCGTCGCAAACTTTAGTAGACGGCCGCACCCCCGGATGTCGTCGACGAAGTGCACTAAGGTGGAACACCGCTGCCACGAGCACCCGAACGGATGCTTTTGGCAACGGGGTTCTCCTACAGTCACTTGGTCGGGGCTATGGGGCGTGGCTGTCTATTAAGTTTACCTGTGAGTATCCGCGTACGCTACGTGATTGCGACGGACTTTTGATCACATCAAAATTCCGTGGCAACCGATCAAATGAGACTAAACTGCTATATTTATAACATTCAAATTAGTTATCTCATAACTACTTGTGGATTCCAAATATTGTATCACATTCCAGATAAATAGACAATGTTAAACTTTCTGATCGAATAATCAAACACCCAAGTTTTCTCAAATAGCTCAACACTTGAAATAAGTTTTAAAACATCCATTTCATACCATAGTACCAATGGTCCAGCCGTAGAAGGGTCAAGCCAACGCCTCATATGTGGCACGCCGTACTATCCCAAACCCTAAAGTTCAAAAGGCAGTTCAAGACGGTCGCATAATCGAGTTAAGGTTTGTTGTCTTCTAGAGGGTTCATCGCGTTACTTGCACGACTTAGAACGTTCTTAAACTACGGAAAAATCCAACACTTGGAAATTTTCCGGCAGAGGAAAAAGTGAGTTATTGATATCCGGTCGAACTTTTTAACACTTTCTAAAATTACCCGGAAAAACTTAAACGAGGTTAAATTATCCGATCGAATCAATGAGTCCCCAATACACCCTAGAAAACTCAACACTTGAGTAAATATAAAAATATCCAGAAGAATCAGAAATTACAGACGGACATTACTGTGCAAACTACATGCCATGATTCACCTTTTTGGCCGCGGAACCGCCGCGCAATCCAGGGTACGGCCGCAGTTCCGCGGCACATTGATCGAGTTAGGAGCACGTGCTGCACAGTAATTCCTAGAAAACCCTGCTGATTTTTTTGAGTATTTTTAATTCACAAAAAATAACATTTTGAAAAAATTTCCAGAAATTAGGGTACATCGGGTTTTCCGGGTTCGATCGAACTTTAAACTTCTTCTAGACTTCGTCTAAAGCTCTAGCTTGGCTCTGATACCACTGTAGGGTTCCTAGGCACTCTAATAAGGTTCTACAAGGCATCAACCATGCCCGATTCAAAAAAAAATAGCCGTGCCGAACAACACTAACCAAGATCGTATACTTGAGATTATGCGAAAACTAGCAAGTTAAACATTTTAACTATAAGTGAAAGGGATTACGACCTTTGTAGATCCGGTCCTTCACTTCTAAAGCTCCATGTTGACGTCCCTTCGCTGCGATCATCGGGATCCCGAACTCTAGCGATGGTTTCTTCGGAGAAATGAGCGGGCTAGGTCGTTGACTTCGAGGCCGAAGATGATCTAAGTCGAGGAGACTCAAACTCAAGCTCCATCTTCACTACGTCAAGAACTTTGTGAAGAGAGCACCCTAAACTAAATGGCAAGTAGTAGAGGATGATGAAATAGGAAGTGAGTTCACTTTGGATTTGGATTTCTCACTTTGTTTCTTCACTTGAAAATTTTTCTAGCAAGCTTTCTTCTTCTTGAAGAAGAAAAGAATAATAAAGAAAATGAATTATCTAAAAATGAATAATCAAGTGAAGTCTATCATAATGCAACCATGGGTGAGCTAACCTATGTAGAGACTAAACCAAAGTTAATTATAATGGTTTGGTTAATGAATATCTTAATCAAGACAAAATGAGTGGACTTTGTCAAAGTTGCTTCAAGCTTCATGAAGCTTCAAGCCATGACAAAAGAAGCCACCATTTTGAATAATTAAGATAAATACAAACCCAAATTATAATTAACATGGTGTATGTCACACACACACCCATGTTTGCATGTATCATCAATCATGATACAAACTAGTGCACAAACATATATCACATATACAACTTGTGCACATCAAGTGAGAAAATCAATCTTAAGTGAACCAGTACTAGTTAATGTAAAGTAATATATCAAATATATAATTATACATTAAATCATTAAATCAACACTTGATTTAACGATCCGGTCATATCACATATAACCGACTAATATATAGTGTATCAATGTATCGAATCAACACTTGATTCGGTAACCCGGCTATATCTCATATAACAGTCCAATGATACAAATCACGAGAATAGAATACAGTATCACATACTGGTATAATTCTCGGTCCCGCACATATCTCATATGCGCTCCTATTTCGTTTCGCTTGAGCCAGGAAACCTCTGTGTAGGACTCTAAAGACTCATCAATACGCCGGCAGTAGGTGGTGATCATATCAATCACCCACAAGCCGCAAGCGGTCTGCTAAACGTAATGGCCACCCGGGTATTGAGCGATCAGAAGATCAACGAGCAAGCCTGCTCACACTCCTGCGAATCCAATCAGTAACACTTACCGCACAGTCCGGTCTGTTCGTCTGATATGTCGCATATCTCCCCTAGGGGTGGTAAACGTCAGACCCCAGTAGCTTGATAAGTCATGCCGATGTAAGGTCCACAACAAGCGTGAAACTACTGATAACACTTACCAATAAATCACTGCAACCCTGGCCAGGGATTTCCAGTTATGGCCAGTCGAGCATAGCGCAACATCAACCCCCAATACCGGGAGAGAGGAATCCCCTCCTATCGCTCATTGCCTCCATGTGAATCGGGACTGTACCCAAAAACCACCTGTTTGCACGACTTAGTAGAGCCGTGGTAGGGTGGAAATCAAAGCACAGTAAGAGACACACAAGACTCTATGACGATCTCGGGTCAACAGACTAAGTTGTACCAGTGTCACCAGAAAACTGCCATCTGACGTGAGGTATAATACCATCTGGGAGTTCTCGGCGAGTTCGTTCAGTGTACCCAGTCTCCACTGAGCACCCGCATACCGTCTCTGATGTCAAATACCAATGGATATGGGATCATCCATCGCCCATCTCATGGGTCGAGAAGATATACGCTAGTCTACTCTGGAATATCGATGCCCCGTCTCGATATTCCTACGACTAGGAACATTGAAGGATGTACTCATGGACTACCCAGGCCCCACTAGTATGATCTGCATCATAGTCCTGCAAGTCGAGTACACATCCTAAGGTCTTTATCAACATGTAACAGAGTGACAGAAAGTATGCATGTTAAGATAAAGAGCAACCAGATAGCGTACTATCATGTCGAGCAAGAAAGTCCTACCTATATATGTCCCAGCATCCACTACAATATACATCTCATGTACAGTAATGTCCTCTAGGACATACATATAACTAACAGCTTGTAATATCATATCTGTATCCTTACTTTGTAAGGAAGGATATGATTTTACTTTTGTAAGCGATGTGGTCCACATCCACCTAAATCAAGTTCTGATTGGGTCAGGTACATTAGAAAACGGAATATACGTATTAAATCAAGCTCATGTTTTCAGTGTCCAAAACACACTTAAAAGAAAGTCTCCGGAAACAAATCAGGCTTTCTTATGGCATTGTAGACTGGGTCACATCAATGAGACATGGTTAACGAAGTTAAGTAAATAGGGTTATTTGAATCCGTTCAAATTTCAGTCTTATGCTACTTGTGAATCTTGTCTCATGGGAAAGATGACAAAGACTCCATTCACTGGACACGGAGTAAGAGCGAGCGAGCTCTTGGGACTCATACACAGTGACGTGTGTAGTCCAATGTCTACACATGCGCGAAGTGGTTATTCATACTTCATTACTTTTACGGATGATTTCTCAAGGTATGGACATGTCTTCCTGATGAAGCATAAATCCGAGGCCTTTGAGAAATTCCGGGAGTACAAGAATGAAGTGGAAAAACAAACAGGCAAAAGTATCAAGACACTGAGATCTGATCAAGGTGGTGAATACTTGAGTGCCGAGTTTCTGGGCTACTTAAAAGAGAATGGAATTCTCTCTCAGCTTACTCCTCCATACACACCACAACACAATGGTGTATCGGAAAGGAGGAATCGAACCCTATTAGATATGGTTCGTTCCATGATGAGTAAGGCTGAGTTACCACGATCTTTCTGGGGTTATGCACTAGAAACAGCTGCATATCTTTTGAACAAGGTTCCAACCAAGACTGTGCCTACCACACTATATCAGATGTGGAGTGGGAAGAAACCCTGTCTTAAGTATCTTAAGACATGAGGATGTCCAGCTTTTGTAAAGAAGCAGCATGCGGACAAGCTCGAGGCATGCTCAGTACTATATAAGTTTGTAGGATACCCCAAGAACTCCAGGGGGTATCTTTTCTATTCCGCGGAGGAACAAAAGGTTTTTGTTTCTCAGCATCCCCACTTCTTGGAAACTGAATTTTTAGAAAATCAGATAAGTGGGAGCACAATAGAACTGGAAGAAATTCCATAACCACAAGCTATTACTGAAAGCTTGGTAGAACCAGAAGTTTCAGGAGAACCGGACATCCCAGCGCCACTCCGCAGGAGTAGTAGGCAGTCTCATCCGCCAGAGAGATACTACGGTTTTCTCATAGACGGGGATCGAGAGGATTGCATCATTGAAAATGATGAGCCTACTAGCTTCCATCAAGCCATTCAGAGCAGTGACTCGGTAAAATGGCTGGATGCAATGCGGACCGAGATGGAGTCCATGTACACCAACAAAGTTTGGAATTTGGACATTGCTCCAGAAGGGGTAAAACCCGTAGGCTGCAAATGGATCTTTAGAAAGAAGATTGGTATAGATGGGCAGGTTGAAACCTATAAAGCTAGACTTGTTGCAAAGGGTTTTCGTTAAAGACCTGGTTTGGACTATGACGAAACATTTTCTCCAGTGGCTATGCTCAAATCCATTCGGATCCTTCTTGCCATTGATGATTTCCACGATTATGAGATCTGGTAGATGGACGTAAAGACGGCTTTTCTAAATGGAAATTTGGAAGAGTGCGTCTATATGGATCAGCCGGAAGGTTTCATTCAGAGTGGGAGCAGTGGTAAAGTGTGCAAGTTGCTTTAGTCCATTTATGGACTAAAGCAGGCATCGTGGAGTTAGAACATCTGCTTTGATGATACTGTCAAAGAATTCAACTTTATCAAAAATCCAGATGAACCATGCATATATAGTAAGATTGTAGGGAGAACTGTTGTATTCCTCTTCTTGTATGTGGATGACATTCTTTTGATAGGAAATGACATTCCTACCCTACAGTCAGTCAAAAGATTCTTGTCACAAAGGTTCTCCATGAAGGACTTGGGCGATGCCAACTATATTCTGGGGATCCAGATCTATCGTGATAGATCTAAAAGGATGTTGGGGCTTTCGCAGTCCAGGTACATCGACACCATACTGAAACGATTCAGTATGGAAGATTCAAAGCGCGGTAACCTACCGGCTTGTCACGGAATCACCCTATCCAAAGAGATGTCTCCAAAGACTGATTTGGAAAGGGCTCGCATGTCGTCTATACCCTACGCATCTGTGGTAGGCTCTATAATGTATGCGATGTTGTGTACCAGACCAGATGTAGCATACACACTGAGCGTTGTAAGCCGGTATCAGTCAGACCCAGGGAAGAAACACTGGATAGCAGTAAAGAACATTCTCAAGTACTTGAGAAGGACTAAGGAGATGTTCTTGGTGTATGGCGGAAAAGACCTCCAGATCGAGGCCTTTGTAGACTCCAGCTTCCAGAGTGACAAGGATGACTCCAAGTCCATGTCGGGTTATGTCTTTACCCTCAATGGAGGGGTGGTTTGCTGGAAGAACTCCAAGCAGGAAACCGTTGCTGACTCAACGATGGAAGCGGAGTACATAGCTGCTTGCGATGCCGTAAAGGAAGCTGTCTGGATGAAGAAGTTCCTCACGGAGCTTCAGGTGGTTCCTACCATTGTTGATCCAATACTGCTGTATTGCGACAACAACGGCACTATAGCATTAGCGAAGGAACCCATATCCCATCAGAAGTCCAGACACATTTTGAGGCGGTACCACCTGATCAGGAAGATCGTAGATCGCCGGGAGATCGAGGTGAGGAGAGTTGATTCGGAGAATAACACTGCAGATCCACTCACAATGGCCATACCCCAGACTCAGTTTAAGCGGTTGATCGAGATGATAGGTCTTCGATACGCCAGTACATGGCCTTAGTGCAAGTGGGAGATTGTTAGTGTATATGCCCTAGGGGCCATTATTGTATCATACTAGCTTGTATATTACTTAATGGAAGCTTGGGATATTCACAGTTGTATAGACAGTCTTGCTCAAAATGGTAGTATGCTACTTAGTTTGTTTCTACTTTAATATGTGCATGTGTTTCTTTTAGCATATTGCTTATACATATTAGTGGAGCCCTTAGGATCTTTGCTTGATTACCAGCGTTGTGATGGCAGTCACACTAGTGGGGGCTGGGTAATCTATAAGCACATCCTTGTACAGGTCCCTAGTCGTAGGATTATCGAAACGGATCATCGATACTCCGGAGTAGACTATCGTATACGCTTCTCATCCCAGCAGGGGAGATGGTCTGTCCCACAGCCATTAGTACGTCGTACTGGAGATAGTATGCGGGTGCTCGTTAGGTTACGAGTACACTGGATAGGACTCGTCAGGAACTGTTGGTTGGTATTATACCTATCGTCAGATAACAGTTTCCAGGTGACAGGAGTACAGCTTAATCCGTCGACTTGTCACTGCTACTTCGCCTCGAGTGTGTTCCCACTGTACTTTGATTACTACCCTACCATGACTCAAAGGAGTCATGCAAACAGGTAGTAGTTGGGTGCAGTCCTGAAGCACTTGGAGGCAGTAGCGGTTAGATAGGATTCGTTTCTCCCGGTATTAGGGGTTGATATCGCACTTTGTCTAGGAGATCCATTACACAAAGTCCCTGGCCAGGGCCGGCGAGAATTACTGGTAGTGTTTCCAGTAGTTTCTCAGGGTGTTCTGGGCTACACTCCGGCATGACTTGTACCGCTATTAGGGATCTTACGTTTACCGCCCCCTAAGCCCGACATGCGATACTCTTATACGAACAGATCGGACTGTATGGAGATTATCATATTCAGGCTCAGTAGGAGTTTGGATGGGTTTACCTCATCGGCCTTCTTATCGACATCTACCTGGGGACCGGTACGTACAGCTAGTGCCGCTTGCGGTCTGTGGTTAAACCCACTGTCAGCGTAGTGTCGAGTCTTTAGAGTCCCACACAGAGAGTTTCCCTGCACTGGGCAAAAGGTGTAGAGGCCGTATGGTTTTACGGCAAGGCTACGATCACTTACGTGCACTTGTGCGCGTATGATGTTCGGGCGGACAATACTAGTGGGCTTTGGTTTAAGTCGGATCCTAGTATTGTATAGATGGATTAGTTTTGTCTTCTGTGCATTCGTATTTGTCACGACCCAGAGTTTGGCCCGTGACCGGCACTTAACCACGTAACGTCTATAGGCGTAACGCGACTAAGTGAACCGAAACCCAGAAATCAAACCAGTAAAAGTATAGAGTGTTTTAATGTTTTAAATGGAAGCATTTACAAAGGTGCTAAGAAATCTTAAGTAAATAATCACCAAGATAGCAATATACAACGCCGTAGCGAAGATCATGAGCAACAAGTGGGAACATCACAGATAGAATAAACTGCATAAGTAAAGTCGGCTCACAACGAGCTCGACACCAGAATACCAATAATATACATCATCGTCCTCACACTGTCTCTAAGTCAAATACATATATGGTAGATGGAGAATACTAGATACAACAGTGTGTACAAAAGAAGTAACCAGATACCACAACCCACCTATCAGTAAAACAGCTCTCGCACCAACTGTAGTGGTATCTGTAGCCAAAAGATATAAGAAAGCAGCCTACCGTGACTACTCCAAGGGGCAACCTGCAAATACTGTGGCACAACGGGGGTGAGTTGCCAACTCGTGAATAGAGATAACATATAAAGGTAATCGCGAGCATGCACGTACTGCGCTACTCAATCAAATGCCAGCAGATAAGTCTATATGCAATAAACAGTATGTGCATAATCATGCAAGTGCTCTGTCAAGTAAAGTAACTACAGGATGAGATGCAAAATAATAAATGCGGAGCATGGGATGAAACAACATCTACACGGAATGTCAACGTGGAAAGATAATCGGTACCCACCAATGCTCCCCAAATCCCAACAACCCAGACGCCGGCACTCCCATCGGCTCTCAAATCCTGTACATCACTGAGAATCACGAGTGCCCAACATCGGCACCCAAATATCATAAATACTCGTGTCTAGCATCGACAGACAAATCTTCCTATATCGGGCATCCGTCTGTCCAGGTCAGCCCCCCCTCTCTCATATATCGGGCATCCGTCAGTCCGGGTCAGCCCTCTCTCTCTCATATATCGGGCATCCGTCAGTCCGGGTCAGCCCTCTCTCTCTCATATATCGGGCATCCGTCAGTCCGGGTCAGCCCTCTCTCTCATATATCGGGCATCCGTCAATTCGGGTCAGCCCTCTCTCTCATATATCGCGCTCTAGCACCGAGAAAACACATGGTGGATGCACTGAAATATCATATCAAGGGAAATCGGGTTTTTAAATAATTACCTATTCTCTTTTGAAATATCCACGGTTCCCAAATCCAGAAATAACATGGAAACAACATATCTCAATGCGTAATCTATGCAGGTATGAGGATATCAATATATACATGGCACATGTATGGATATGTGATGTAGATGTGTCCAAGTATGAAAATAACATCTGCTGATATGCGGCAAATCATGGCAAACATCAATAATACGGAAACAATCTGACATGTGATTTATAGCAATCCTATAATGTGAGTGTCATGGCAATCACTAACGGTGTGAGTGTAGCATATAAATCGTGCTCGTGCAACTTGAACCGTTAGTAATAGTACGGTGTTCTATCAATTCTAGTTTATATACGCATAGCAGGGAATGCGGTATGCAATAAACAGTAGTCATGTAGGTGAATGCAAAACATATCGCTATAAGGTCCTATCAGCCCTGACGCATAACGCCATGCTGGCGATATCCCCGTAGATGTTAAATCTACTCACCGTAGTCTCTCGCTAGGTATAGCCGACGACTTGTTTCCCTTTCTTCGCGGCGTCCGTCGCACTCGCCTGCGAACCTAGAATTTCACAATATATCACACATAAGCTCGAAACCATACAAATACGACATTTAAAGTCAACTAGAAACCCGTGTCGCAACCCAAGCGCGCGTGTGCGCGATACGCTAAAACGTGTGATTACGCGCCTGAAGCTAACCCGACGCGTCGCGATACGCAGAACACCCCAAACCCACACATGTAACACGCGTGTCGCGAAAGTTTAAAATACGGGAAATAGGGTATTTGATCCCAGATTTTTATACAGAAAAGATATTACAAAACTATATATACCATTATACTACACATAGCAGCAGACACCCAACACCCTAAAGCCCAACCCAAAACAACCCCATCTGGCCGCAATTTGCGGCCAGAATGTATTTTTCGGCGGCCTGGGTAGGGAGATGGACTCCCAGGTTTTGTGTATGCACTCTATACCCCCTATACATTCTACAGTAAAAACAATTTCATTCTGAAACACACCGGGTAGGAGCAGATTCCACAGAGCCCTAATTCTAGTTAAAAACCACACTTTTACAATAAAATGATACTTTATGGTATTTCTGTGCAAACTGAAACAAAAACCTGGGTTAAATAGCTCTAATAGAACTTAAAAGAGTTCACTAAACCATGAGAATACCAATCTAACATATACTATACCAATATCCCTCAATATCACTAATAATGCACAAAAAACATGATTTTTAGCTAAGATACTACAAGATATGGAAAAGAGTGCTAAATATGAGCTATATACCTTCAAAAGACCTTAAGAAATACCACAAGTCTCAGCCCTAGCCTCAAGTGTGCAGATTTGCCTCCAAACACCTCAAAAGGTCCCTTTTCCCATGACTTTAGTGAAGAAAATGTGTGGTTTTGTGTAGGATTTTGTATGGATTCAAAAGAGAAATGAAAAGATGATGAATATATTGTGTTGCTGCTGCTGGAATTGCTGCTTTTCTGCAGAATTTTTCAGCAAGAGAGGAAGAGAGAAAAGAGAGAGAATGGGTCAAAAGTCAATCTTCTCACCTAACACCATACTCTAATTTCCCATTCAAAAAATTGAATTATTAAAAGGGTTTGACTTGATTAGAAAAGGGTGGGGGATTAAAATGAACCATGCATGAAAAGAAATGGTTAACATGCTAACACTTTTAACCTAGGTCAAGGAAAATTGTGTTAAGTGTGCATGTGTGCACTAACACAAGAAATTTCCCAATTAGGGTAACACGACTAAAAATAATTAATAACCCTACGATTATATATAATATATATATATAACACACTTGCTAATTAACGCGAAAATATTCTAAACGAAATTTCAAGGCGTTACAGTATTCTACGGAATACGGATGCGGGTGTGTATGCACGGTTGTGAGGAGCGAAGAAGGAGGTGCCTCATTAGGGTTTTGACCATTGATTTGGTCAAAACCATTATGAGGTGAGGAAAATATTTACTAATCTTTTTAATGATAATTGTGTTATGGCTAATTGGTTTGACCATTTGACCTTGCTTGACAATTTGACCTAGTTTACCATTGTTGACTTAGATATTTTGCAAGCACTAGACTCTTCTTATTCATTTGGATTTATCTATTGGTCAAATCAAGGGTAGCCATCAAAATTATCATGATAAAAGATTACTAAATATATTTCATATGGATCATTATCTTTTGTGCTTTCTCTCGCATCCAAAAGAAAGCTCCCATGGTTCCTCCTTCTTCTTCCTCTCTAGATTTTTCTATAGCTCTCATGTGTTGAGAAAAATAGAAACTAAATAGACAAACAAATCCATCTTCTTCTTCTACATCACCTAGGACATCAAGAGTAGCAAACTTGTTACCCTAGTTACCTCGGCTTGAGGTGGAGCTCGGACTATAGACTCTCGGGTGGATCGTCTTCGACTCTAGGAGGCCGCGGAGGTAACCAAGATCCGGATCGATCCTCGGAGCTCACATGGACGAAGAGGACAGCGGAGGGAAGAACCGAAGGACCGTTTTCGTGAGGTATAATCTTCGTATCACAATAGATTAAACCTCTAGTAGTTCGTTAGTAATGGTTTTGCAAAGATCCTTAAGCGTTAGTCTATGTTGCTATGTAAGAAAGTTTCAATTTTTACTTATTCCGCCTCCTCGCTAGCTTGCGGGGTGAGCGACATACACTTACACAAGCTACCTCTTCACTAATCTAGTATTAGTGAAGTAAACAACCTAGTCTAAAGTGACAATCTAGAATAGGATGATGAAGTAGGGTGTTTAGCTCACTAGAATAACTCTAAAGTCCTAGGGTTCACAACTCAAGTGAGGGTTAAGACTTTAGGAGGAGGAAGAAGAAGATAGAGAGAGCTAGAGAGAATGAGCTAGCATAAACTCAAGTGAGTGAAGAAAATGGCTCAATCCTCATCTCGCTTATTGAAGCATGGAATTAAAAACCAATAAAAAATCCAACCATGCTTCAATAGTGAATGCGAATGAATAAACAAATAATATGTGCCATGCTTCACCCATGCCCAAAATATCTCCCCATTTTCCACCTCATTTTCTATTTTCTCAAAATAGAAAACCATGCTTCATAATACATACATACATATATATATATATACACACATATATATATATCACTTATATATATAAAAAGAAGAAAATAATTAGTGAGCTTAATATTAGTTAATATATAATTATATCAAATATAAATATATATCATATTATTAAATCAACACTTGATTCAATGATTCGGTTATATCACATATAACCGACTAATATCATTTATCGCCAGATTAGAATACGGTATCACATACTCGTATTTAATCAGGCCCCCGTACATATCAGCATATGTGCTCTACTTCGTTTCTCTTGAACTAGGAAATCTCTGTGTGGGACTCTAAAGACTCGTCAATACACCGGCTGTAGGTAATGATCACATCAGTTACCCATAAGCCGTCAGCAGTACTAGCTGGACGTAACGGCTACTTAGGTATTGAGCGATTAGAAGATCAACAAGCAAGCTTGTCCAAACTCCCAAGAAGCCTATAAGTAACACTTACCGTACAGTCTGGTCTTTTCGTCTGATATGTCGCATATCGAGTCTAGGGGTAGAATCGTCAGACCCCAGTAACTTGATAAGTCATATCAATGTGTGGCTCATAACGGTTCGAGAAACTACTGATAACACTTACCAGTAAATCTGACCAACCCTGGCCAGGGACTTACTGTTATAGCCAATCAAGCATAGCGCAACATCAACTCCCAATACCGGGAGAGACGAAACCCCTCCTATCACTCACTGCCTTCATGTGACTCGGGACTGTACCCAAAATCCACATGTTTGCACGACTCCTTTGAGCTGTGGTAGGGAGGAAATCAAAGCACAATGGAAACCACACAAGACACTATGATGATCTTGGATTTACAGACTAACATGTACCAATGTCACCAGAGAACTGCTATCTGACGATAGGTATGGTACCATCTAGGAGTTCTTGGCGAGTCATGTTCAGTGTACCCATTCTCTAATGAGCACATGTGTACAATATTTGATGTCAAACACCTATGGTTATAGGATCAACCATCGCCCCCTACAGAGTCAAGAAACGTACACACTAGTCTACTCTAGAATATCGATGCCATGTCTCGATACTCTCTCGACTAGGAACAGTTAAAGGATGTGCTTGTAGACTACACAAGTCCTAGTAGTATGATCTGCATCATAGTCTTGGTAGTCAAGCAAACATTATAAGGGCTTTATCAACATGTATCAGAAAGACAGTATAATAATACAAGTGTACATGTTAAGATAAAGAGCAACCAGATAGTATACTATCATTTCGAGCAAGAAAGTCCTCTATATATATGTCCAAGTATCCACTATACCATACAATAATGGCCTCTAAGGCATACATATTCCTAACATGAAACGCAATATATATATATATATATATATATATATATATATATATATATCGTAAATGAAAGAAATGCGAGCGTATGCAGAAATAAGAAATCGTAACGCGAGCGTAAATAGAATAAAGAAATCGTAACATGAACGGTATAAAAATACGCAACTACGTATGAGCCATACATTTATAGTTTAAAAATCGTTGTTTTAGAAAATAGGGGGCTACGATATTTTTGAAAAAGATACCATTTGAAAAATTGTAGCGTCCCCTTGAAATTATCATTTAAAAGTGCGTAACGATTCGTTAGTTTTGAAAGTAGGTATGGCTTTAAAAAAATCATAATATCTATTTCGTGATTTTAAATAGATTTTCTCGAGTCGAAATAATAATATTGGCGATCCATCCTCATCATATCATATACGGAATACTCGTCGTACGATATTATCAATCAATAGTACGGATCTATAGTCGCGTACATCATCGCATCTCATATCATCATATATCATCTCATGTCCTCATATATCATATCATATCATATACGATAAGGGTGACATTCAAAGTTGCTCAAACTACCGTGGAATAAAACTAATGTGTCACACCATGAAACTTTGGGAGAGGGTGATTGAACACAGGCTAAGGAAGGATATTAAGATAACAGAGAACCAATTTGGGTTCATGCCTGGACGATCGACGACAGAGGCGATTCATTTGCTTCGTCAACTAGTCGAGCGCTTTCGAGAGAGGAGAAGAGATTTGCATATGATATTTATTGATTTAGAAAAAGCGTACGACAAGGTACCTAGAGAGGTATTATGGGGGACAATGATGAAAAAGGGGGTCCTCGTCAAGTATATTGACATAATCAAGGATATGTACGACGGAGTAGTGGCAAATGTCAGAACTTGCGGTGGCTTAACAAGTGATTTTCCGATTACTATTGGTTTACATCAAGGATCTGCATTAAGTCCTTTCCTGTTTACCATCGTGATGGATGAGCTTACTAGAACTATCCAAGATGAAGTCCCTTGGTGTATGCTATTCGCTGATGATATTGTTCTAGTAAATGAGACGAAAGCAGGGGTTAATGCCAAATTGGAATTATGGAGACAAACATTGGAATCTCGGGGATTCAGATTGAGCAGGTCCAAGACAGCATATATGCACTGCAAATTTAGTAGCCAGAGAAATCAAAACCATATTGGTATAACATTGGAAGGGCAAGAGATATCACCGAGCGACCAGTTTAGATATCTAGGTTCCATCATCCAAAGGAATGGGGAGATCGATAGTGATGTTAATCAAAGGATCCAAGCTGGTTGGTTGAAATGGAGGAGTGCAACAGGGATTTTGTGTGATCGTAACTTTCCGTTAAAATTGAAAGGGAAGTTTTATCGGAGCGCTATTCGGCCTGCCTTATTATATGGTACAGAATGCTGGGCTCCTAAGAAGCATCACACACAGAAGATGCACGTAGCGGAGATGCGCATGCTTCGTTGGATGTGCGGTAACACTAGAAAAGACAAGGTGCGAAATGAGGATATTCGTGCAAAAGTTGGTGTAGCACCCGTGGAGGAGAAGATGCGGGAAAACCGGCTTAGATGGTTTGGTCATGTGCGACGCAGACCTATGGAAGCACCGGTTCGACGAATAGATACTCTCGATATGGGTAATGGCAAAAGGGCAAAAGGGAGACCGAAGAAAACATGGATGGAGGTGATACGAAACGATATGGTTGCCAAAGGACTCAATGAAAGTATATTGTTCGATAGAAGTGAGTGGAGACAGAGGATTCATGTGTTGGACCCGGCGTGATTCTCATGTTGGTTCATGTAGCCTACCCCTTATGCTTGGGATAAAAGGCTCAGTTGTTGTTGTTGTTGTTGTTGTCCTCATATATCATATCATATCGCCTCATATCATCATATCCAATCATATCGACTCGTGTCATCATATCGGATCATATCCTCATCTTATCGTATCATAACGTAAATATATGTATTTACATATTTTCTTAAGTAGATATAGCTCATAAGCTAAGAAAAATGGAACTAGGGATATATCTTCTAGAAGTATATTACTATCGCATAAAGTATTTTAATAACCATATAGGCTAGGTATACCTATCTAATACATACATAAATATATATATATATATATATATATGTCACAACACACCCCCAATACAGAGAGTATTGTCCGCTCTGGCCGAAACCGCACGGTTTTTGTCCTTCGGAGCGAACTGGACCCGACCAGGGGCCACTTCCCAGGAGGCCAACCATCCCAGGACTTCCCTGGCCAAAGCACGCTTAACTACGGAGTTCTCAAACTCCTGTAGTGCCAGTTCACTTAAAAGGCACCTCTGTATTGGAGAGTGGTATCATTCCATTTATTGTACAGATCTGTCCTCTTTCGGAATGTATTTCGAAGATTCCCCATTGTTTTATAGTGGGTCCCCATGTATTATCCGGTATTGTAACACCTTAGAACGTGTTTTGTGGCTAATTATATTTTAATATATGGTTTTTAATAAAAAGTTTACCAATTTGGTTTTTAATTATTTTATCCTATTTATTGAATATTTTATTAGATTTTTTCCTAGGCTAGCACACACTTGTGCATGATAACTAGGGTGCTAATTTGGAGGTTAACCATGATTATCAATCATGGTTAGATAACCATTTTTACTTAAGCTAAAATTAAGTTGTATTAAGTGTTTTGGGTTTAATAGTGTGCATGGTTGTTATAAAATAAAAAGGATTTTTATTTATGAAAAAGGGGTTTTTAATTTGGCTTCATGTTGACTTTGAGAGAGGGGGGCATGGGGAAATATGGCTCAAGCCATGCCTCATTAATGATGAGAGAGAGGGAGAGAGGGAGGGGTTCTTGCCTTGCCCTCATTTCTGATTGTGCTCTCTTTTCTCTCATTCTCACACTTTCATTCACACACACACACAAGGCTGAACATCAGCAAGAGAAGCAGCAGCACCAGAAGACAGCAACAGCAGCAGCTCCATCAACAGCACCCACCAGCATCAGCATCAGCAGCTGCAGAAGCAAGGCGGCAGCAGCAGAAGCAGCAGCCATCAGCAGCAGCAGCAGAAGTAGCAGCCATCAGCAGCAGCAGCAGCAGCAACAGCATCAGCAGCAGCTGTAGCAGTTGGAGCTCCAGCTACTTGCAAGCTCTCTTCTTCCCCCATACACTTCTTCACCTGCTTTCTAGGATCTTATAGGGTATATTTCCTGAACCCAATTTCCTAGTTGCTTAGTTTATGTGTAGTTTAGCTTCGATTAGTGTTAAATAGTGAGTTAGTGCTAGATTATGGTGATTTATGTGGAATGCTGTCCAAGTGATGATTATGTAAGTTAACCTAGCCTATTTTAGTGTTGTTAGGGTTACTTCAACTGAGAAATTCCCCAGATTTCACTAAAATACCATATGGTTTGCTTTTAGTGCAAAATTGGTGTTTTTAAAACGACATTGTGACATTCTGTGATCTGCTATTGACCCAGACCCTTCAGGATAAAATTGAGCAAACTGGAGCATGTACACTAGGTATAGATACCACCACAAGAACACGAGCCACCCTTTCCCTACCCAGGCCGCCAATTAATTCAGTCTGGCCGCAAATTGCGGCCAGGAAGGTGAGTTGGATGCGGGGTTTTGTGTAGGGTAGTCTGCAGTGTATTGTAGTGTTTTGGCATGTATAGTTTTATAAGTTTTGACCTATAGGAAAATCTGGGACAATATATCGTTTTGCATGTCCGTTGTGTTTGCGCAATACGCGCGATACGTGAGTGGGTTCTGCGATCCAGCGTGTCGCGGTAGTTTTAGACGCGTATACACATGTTTTAGCATATCGTGCACACGCGCGTTTAGTTCGCGACGCGAGTTTCTCGTTTGGGTTCGATATCGCGTTTTGCGGAATATTTGGCTTATATATGATTTCTTTGTCTCATTTTCAGGTTTGCAAGCGGGGACTATGGACACGGCTACAGAGGGAGACAAATGGTAGGATTCACCTGGCGTGGAGCGTAGGTGAGTAGATTTAACATCTACAGGGGAATCGCCCGCATGGCGTTATGCGTCTGGGCTAGGATTCTAATATTTGTTACGTATTCTACGTCATTGTTAGAATTGCGCCTTACCCTATTTCTTAGATGTAGTTATACTGTGACTAGCAGCCATAGGACACTGCACATATTATTGACGGTTCATGTTGCACGAGCACGGATTGTATGCTATACACACACCGTCAATAATTGCCATGTCACACACCAACCCCTTATAGATACTATATTGCTTGGTTAGGGACCTTGTGACATTGATTCGTATTGCTTATCATACATGACATCTAGATTATCGGTATACCTATAGTGTATCTTACCATTAGTGATAGGTACATATACACCTTGCGATACAGCTACAGGTATACCTTGCACATATTTTACTTATACCCAGGGGGTATCCTACATATTCTACTCATACCCAGGGAGGTATACGACATCATTTACTTATAGGTAGACACCTATACTTAGCTGTACCTTATTGATTTCGCATACATCTGGTTTCAGCTACATATTCTCACTTATATGCTCGCATTTCAGATATATCGCATATATTTATTTCTGGATTTGCGCATTGTTTATTGGGATTTTACATGATGTTTTCTGGATTTGGGAACCGCGGGAGTTCATGAAATTATGCATACATTGAAAAACCCGGTTTCCTTGATATGATATTTGCGCAGCCACCATGAGATTTATCGGTTCTGATTATATACTCCATACGAGGTGTGGTTGCCGTATGAGGGTACATGGTGGGGCCCGGTATGGTTCCCCTCGGCAAGAAGATCGATGGATTTTGCCGATTGAGCCTGGAGGCGGGCTAGTACCTACCGGTGACAGTACTGATGACTCGGTGGGGATCATGGAGATACTGTTGGGAGTCATGCACGTATGCATACGTCGAAAGGCGAGGGTCAGAGCTAGGCACTCGTGCTTTCGGGATAGCGTATGATACGTACCTATCAGGATTTCTGTGTTGATGCTTGGCACATTGTTTTGATGATATTTCCTTTAAACACCTTTGTATATATAACAGGGGATTTAGCCGTTGTTATATATACCCTTACACCAATATTAGTGGAATGCGACGCTAATATATGTGTATTGAGCCCATCATATTTATTTCTGCATATATATATATATTTAGGATGCTAGAATCTTACTTGAGATTTTGACTTGGGATATCAGGTGATTCATTGAGATTGGACATACATATGGGTTTACTGATTTGTACATTCGGGATATAGGAGATTACTCGATATTGTACATTGAGGAGATGTAAGACTTATATGATGTGAGAGCCCAACGTGGGGGCTGATTTGAGGAATTGGGATTTGAGTGTCTTGATGGATTGTGATCCTACCACGATGACAGGATTCCGTGGGATGACATATTTCACTCCATATCTCATACCTTTTCACTTATGCTCTGTTCCATGTATTAGGAGTACCTGTTAGTGTACCCTTCATGATTGTTGCATATTTGCATTCTCATATCCCTATTGCATGGTTATTGCATACTACTGTCATGTTACTATTGCTTCACATATTGATTGTACCTGCTAGTGTACTTCCATTATTCTGCATTCACATGACCTGTTATTACTGCAATTGTATATCTTAGATTCATGCTGTACGTACATTCCTGCGATTACCTGCATATATTATTTACTATTCACGAGTTGGCAACTCACCCTCTTTGTGCCACAGGTGTTACAGGTTGTTCCCCAGAGTAGTCGAGGCAGGCTATTCACCTATCATCTTTTGCTACAGATACCACATTGGCTTACAGTATACTATTTTGCTTAGGTGGGTTGGATGATTATCTGTATTTCATATTGTACATTTGTTGTATCTTGTACTCTCCATCTACTATTATGTTGTTGACTTAGAGACTTGGTGAGGACGATATTGTATATTATTTGTGGATTTTTTGTCTTTTATATACAGCTTTCTCTCTATTGTCTTTATTTCTTCGCTACGGCGTCGTATATTTGTGTTGTGTTCATCTTGGGCTAGTTTTTACAAAAGGGGGTGTTGCCAAAATTTTAAAGAAAGAAAGTAGGACTTTTAAAGAATTTGGGTTGCAATTTCAAATGTTTCAAATACTTTTATTATCTTTTCCGTATTTTCTTGGTTTAGATTTCTGGGTTTTGGCTTTCTTTTACTGCGTTACGTCTTTAGGCGTTGCGTAGTATTAGGGCCGTCACGTGCCAATTTCGGGTCGTGACAAAGTTGGTATCAGAGCGCTAGGTTTTACCTTTCAGAGTGTAGGATGGCCTTAGTGTGATGGAGTATGTAGCTTAAGCAAAGTAACGTAGTGTGTGTATGTCCGCTGCATACCCACGATGCGGTACTTCGCCTAAAGTGACCTAAGTACAAATTGTTTGAAATTCCTTCCTTGATGATTCATATCCTTGAGATTCGATTCCTTATTCTCATCGAATCTTATATCTATTTATAGCCTTGCCGCCGATGACTATGGGGACTCAGAGTGATGCAGCGAGGGCCGAGGTCAGAGTTGGCTCAGGGGAGACGAGTACTGACCAGGATGGCACTCTAGTTGCACAAGTGCATACGGATCAGCCTACGACATATACTATCGATAGGCTTTTGGCAGAGATGCAGGACTTCCGCCAGACAATGAGTTCATTGGTTGATGCCGTTCGGGAGCTACGACAGGAGGTTGTCACCCCTGTTACTCAGTTGTCACTTACGATCAGCATGCAGCAGTCCGTCACCTACATAGCACCAGTGGTTGCAGCTCCAGTTGACGAGGCGCATATTCCAGAGACGCTGAGAGTTTCAGGACAGTGGAGGACTCGTACCATTGTACCAGCCCAGAGACAGAGGTTTGGTCATCGACACAGATTTCGTGGCCGTCGCGGGAGTAGCAGAGGCTTAGGACGAGGACAGTCGTTCGGCTCTCATCCCCAGGATGGTCAGCAGTAAGCGCGTGGATGTTTTCGATCCGGAAGCCTTCAGCACTTCGTCAGGGATTGTTCCTTAGCACCTCGTCATGATCGTACTCAGAGAGGCCGTGGACATGGAAGGTTCGCTCAGAGGGCTCAGTCTACCAGAGGAGTTCAGCCAGTTGCGGGTAGAGGGCAGACACAGGAGTTTGCTTCTACTCATCGGGATGCGCAGGCGTCCAATGTGGAGTTTTCAGGTATCCTTATTTCGCATGTTCTTTTGATGTATTCGTTTGTTTTCATACTTGTGCCGTGGTTGGGTAGATTAGTCATAGTTTGTGTTAACTTCTGTCAGCGATTCTTTTGTTACGCGACACATATTCAGTTGTGTGGCAATCGGATAGGAGATAGAGATTCGTCCGTCGTTTCGATCCTTCTAGAGATGTTGGATTTGACGTTCTCCTGGGCACGGACTGGTTAGCTATGTGCTAGGCGTCTGTAGACTACCGTGAGGAAACAGTCAGGTTTGTTTTCCCCGGCAGGTCAGTTCTTGTTGTGCAGGTGGATAGTTGTGCCGCCTCTCACAGCTTGAATTCAGCCTTTTTCGCTAGTCGGCTTTTGAGGAGACGTCATGGATTCTTGGCGTTCATTCGTGATACCGTAGCCACAGAGGGTTTGTTGGACCGGTGTTCCTTTCGTGCGAGAGTTTTCCGACGTTGTTCCGGATGGGCCGGCGAAGCTTAGGGAGCTTAAGGATCTGCTGCAGAATTGTAATTGGGGAGTTTTGTGCGTCTGAGTGTTTCGCATTAGGAAGCTCCTATTTATGTTCGTCAAGGAGAAAGACGGCAGTTTAAGGTTGTGTATCGACGGATCGTTAATTGAACCGGCTTACGGTGCGGATAGGTATCCTTTACCTCGCCATGACGATTTCTTCGATCAGCTCCACAGTGCGAGACATTTTCCAAATTTGTTTGGGATCAGGTCATCATTATTGCGGGTTCGGAGTGATGGCATTCCGAAGACTGCCTTATGCGTGCTACGGGCTTTGTGTGTATTAGTGGGTCATTGGATTCACTGATGCCCTAGCAGCATTCGTAGATGTGATGGACCAGATTTCTTCAGGCCGTTCCTCGACCAGTTATTGTTATGTTGTTTATGACATTCTGGTCTATTTAATGTGTCTTGAGGAACAGGAGCAGCACTTGAGGATTTGTTATGCAGATACTGGGAGAGCACCAGCAGTTGCTAGATTCTTGGAGTGTTTCTTCAGGCTTGTTTTGTGTTGACTCCTAGGTCTTGTTGTCACGGGAGACGGTTTCGTATGGTTCCGAGGGAGATCTTGGCCGTACAGCTTAGGCCCAGACTTGTGTGCAGGACGGAGATCCGCAGATTTTTGGGCTTAGCAGGTTCTTACCGCCGTTTCGTGCAGGATTGCTAGAGTAGTGCTGCACCGTCGACTGAATTGACCGCAATGGAAGTTTCTTTCTTTGGACTGAGGCATGTGTGCGGAGTTTTCAGCGGTTGAAGATTCTGTTAACAACTGCACCAGTTCTTTCTTTGCTTTTGGTTCGGGCGACCTTGTTGTTTAACTGTAATGTTTCTTGAGTGGGGCTCGATCGTGCACTGATGTAGCACTATAGAGTTATCGCTTTTGCTTCAATACATTTAAAGGAAGTACGAGAAGGATATTCCACTCATGATCTGGAGATGGCCGCGGTGGTTTTGCGTTGGAGATTTGGAGGCACTACTCGTTCGGAAGTCGTGTCAGATTTTCACGGACCACCAGAGCTTAATGTACATCTTCCTGCAGCGGATTTGATTGTTGTGATAGTCTTCTGCAGATTTACAGTTCTTGTGTGATCGTCGAGTACAGCTTTAGTTCGTCTCTACGGAGGGGACAGCTTGCTCATGTCCGCGCCTGACCACTTTTCTTTAATCGCTTTCGCGAGACACTGCCCACCGATGCTCGTTCGTCAGAGATACTTGAGCATACTCGGCTGGGTAATGATTCGGAGTCCTTGATTTGTGACAATGGTGTGCTAAGTTAGGGACGCGTTTGTATACCTGATATTATCAGGTAGAGACGTGAAATCCTAGAACATGCACATCAGTCAACTCTCTGTTTTCATTCAAGATCAACCAGCATTGACGTGGCTGGTGAGATCGTTACGGGTGGACACGGATGCAAAGAGAAATTACAGGTTTCGTTTCAAGGTGTCTGTCTTTTGTGTGTTTGGGTTGAGTATCTGAGGCCGGCTGGAGAGTTGCAACCTTTTACCGTTCCGAAGTAGGAATGGGAGCAGATCTCCACGAATTTCGTTATGGTGTCTACCCAGGGTTAGTCAGGGTGTGACTCCATTCGGATTCTTGCCGTCCGGTTATACTCAGTTTGCTCAGTTGTTCTTTGTTAAGTTGTGTGTTTGTGTTAATTGTTGTCGGCAGTTGGGGATCGTCACTCGCCATTGTTAGGGTTCTCCTTCAATAGTTGTTATCAGGAGACACTCCAATTGGCAACCTTTAGGTTTAGGGGTTAGGTCATGTCGATCACCAGTCTGTTGTTTTTCTGACTCTGCGTAAGTAGGATTTTGGACCCCAGCTATGTTTAGAGACTTCGGAGATGATCCAGTTGATTCAGGTCAGGATGAGAGTAGCCCAGTGCAAACAGTAGTCTTTTACCGACCGTGTTGGTCGTAGACTTAAGTGCGCAGTGGCAAACCATGTATTCCTGCGGATTTTTCCGATGAATGACGTGTTGGATTTTGGGAAGCTTGTCCCAGGATTGTAGGTCCTTTCGAGATCCTATAAGCGAGTTAGTTTCGTTGCCATTAATTTGGAACTTCCGCCCAGATTATTGAGTTTTCACCCCGTATTCCTTGTGATGATACTTTACAATTACCTTCATGACCTTTCTCACATTATTTAGCACCAGACCATTTAGTTTGACGCGATCTTTCGTTCACCAGCAGCCAATGGTATTAATGGCTCAGCAGGTGGAGGAACATCGGTCAAGCGTCTTGCTATCTGTGAAGGGTTTTTCTTGGACGTAGCCGTATAGTGAGATAATCACTTGGGAGGCTGGGAGCGAGATTTGAGAGTTGTAATCTTCTCTTTGAAGGTACGCGTAAGAGTATATTTTTAAATTCGGGGACGAATTTCTTTTAAGGGGGGGAGATTGTAATACCTTAGAACGTGTTTTGTGGCTAATTATATTTTAATATATGGTTTTTAATAAAAAGTTTACCAATTTGGTTTTTAATTAGTTTATCCTATTTATTGAATATTTTATTAGATTTTTTCCTAGGCTTGCACACACTTGTGCATGATAACTAGGGTGCTAATTTGGAGGTTAACCATGATTAGCAATCATGGTTAGCTAACCATTTTTTCTTAAGCTAAAATTAAGTTGTATTAAGTGTTTTGGGTTTAATAGTGTGCATGGTTGTTATAAAATAAAAAGGATTTTTATTTATGAAAAAGGGGTTTTTAATTTGGCTTCATGTTGACTTTGAGAGAGAGAGGGCATGGGGAAATATGGCTCAAGCCATGCCTCATTAATGATGAGAGAGAGGGAGAGAGGGAAGGGTTCTTGCCTTGCTCTCATTTCTCATTGTGCACTCTTCTCTCTCATTCTCACACTCTCATTCACACACACACAAGGCTGAACTTCAGCAAGAGAAGCAGCAGCACCAGAAGACAGCAACAGCAGCAGCTCCATCAACAGCACCCACCAGCATCAGCATCAGCAGCTGCAGAAGCAAGGCAGCAGCAGAAGCAGCAGCAGCCATCAGCAGCAGCTGTAGCAGCAGGAGCTCCAGCTACTTGCAAGCTCTCTTCTTCCCCCATACACTTCTTCACCTGCTTTCTAGGATCTTATAGGGTATATTTCCTGAACCCAATTTCCTAGTTGCTTAGTTTATGTGTAGTTTAGCTTCGATTAGTGTTAAATAGTGAGTTAGTGCTAGATTATGGTGATTTATGTAGAATGTTGTCCAAGTGATGATTGTGTAAGTTAACCTCGCCTATTTTAGTGTTGTTAGGGTTACTTCAACTGAGAAATTCCCCAGATTTCACTAAAATACCATAGGGTTTGCTTTTTGTGCAAAATTGGTGTTTTTAAAGCTACATTGTGACATTCTGTGATCTGCTATTGACCCAGACCCTTCAGGACAAAATTGAGCAAACTGGAGCATGTACACTAGGTATAGATACCACCACAAGAACACGAGCCACCCTTTCCCTACCCAGGCCGCCAATTAATTCAGTCTGGCCGCAAATTGCGGCCAGGAAGGTGAGTTAGATGCTGGGGTTTTGTGTAGGGTAGTCTGCAGTGTATTGTAGTGTTTTGGCATATATAGTTTTATAAGTTTTGACCTGTAGAAAAATCTGGGACAATATATCATTTTGCATGTCCGTTGTGTTTGCGCGATACGCGCGATACGTGAGTGGGTTCTGCGATCCAGCGTGTCGCGGTAGTTTTAGACGCGTATACACACGTTTTAGCGTATCGTGCACACGCGTGTTTAGTTCGCGATGCGAGTTTCTCGTTTGGGTTCGATATCGCGTTTTGCGGAATATTTGGCTTATATATGATTTCTTTGTCTCATTTTCAGGTTTGCAGGCGGGGACTACGGACACGGCTACAGAGGGAGACAAATGGTAGGATTCACCTGGCGTGGAGCGTAGGTGAGTAGATTTAACATCTACAGAGGAATCTCCCGCATGGCGTTATGTGTCTGGGCTAGGATTCTAATATTTGTTGCGTATTCTACGTCATTGTTAGAATTGCGCCTTACCCTATTTCTTAGATGTAGTTATACTGTGACTAGCAGCCATAGGAAACTGCACATATTATTGACGGTTCATGTTGCACGAGCACGGATTGTATGCTACACACACACCGTCAATAATTGCCATGTCACACACCAACCCCTTATAGATACTATATTGCTTGGTTAGGGACCTTGTGACATTGATTCGTATTGCTTATCATACATGACATCTAGCTTATCGGTATACCTATAGTGTATCTTACCATTAGTGATAGGTACATATACACCTTGCGATACAGCTACAGGTATACCTTGCACATATTTTACTTATACCGAGGGGGTATCCTACATATTCTACTTATACCCAGGGGGTATACGACATCATTTACTTATAGGTAGACACCTATACTTAGCTGTACCTTATTGATTTCGCATACATCTGGTTTCAGCTACATATTCTCAGTTATATGCTCGCATTTCAGATATATATCGCATATATTTATTCCTGGATTTGCACATTGTTTATTGGGATTTTACATGATGTTTTCTGGATTTGGGAACTGCAGGAGTTCTTGAAATTATGCATACATTGAAAAACCCGGTTTTCTTGATATGATATTTTCGCAGCCACCATTAGATTTATCGGTTCTGATTATATACTCCATACGAGGTGTGGTTGCTATATGAGGGTACATGGTGGGGCCCGGTATGGTTTCCCTCGGCAAGAAGATCGATGGATTTTGCCGATTGAGCCTGGAGGCGGGCTAGTACCTACCGGTGACAGTACTGATGACTCGGCGGGGATCATGGAGATACCGTTGGGAGTCATGCACGTATGCATACGTCGAAAGGCGAGGGTCATAGCTAGGCACTCGTGCTTTTGGGATAGCGTATGATACGTACCTATCAGGATTTCTGTGTCGATGCTTGGCACATTGTTTTGATGATATTTCCTTTAAACACCTTTGTATATATAACAGGGGATTTAGCCGTTGTTATATATACCCTTACACCAATATTAGTGGAATGGGACGCTAATATATGTGTATTGACCCCATCATATTTATTTCTGCATATATATATATATTTAGGATGCTAGAATCTTACTTTAGATTTTGACTTGGGATATCAGGTGATTCATTGAGATTGGACATACATATGGGTTTACTGATTTGTACATTCGGGATATAGGAGATTACTCGATATTGTACATTGAGGAGATGTGAGACTTATATGATGTGAGAGCCCAACGTGGGGGCTAATTTGAGGAATAGGGATTTGAGTGTCTTGATGGATTGTGATCCTACCACGATGACAGGATTATGTGGGATGACATATTTCACTCCATACCTCATACCTTTTCACTTATGCACTGTTCTATGTATTAGGAGTACTTGTTAGTGTACCCTTCATGATTGTTGCATATTTGCATTCTCATATCCCTATTGCATGGTTATTGCATACTACTGTCATGTTACTAGTGCTTCACATATTGATTGTACCTGCTAGTGTACTTCCATTATTCTGCATTCACATGACCTGTTATTACTGCAATTGTATATCTTAGATTCATGCTGTACGTACATTTCTGCGATTACCAGCATATGTTATTTACTATTCACGAGTTGGCAACTCACCCCCGTTGTGCCACAGGTGTTACAGGTTGTTCCCCAGAGTAGTCGAGACAGGCTATTCGGCTATTCACCTATCATCTTTTGCTACAGATACCACACCGGCTCACAGTATACTATTTTGCTTAGGTGGGTTGAATGATTATATATATTTCATATTGTACATTCGTTGTATCTTGTACTCTCCATCTACTATTATGTTGTTGACTTAGAGACTTGGTGAGGACGATATTGTATATTATTTGTGGATTTGTTGTCTTTTATATACATCTTTCTCTCTATTGTCTTTATTTCTTCGCTATGGCGTCGTATATTTGTGTTGTATTCATCTTGGGCTAGTTTTTACAAAAGGGGGTGTTGCCAAAATTTTAAAGAAAGAAAGTAGGACTTTTAAAGAATTTGGGTTGCGATTTCAAATGTTTCAAATACTTTTATTATCTTTTCCGTATTTTCTTGGTTTAGATTTCTGGGTTTTGGCTTTCTTTTACTGCGTTACGTCTTTAGGCGTTGCGTAGTATTAGGGCCGTCACGTGCCAATTTAGGGTCGTGACAATATATCCTAATTCTACGGTTGCGGTGGTGCTGTACACCATCCACTCGACTTTTCCCGTATATATATACTCACCTACAAACGCCTCGTTCTAGTCGATTCAGACGAATACCTTGTCCTCCTTCATCGTTTCGGAAGTCCACGCGAATGTACCTGCAATCAAAATCTATAACCAAAATTTAATGAAAACTCGAATCGAATTTCAAAGAAATCCATATTCAAAAACAGATACGATAAGCGAAAGACACATAGGTTATAACATATGGTCAGCGTGTGCTTAAACAACAAAATACTTTTCGACGTCGACGTACGAACGTCGAACGACCAAGTCACATCAAGAAAACCCAAAAACCAAGTTTCAAATATCATAAAATATCGCCCAAAACCTAGTAAAACAACTTCCAAATTTTTCTTTAAGTGATTTTAGACTTTTTAGTGTATAGGGTAGTCATAGTTATCTAGTGAATGAGTTAAAGAATAAGATTCAAACCCTAATTCCAAGGTGGCCCCGCAATTTGCGGCCATATCTAATAAATTTGCGGCCATACCAAAGAATTGGAGGCTCGGGCTTCTACGGTGGCTTTCTATAGGTGTATACATCTCACATTATCCTCTATTTAATTTTTAGAGTCCCCAAGTGATCGCAGATTTCATTTGATCATCAAAAGTCATACAAAACCGACATTGGAAATTTCTAAACTCGTCTTTGAATCTCCAAAACTCATTTTAACTGAGGATACTATCACTACTAGGCCGGTAGTCACTCTCTAAACCCTCTACTATATCACTACTACAAGTTTTGCACTTTAATTCTCATTTTAGGAAACTTAAGTTAATAAAACTTAAAATTTTGAGGTCTACACTAATATATGAAGTTAGGAAACTTAAAGACTTGATCAAAGATGAGAATATTACCTTGTAAAAGCAACTCAAGAAAATTCCAAGATGATTAAAGAAGCTCAAAACTCAAACTTGATTATGTCATAATGTGTAAAATGAGATGAGGAACATATTTAGCGAAGGCTTTGTGTGGTTTTGAGATGGTTTTTTGGGTGGTTTCCATGGTGGTAGTGAGGATGATGAAGGAGAGGATGAAGATGAAGAATGAGGGGATGAAGGAAGAAGGAAACAAATGGTTGAGACAACCATGGTTTCCCTCCCCCCCCCCCTCCTCTCTCTCGTGTCCATACCTCCTTGTCTATTTTTCCCCCCTCGGTTTCTTTTTGTTGGTGTGTAGTAGCTCCTCTGGTTAGGTTTAAACAACATAAAGTGATGAACTTTTCAAACTATAGAGGGTTGTTACATACAAACTCCGAATCGAACTAGAGATTAGGGTAAAGCATAAATAAAAGAAGTCTAAACCTAAGTGAAAAGGAACTACAACCTTTGTAGTCACTCCTTCACACCTTTGGACTCCAATGGCTCCACTCGAAGCTTGGATCAACTCCTCTCAAAGTCCTTCGTCATCTACGATGATCCATCCGGACTTTCTTTGCTCAAGCTCTTTGCTTCACTAAACTAGGATGTATGAAGTAAACAACCTACACTAATAGGCTAGAGTAGTATAGATTGGTAAAGTGGGGATTTTTCTCTCTTGAAAATACCTTTCTTTTCTTCTTTTTCAAAAACCTAGCAAGTAAAAATGAGGAAGAAGAAGAAGCAACTAGGGTTGTGTTAAACTCGACTCAAGAAAGAATAATATAAACCATGGAGATATTTTTAGATATTTAACTAGATAAATATGAGTGGAATGGTGAGTCATGAAGAGAGATATTTTGAGAACAATGTAGAAGTCATGACTCATTTTTATTTAATTAAATATCCAAATTAATCTTCAATGTGAGTCTTGCACACCCATGTTGCATGTATCATCAACCATGATACCATTTATAAATACATATTTATATATATATATATATATATATATATATATATATATATATAGACACACACACATATACATATATACATCTATGTAAATATAAAAAATAAAGAAAGGATTTTACAAAAAAGAAATTAGTCATTTTATCAAATCAACAATTGATTTAATAACCCGGTCATATCACATATAACCCGACTAATTTATCCGCTAGATTAAATACGGTATCATATACTCGCATTTAATCAAGCCCCCGCACATATCTGCATATGCGCTCCCACTTCGTTTCGCCTGAGTTCGGAAAACCCCTTTGTGGAACTCTAAGACTCGTCATTACGCTAGCAGTAAGTAGTGATCATATCAGATACCCACAAACCGTCAGCGATACTAGCTGCATGTAACGGCTCCCAGGTATTGTACGAACAGAAGAACAACAAGTGAACCTGTCAAAACTCCCGTAGAGTCATTGGTAACACTTACCGTACAGTCTGGTCTCTTCGTCTTGCATATCAAGTCTAGGGATGGAATCGTCGAGCCCTAATAACTTAATAAGTCATACCGGTGTGGACTATGACCGGTCGAGAAACTACTGATAACACTTATCAGTAAATCTCATCAGCCCTGGCCAGGGACTTCGAGTCAAAGCCAATCGCGCATAGCACAACATCAACTCCCAATATCGGGAGAGACGAAACCCCTCCTATCGCTCATTGCCTCGATGTGTCTCGGGACTGTACCCAATAGCTACCTGTTTGCACGACTCAGTAGAGCCGTGGTAGGGTGGAAATCAAAGCACAGTGGGAGAACACATAAGATTCTATGACGATCTCGGGCCTACAGACTAACCTGTACCAGTGTCACCTGAGAACTGCTATCCGACGATAGATATAATACTATATAGGAGTTCTCGGTGAGTCCGTTCAATGTACCTAGTCTCCACTAAGCACCCGTATACAATCTTTGATATCACAACACCAATGGATATGGGATCATCCATCGCTCATCATATGGGTCAAGAAACGTATACGCTAGTCTACTCCGGAATATCGATGCCCTGTTTCGATATACCCTCGACTAGGAACATTTAAGGATATGCTTATAGACTACACATGCCCCACTAGTATGATCTCCATCATAGTCTTGGAAGTTAAGCAGATATCCTGAGGGCTTTATCAACATGTATGAAATGAACAGTATAACACAATCAAGTAAACATGTTAAGATAAAGAGCAACCAGATAGCATACTATCATGTCGAGCAAGAAAGTCATCTGTATATATATACATGTCCAAGCATCCATTATACAAATAATGGCCTCTAAGGCATACATATATCCAACAATCTCCCACTTGCACTAAGGCCAATTATTGGCGTATCTTATACCCAACATCTTAAAAAGTCGCTCATGTTGCGGCTGTGGAAGGGCTTTGGTGAGTGGATCTGCGGTGTTATTCTTTGTATCTACTCTCCGAATCTCGATCTCGTGGCGATCTACTATCTCCCGGATCAAATGATATCGCCTTAGGATGTGTCTGGACCTTTGATGGGACCTGGGTTTTTTGGCCAACGCCATAGCCCCATTATTATCACAATACAATGGTATTGGATCAATAATGGTTGGAACTACTCCTAGTTCCGCGACGAACTTCCTCATCCAGACAACTTTCTTGGCAGCATCATTTGCAGCAATATACTCAGCTTCCATCGTGGAGTCTACAACGGTATCCTGTTTAGAACTTTTCCAACTAACCGCCCCTCCATTGAGGGTAAATACAAACCCCGAGATAGATTTTTTGTCATCCTTATCACTTTAGAAGCTGGAATCGGTAAAGGCATCCATTTGGAGATCCCTATTACCATACGCCAAGAACAATTCTTTAGTCCTTCGTAAGTACTTAAGAATGTTCTTCACAGCTATCCAATGTTTCTCCCCTGGATTGGATTGATACATGCTTACTACAGCTAGTACATAAGCTACATCAGGGCAAGTACATAATATCGCATACATTATAGATCCTACGGCTGAAGCGTAGGGTATAATGCTCATGCGAGCTCTCTCTTCATCAGTCTTCGGACATAAGTCTTTGGAGAGAGTGATTCCATGGAAAGCAGGCAAGGCACCATGCTTGGAACCTTCCATACTAAACCTTTTTAGGATGGTGTCAATGTAATTTGATTAGGACAATCCCAATAACCTCTTAGATCTATTTCTATAGATCCTAATGCCCAAAATGCAAGAGGCATCATCCAGGTCCTTCATGGAGAACCTTTGTGATAAAAATAGTTTGACCGATTGTAGCATAGGAATATCATTTCCTATCAAGAGAATGTAATCCACGTACAATACGAGGAATGTAACAATACTCCTTACAATCTTCTTATAAATGCATGGTTCATCTACATTTTTTATAAAATCAAACTCTTTGATTGTATCATCAGAGCAGATGTTCTAGCTCCGTGTTGCCTGCTTTAATCCATAAATGGATTTAAGAAACCTACATGCCTTTTTGCTGCTCCCATTGTCAATGAAGCCCTCTGGCTGATCCATAAAAATGCATTCTTCTAAATCACCATTTAGAAATGCGGTTTTAACGTCCATATGCCAGATTTCATAGTCGTAGTGAGCAGAAATAGTAAGTAGGATCCGAATGGATTTAAGCATTGCTACTAGATAGAAAGTTTCATCATAGTCCATTCCTGATCTTTGACGAAACTTTTCGCTACAGGCCTTGCTTTATAGGTCTCCACCTGTCCATTTACACCAATCTTTCTCTTAAAGATCCATTTGCAACCTACGGGTTTTATTGTAACAACTCCAATTTCAGTGTACAAAAATTTGTTTAAAAATTAATGTATACTTGGGGTATTTGCATTTACTGTGAGTACTATAAGTATTTGTTTTGCTTTTTAATAGCAAGAAAAGCTTATAGCTCATTGGTAAGACCTTGCACTGCTGAACCAAAGCACCAGAGTTCAAATCCCATCACCCACATTATTTTTAATATTGTTTTCTTTTAAATTTTTAGAAGTCCAAGGATCTACACGTGCATAACTCGTAAAAACCCCACGTCACATGTAAAACAAACTGGCCCAAGGGGTATACAATGCGACGAGAGACACGTGGCACGCCTGAATCGGTCGGAATTGGCCGGAACGACCGGCGACTCGGCCGACTCGGCCCGCCGCCGCCGGCCGGACTCGGCCGGATCGCCGATTCTCCAACACGAAAGTTGTATCTCTTGGTCTTCTTAACACCCCTGTATATTTTAAATTTCCTGCACATTTCCAGAGTCTTTTAAATCCAATTAAAACCCCGTTAAACCATATTTTTAATACAATTTTTATTACATTTTCAATACAACCTTTCACTTACCCTAACCCTAGCTTTACCCTATAAATACCACCCCTAGACACACACCCCTCACTCACAATTCTATCCAAACTCTCAATAAATTCCTCTAGAAATTTTGTGTACAAGTGGAGTGATCGAAGGGCAAAACTCCGGCGATTTTCCGACGACAACCATAGGAGCTCCCGGCGACGAAACGACGCATCGGCACCTCTTAAGTCTTCCTCTCCCTCTTCTCTATACTACAAACCCATAAGTCCCTTCTCCCCCTTCACCTTGCTATTCTAAAAACATGTATTTTTAAAACCCGACGGAATCGGAGTTAATCCGATTTCCGATTCTTCCTAAAAAATTCAACCTTTTCTTAAATACAAACATACCAAACCCTTACATGTTGACTATTAATCATTAACAAACATGTTGAACAAGTTTCATGGCAATATATTTCATTTTTTAACTTTTACTACTCTTTTTCAGTAAAATATCATGTAGTTTCCTTTCTACTTTAAAACATCATTAAATTTGCTATACCTTTAATTAGATCACGAGATAATGACCTACCTCCTCACAACACTCATATGCAACATAGCACAATATCTTTCGGGAACATAGAATACGGGAAAACGAAACTTTACATATAAATACCACTAACTATTAAAACAGTTTTCTATAAGATTACGTATTTTTATAAATCTTTACAAAGCGCCGCTACAACCCATTTTGGGGAACCCGACCGGGATGGTGCGGATTATCGCACATCCCTGGGCTTAGTAGTGCGAGATGCAGACCTCCGCAAGGAGCATTCGGTCTCGAGAGATTTAAAATACGAATATCTTAAGAAAATGAGATTTCTAGAAAATAATAAATTAAAATTATTTTATATAATATATATATGTATTATCAAAATACCTATTTTTGATGTGATATAAATATTCCAATCTTTCTAAATCAAAAGAATCAATTTACATCAAAATACCATGAAATTCCATACAAGTCCAACACTTACAATTAAATACCATATATTATGAAAATTAGGTTATTTTCACTAGAAATGTCACAAATATAAAATCTACATCTATGACAACTATAAAGACGATAATTAAATATTTGGGGTGTATTTTGAAAATTATACAAAAGTATTTTACATATAACCCCCTCAAGTTTTATAAATTACCCTAAGGACCCTAGTAAATATAGGTTTAAGCGGGACCAGTCTCTTGAGCCTCAGGGAGCCGGAGATTTGGGTGTTTGCCTATCTTAGGTAGACAACTTAACAAACGGTGTTATCAACACGGTAATCGTCTTTGAAAAAGACACAAATCCTGCCGTCCATGTGCAGCGGTTACCGATAACATCAAAACCTAATTCAGGACTTCAATTTCTTTTCTAATTGTTCTGACTCAGACTGAGTCTCATTATAATAATCTGACTTGAATATGATTCAAGTACAAACTACAATTCAACATGAATCCATGAATACATATATTCAATCTATTTAATCTGTATTGACTGAACCGAACCATGGATATACTTCCATTTATATGATTCTCCAGTTACATCCATTTACTGATATCATGGTTTTGGCAAGTCATCCAATTATACAATCTATATTACAAGACAATACAATTTACAATACAACACAAACAATACAATCAAGACATCGCGGGGTTTAAGGGGTAGATTGGTACGGAAGGTGTTAGAAGTGGCACGAGACTGCAAGATTTAAGACACCTAACCTATATTCCGTTGCTGTTGTACCGTGGCATAAACGGTTCCTTGTACATTCCGTTCACCTTAGTCTCTGGTCTACGCAGATATGGATTAGCAGGGGGTCCAGCCGAGGCTAGTTTATGACAATACACATCATAGAGACTGAGACTCCTCTCATATACATTGGTATTCTTCTGTACCAAGATACAAACAACAGCGTTAACCATATAATACAATTTTAAAAGTTACAGTCTCTCTCTGTCTATTCTACTTCTCCCTTATCCTTGGGACTTACCGAGCGATTGTTCGCTTACGACATTCCTTCTCTTTCTTCTTTGGAATGTTGTTAGGTGATCTGGACCTTCAGGAGATTGAGCCAACCAGCGAGGACTTGGATCAGCTAGTCTATGACCCAGAGCTGTAGATTCATTGTACACATTTCATTTCAGTACTTTCTTTTTCTGTTATGCTATTGTTTAGGCATTGCTTTCATTCAAATGTATTTACTTTTCCATGCATTGTACAAAATAATGTTAATAAAAAAAGTTGTTGTTCAGTTATATTTACTGTCTTTGTCGCTTGTGCATTTTTATTTATATTGTTTAGATACGCTTAGCGTATTTACTTCAGAGTAAATACGTAACGGCCTAGTCGCATCCTCTTCGCCGTACACCGGGAAGCGGGCGTGACATTTATCCCAGGAGGTGCAACTTCTAAAGTCCATACTTTGTTGGTGTACATGGACTCCATTTCGGATCTCATGGCATACAGCCACTTCACTGAGTCACCACTCGTGATAGCTTGCTGAAAACTAGTAGGGTCATCATCATCCATGATGCAATCTTCTCTATCACCTTCAATGATAAACCCATAGTATCTCTCCGGTGGGCGAGAAGTTCTACTAGATCTCCGGAGCGGCTGAGGTTCTTGAAGTTCTACTGCAACATCGGGTTCAACCAATTCGTCATGAGTAATTTGTGTCTTTAGAACCTCTTCTAGTTCTACCGCATTGCCATCAGTACTATTTGTAAAGATTTCATATTCTAAAAATGTGATATGTTGAGAAACAAACACTCTTTGTTCCTCCTTATGGTAGAATAGATATCCATATGAGTTTTTTGGATATCCCACAAATGTACACATGACCGATCGTGTCTCGAGTTTGTCCGGATTCTACTTTTTGACAAAAGTCAGACAACCCCATATCCTAACTCGTTTAAGAGATGGTCTCTTCCTACACCACATCTCATATGGAGTGGTAAACATGGTCTTGGTTGGAACCCTGTTCAATAGATACATTGTTATCTCCAATGTATGTCCCCAAAAGGAAAGCGGTAACTCAGCATCACTCATCATGGACCGTACCATATCTAATAAGGTATGATTCCTCCGTTCTGACACGCCGTTGTGCTGTGATGTGTAAGGGGGAGTAAGCTGAGAGTGAATCCCATTCTCTTTTAAGAAGTTGGAAAACTCTGTACTCAAATACTCTCCATCTCGATCCGATCAAAGTTTCTTGACCCACAAGCCTGTCTGTTTTTCTACTTCAAGTTTGTACTCCTTGAATTTCTCGAAAGTTTTGGATTTATGCTTCAATAAAAACACGTGTCCGAACCTTGAGAAATCATCAGTAAAAGTGATGAAGTATGAAAAACCGCCTATAGCATGTGTAGACATTGGTCCGCATACATCAGTATGTATGAGGCCTAAGAGTTTTGTAGCTCTCTCTCCATGTCCAATAAACGGAGTTTTGGTCATTTTACCTTTGATACAGGACTGACAAGTCGCATAAGATTTATATTCAAAAGGATTCAAATATCTATCTTTATGTAGCTTGTTTAGTCTCGTTTTATTAATATGAACAAGTCTACAATGCCAAAGAAAAGGTTCATTTATTTCTGAAATTTTTCTTTTATTTGTGTGTTGTATGTTGAAAACTGTGTGTTGGTTTAGGACGTAAATACCGTTATTTAGTGTACCATACCCAATCAACTGTTGATTCAAGTTAATGTTCATAACATTATTCTGCAACACAAAATGATATCCTTCATTGTCTAACAAAGAAATAGATATTATATTTTTCACGACCCGAGAATTCGACTCGTGACCGGCACTTAACCACGCAACGTCTACAGGCGTAACGCGGCTAAGTAAGCCGAACCCAGAAATCAAAACCAATAATAAAGAGTGATTAAAACATTTTTCGTAAAAACAGTCATACATGTCTGAAAAGCTTCCATTTATTTAGTAGAAATCCTTTTAAGTTCAAGAGTTATAACCTTTGTAAATTTGGCAACATTTTCTTTTTAAAACATTGGCCCCGCGAGTCGGGTAAAAGCAAGGTGTAACAGAAATAACAAGTGACATGAATAAAGCATCACAATATGATATACGACGCTGTAGCAACGAGTACCCAGTAAAGCATGGACAAAATCATAAAAGATGACACTGCATAAAGTAAAGTCGGCTCACATGCGAGCTCGACACCAGAATATAAAATCATACATATCGTCCTCTCAACTGTCTCTAAGTCAATACAGAAAGGTAGATGGAGAGTACTAGATACATCAATATACAACTGAAAGATAACAGATACCGTACAAAACCCACCTAAACAGCAAAAAGGCTAACTCGCCTCAGAAAGGGTATATGTGCCAAAAGATGCGGTAAACAGCCAGCCGCGACTACTCCCAAGGGCAACCTGCAAACACTGTGACACAACGGGGGTGAGTTGCCAACTCGTGAATAGAGATAACATATAAAGGTGATCGCGAGCATGCACGTATAGCGTGGCGCTACTAATGCCAGCAGATGATATCAATGCATGTCAAATAAAGGATGCAATAGTAATGCAAATACTCTAACAGGTAAATGCTACAGGATGAGATATATAGTAGTCAATACTGAGTATGGGATAAATAACATCTACATGGACTATGTCAACATGGAAAACCATAATCGGTGCCTCAGGCTGCACTCAAATCCCAAATACACTCAGGCGCCGGCACACCCATCGGCCCTCAAATCCTGTACATCTCTGAGAAATCACGAGTGCCCAACATCGGCACCCAAAATATCATAAAATACTCGTGTCCAGCATCGACACGCAAATCCTCGTATATCGGGCTCCGTCAGTCCGGATCGGCCCACGGGGTCCGTCTGCGGTGTCGGCCCTCGGCCCCGGCAGTACGGATCATCCCGCATCCATCTCTCGACTCTGGTCAGTATCCTCCGGACAACTGCCAGGTCCAACCAATCACCGGTAGGTACTCGCCCGCCTCCAGGCTCAATCGGCAAACCCATCGATCATCTCGCCGAGGGGAACCATACCGGGCCCACCACGAACCCGCAAACGGAACATCCACTCCTCGAATCGGGTTTCAAGCACACGTCTCAGCACCGAGAAAATGCGTGGTGGACGCACCAAAATATCATATCACGAGGTACCGGGTTTTTCAAAATAGCACAGCTTTCCTTAAATAATTCCACGGTCCTCAAAACCAGAAATCACATGAAAATCCAACACCAATACTAAATCCAATGCGATGTACAATATAATTCAATCCATGATATGGGTATAAGGGGAAAACCGCTTTTTAAAATAGTTTCCGTTTTTAAAGATGTCATGCGGCTCCCAATGTCCAGGAAATCATTACCAATCATATGTAAGATAAACTATAACAATATAATCATGGCAGCTCTACAGTGAGTGTGACATGGCAATTACTAACGGTGTGTGTGTAGCATGCAAATAGTGCTCGTGCAACATAAACCGTTAGTAATGGTGCGGTGTTCTATCAGTTCTAAGCATATATCTATAACACATAGCAGGGAAATGCAATATGCAATGACAGTCCATGGGTAAATGCAATATATAATACTAAGGTCCTATCAGCCCTGACGCATAACGCCATGCGGGCGATATCCCCGTAGATGTGAAATCTACTCACCGTGTCTCGCGCTAAGTGTAGCCGACGACTTGCTTGCCCTTCTTCGCAGCGTCCGTCTCACTGGCCTGCGAACCTAGAATCACATAACATATATCACACATAAGCTCATATCACAAAAACGCGACATTACGGTCCAACTAGACACTCGTGTCGCAAACCAATCGCGCGTGTGCGCGATACGCTAAAACGTGTAATCACGCGCCTGGAACTACCCCGACGCGCCGCGATACGCAGAAACCCAAACCTACTCACGTATCACGCGTGTCGCGAAGGTTTAGAAAAACGGCAAAACAGTTATTTGGTCCCAGATTTCTACACAGAGATAGGTTTACAAAACTATATATATAACAACACCCTACACACCAGAACACACCTATTGGACCAAACAACACCCAAATCCCTACCCATCTGGCCGCAAATTGCGGCCAGAATGAGAATTTCGGCGGCCAACTGTAGCAGGTAGGGGGTCGGGTTTCACCTGGGGTAACAGCACATCACCACTATACTACAGTCTACCCAATTTCATTCAGGTCTCATCAGGTCAATAGCAGATCCAGAAAAACTCATATTTGGACAAAAACGACATTTTGCATCGAATAATGAAACTGATGGTATTTTAGTGTAATTGGGGTTAAACTAAGTTAACATGGTCTCAATAAACCTCAAGCATCCTACTGAAACCAATCTACACCTCATTAGCACAAAGTTCCCACTAAACACCCCATATCGCACTAAAACACACTAAAATCCATTAACCGAAGCAAAACTACACTAACTAAGCTAACTAGGGAATAAGTTTAGGAATTATACCTCATACCTAACCCTAGGGAGCTGCAGGAAGGTGAAGAAGTGAAGGGAAGGGGCTGCACTAGGAGCTGGTGTTGCTGCTGCTCACTGTGCTGCTGTTGCTGTTGCTGTATGCTTGCTGCTGCTGCTTCAGTTGCTTCTGCTGCTGCTTCGGTTGCTGGTTCTGGAGCTGGGGAAGAGGTAAGTGTGTGTGTGTGTGTGTGAGAGTGTGTGAGAGTTGAGAGAAAGAAACAAAGAATGAGAGGGAAAAATCATCACTCCAAATGTCAACCCCTCACTCTCTCTCTCTTCATTAATGGCAAGCATGGCTTGAGCCATGATGCCCTCTCTCTCTCTCTCACAAGTCAACACTCAAAACTAATTCAAATTAAAGTAACCTTTTTAATTAGCTAATTAAATCCACTTATAACCCAAAAGACTTAATCCTATAATTAACCCACCATGGTTAATAATTATGGTATTAACTTAATTTAAAAACCCTAGTTTACATGCACATGTGTGTGCAAGCCTAGGAAAATTTTGGAAAAATATTTATTAAACTAGGAAAAATATTTAAAACACAATTGGGTAAACTTTTTGTTAAAAACCATTATTTAAATATAATTATTCACTAAACAAATCCTAAGGTGTTACAATCTCTCCCCCTTATAGAAATTCGTCCCCGAATTTCAAAAAAAATCTAACTACACGTATCTTGAAAAAGATGGGGATACATCTTCATCATCTCGCTTTCAGTCTCCCAAGTGACCTCCTCACGGTTCTGGCCACGCCAAAGCACCTTAACTGATGGAATGTCCTTCGATCTCAGTTTCTTCACTTGTCGATCCAAGATCATCACCGGCTGCTCTGCATAGGAAAGGTCGCGCTCAAGCTGGATCGTCGGATGCTGAATCGCATGCGAAGGATCATGAAGATATCTGCGGAGCATCGAGACATGAAATACGGGATGCACATCTGGAAAGCTGGGCGGAAGGGCTAAACGGTAGGCTACTGCCCCAACACGCTCGAGGATCTCGAAGGGGCCCATATATCTGGGACTGAGCTTCCCCTTCTTCCCAAACCTCATCACACCTTTCATTGGGGAGACCCTCAAGAAAACATGATCACCAACAGAAAACTCAAGTCTGCGTCGCCGACGGTCCGCATAAGACCTCTGCCTACTCTGGGCTGCTCTCATCCTATCGCGAATCAACTGGATCTTCGCTGTCGTCTCCTCAACGATCTGTGGTCCTAAGATACTGCTCTCACTGAGCTCGGTCCAACAAGTGGGCGACCTGCATCTCCTCCCATAAAGAGCCTCAAATGGTGCCATCTGAATGGTCTCCTGGTAGCTGTTATTGTAGGAGAACTCTACTAAAGGCAAATGATGATCCCAGCTACCTCCGAAATCTAATACACAAGCTCTGAGCATGTCCTCGAGAGTCTGGATGGTCCGCTCTGACTGTCCGTCGGTCTGCGGATGGAAAGCCGTGCTGAAACTCAAGCGAGTACCCAAAGCCTCTTGAAGCCTCTGCCATAGTCTACTAGTAAACTGGGTGCCTCTGTCGGACACAATGCACGTCGGGACTCCGTGTAGTCGCACCATCTCGTCAATGTAGATCTGGGCATACTGTGTAAATCCGAAAGTCGTCTTCACCGGTAGGAAGTGAGCCGCTTTCGTCAAACGATCCACGATCACCCAGATGGAGTCATACCCCCGACTAGTCCTGGGTAGACCCACCACGAAATCCATCGAAATCTGTTCCCATTTCCACTCCGGTATGGGTAGCGGCTGTAGCTCTCCCACGGGCCTCTGGTGCTCAGCCTTGACTTGCTGACAAGTCAGGCATCTCGACACAAAATCTGTGATGTCCCTCTTCATTCCGTCCCACCAATAAACATCTCTCATATCGTGATACATCTTGGTGGAACCGGGATGGACGCTATATACCGATCGATGTGCCTCCTTAAGAATCTCACGCCTCAGTCCCTCAGCATCAGGTACGCACAGTCTGACTCCAAATCGTAGTATCCCCTGATCATCGATCACGAACTCGGAAAATCTGCCATGTCCAATCTGTGCCATGATCTCTGAACATCGGTCGTCACTGAGCTGTGCCTCACGTATACGATCGATCAACTGTGGCCGTGCACGGACATGCGCTATCTGTCCTCCAATCGGCGTGAACTCGAACTGTACCCGGCTGTCGCATAATATCTGCCAATCTATGGATGACTGCTCCTGTACTGCGCTCAAACAAGATAGGCTACTCCCGGGCCTCCTGCTCAAAGCATCCGCCACCACATTTGCCTTGCCCGGGTGATATAAGATCTCGCAGTCGTAATCCTTCACTAACTCCATCCATCGACGCTGCCGAAGGTTCAGGTCCCGCTGCTAGAATATGTATTTCAGACTCTTATGATCCGTGAATATCTGGCATGACTCGCCGTATAGATAATGTCGCCAGATCTTAAGTGCGAAGACCACTGCAGCCATCTCCAAGTCATGAGTGGGGTAGTTTTGTTCATGTTTCTTCAATTGTCGCGAAGCATACGCGATCACCCTGTCATGCTGCATCAAAATGCATCCTAGCCCCACTCGAGAAGCATCACAGAAGACCACAAATTCGTCCGGTCCGGAAGGTAAAGATAACACCGGTGCCGTCGTCAGCCGAGTCCGTAACTGCTGGAAACTGTGCTCGCACTCCTCCGTCCAAACGAAAAGAACTCCCTTCCGGGTCAACCCGGTCAACGGTGTAGCAATACGGGAGAAGTCCTGCACAAAACGCCTGTAGTAACCGGCCAACCCTAAAAAGCTGCGAATCTCTGCCACCGATGTGGGTCTGGGCCAACGCTGAACGGCCTCGATCTTCCTCGGGTCTACACATATACCGTCTCGTGAAATCACGTGTCCTAAGAAGTCCACGCTGTCCAGCCAAAAAGCACACTTGGAGAATTTCGCATAAAGCTGGTGCTCCCTCAAGGTCTGCAATGTAATCCGCAGGTGCTGCTCGTGCTCGTCACTACTCCGGGAATACACCAAGATATCGTCGATGAAGACTATAATGAACAAATCCAAGTAAGGCCGGAAAATACGGTTCATCAAGTCCATGAAGGCTGCTGGCGCATTGGTGAGTCCGAACGACATCACCAAAAACTTGTAATGGCCGTAGCGCGTACGGAAGGCTGTCCGGGGAATGTCCTCCTGTCGAACCCGCAGCTGATGATAGCCCGATCGTAAATCGATCCTCAAAAAGTACCCTGCCCCCTGAAGCTGGTCGAACAAATCGTCGATACGCGGCAAAGGATACCTGTTCCGCACTGTCACCCTGTTCAGCTGGCGGTAGTCGATACAAAGACGCAAACTGCCGTCCTTCTTCCTGACGAACAGGACTGGAGCACCCCAAGGAGAAACACTGGGTCGAATAAGTCCCTTGTCCAGCAAATCTTGCAACTGACCCTTCAACTCTCGAAGTTCCGCCGGGGCCATCCGATAAGGCGGTATGGAAATAGGCCCCGAACCAGGAACCAAATCAATACAGAAAGAAATGTCGCGCTCGGGCGGCAACCCAGGAAGCTCGTCAGGGAACACATCAGGAAACTCGCTAACAACCGGAACCTGGTCCAATGGAACCTGTGTAGCGCGAGCATCGCAAACATAGGCGAGAAATCCCTGACATCCCTTCCTCAAAAGCTGTCCAGCGCGAAAAGAAGAAATCACACTGTGAGGGGCGACACCACGGTCCCCCAACACAACAAAAACCGACTCACCGGGGAAACAGAATCTAACTGTCTTCTCGCGGCAGTCCACAGAAGCATAGCACGTGGCTAACCAATCCATGCCCAAAAGAACGTCGAAGTCCAACATCTCCAGAAGGATCAAGTCGACAGGCAACTCTCTCTCGCCAATACAAACGATACAGGATCGGAACGCGTGCCTAGCCACAAACGACTCTCCCACCGGAGTGGTCACCACAAGCGGCTGATCAAGCAAGCCGGACTCTCTACCCAAACTCGGCACAAAGTGTGTGGATACGTACAAGTGTGTGGATCCGGGATCGAACAGTACATGTGCATCAACTGAACATATAGGAAGGATACCTGAAACCACAGCATTGGACGCCTGCGCGTCCTGATGTGTCAAAGCAAAGACCCTCGCCTGTCCACCACCTTTAACTGACTGACCTCTGCCTCGGTCATCTCGTCCCCTCTGAGCAACTCCTCCACGCCCACGACCTCTCTGTGCATAAGTCTGGCGCGGAGCAACGGTAGGCACAACGGGCAACGCCCTCTGGGGTGGTGAAGGTGGTAAGGTAACATGCGGTGCTGCCGCCTCCGTCCGGTGTGTCTCTGGACAATCTCGAACGAGGTGAAGTAGGCTGCCACATCTGAAGCAACCCCGCGGCGACTGCTGACCTTCCTGGGGATACGAACTAAACATCCGACCTCGTCCCGAATCTCTGCTACCCCTCGTACCGGAACGATACCTGTCGCGGCGTCTGAATGACTGCCTCCGTGCGGAAATACTGGTACGAACTCTCTTCGGCTCTGGAACTACCGAAGTCTCAGCAAGGTGCTCCTCGACCACTAGGGCTGCGTCTACAGCTGCTGCATAGGTCTCGTAGTACTGCGCGCTGATCGCGAGGAACAATGGTGTAAGCAAGCCTCGAACAAATCTCCGGACTCGCAACTCCTCGGTAGCCACTAAATATGGGGCGTAGACTGCTAGCTCTGTAAACAGTACGTCATACTCTGCCACTGTCATCCCTGGCGTCTGGCGCAAGGACTCAAATCTGCGTGCTCGGGCATCCCTAACACTCTGGGGAAGGAAACGGGCTAGAAATATGGTCACGAACTCCGTCCAGGTCATAGGAGGAAGACCTGCTGCTCTGCCCTTCTCCACTGAATCACACCATTTCTGCGCAAGACCTTCCAGGCGAAAGCTCGCGAACTCAACCCATCTCGTATCTGCGCATCTGAGGGAACGGCATATCCTGGCCATCCTGTCGATGAAATACTGTGGGTCCTCGGCTGTATCGGTGCCGGTGAATACTGGAGGCTTCAGCCTCATGAACTCTGATAGCGATACTGTAATCACCTCCGTGGCTGCAGGGGCAACTGGCTGTGCGGTAGGCACCATCGCGGTCTCTGGAACGGGTGGAGCTACCTCTGGTCGCTGCGCTCGAAGCGTCTCAACTAGCGATCCTATCATCTGGCGCATCTCCTGCATGCTAGATCCCACCGTCTGGCGCATCTTCTGCATACCAGCCCCTAGCGTGGCGATCTGATCTGTCACGGCAGGAACAGCCTGCTCGGGTACAACCGGCGTACTGCCCGGATCAGTCCTCGTCTCGGACGAGTCAACTCGAATCTCGGCCCTCGCGGCCGCTCTCTGTGCCCTCGTAGTCTTAGGCGGCATAATGGCTGAAAGAAAATTAGGATTCGATAAGAACACGGAAATCGAATCGCAAGAATATAAGGAGGGATCAAATCAATAAGTCCTAAGGTCGCGTAGGCGGAGTACCGCGTCGTGAGTATGCCGCGGAACATACGCACGCTACGCTACCCTGCTGCAGCTACCTACTCCATCATACCAGGGTCATCCTACACTCCGAAGGTAAAACCTACGCTCTGATACCAACTTTGTCACGACCCGAGAATTCGACTCGTGACCGGCACTTAACCACGCAACGTCTACAGGCGTAACGCGGCTAAGTAAGCCGAACCCAGAAATCAAAACCAATAATAAAGAGTGATTAAAACATTTTTCGTAAAAACAGTCATACATGTCTGAAAAGCTTCCATTTATTTAGTAGAAATCCTTTTAAGTTCAAGAGTTATAACCTTTGTAAATTTGGCAACATTTCCTTTTTAAAACATTGGCCCCGCTAGTCGGGTAAAAGCAAGGTGTAACAGAAATAACAAGTGACATGAATAAAGTATCACAATATGATATACGACGCTGTAGCGACGAGTACCCAGTAAAGCATGGACAAAATCATAAAAGATGAGACTGCATAAAGTAAAGTCGGCTCACATGCGAGCTCGACACCAGAATATAAAATCATGCATATCGTCCTCTCAACTGTCTCTAAGTCAATACAGAAAGGTAGATGGAGAGTACTAGATACATCAATATACAACTGAAAGATAACAGATACCGTACAAAACCCACCTAAACAGCAAAAAGGCTAACTCGCCTCAGAAAGGGTATATGTGCCAAAAGATGCGGTAAACAGCCAGCCGCGACTACTCCCAAGGGCAACCTGCAAACACTGTGACACAACGGGAGTGAGTTGCCTACTCGTGAATAGAGATAACATATAAAGGTGATCGCGAGCATGCACGTATAGCGTGGCGCTACTAATGCCAGCAGATGATATCAATGCATGTCAAATAGAGGATGCAATAGTAATGCAAATACTCTAACAGGTAAATGCTACAGGATGAGATATATAGTAGTCAATACTGAGTATGGGATAAATAACATCTACATGGACTATGTCAACATGGAAAACCATAATCGGTGCCTCAGGCTGCACTCAAATCCCAAATACACTCAGGCGCCGGCACACCCATCGGCCCTCAAATCCTGTACATCTCTGAGAAATCACGAGTGCCCAACATCGGCACCCAAAATATCATAAAATACTCGTGTCCAGCATCGACACGCAAATCCTCGTATATCGGGCTCCGTCAGTCCGGATCGGCCCACGGGGTCCGTCTGCGGTGTCGGCCCTCGGCCCCGGCAGTACGGATCATCCCGCATCCATCTCTCGACTCTGGTCAGTATCCTCCGGACAACTGCCAGGTCCAACCAATCACCGGTAGGTACTCGCCCGCCTCCAGGCTCAATCGGCAAACCCATCGATCATCTCGCCGAGGGGAACCATACCGGGCCCACCACGAACCCGCAAACGGAACATCCACTCCTCGAATCGGGTTTCAAGCACACGTCTCAGCACCGAGAAAACACGTGGTGGACGCACCAAAATATCATATCACGAGGTACCGGGTTTTTCAAAATAGCACAGCTTTCCTTAAATAATTCCACGGTCCTCAAAACCAGAAATCACATGAAAATCCAACACCAATACTAAATCCAATGCGATGTACAATATAATTCAATCCATGATATGGGTATAAGGGGAAAACCGCTTTTTAAAATAGTTTCCGTTTTTAAAGATGTCATGCGGCTCCCAATGTCCAGGAAATCATTACCAATCATATGTAAGATAAACTATAACAATATAATCATGGCAGCTCTACAGTGAGTGTGACATGGCAATTACTAACGGTGTGTGTGTAGCATGCAAATAGTGCTCGTGCAACATAAACCGTTAGTAATGGTGCGGTGTTCTATCAGTTCTAAGCATATATCTATAACACATAGCAGGGAAATGCAATATGCAATGACAGTCCATGGGTAAATGCAATATATAATACTAAGGTCCTATCAGCCCTGACGCATAACGCCATGCGGGCGATATCCCCGTAGATGTGAAATCTACTCACCGTGTCTCGCGCTAAGTGTAGCCGACGACTTGCTTGCCCTTCTTCGCAGCGTCCGTCTCACTGGCATGCGAACCTAGAATCACATAACATATATCACACATAAACTCATATCACAAAAACGCGACATTACGGTCCAACTAGACACTCGTGTCGCAAACCAATCGCGCGTGTGCGCGATACGCTAAAACGTGTAATCACGCGCCTGGAACTACCCCGACGCGCCGCGATACGCAGAAACCCAAACCTACTCACGTATCACGCGTGTCACGAAGGTTTAGAAAAACGGCAAAACAGGTATTTGGTCCCAGATTTCTATACAGAGATAGGTTTACAAAACTATATATATAACAACACCCTACACACCAGAACACACCTATTGGACCAAACAACACCCAAATCCCTACCCATCTGGCCGCAAATTGCGGCCAGAATGAGAATTTCGGCGGCCAACTGTAGCAGGTAGGGGGTCGGGTTTCACCTGGGGTAACAGCACATCACCACTATACTACAGTCTACCCAATTTCATTCAGGTCTCATCGGGTCAATAGCAGATCCAGAAAAACTCATATTTGCAGAAAAACGACATTTTGCATCGAATAATGAAACTGATGGTATTTTAGTGTAATTGGGGTTAACTAAGTTAACATGGTCTCAATAAACCTCAAGCATCCTACTGAAACCAATCTACACCTCATTAGCACAAGGTTCCCACTAAACACCCCATATCGCACTAAAACACACTAAAATCCATTAACCGAAGCAAAACTACACTAACTAAGCTAACTAGGGAATAAGTTTAGGAATTATACCTCATACCTAACCCTAGGGAGCTGCAGGAAGGTGAAGAAGTGAAGGGAAGGGGCTGCACTAGGAGCTGGTGTTGCTGCTGCTCACTGTGCTGCTGTTGCTGTTGCTGTATGCTTGCTGCTGCTGCTTCAGTTGCTTCTGCTGCTGCTTCGGTTGCTGGTTCTGGAGCTGGGGAAGAGGTAAGTGTGTGTGTGTGTGAGAGTGTGTGAGAGTTGAGAGAAAGAAACAAAGAATGAGAGGGAAAAATCATCACTCCAAATGTCAACCCCTCACTCTCTCTCTCTTCATTAATGGCAAGCATGGCTTGAGCCATGATGCCCTCTCTCTCTCTCTCACAAGTCAACACTCAAAACTAATTCAAATTAAAGTAACCTTTTTAATTAGCTAATTAAATCCACTTATAACCCAAAAGACTTAATCCTATAATTAACCCACCATGGTTAATAATTATGGTATTAACTTAATTTAAAAACCCTAGTTTACATGCACATGTGTGTGCAAGCCTAGGAAAATTTTGGAAAAATATTTATTAAACTAGGAAAAATATTTAAAACACAATTGGGTAAACTTTTTGTTAAAAACCATTATTTAAATATAATTATTCACTAAACAAATCCTAAGGTGTTACAATATTACATAGCATACTAGGTAAATAATAACATGGGTTAAAAACCATAATACATCCCGAAGGCAACCCCAGATGATACTCTCCTATAGATACAGCATGTACATTGGAACCATTTCCAACCCGAAGAGTGTGATCACCAGTCTTCAAAACTCTACTGTTTCTCACTCCCTGCACACAATTGCAGATGTGAGAACTAGAACCGGTATCTAATACCCAAGATGCAGAGTTTATAGAAAAACAATTTTTATTTACAAACACACCTGAAGCGGAAGCATCGATATACTTCTTCTTCTTGAGATCAGGAAGGTACATAGCACAATTGCGTTTCTAGTGTCCCGACTTGTGGCAGAAAAAACATTCTCCTTTTCCACTTTCCTTGGTCCCAGATTTGTCTTTCCCTTTGTCTTTTCAACTTCACCTTTCAGTTTGGTGGGTTTCTTCTTCTTCTTTCCCTTGGCCTTGGCTTATGGGACAGAAGAGGAAGATGGCCCAGCAATCAAAGAGGGAGTTTTCGCTGTCTTAAACGTGCTTTCTGCACTTCTCAACATATTGAGAAGTCCAGGTAATGATTTCTCCAAATTTTTCATATTGAAGTTCACTATGAATGGAGCAAAGGCAGGGGGAGAGACTGTAGAACAATATCAATATATTGCTCGTTCTCTATGGTCCATTCTAGGTCCTCAAGTTCTTCTATAAGACCAATCATCTTCAAGACATGTTCACCTACTGATGTGCCAGAAGCCATCCGCATCAGAAACAGCTTTCGAGATGCCTCCTAGTGTAAAGCTCGAGATTGCTCTCCATACAACTCCTTTGTATGAAGAAAAATGGATTGAACATTGATTCTTCTCATACTGCTTCTGATGTTTATTATCCATAGAAGCAAGCGCGAGGCACTTGGCCGTGCCACAATCAATATCCCATGTTTTTCGGATCTCCTTATCCGAAATAAATGATTCAGGACCTGGGATGGGTGGGGCTTTGGCAGTGAGGACATATGATATTTTATCATATATGAGTGCAATGTTCAGGTTCCTCAGCCATTCTTTATAATTCGGTCCCGTCAGTTTGTTTTTCTCTAACAGAAGCTTAAGTCTAGTCATCGATATCTGCCATTAGGAGAGAGAAAAGAATACACTCAGCGAAATGCTCTTGCAAAGATTAGTATGGTTATTATCTTATCTAATCGATATCTCCCACTGCTTTTATCAAATTTTCTTTCAAACCTCAAAAATAAAACTAGCCAGGATTAATTACATTCTATAATTTCGCTAACCGGTCAGCCAGGCCAGTGTCGGTACTTTGAGGGAGGTTCCCCGTGCTTTCGCACGGACCTAATTAAAATAAACCTCATTTTCCTATAGGCATAACCCCATTGACACCTTTCTAGACACCTACTGGATTAGCTAATTGTAAAGTGCAAAATTCTCCTTGGAGTAACTCTTACTCACAATGGGATCGGGATCCAACTATCATATAGAAGTTATGCAATCTAATTGCAAATTTCAACTCTTGAAACTCCCGATGCGGTTTTTTACGCCTGGCACCTTATAACCTTGGCTATGATCAACATTTCATAAGCACTAGTCAAGTTCTACCTGTCATTTTGTGATTAACTAGACCCACCCATGTGACCCTTGACTATGATCAACATAATCACATGAATGCCATAACTAATCGCATCATATGCAGTATAGGAAGACATCACTTAGCTACCGTACTACGCCTTGACTATGATCAACATACGTAGCATGAATACTAAGTACTCTACTTCCTAAAATGACGGAGGGTTGCGGATAGTTTTTATGAAAAACCTTTAACGCTTTGAACTTGATCTCGTTGTAGAATCAAATGGTTTAGAAAAAGAGTGGCTTAAGCTCCGCATCTTTTGAATTTTGCTTTTTCATAAAAAGGCCGAGTGGCTTTCAAATCCGATTCTACAACATCTTTAGGTTTCTTTTTCTTTACATTAATCTTATTAATGAAGTCCCGTCATTTAAGTTCCTAAGCCATCACAGAAAAGAAACGAAAATAGAACGTACGCTTATGTCATCCGCATTCGCCACAGTATCCCGTTATGCACCGTTAGGTTACTTAACTAACAGTATAGCGGGGCGAGACTAGCACGGATGTAAAACATAAGCAACGTTTATTATATATCATATATATAATAAAATACCATTCGTCTCAAATATTAAGTGATCATATCACAGAATAATCATCAGCAGAAACACATATATGAAAATATAGGATATACTAGGAAGTCCGTATTTTGTATTTAGACTACGATAAAAAAACATAGATTCCATGGTCGTGATGAATAGCTAAGCCCACACCCTTAGACCCCTACGAGAGCGGCAAGTGACCCTACCAATTCTGAAGTTAGGAGACCTGGTCTCGACTCCTCGAGATGGCCTCCCACTGGACTCCAGAACCCGGTCACTCGTGCTCCCCTCCTTGGGTCTATCCTAGTGCGGAAAAGTAAATAATATATATCAATGGTGACATCATCCTCAACCCGGAAGTGTCCCAATAAAAGAATATTATATACAATGAATTTTACATAAATGAAAAGAAAAGCATTCGTCTCACATAAAACCCCCGGCCATTCAATCACGACGATCCTATACATCATATCACAGCAACACATAACATCACATGTCATCAACGTAAGTAAATATGCGTATCCCAGTTGTCGTTGACGTATAGAAACGAAACCGGCAATACACCACATATTACACTTACGGTCGCAAAAAGAAATGTAAAACTACAACATTTGGAATCCGCACTTTTCCTTAGACATCGCAAACCCGGAATATCACATATCCCGGATTTCATGCCTAGTACTGTAGATCTTACATTTAGGTCTTAATAATGAAAACACTTTTTCAAAATAAATCGGGTAATTCAACAAGATTCCCGATATCCTACGAGACCGAAATGTTAGATTTACAAATAACCAACTAATTTTCTCAAAACTAATTAGCGTAGATTCCAAATATTGTAGACGACGTTAAATATATCAATCAACACATCAACATACCCACTATTCTCAAAGATCTCAACACTTGAGCCTGGTTTAAAAATTCCCAGAGAGCACAGCAAGTACCTACGGATCAGCAAAAGAAGGTACGGTCCAAGGCTCACCAACGGCACCGCGGAACCGCCGCAAATGCCATGATTTGGTCGCGGTTCCGCGGTCGTTGTGTCGAGTTGGGCACTCGTTCTTTATGGGGATCCACAGTAAACCCTGCACTATTTTCTGAATATTTTTAAATATAAAAATTCCAACATTTGAAAAAATTTCCATAGAGCGTGTAAAAATCGTATTTTTTTTTATGTCCGATTGAGTTTTTTAAAGCTGTCTAGGTTACCCTAAAGCTCTAGCTAGGCTCTGATACCTTGTTGGTGTGTAGTAGCGTCTCTAGTTAGGTTTAAACAACATAAAGTGATGAACTTTTCAAAATATAGAGGGCTATTACATACAAACTCTGAATCGAACTAGAGATTAGGGTAAAGCATGAATAAAAGAAGTCTAAACCTAAGTGAAAAGGAACTACAACCTTTGTAGTCAACTCCTTCACACCTTTGGACTCCAATGGCTCCACTCGAAACTTGGATCAACTCCGCTCAAAGTTTTTCATCGTCTACGATGATCCACCCGGAGTTTCTTTGCTCAAGCTCTTTGCTTCACCAAACTGGGATGTATGAAGCAAACAACATACACTAATGGGCTAGAGTAGTATAGATTGGTAAAGTGGGGATTTCTCTCTCTTGAAAATACCTTTCTTTTCTTCTTTTTCAAAAACCTAGCAAGTAAAAATGAGGAGGAAGAAGAAGCAACTAGGGTTGTGTTAAACTCAACTCAAGAAAGAATAATATAAACCATGGAGATATTTTTAGATATTTAACTAAATAAATATGAGTGGAATGGTAAGTCGTGAGGTGAGATATTTTGAGAACAATGTAGAAGCCATTACTCGTTTTTATTTAATTAAAAATCCAAATTAATCGCCAATATGAGTATTGCACACCCATGTTGCATGTATCATCAACCATGATACCATTTATAAATACATATTTATATATATATATATATATAATAACAATACACACACACACATACACACACACATATACATATATACATCTATGTAAATATAAAAAATAAAGAAAGGATTTTACAAAAAAGAAATTAGTCATTTTATCAAATCAACAATTGATTTATAACCCGGTCATATCACATATAACCCGACTAATTTATCCGCTAGATTAAATACGGTCTCATATACTCGCATTTAATCAAGCCCCCGCACATATCTGCATATACGCTCCCACTTCGTTTCGCTTGAGTTCGGAAAACCCCTTTGTGGGACTCTAAGACTCGTCAATACGCTAGCAGTAGGTAGTGATCATATCAGATACCCACAAACCGTCAGCGATACTAGCTGCATGTAACGGCTCCCAGGTATTGTATGAATAGAAGAACAATAAGCGAACCTGTCAAAACTCCCGTAGAGCCATTGGTAACACTTACTGTGCAATCCGGTCTTTTCGTCTGATATGTTGCATATCAAGTCTAGGGATGGAATCGTCGAGCCCTAATAACTCAATAAGTCATACCGATGTGGACTATGACCGGTCGAGAAACTACTGATAACACTTATCAGTAAATCTCATCAGCCCTGGCCAGGGATTTCGAGTCAAAGTCAATCGCGCATAGAACAACATCAACTCCCAATATCGGGGGAGACGAAACCCCTCCTATCGCTCATTTCCTCCATGTGTCTCGGGATTGTACCCAAAAGCCACTTATTTGCACGACTCAGTAGAGCTGTGGAGTGGAAATCAAAGCACGGTGGGAGAACACACAAGACTCTATGACGATCTCGGGTCTACATACTAACCTGTACCAGTGTCACCTGAGAACTGCTATCCGGCGATAGATATAATACCATATAGGAGTTCTCGGCGAGTCCGTTCAGTGTACACAGTCTCCACTGAGCACCCGTATACAATCTTTGATGTCACAACACCAATGGATATGGGATCAACCATCGCCCATCATATGGGTCAAGAAACGTATCCGCTAGTCTACTCTGGAATATCGATGCCCTGTTTCGATATACCATCGTCTAGGAACATTTAAGGATATGCTTATAGACTACACATGCCCCACTAGTATGATCTCCATCATGGTAATAGAAGTCAAGCAAATATCCTGAGGGCTTTATCAACATGTATGAAATGAACAGTATAACACAATCAAGTAAACATGTTAAGATAAAGAGCAACCAGATAGTATACTATCATATCGAGCAAGAAAGTCATCTGTATATATATACATGTCCAAGTATCCACTATACAAATAATGGCCTCTAGGGCATACATATATCCAACACTTTTCTTTTCTTTTTTCTCTTTCTTATCTTTTCTAAATAAAAACCATACATAGAAAACAAAATGTAAAATGTTAACTCTTACAATTAAATGTATCATGGCTCATAAATATATGGTTAACAAAATGGACTTGGTTTAATACATAATTAGTAAAATACTAATCAAGTTTAACGTTAAACTTGTATGCAAATAATTATATATAAATTTTATAAAAGTCCAATTAAATAGATGCTTTCATAATTAATAATTCATTTTTAAATTTCCAATTATTTTCCAAAATAGAGATATATAATTATACAAATTTACGAAAACTCAAATCTTTATTCGTATAATATCCGTGAAATTTATTATTTTATTATTTAAATTCCAAAAATAATATTTTCTATTTTTTGAAATGTTACAGGAGACATGTGTTCTTCTCTTTATGATTATATATTATTATTATGTATATGGATACATAATACGTATATGTATATAGATACATATACAGTCTCTCATTTATACGTATAGGACACGTATAATACATACTTCGTATTTTGATACAAAATGTATTTGTATTTTGATATAACAACATTTACTTTGTCAAATGGTGACGTATTTGCATGTAGGTCCAACACTTTATTTGGATAGGGATATGGGTTAGAGGGCAAGGATATATATCAAATAAAAGAAAAAGAATAAGAAAAGAAAAGAAGGAAAAAAGACATAGCGTATGGTGATATACAGACACCCTTTTTTTCTTTTGCACACAATTCTCGATATTTTTTTCTCTTCTCATTTATTTCAAGAGAGCTCTACGCTTCTTCTTCCTCTCTATTTTTTCCATGGAGATGAAGGAAAATTCACTTTATCACTATATCATACATCCTAGCAAGTTTATAAGCTAGTTACTTCACTAAATTAGTGAAGTTGAAGTTTCGGGCATATTCTTTCATGTGGATCTTCTTTGACAAAATGGTCGACCGAGCTTGTTCGTGACACCGATGGAGACTATTCGGAGTCCAAGGAAATGTGCCTAACACGCTACAAAGTTTGTGGCTCCTAATCCTCTCTCTTGGTTTTGTTACAACTCTAGTATTTGGTTTGATCTTGTGTTAAGATATGGTGCTAAGTTTGACAATTTCTTGTTGTGTTTTCCGCCGTGGTCCACTATCGTAGCGATCCTTGCACCATACCTTACACTCAAACACCTTAACGTCGAACCTATGCACTTAAGTGCGAGGCCAGCTGCTTTTGTGATGTTGTGTAGGAAAAAGTTTTGTAGCAACCCTTTTCATGTTTTAATTTTTCGACTCCTATTGTTTTTAGGTTTAATAAGTTCACTAAACTTCACAAAAGTTTGAACTTTTCCGGGAAACTGCAAAAAAGTTTATAAACTACAAAAATCTACCATGGTTAACGGTCAACGTCCGTTAACTCTTTAACGGTATTAACTCCAATAGTAAATGACCGTTCACCCTTAAATCAATTAATTTAATTCCTTTTTATTTATTGTATTAACTAATTTTTTCTATACAAAATAGTTAGTTGATTTAATTTTAAGGTAAATGGAATATAAATACCCATTATTCCATCTGAACATGTGATAAATACTTAAGTTTTGCTTTTTGGCATTTCATTATCTATTCATCCTCCAGAAATGTGGAAAGTCATTATATATTTCCAAAACCAAGAAAAAATTCTTTAAATGTCATATGAGAAGCATGTGGAGATATAGAAGGGAATTTACATATTTCTAAAGAACGAATAAGTAGCAAAATGGCTAAAAACAAACTTCGGGTATTAAAGTGTCACACGGTGAAATATACATATTTATCTGCTATTTGAATGAAACGATGGATATTTATTAATTATAATATGGAGAGGGCGGAGACGGTAGGAAGGGTGTTTGAGTGTGGGGAAGGGGGAAGTGATGGGGAGTGAGAGGATAAGGCAGAGGCGATGGGGTAGGGGGAGGGGGAGGCGGAGGCGGTGGGAAGAGAGAGAGAAGTTGAGGGTGGGTGAAGTTGAGGCTAGGGGAGGCGGAGACGGTGGGGAGGGAATCGAGGGTGGCGAAAGTGGATAGGGAAGGAGGCGGGGGCGAGAGGGGTATGTTGGGTTACGGCAGCACCCTGGCCGGATGCGGAACAAAAATTTACAAACTTGGCGCTACCACAACCCTGAATACGGATCGACCATAAACCCTAAACCTAGCAACTAATGAAAGACTTAGGAATGTTATACCGAATGATTCGTGTCCTTCGGTCTTTAACCTTTATCCCAAGCTTCTCGAGACTTCCTTGATCAAGTTTGATCTCCGGTCTCCCCCATCGAAGATGATCCACCTGAGAGTCTTTGCATCGAGCTCCAACCTCATATCCGAGGCAACTCGAATACCTAGTTCGCTACACTAGATAGCCAAGATGAAGTAGAGAGTGTGTAGGATTAGTTTGTCTCAAGACACCCTAAGTTTCTCAACACATGAGACTATTAGGGTGGAGGTAGAAGCAGAAGCCATTAGAGGAAGAGAGAGTGAAGAAAAAACTCAAGAAGTGAAAATGGCTAGGTGTTGTGAGTTATTTGTGAGCATGGTAGCAACTCAAGAATAAATATCTCCTCATAAATATCTCACAACTCTCTCCAAAATATCAAGCATGGCTTATTTTGTCAACAATGAGTCATGCTTGAACAATTGCAATAAAGCCCTCATCCTCCATCTCATTAACCTTTTAATCCAAAAAGGTTAAAACCAAAATGAGGTGGAACCTTCTGGAAGTAACTTGTAATAACTTACAAGAATACCCATCATCCGTATATACATACACACATCTGTATTCTGAAGAATACGAATACAATGAGACGAAAATAATCCAACAATATAATACTAGGATCCGGCTTAAACCAAGGGCAACTAGTATTATCCGTCTGAATCATGATCCGTGCACAAGTGCACGTATATGATCGAACCCTGCCATAAAACCATACGGCATCTACATCGTTTCGCCCGAAGTAGGGAAACCCTCTGTATGGGACTCTAAAGACTCGTCAATACGCTGGCAGTGGGTTTAACCATAAGCACGTCAGAAGCACTAGCTGTACGTAATGGCTACCCGGGTATTGAGCGAAAGGAAGGCCGATGAGCTAACTCATCCTGAAACCCCTACTGTGCCTGACAGTGACAATATCCGTACAGTCCGGCCCGTTCGTCTATGAGTATCGCATATCGAGTCTAGAGGGTGGATAAATTCAGACCCCTAATAATGCAACATTTAGTGTCGGTATGAAGCCCATCACCACCTGAGAAACTACCGATCCTAGATCAGTAATTCTCGACTACCTTGGCCAAGGATTTCTGGTGATGGTCACCCGTGCACGACGCGGCATCAACCCCCAATACCGGGAGAGACGAATCCCCGACGATCCGCTCACTACCTTCATGTGGCTCGGGACTGTACCCAACTAAAACCTGTTTGCACGACTCCTTTGAGCCGTGGTAGGGTAGTAATCAAAGCACAGTGAGAACTCACACGAGACAAATGACGATCTCAGGTCGACAGACTAATCTGTACACATGTCACCTGGGAACTGCTATCTGACAATAGATATAATACCGACTAGCATGTTCCCGGCGAGTCCGTCCGGTATACTCATAACCCAATGAGCACCTAAATACATCTTAGGTGAACAAACTGACACCAATGGCTTGTGAGATCGGCCACCACCCCCTCGTCTGGGTCTCGATCAGTATACACTAGTCTACTCTGGAGTATCGATGCCCAGTCTCGAAACTCCCGCGACTAGGGACATTTAAGGATGTGCTTATAGACCACCCAACTCCCACGTATATGATCGCCATCATAATGCCGGTAGTCAAGCAAGAATTCTATGGGCTCTATCAACATGTAATAGTGATCTGTAATACCACCTAACGTTGTACATGATGATAAAGAAAAATCGGATAGCATACTATCATCTCGAGTAAGACTTTCTACTGGTATAGGTCATTCCTCAATCATCATAATCACCTGCCTGCGACTATGATAATTGCCTTGAGGGCACTATAGCCAACAATCTCCCCCTTTCACTTAAGGCTAATTATTGTTGTGTCGCATGCTCACAACCCGTATGATACCGAACACATAACTTCTCTACTAATCAGTTTCATAAAGCCTGTTTGTGAAACTATTGCGTTCGAGAAATAGCCTCAGTGAGTGGATCCGCTCCAATGTTTCTTTCTATATCTCTCTATATCTCAACTTTGCGGAGAAAGACTATCTCCCGAAATGAGCAATACATATCTTAGAATTTGTCTAGATATCTGATGGGACCTAGTTCACAAATGAACTCCAAATCCAGCAAACTTCTTAGACTGTATCGTCCACTGAATTTAATCATTATCCTGCGCCATGCCTTCCTCGGTATCTTCTTGGACTACCTGTCCAAACTACTGCCCCTCAAAAGTAGGAAAACTATAACTCTGACAGTCGCTCTATCATCCAGATCACCTTGGAAGCCTGGAATGATAACCGTCTCCCGAAGGAGTCTGCCATTACCAAATCTCTAGAACATCCACTTATGTTTATAAATTGCTTCCCAACGTTTCTCTAGGATTGGATCAATATATAAACTTTTTGCAGCTAATGCAAAAACAACATCTGGTGCGGTACTTGACATCTCATGATTGACTCAACTGCCTAAGCAAGTGATATGCCAATCATGCAAATCCCTCTCCCCTTTAGTCTGTAAGACATCCTTTAGAGAGGGTGACTCCATCACCTGCAGGTACACCACCATACCAGGAGTCGTCCATTCTAAAACACCTTTAGAATAGTGTCAAAGTACCCAAATTGGGAAACTTCCCAAATCTATATCTAAAACCATAGATCTAGTAACCAGAATGTCTGATATTATATCCATATCCTATGTGGAGAAACAACTGTATGACAACCACAGTATAACCGACTGTAGTATAGGAATTTCACTTCCTACAAAGTGCATGTCATCCAAATACCAGTACATCATATCCTACTACCTTCTTACCAGATCCATCTCCTATTCTGATGAAGTCAAAGCATATAACTGTTACATAAAAAATAGATGATCTATCTCCGCTATACTTTCTTTAGTCTATAAATAGACACAAGCTACTTGTCTACTATGCTTCTGCTACTCCCACTGACTGCAACAACCTTCTGGCAGAGTCATATACACGTGCACTTCTAAAGCTAGTTTAGAACGACGCTATACTCATCCTCATGCCGGGTCTCATAGTCTAGAACGGCAGTAATGGCAAGTCTGGGTAAACAAGAACCTCCTTGTCACCGTTTTTGAGGATACCGAAGTACCTCTGGGGTGCCTGAGGTTACCCACCATATCTGCGGGGTGGCTAATGGAATGTCGAATCCAATCGAATCTTTAGGTTCTATTAAATTTTCAGTAATCGTTTGTGGTTCTGAAATCACTTCCAGTTCTACCATACTCCCACTAATGTTTTCTAAAAAGAATTCATTTTACTAAAACTGGTGGCGAGTCAAGAACAATATAACTATTGATCTTCCGGATGGTAGAAAGTTAACCCTCGTCAAAGCCCAGGATAACCCACAAACTGTCATTACTGAAACGTGCCTTGAGTTTGTTCAGAGTCTGATTTTAAGCATAAGCCGGACAACTCCATATACCTTAACATCGTTAAGATATGAACCATTCTATATCTAATATAGAAACATAGACACTAATTTAATTTGGAACCAGATTCAAAATCATGCAGCTGTCTCCAGTGCATGACAACCAAATGGAAGAAGGCCAATCAGTGTTACTTAACTAGGAGTGCATCCACATATGAGTAACCTGAAAGACAAGCAAGTTCTCAAAACCATTACTATCAACGGAATACCTAGCATAAGTATTTACATCTTCGATCACCTTGAAGAATCCTGATACTTGCAATATGTGGTTCTCTACTTTATTCTCGTACCTATAACTTCTTAAAACTTGGACCTTATGTTTTAACGAAATGCTTGTCTAAAATTGGAGAAGTCACAAGTAAACAGAATATAGTACGAGCACCAACCCCTTTGTCCTAATGGACACTGGACAACATACAATACTTTGTATAAGTCCCCTGAGTTTAATAACTCAAACCCCGTGCCTCGTAGGTTGAAAACTGTACTATGGTTAAGAAGAATTACACCGATGTTGAATGCTCCTTACCTAACCATCAACTGATATAGGTAAATGCCATAGACATAATTTCAAAAAGTTATATCTCACTTTATAAAATAAACGTACAGATATATCAGTTTGAAATCGGTGCATAACTACGGATATTCAAAACCAAATATTTGACGTCAGGCAAAACCCGGGTGATTTCCTCAAATATCACCAATTACAACGAATTCCGATATAATGAGTGTTAGTTATATGTATGCCCTAGAGGCCATTATTGTACATACGATGTATATTGTAGTGGATGCTTGGACATATATAGGGAGGACTTTCTTGCTCGACATGATAGTATGCTATCTGGTTGTACTTTATCTTAACATGTACTCTGATTGTCTCTATATTACATGTTGATAAAGCCCTTAGGATATGTACTCGACTACTGGGACTATGATGAGATCATACTAGTGGGGCCACGGTAGTCGACGAGTACATCCTATAACTGTTCCTAGTCGAGGGTGTATCGAGACAGGGCATCGATACACCAGAGTAGACTAGCGTATACGCATCTTGACCCATATGATGGGCGATGGATGATCCCATATCCATCGGTGTTTGACATCAAGGATGGTGTACGGGTGCTCAGTGGAGACTGGGTACACTGGACGGACTCGCCGAGAACTCCCAGATGGTATTATACCATACGTCAGATGGCAGTTCTCCGGTGACACTGGTACAGAGTAGTCTGTTGACCCGAGATCGTCATAGAGTCTTGTGTGATTCCCACTGTGCTTTGATTTCCATCATACCACGTCCAAGAGGGCGTGCAAAAAGGTGGCTTTTGGGTACAGTCCCGAATCACATGGAGGCGATGAGCGATAGGAGGGGATTCGTCTCTCCCGGTATAGGGAGTTGATGTTGTGCTGTGTTCGATTGGCTATAACCGGAAATCCCTGACCAGGGTTGCTGAGATTTACTGGTAAGTGTTATCAGTAGTTTCTCGAACTGTTATAGACCTCATATCGACACGACTTATCGAGCTACTGGGGTCTGACGTTTACCACCCCTAGGCGAGATATGCGACATATCAGACGACGAGACCGGACTGTACGGGAGTGTTACTGTTTGGATTCACAGGAGAATGTACAGGCTTGCTTGTTGATCTTCTGAGCGCTCAATACCTGGGTAGCTGTTACGTTTAGCTGACCGCTTGCAACTTGTGGGTATTTGATATAATCATCACCTACTGCCGGCGTATTGACGATTCTTTAGAGTTCTACACAGAGGTTTCTTGACTCAGGAAAAACGGAGTAGGGGCACATATGTGATATGTGCGGGACCGAGGATAATACGATACGAGATACCGTATTCTATTCTCGCGATATTTGATATCAGCCGGGTCATCGGATCAAGTGTTGATTCGATGAATCGGTACGTATTAATATTAGTCGGTTATATGCGATATAGCCGGATTGTCGGATCAAGTGTTGATTCGATAATTTAATGTATAATAATATATATGATATATTAAATTGCATTAACTAATATTTGCTCACTAAAAGATTCTTTTTCTCACCCGGATTAATACATTGATATATATGCGATATATGTTAATTGTATTATTTTCTTTTGTTGCAAATATATAATATATATGTGATATATATTATTGTGACATGATATGATTTATTATAAAACATTTTTAAGGATGATATAATGGGATTAGGGTTTGATTAGGGTTAGCACATTCTTGTTCATTCTAGAAGGTTTTCTATTTTGTCATGATAAAGATATTTTATTATGACTCATGCTTTGAACTAACCAAACCCTAACTCTAGTTTATTCTCTACATTGGTTTAGCCTCTCATCCTTGACCATGGTTTGATAATCAATCATATATTCTTAATTACTATTCATCACAAATGGATTGATCAACATTATTCATCTTCTTCTTCCTTCACTCTTCAAGAAAAAGCTTGCTTGATTTTTCCAAAGTAATGAATAATTGTGAGAAAAATATAAATAAAGAGAGAGAAAATCCTACTTCATCATCCTCATCTTCCCTTGCCATTTAGATGAGGGTGTTCACATCATTTCATGAGTGTTAGCTTGTGTTAAAGAAACTTCAAGGTAGATCATCTTAGTATCGAAGATCGGAAGCAAAGGTTGCGTCTTTCTCTTCGTGGAACCTCTCGAGAGTCCGGATCCCGATGATCGCAGCGAAGGGACCACAACACGGAGCATATGAAGTGAAGGACCGGATCTACAAAGGTTGTAATCCCTCTCACTTAGTGTTAAAATGTTTAGCATGCTTGTTTTCGCCTAATCTCTAGTTTAAAGTTCCGTATTCGTGTTGTTCGGCACGGCTAAATTTTAAATCGGGCATGGTTGATGCCTCGTAGACCCTTGTGCACGTGCCTAGCAACCCTACAGTGGTATCAGAGCCAAGCTAGAGCTTTAGGCGAAGTCTAGACGAAGTTTAAAGTCCGATCGAACCCGAAACCCCGACTCCAAAATGCTCTCTGGAAATTTTCTGAAAATTTGGATTTTTGTCAATTAAAAATTTCTAAAAAATTCAGCAGGGTTTTATTAGAATTACTGTGAAATTCGAGGGGCTAATTCGTCAAAAGTGCGGCGGAACCGCGGCAGAAGCCTGGCTTCTGCGGCGGTTCCGCGGCCATTTGATGACGTCACCCCTCCTATTTTGCACAGTAATTCCTACTACACGGTGCTGAGTTCTCTGGGAATTTTTAATTTTTATTCTACAGTTGAGTTTTCTGGAGTTGTTTTGGGGATTCGATGTTTCGATCGAAGTATTAGATTCTGTCTATGTGGCTTTCCGGATAAATTTTAGAAACTGTTAAAAAGTTCGAACGAATATCAATAACTCACTTTTTCCCCTGTCGGAAAATTTTTCAAAAGTTGGATTTTTTCTCGTGTTTAAGAATGTTCTAAGTCGTGCAAGTAACTCGGTGGACCCTCTAGAAGACAACAAACCTTAACTCGATTATGTGACCGTCTTGAACTGCCTTTTGAACCTTAAGGTTTGGGGTAGTACGGCGTGCTACATGTGAGGCGTTGGCTTGACCCTTCTACGGCTGGACCACTGGTACTGTGGCATGTGATGGATGTTTTTAAACTGATTTCAAGTGTTGAGATATATTGGGGAAATCTTGGGTGTTTGATGATTCGATCGGAAAGTTTAACTTTTTCTATTTATCTGGAATGTGATACAATAATTGGAATCCACAGGTAGTTATGAGATAACTAATTTGAATATTATAAACATAGCAGTTCAGTCTCATTTGATCGGTTGCCACGGAATTTTGATGTGATCAAAAGTCCGTCGCAATCACGTAGTGTACGCGGATACTCGCCGGGTAAACTTAATAGACAGCCTCACTCCATAGCCCCGACCAAGTGACTGTAGGAGAACCCCGTCGCCGAAAGCATCCGTTCGGGTGCTCCCGGTAGCGGTGTTCCGCCTTGGTGCACTTCGTCGACGGCATCTGGGGGTGCGGCCGTCTACTAAAGTTTGCGACGAGCATTCGATCAGGACGTCGGGAATCTTGTTGAATTGCCCGACTTGATATTGAAAGGAGTTTTCGATAATGAGACTAAAATACGGAGTTTATAATTGTTAGGCATGTGATGTCTAAGGAATTCATTTGGTTAGGCATGCGATGTCTAAGGAGGTTGCGGATTCCAACTGTTGTAGTTTTACACTTTCTTTTCTGTGACCGTAAGCGTAGTATGTGGTGTATCGCCGGCTTCGTTGCTATACATCAACGACAATCGGGATACGCATACTTGCTTACGTTGATGATATGAGATATTATGTGTTGTTGTGATATGTTATATTGGATCGTCGTGTTTGAATAGCCGGGGTTTTTTTGTGAGATGAGAGTTTTTCTTTTTCATTCATGTAAAATTCATTTGTATGTAATATTCTTTTATTGGGGCACTTCCAGGTAGCGGAAGATGTCACCGTTGTATATTATTTACTTTTCCGCATTAGGTAGACCCAAGGCGGGGAGCACAAGTAACCGGGTTCTAGGGTCCAGTGGGAGACCATCTCGAGGAGTCGGGACCGGGTCTCCTAACCCTAGAATTGGCAGTGTTGCTTGCCGCTCTCGTAGGGGTCTAGGGATGTGGGTTTGGCTATTCATCGCGACCGTGGAATCCGTGTTTTATACAGGCTCGTATTGAAAACACGGACGTCCTAGTATATCCAATATTTCATATATGTTCTTCTGCTGCAATGTTCTGTGATGAGATCATATTACTGCCTGTGACGAATGTTTATATTATATATATGAGATATATGTTATATTGCAGATTTTGTTTCAAAAGAGATGCTTGTGAAGCATAATAAAATGGGACTTCATTAATGAGATTAATGAAACTAAAAGAAACCTAAGATGTTGTAGAAACTTGTTTATAAAAATAGGTAGCTACAGTTCTTGCTTTGCATAGCGGTGTTCCTTGTAGAACATCCAGCACCTTATTCGATAAGGAAAGGACCGAGATCCCTTCACCGGGAGTGACTCCTTTAGCAATAACTGGCAAATGCTACAATCCTCGGTTTGTCTTTTGATTGCTTCTATAGTTTCTGCTTTGCACAGTGATATATATGATATATCCCGCACCTTATTCGATGAGGAAAGGGCCGACGATCCCTTCACCGGGAGTGACCCCTTTAGCAAAACTAGAAAAGCCTCAAAAACACTCCATTTAAAATCACTCGATTCTACAACGATATCAAGTTCATTACGCAAAGGGTTTTGTTAAAAACCTGTCGTAGCCCTCCGTCATTTCAGATAAGTAGTAGTTAGTATTCGTGCTGCGTTTGTTGGCCTTTGTCAAGGCGTAGTGTGCGGTAGCTAACTGGTGCTTATCTGCTTATGCATATGATGCAGATTGGGTTAGGGTAGTCGTGCGACCTTGTTGGCCTTTGTCAAGGGTCGTGCGGGTGGGTTTAATTCAATCAGGAAATGACGGGTTGAACTTGACTAGCAGCCTATGGTTTGTTGGCCTTTGTCAAGGTCATAGGACGCTAGGGGTAAAATATTATTGGGAATTTCAAGTGTTGAAATTTGCAATGAGATTGCATACCTTCTATAAGATAGTTGGATCCCGATACCCGCTGCGAGTAAGAGTTACTCCTGGGAGAGTTTTACACATTACAATTAGCCGATCAAGTAGGTGTCTAGAAAGGTGTTAACGGGGTTACACCCCTGGGAAAACGAGGTTTACTTTAATTAGGTTCGTGCGAAAGCACGGGGGACCTCCCTCAAAGTACCGACACTGGCCTGGCTGAAACATTGGCGAACTTGTAGCGTGTAATTAATCCCAGCTAGTCTTTCCTTTTAGGGTTTGAAGGAAGATTTGATTAAAACAGTGGGAGACATCCTGATTAGATATATTAGATAACCAATCTAATCTTGCAAGAGCATACGCTGAGTGTTTTCTTCTCTCTCTCTCCAGATAGCGACCATATCACGCCTTAATCAAGATAATAAAATGGATGAATTGACCGAACCCGCTTGTTATACTGAGCTGGGGAACGTTGGTCCCGCTCCAACTTATAATTTTTATAAGACAGAGCAGGAAATAGGGGATTACCATAATTCCCGTGCCGCCCAAACGAAGAAAGTGCATGTTGTTCTTCGGGTGTGTTCATTACAGAGAACTGTTTCTCAGTATCCTTTACGTCCTGGGTATGAGATACCGGATCAGGATCCCGCATATGTAATCTGTTACATGGGCTACAGAAAGGTAGAGAACTGAGAACGGGTGATAAGTTTCATGAGACAGAAAACGGTGCAATTGTTGCAGCCAAGTCTGTTGGTCACTATCACCCTGTATTACCAGAATACATTGATTCTGAACAAATGTTATTAGATACCGAACCTGATATACAAAATCATATCAGTCTCTTTATTAGAAGGATATAATTTTGTATTGTTGGATAATGTTTTGAACATTTCTTATATCAAGAGTTGATCGGTTCAGGAACGTTATCTAAAAGCATTGACGTTCTAATTCAAACTACAGTTCTTAGTATACGGAACACACACAAGAGGAAGAGTTCAGAAATGAACGAATCCTTCTTGAGGCATTGTAGACTAGGTTATGTCAATGCGACCCGACTGGCTGAAGTTACATTTAGATGCATATTTAAATTAGTTTGAATTTACATCTTGTGAAACTTGCCGGTCATGTCACAAAGATAAGATGACCACAGCTCTGTTTATTGGAAACAGAGAAAGAGTTAGTGAACTCTTGAGATTGATACATGCTGATGTATGTAAGTCCCATGTCTACACATGCCAAGACTGGTTCTTTCTACTTCATTACATTCTCTGATAATCTCTCAAGATTCAGACATATGTTTCTGTTGAAACACAAGTCCGAACCTTTTGAGATATTCACGGAATATAAGTTAGAAGTAGAGAACCAAATACGGGTAAAAGTATTATGTCCTTTGATGTGATCAAGGAGGAGAATACTTGAGCACGGAATTCCTGGACTATTCTAAAGGAGAATGAGATTCTCTCTCAGCATTACTCCTCCGTATACACCATAGTGAGATGGTGTATCGGGGTGGAGCAATAGCACCCTATGTGATATGGTGTGCTCTATGATGAGTACTACTGAGTTTCCTATTTCCTTTTGGGAGTTATGCACTTGAGAAGCTGCATACCTATTGAATAGGGTTCAAATCAAATCAGTTGCCTACCACTTCATATGTGATATGGAAAGGGAAGAGCCCATATCTTAAGCTTGTTAAGATTTGGGATTGTCCGGCCTATGTCTAAAAGCAAAATCCGGACAAGCTCGAGGCAAGGTCTGTTATGTACAACTGGAAAGGTTCCAGCTATACAAAAACAGCTGATGATTTGGTAGAACCAAAGGATTCAATAGTTTCCAACGAACCTCAGCCACTCCTCCGATCTAGTAGGGTTCCTCACCCACCTGAGAGATACTTCGGTTTCTCTATGACAGTGGGAGCGAGGATTGCATCATGAGATGATGACCCAACTAGTTTCGAGCTGGCCATCAGGAGTGAGACTCTGTAAGAATGGCTGGATGCTTATCGATCTGAGATGGAATCCTTATACACCGACAAAGTATGGACTTTGGTTGCTTTATCTGAAAGGTTAAATCCCCATCAGGAGCAAGTATATCTTGAGAAGATTACTTGGTGTACATGGAAAAGTTGAGACTTTCAAAGCTAGACTTGTTAAAGGTTTGCATCATAGACCAGGTATGGATTATGTTGAAACCTTTTCTAAGGATCTATGCTTAAGTCCATCCAGATCCTACTTGCCACTGCTACATTCCATGACTACGATATCTGGCGGTTGGGTGTCATGACTGCTTTTCTAAATGATGTTTTAGAAGAGAGCGTCTATAAGTATACAGCCAGAGGGCTTCGTAGACAGTGGGAGCAGCGGAAACGTGTGCAAGATGTTTTATATGATAAAACAGGCATCGCGAAGTTGGAACATCTGTTTTGATGTGGTAGTCAAAAATTTTGACTTCATCAAAATGGTAGATGAACCTTGTATATACGAAAAGGTAGTAGAGAGTATGGTGGTGATCCTCGTAGAGTACGTGGATGACATACTCTTGATAGGGAAGGAGTTTCCTATGCTACTCTCGGTCAATCTCCGCTTATCACAAGGATTCTCCATATAGGATCAAAGTGATACCTCCTAAATCCTGGGTTTTGGATCTATGAGATAGATCTAAATGGATGTTAGGACACTCACTAGTTGTAGTGAGATGGTATCAATCGATCCTGGGGAGAATCACTGGAAAGGTTCCAGAGTGATAAGGACGACTGAATGTCAATCGCAGGCTTGTCTATACCCTCAGTGGAGGGACGATATGTTGGAAGAGTTCCAAGCTATATACCGTGACATACTAGACGATTAAACGTAAGATACATCGTTACCAAGGATGCTACCAAAGAGGCAGTCTGGATATATATAAGTTCATAAGATGAACTTCGTTCCTACCATTGTGTGACAATGGAGTTGTGGCTTCAGCCAAGGAACTACCGTCCCATCAGAAATCCAGATATAATTCTTAGGCAGTATCACCTGATCATGGAGATGGTTGATCTCCAGGGAGATCGAGGTTAGGAGAGCAGACACAGAGGACGACAGCGCGGATCCACTCACAAAGGCCTTTTTCCCAGTAGAGACTTTTATGTGATGGTTGAGTATGAGATACTTCAACCACGGCTAATTGTTGGGTATGTGATACCATAACAGATGGCCCTAGTGCAAGTGGGAGATTGTTAGTTATATGTATGCCCTAGAGGCCATTACTGTACATACGATGTATATTGTAGTGGATGCTTGGACATATATAGGGAGGACTTTCTTGCTCGACATGATAGTATGCTATCTGGTTGTACTTTATCTTAACATGTACTCTGATTGTCTCTATATTACATGTTGATAAAGCCCTTAGGATATGTACTCGACTACTGGGACTATAATGAGATCATACTAGTGGGGCCACGGAAGTCGACGAGTACATCCTATAACTGTTCCTAGTCGAGGGTGTATCGAGACAGGGCATCGATACACCAGAGTGTAAGTCTACGCTAGCGCCCCGGCAGTCTACAGACGCCAAATGCGGAACAAAAACTTTTTTAACTGGCGCTATCGTATACTTTAACCCGGATCTGCCATTATTGCTAAACTAACAAACTATAAAGAGTGTAGAAAGGTTATACCGAACGATCCGAGTCCTTCGTTCTTCAACCATCATCCCACGCTCCGTTGCGGCTGCTCCGATCTCGTCGATCTCCGATATCCTCGTCGAGGTGGCACCACATGATCGGTTCTTTAAACGGGCTCCCGCCTCTGACTCGAGGCAACTCGATCGTCAAGTTTGCTAAAAGAGACGACCAAGATTGTTGTAAAGAATGAGTAGATGACTTTGTCTCACTTCGTCCAAATCCGTGGACGATCGGTTAATGAAGTTGCCGAAGGAATCGGGTGATGGAATGAAATGGACTGTGAAATTCCATACACCGATAAAACCTATCATAATCTTTTCTAGCAAATGAAAACTCAAGTGAGAGAGAGAATGAGGAGAGAGAGAGGGCCGGCCATATATAGCAAGAGGGAGGTGACCGTAGGAGAGGGGGGTGACCTTAAGCATAAAGCTTCTCACTCAAAATATCTTAACCAAAACAAGAATCATTAAAACAAAGCATGACTCACATAAACACCTCATCTAGTCTTTAATGAAACCATTAATGTCAAGATGAGTCACTAGCCTAGTCACCATCCTAGTCATCATATCTAGAAACTTCTAGAATACTGACTCATCATCTCAGAAGAAAAGATAAATCCGTCTTTAACCGAATGTTAAAAGACGGCTGATAGAAAACTGGAAACTGGCAACTTCCAAAAGTGATCCTGAAACAACTTTCAGGATAACCCCGAAACTGTATAAATATACCCGCATTTGTATTACGACCGAATACAAATGCAACTGAGACAAAGATATTATACCTACTCAATATAATACTCGGATCCGGCTTAAACCAAAGCCGACCAGTATCACCTGTCCGAAAATCGACACGTGCGTAAACGCACGTGCATTTTCCGAACCCTGCCATAAAACCATACGGCCTCTACAACGTTTCGCCCGAACTTGGGAAACTGTCTGTGGGGAACTCTAATGACTCGTCAGTACCCTGGCAGTGGGTTTAACCACAAACCGTCAGTGGCACTAGCAATGCGTAACGGCTGCCCACGGACTGACCTCAAGGGAGACCGATGAGCGCACTCAAGGGAGGCCGATTAGCGAACTCATCCAGAAACCCTACTGAGCCTAACAGTGACAATGTATATACAGTCCGGTCCGTTCGTCAATGAGTATCGCATATCCGCCTAGGGGGCTAGTAACGTCAGACCCCCAATAGCAGTATAAGTCGTGTCCGAGTGAAGCCCAATAACACCCTGAGATACTACTGGAGTACCTACCAGTAAATCTCCTGCCACGGCCGTGGGCTTTGTGTAATGGCTCTCCTAGACACAGCACGATCTCGCCCCCAATACCGGGAGAGACGAATCCCCTGCCGATCCGCTCGCGTGCCTCCATATGGCTCGGGACTGTACCCAAAAACTACATGTTTGCACGACTCCTTTGAGCCGTGGTAGGGTAGAAATCAAAGCACAGTGGGAACTCACACGAGACAAATGACGACCTCAGGTCGATAAACTAACCTGTACACATGTCACCAGGGAACTGCTATCTGACGATAGATATAATACTAACCAGCAGATTCCCGGCGAGTCCTGTCCGGTGTACTCATAACCCAATGAGCACATGTATACATCTTAGGTGATCCAACTGACACCAGTGGCTTGTGAGACCGGCCACCGCCCCTCGTCGGGGTCTCGACTGTACACACTAGTCTACTCCGGAGTATCGATGCCCTGTCTCGAAACTCCCACGACTAGGGACCACAATTAAGGATATGCATATAAACTACCCAACTCTCACGTATATGATCGCCATCATACTGTTGGTAGTAAAGCAAGATCCTAAGGGCTCTATCAAAGTGTAACATGCAATCAGTCACCTGAACATGTACACGACTGATAAAGGCAAACCAGATAGCATACTATCATCTTGAGTAAGACTGTTCTACCGGTATAGGTCCTCCGCAATCATTGCAATCACGTACCTGCGATCCAATAATTGACTATGAGGGCACTATCTCCAACAATCTCCCACTTGCACTCAAGGCTAATATTGCGATGTCGACTACTCGCAGCCCGTGTGAAACCGAACATCCAACTCCTCTACTAATCAGTTCACAAAGCCCGTTTGTAAAACTATTGTGTTCGAGAAATAGCCTCGGTGAGTGGATCCGCCTAGAAGTTTCTTTCTGAATCTCTCTTAATCTCAAGTTCGCGGAGAAAGCCATATCCCGAATTGAGTAATACCTGTCTTAGAATATGTCTGGATATCTGATGGGACCTTAGTTCATAAATGAACTCCATATCCAAACTTCTTAGACTGTATGGATCACTGAACCTAATCAGTATCCGGCACCATGCCACCCACAGTATCCTCTTGAACCACCCGTCCATAATACTGTCACTCGTCAGAGGGAAAACTAAAACTCTGACAATCACTCTGTCATCCATGTCACCTTTGAAGCCTGGAATGATAACCGTCTCCCGAAGAAGGCTGCCGTCATCAAATCCGTAGAACATGTACTTATGTTCTAAAACTGCTTCCTTATGTTTCTCCAGGATTGGATTAATACAAACTTATTGCATCCAGTGCAAAACCAACATTTGGTGTGGTACTTGACATCTCATGATTGACTCAATTGCCTAAGCAAGTGATCTGCCAATCATGCACATCCCTCTCCCCTTTAGTCTATACGACACCTTTAGAGAGGGTGACTCCATCACCTGCAGGTACACCACCATGCTAAGAGTCATCTATTCTAAAAACCATTAGAATACTGTCAAAGTACCTACATTGGGAAACTACCCAAATCCAGATCTAAAACCATAGATCTAGAAACCAGAATGTCAAATATTATATCCATATCCTGTCTGGAGAAACAACTGTGTGACGACCACAGTACAACCGATCGTAGTATAGGAATTTTACTTCCTACTCTGTGTATGTCATCCAGATACCATGACACCACACCCTACTACCTTCTTAACTGATCCATCCCCTATTCTGATTGAAGTCAAACCCATGACTGTCACATCAAAATTAGATGATCTATCTCCGCTATAACTGCTCAAGTCTATAAATAGATATAAGCATCTTGCCCACTATTCTTCCGTTGCTCCCACTGACTACGACAACCCTCCTACCGGGTCTCATAACCTGGAACAACAGTAGTGTCAAGTCTGGGTAGATAAGAACCTCCCTGTCACCATCCTTGAGGCTACCGAAGTACCTCTCGGGTGTCTGAGGTTACCCACCAAATCTGCGGAGTGGCTATTGGAATGTCAAACCTGATTGAATGTATAGGTCCTATTAAATTTTCCGTAATCGTTCGCGGTTCTGGAATCACTTCCAGTTCTACCATACTCCCACTACTGTTTTCTGAAAAAGATCCATTTTACTAAAACTGTGGCGAGTCAAGAACAATATCACTATTGATCTTCCAAATGGTAGAATATCAACCCTCGTCATAGCCAGGGTCAACCCACAAACAGCCACTACAGAAACGTGCCCTGAGTTATCCAGAGTCTGGTTTTAAGCATAAGCTGGACAACTCCCCGTACCTTAATTTCTTTTAAGGTACGATCCATTCTATATCCAATACAGAAACTTTGGCACTTATTTAATTGGAATCATATTCAAATCATGCAGCTGTCTCCAGTGCATATCAACTTAATGGAAAGAGGCTAATCAGCATTACTCAACTTAGGAATCCATCCAATTATGAGTAACCTGAAAGAGAAATACGTTTCTCAAAACCATCACTATCATCTGAATACCAATCACAAGAATCTACATCTTCGATCTCTTTGAAGAATCCCGATACTTGTGACACCTGGTTCTCCACTTTATTCTTATACCCACAACTTCTCAAAACTTAGACTTTGTATTTCTACGAAACACTTGTCTAAATACTAGAGAAGTTATAAGTAAACAGAACATAGTACGAGGACCTACCCCTTTGTCCTAATGGACACTGGACAACATACAATACTCTGTATAAGTCCGCTGAGTTGAACAACTCAAAACCTGTGCGTTGTAGGTGGAAAACTGTACCCTGGCGATTTCCTCAAATATCACCAATTACAACGAATTCCGATATAATGAGGATGATCACCTAATTCCCAATATCTTACTCCCACTCATCATCTGTAAAACCATACAGATATGAGAATGAAACCTGGTAAATACATACCCTTGGAGTAAGTGTCTAATCAGGAAAACAGTTTTTCCTTTAACAATGCACTGAAACATGAAAATGTTTCGTAGGGGTATCCTGGTATTCATAGCAATGCCTCTTCCATAATCCAATTCATGACTTCAACCGTATATTTTATTGCCGTCTCTCCAAATCCCTTTATTTGTCTTTAGTCGTTACCTTCTGTACACCATCGTTAGGCTAAATGGTTTTCTTCCTTCCCTACCGTTCGGCACCAGCCTATGGTTTGGAAGAAGACTATCCAGTAAGCATAATAGGTGTACCCTCCTAAACCAAGGAGTACTCGCATCTCGAGAGAAGGTGGTGATAAAAGACAACTGAATAATACCTTATTCTTTTAAAGGTGAAATAGGAGTGGCGATGAAGTACGCGGTTTTGGTCGTGAATGATATCAGTCGCAATTTACTTTGCCCTCTTTCTAATCCCTTTATTTTGTCTTTACATATTACCTTCTGCACACCCTACTTAGGCTAATTGGTTTTCTTCATTCCCTACCTTTCGGCACCAGCCTATGGTTTGGAATAAGACTATCCAATAAGCGTAATAGGTGTACTCTCCTAAACCAAGGAGCTCTCGCAACCTGAGAGAAGTTGATAATAAAAGACAACTGAATAAACCAATTCTATTTCTCCTGAACCTGGATCCATCCTCGAAGAAGTCCCTTCGAGTTCGTATATAACCATACGATGGCTCTATCCAATGGAAGTGGATATCCGTAGTAATACAGGTGTTCTGATAAATTCAAAGGGTAAAAGAAGGAGTGGCAATGACTTATGCAACTCAGACAATCCAAATGCCAGTATTTTAAGAAGGTTCGGTCAACCTGGTCACCGAGTCATAGTCTAGGGTCGGTCAAAGGTCGCTGCCAAAGAGAGAGAGAAAAGAAACACTCTGCGTGCACTCTAACCTAGATCAGAATGGTCATTATTTTATCTAATCCGGAAACCTCCCACTGTCCTGTCAAATTCTCCTCCAAACCTAAAGAAGAATCAATCGGGATCACCCGAAGAGTAAACCAACTCATCAGTGGGAATCAGGATCCAACTCTCATCGCATGATAACGTGATGGAATGCATCCACGTTACTCATACTCCAGAAGGTATGCGCATACTTGGCAAGTTTCAGTTTCTTTAGAAACTCCCGATATGATTTTTTCCCCATGCTCTTATAACCTTGGCTTTGGTCAAAGTGTCATAAGTCACATGCCAAGTTCTACCCGTCACTATCTTGTCAATTTGAACCCACCCGCACATGCCCCTGACTTTGGCCAATCGGCAGAACGACTGTCCCAAACTAACTCATCTATCTATGCAACAAATGAATACCCAGCAGCTACCAAACACTATGCCTTAACTTTGGCTAAAAATGCATAGCTTGAATACTACTGAATACCCAAAAGAAGTGACGGAGGGCTACGGCTGGTTTTTGGCGAAAAACCTTTAGCGTAGTGAACTTGATATCGCTGAAGGAACCTGATAGCCTTTTAAAATATAGTGGCGAAAACCTTTTGATAAAGAGGTCACTCCCGGTAAAGGGATCTCGGCTCTTTCCTCGTGGAATGAGGTGCAGGATATTCCACTGAATACCGCTATGCAAAGCAACTTGTAATCGACTATAGTGAAGTTATTACGCTGACACAAACTTCTGCCCAAGGGGTCAGTCCCGGTGAAGGGATATCGGCCCTTGCCCCGTCGAATGAGGTGCAGGATATTCCACTGAATACCGCTATGCATAACAAAAGGAAACGTCTTTGCAATAACACTTTTTAAATTTGTTCCAACAACTGTAAATTGGTTTGTTTTACTTTGCATTGATCAGAATCAATGCAGTCCCATCAATCGATCACACCAGAAAAGAACGAAAATAAAATGTACGTATATGCCATCCGCATTCGTCACTGGGTCCCGTCATTACCCGTTAGGTTACTTAACTAACGACAGAGCGGGGACTGGACTAGCGCGGGTGTAAAACATATACAACCTCTAATAGTATATAAACCAATATACATAATCGCTCCAGGCGTGATAATATGCAACATTACAGAAAAGTAATAAGCATCACAGAACAATACAGATACTCTGGGATCCCCGGGTTTCACAGAGCCGCTGCTGAAACCCGACGTTCCCCTGTCGTGTGGATAACCTGTGCAATGAAACCTAGACCCCTACGGGTGCGGCAAGTTACCCGCCAAAACCTGAAGCGAGGCAGTCCCCCACAGCATTGTGAATGGAACACCCGGCACTTCACGGAATCCGGTAAATTGAGCACCCCTCCTTGGGTCAACCTGTACCCCCTACGAGTGCGGCGAATAGTCTGCCAATTCTAAAGTGGGGCCCCTCTGCCTCTCAAAGCCATGAGATGCGGACCCGTTGCTTTCCCGAACCCGGCTATCCGTGCACTCCGTCGCGGGGTAAAACCTAGTACAGTAATGAAAAATAGTACAAAAGGTACATCGACCGCAACCTGGTCGTGCCCCAAAAGAATATTATACAACAGGCAGTGACGGCTGTCCACAATTTGGACGCTCGCCCCGCAATATCAAATGTACAAATAAACTCAAACTGTACTACCATTGCACACTGCAATCCACCACGACAAATCCGCAACATCACAGCACAACACAGAACATCAACGCGAATGTCACGTTCGCAAACCCGTCTAAAAGAACTATAGCAATCAGACGCGGTTTACCGATCAAATGGCATTCCCGGTCGGAGATATAATGTAAGCACTGTAAACTAACGTGTTTAAATTTCGATCGACCAAAGACCAAATATCAAAAAGTGGGCCCCAATGCTTACTGGTGAACAGTAACAAAACCTGGGCCAAAACGATATTTACCAAAAACCCCAAAATCCATCACAGAACCCACTGACCAAATTTGGGAGCACGTGCTCACCACATGGCCGCGGATGTGCGGCCAAACCATGGGTTTGGCCGCGTTTCCGCGGCAGCTTGGTGGAATCACGACCCCAAATTTTTTCGTGGCTCTTAAAAACGCCTGCACAGATTTTTAAGATATTCAGAAATAATTTTTGAGACCGTTTAAAAACAACAGAAACTGTCAAGCAAGGATTTTGCCGTTTTTGATTTTCAGTTCGATCGATGTTTTGAACGCGTTAGCACAAGTTAGTATAGCAAAATGGTTCGGCTCTGATACCACTGTAAGTCTACGCTAGCGCCCCGGCAGTCTACAGACGCCAAATGCGGAACAAAAACTTTTTTAACTGGCACTATTGTATACTTTAACCCGGATCTGCCATTATTGCTAAACTAACAAACTGTAAAGAGTGCAGAAAGGTTACACCGAACGATCCGAGTCCTTCGTTCTTCAACCATCATCCCACGCTCCGTTGCGACTGCTCCGATCTCGTCGATCTCCGATATCCTCGTCGAGGTGGCACCACATGATCGGTTCTTTAAACGGGCTCCCGCCTCTGACTCGAGGCAACTCGATCGTCAAGTTTGCTAAAAGAGACGACCAAGATTGTTGTAGAGAATGAGTAGATGACTTTGTCTCACTTCGTCCAAATCCGTGGACGATCGGTTAATGAAGTTGCCGAAGGAATCGGGTGATGGAATGAAATGGACTGTGAAATTCCTTACACCGATAAAACCTATCATAATCTTTTCTAGCAAATGAAAACTCAAGTGAGAGGGAGAATGAGGAGAGAGAGAGGGTCGGCCATATATAGCAAGAGGGAGGTGACCGTAGGAGAGGGGGGTGACCTTAAGCATAAAGCTTCTCACTCAAAATATCTTAACCAAAACAAGAATCATTAAAACAAAGCATGACTCACATAAACACATCATCTAGTCTTTAATGAAACCATTAATGTCAAGATGAGTCACTAGCCTAGTCACCATCCTAGTCATCATATCTAGAAACTTCTAGAATACTGACTCATCATCTCAGAAGAAAAGATAAATCCGTCTTTAACCGAATGTTAAAAGACGGCTGATAGAAAACTGGAAACTGGCAACTTCCAAAAGTGATCCTGAAACAACTTTCAGGATAACCCCGAAACTGTATAAATATACCCGCATTTGTATTACGACCGAATACAAATGCAACTGAGACAAAGATATTATACCTACTCAATATAATACTCGGATCCGGCTTAAACCAAAGCCGACCAGTATCACCTGTCCGAAAATCGACACGTGCGTAAACGCACGTGCATTTTCCGAACCCTGCCATAAAACCATACGGCCTCTACAACGTTTCGCCCGAACTTGGGAACTGTCTGTGGGGAACTCTAATGACTCGTCAGTACCCTGGCAGTGGGTTTAACCACAAACCGTCAGCGGCACTAGCAATGCGTAACGGCTGCCCACGGACTGACCTCAAGGGAGACCGATGAGTGCACTCAAGGGAGGCCGATGAGCGAACTCATCCAGAAACCCTACTGAGCCTAACAGTGACAATGTATATACAGTCCGGTCCGTTCGTCAATGAGTATCGCATATCCGCCTAGGGGGCTAGTAACGTCAGACCCCCAATAGCAGTATAAGTCGTGTCCGAGTGAAGCCCAATAACACCCTGAGATACTACTGGAGTACCTACCAGTAAATCTCCTGCCACGGCCGTGGGCTTTGTGTAATGGCTCTCCTAGACACAGCACGATCTCGCCCCCAATACCGGGAGAGACGAATCCCCTGCCGATCCGCTCACGTGCCTCCATATGGCTCGGGACTGTACCCAAAAACTACCTGTTTGCACGACTCCTTTGAGCCGTGGTAGGGTAGAAATCAAAGCACAGTGGGAACTCACACGAGACAAATGACGACCTCAGGTCGATGAACTAACCTGTACACATGTCACCAGGGAACTGCTATCTGACGATAGATATAATACTAACCAGCAGATTCCCGGCGAGTCCTATCCGGTGTACTCATAACCCAATGAGCACCTGTATACATCTTAGGTGATCCAACTGACACCAGTGGCTTGTGAGACCGGCCACCGCCCCTCGTCGGGGTCTCGACTGTACACATTAGTCTACTCCGGAGTATCGATGCCCTGTCTCGAAACTCCCACGACTAGGGACCACAATTAAGGATATGCATATAAACTACCCAACTCTCACGTATATGATCGCCATCATACTGTTGGTAGTAAAGCAAGATCCTAAGGGCTCTATCAAAGTGTAACATGCAATCAGTCACCTGAACATGTACACGACTGATAAAGGCAAACCAGATAGCATACTATCATCTCGAGTAAGACTGTTCTACCGGTATAGGTCCTCCGCAATCATTGCAATCACGTACCTGCGATCCAATAATTGACTATGAGGGCACTATCTCCAACACAGAGTAGACTAGCGTATACGCATCTTGACCCATATGATGGGCGATGGATGATCCCATATCCATCGGTGTTTGACATCAAGGATGGTGTACGGGTGCTCAGTGGAGACTGGGTACACTGGACGGACTCGCCGAGAACTCCCAGATGGTATTATACCATACGTCAGATGGCAGTTCTCCGGTGACACTGGTACAGAGTAGTCTGTTGACCCGAGATCGTCATAGAGTCTTGTGTGATTCCCACTGTGCTTTGATTTCCATCATACCACGTCCAAGAGGGCGTGCAAAAAGGTGGCTTTTGGGTACAGTCCCGAATCACATGGAGGCAATGAGCGATAGGAGGGGATTCGTCTCTCCCGGTATAGGGAGTTGATGTTGTGCTGTGTTCGATTGGCTATAACCGGAAATCCCTGGCCAGGGTTGCTGAGATTTACTGGTAAGTGTTATCAGTAGTTTCTCGAACTGTTATAGACCTCATATCGACACGACTTATCGAGCTACTGGGGTCTGACGTTTACCACCCCTAGGCGAGATATGCGACATATCAGACGACGAGACCGGACTGTACGGGAGTGTTACTGTTTGGATTCACAGGAGAATGTACAGGCTTGCTTGTTGATCTTCTGAGCGCTCAATACCTGGGTAGCTCTTACGTTTAGCTGACCGCTTGCAACTTGTGGGTGTTTGATATGATCATCACCTACTGCCGGCGTATTAACGATTCTTTAGAGTCCTACACAGAGGTTTCTTGACTCAGGCAAAACGGAGTAGGGGCACATATGTGATATGTGCGGGACCGAGGATAATACGGTATGAGATACCGTATTCCGGGTCATCGGATCAAGTGTTGATTCGATGAATCGGTACGAATTAATATTAGTTGGTTATATGCGATATAGCCGGATTGTCGAATCAAGTGTTGATTCGATAATTTAATGTATAATAATATATATGATATATTAAATTGCATTAACTAATATTTGCTCACTAAAAGATTCTTTTTCTCACCCGGATTAATACATTGATATATATGCGATATATGTTAATTGTATTATTTTCTTTTGTTGCAAATATATAATATATATGTGATATATATTATTGTGACATGATATGATTTATTATAAAACATGTTTAAGGATGATATAATGGGATTAGGGTTTGATTAGGGTTAGCACATTCTTGTTCATTCTAGAAGGTTTTCTATTTTGTCATGATAAAGATATTTTGTTATGACTCATGCTTTGAACTAACCAAACCCTAACTCTAGTTTATTCTCTACATTGGTTTAGCCTCTCATCCTTGACCATGGTTTGATAATCAATCATATATTCTTGATTACTATTAATCACAAATGGATTGATCAACATTATTCATCTTCTTCTTCCTTCACTCTTCAAGAAAAAGCTTGCTTGATTTTTCCAAAGTAATGAATAATTGTGAGAAAAATATAAATAAAGAGAGAGAAAATCCTACTTCATCATCCTCATCTTCCCTTGCCATTTAGATGAGGGTGTTCACATCATTTCATGAGTGTTAGCTTGTGTTAAAGAAACTTCAAGGTAGATCATCTTAGTATCGAAGATCGGAAGCAAAGGTTGCGTCTTTCTCTTCGTGGAACCTCTCGAGAGTCCGGATCCCGATGATCGCAGCGAAGGGACCACAACACGGAGCATATGAAGTGAAGGACCGGATCTACAAAGGTTGTAATCCCTCTCACTTAGTGTTAAAATGTTTAGCATGCTTGTTTTCGCCTAATCTCTAGTTTAAAGTTCCGTATTCGTGTTGTTCGGCACGGCTAAATTTTAAATCGGGCATGGTTGATGCCTCGTAGACCCTTGTGCACGTGCCTAGCAACCCTACAATGAGGATATAATCACCTAATTCACAATATCTTACTCCCACTCATCATCTATAATACCATACAGATGTAAGAATCAAATCTGGTAAATGCATACGCTGGAGTAAGGATCTAATTGGAAAATTAGTTTTCAATTAACAGCGCACAGTGAAATAGAAACATGAAGATATTTCGAAAGGATATCCGGATATTCTTGGTAATGCCTCTTCCACTATCATGAGTCATGACTGTAGCCGTATATTTCCTTACTATCTCTCCAATCCCTTTATTTGTCTTTACTTATTACATTCTGTACACCGCACTTAAGCTAAATGGTTTTCTTCCTTCCATACCTTTTGGCACCAGCCTATGATTCGGAAGAAGACTATCCAATAAGCGTAATAGGTGTACTCTCCTAATACAAGGAGCTCACTCCACCTGAGAGAAGATAAAGGGGAAAAGACAACCTGAATAATCCTATTCAATTTCTTCTGAACCGAAGAAATACAAAGGTGAAGTAGGAGTGGCGATGATATACGTGGCTTCGTCATGAATGATAGCAGTCGCAATTTACTTTGCTCTCTTTCTAATCCATTTATTTGTCTTTACTTATTACCTTCTGTACACCACACTTAGATTGATTGGTTTTCTTCCTTCCCTACCCTTCGGCACCAGTCTATGGTTTGAAAGAAGACTATCCAATAAGCGTAATAGGTGTACTCTCCTAATACCAGGAGCCCTCGTAACCGGAGAGAGGATAAAGGGAAAAGTCAACTGAATAGTCGTATTCAATTTCTCCAGAACCGGAAACCATCCTCGAATCTGAAACAAGTTTCTTCGAGTTCGTATGTAACTATACGATGGTCATATCCAATAAATGTGGATCTTCGTAGTGATACGGAATGTTCCGGAGAAATGTAAAGGGTAAAAGTAGGAGTGGCAGTGGTATATGCAACTATGACAATCCAAAAGCCAAAGTGTTTTAAGAAGGTTCGATTAACTTGGTTCATGAGTTATAGTCTAAGGTCGGGCCATGGCCGCTGCCAGAGAGAGAGAGAAAAAAGAAACACTCAGCGTGCACTCTAACCTAGATTGGAATGGTTAATCATTTTATCTAATCAGGATGTCTCCCACTATTTTCTCGAATTCTCCTCCAAACCCAAAAGAAGAATTAGTCGGGATCATCTAAAATCACCCGAGGAGTAAACCAACTCATCAGTAGGAACCGGGATCCAACTATCATCGCATGATAACTTGATGGAATCCACTCAAGTCATCACACTCCAGAAGGTATGCGCATGCCTGGTAAGTTTTCTGTATGTTTGAAACTCCCGATGTAATTTTTACCCCTAGGTCCCAAGTGACCTTGATGAATAATCAACAAATCAAAAGGTCCTAGTCAAGTTCAACCCGTCATTATCTTGATTGCGTTAAACCCACCCGCACGACCCTTGACGGATAATCAACAAAGTCGTACGACTATCTTAACCAATTTATATGTCCATGCGACAGAAAAGCATTACAGAGCTACCGCACACTACGTCTCGGCGAATAGCAACGACAAACGTAGCACGAATACTAAGAAATACTAATCTGAAATGACGGAGGGCTACGGCTGGTTTTTGGTAAAAAAACCTTAAACGTAATGAACTTGATCTCGTTGAAGGAACCGAGTGGTTTTATAAATATATAGTGGCAAAAACTTTTGCTAAAGAGGTCACTCCCTGTGAAAGGATCTCGTCTCTTTCCTCGTCGAATGAGGTGCAGGATATTCCAAATTGAATACCTCGAGGCAAAACAAAAGAATCGACTATAGTAAAGTTATTACGTTGACGCAAACTTCTGCCGAAGGGGTCACTCCCGATGAAGGGATCTCGGCCCTTGCCCCGTGGAATGAGGTGCCGGATATTCATAACCGAATATCACTGTGCAAAATAAAAGAAAACGTCTGTAATGTCTGTTTTTAAAAACTTAGTTGCAACAACATCAAATAGGTTTGTTTTATCTTTGCATTGATCAGAATCAACGCAGTCCCATCAATTAATCATACCAGAAAAGAACGAAAAATATGATGTACGTATATGCCACCCACATTCGCCACTGGGCCCCGTCATCACCTGTTAGGTTACTTAACTAACGGCAGAGCGGGGGCTGGACTAGCGCCGGTGCAAAACATATACAACATCTACTAATATATATAAATATATATAACATTCGTCGTAGGCATGATATAAAGAAATATCACAGAATCTCAACCAAGCAATACGGAGTGGTGGATAATCCTGAAGCCTTGGGTTTCACTTGAGCCGCAAATGAGACCCGGCGTTCCCTGTCATGTGGATAGCATGTGCAATGAAAACCTAGACCCCTACGAGTGCGACAAGTTATCCGCCAATCCCAGAAGTGAGGCAACCCCAATCAACAACGTTAATGGGCCACCGAGCACTCCACGGAATCCAGTAACTTGAGCACCCCTTTTTGGGTCAACCTGTACCCCTACGAGTGCGGCGAATAGCCCGCCAATTCTAGAGTAAGGTCCCCTCTGTCTCAACGCCATGAGATGCGGACCCGTTTCCCTCTAGAACCCGGCTATTCGTGCATTCCACCGCGGGGTAATCCTAGTACAGAAAAGAAAATATATGTACAACGGTGACATCGACCTCAACTCGGTCGTGCCCCAAACAAATAATATACAAACTGGCAGTGATGGCAGTCCACAAGTCGGACGCTCGTCCCGCAATATCAAATGTACAAATGAATCTAAACTGTACTATCATTGCACCACTGGCTATCCACCACGACGATCCAACCACAACCACGGCACAACACAAAATATCAACGTGAATGTCATGTTCGCAAACCCGTCTAAAAGACATATAGCAATTAGACGAGTTGTACCGCTCTAATGACATTCACGGTCGCAGATAGTAATGCATGTATTGTAAACTTACGCATTTAAAATTTCGATCGACAAAAACCATTCCGTATTGGCCCCAAGTGCAATCCAGTACTCAAACAAATCTGGGCCAAGAACAAAACATCCCAGAAATCATAATTTCAAACAATAGAACACCAGTAGAAATTTAGTTCACATGTAACCAAATTCCGCGGCGCATCCGTGGCAAACATGGCTGTTCTGCTGCAGTTCCACGGCCGTATTAGGGAACTGTGTCTCCAAATTTCTTCTGGGTTCCTAGAAAACCCTGCATGAATTTCTGAAATGCTGGAAATTATTTTTTGACCACTCTGAAAAATCGGCAAAAAGTGGGTAAAATGAAATCGTGATTTCGGGAATTTTGCTCGATCGATCTTTTAACCGCGTAAGAATAAGCTGGTATAGGGTTTATGGGTTGGCTCAGATACCATGTTGGGTTACGGCAGCGCCCTGGCCATCGAACCGTGGCCGGATGCGGAACAAAAATTTATAAACTTGGCGCTACCACAACCCAGAATACGGATCGACCATAAACCCTAAACCTAGCAAGCATTGAAAGAGTTAGGGATGTTATACCGAATGATCCGTGTCCTTAGATCTTTAACCTTTATCCCAAGCTCCTCGAGGCTTCCTTGATCATGTTTGATCTCCGATCTCCCCCATCGAAGATGACCCACCTGAGAGTCTTTGCATCGAGCTCCAACCTCATATCCGAGTCAACTCGAATACCTAGTTCGCTACACTAAATAGCCAAGATGAAGTATAGAGTGTGTAGGATTAGTTTGTCTCAAGACACCCTAGGTTTCTCAACACATGAGACAATTAGGATGGAGATAGAAGAAGCAGCCATTGGAAGATGAGAAAGTGAAGCAAAAACTCATGAAGTGAAGATGGCTAAATGTTGTGAGTTATTTGTGAGCATGGTAGCAACTAAAGAAAATCAACTCAAGAATAAATATCTCCACACAAATATCTCATAACTCTCACCAAAATATCAAGCATGGCTTATTTTGTCAACAATGAGTCACACATATGAGTCATGCTTGAACAATTGCAATAAAGCCCTCATCCTCCACCTCATTAACCTTTTAATTCGAAAAGGTTAAAACCAAAATGAGGTGGCACCTTCTGGAAATAACTTGTAATAAATTACAAGAATACCCATCATCCGTATATACATACCCGCATCCGTATTCCGAAGAATACGAATACAATGAGACGAAAATAATCCAACAATATAATACTAGAATCCGGCTTAAACCAAAAGCAACTAGTATTATCCGTCCGAATCATGATTCGTGCACAAGTGCACGTATATGATCGAACCCTACCGTAAAACCATACGGCCTCTACATCGTTTCGCCCGAAGTAGGGAAACCCTCTATATGGGACTCTAAAGACTCGTCAATATGCTGGCAGTGGGTTTAACCACAAGCACGTCAGCGGCACTAGCTGTACGTAACGGCTACCTAGGTATTGAGCGAACGGGAGGCCGACGAGCAAACTCATCCTGAAACCCCTACTGAGCCTGACCGTGACAGTATCCATACAGTCCGGTCCGTTCGTCTATGAGTATCGCATATCGAATCTAGGGGGTGGATAAAGTCAGACCCTTAATAACGCGACATTTAGTGTCGGTATGAAGCCTATCACCACCTGAGAAACTACCGAACCTAGATCAATAATTCTCGACTACCTTGGCCAAGGATTTCTGGTGATGGCCACCCGTGCACAACGCGACATCAACCCCCAATACCGGGAGAGACGAATTCTCGACGACCCGCTCACTGCCTCCATATGGCTCGGGACTGTACCCAACTAAAACTTGTTTGCACGACTCCTTTGAGCCGTGGTAGGTTAGAATCAAAGAACAGTGGGAACTCACACGAGACAAATGACGATCTCAGGTCGACAGACTAATCTGTACACATGTCACCTGGGAACTGCTATCTGACAATAGGTATAATACCAACTAATATGTTCCCGGCGAGTCCATCCGGTGTACTCATAACCCAATGAGCACCTGTATACATCTTAGGTGAACAAACTGATACAATGGCTTGTGAGACCGGCCATCGCCCCTCGTCGGGATCTCGATCTGTATATACTAGTATACTCTGGAGTATCGATGCCCAGTCTCGAAACTCCCGCGACTAGGGACATTTAAGGATATGCTTATAGACTATCCAGCTCCCACGTATATGATCGTCATCATAATGCTGATAGTCAAGCAAGAATCCTATAGCCTCTATCAACATGTAATAGTGATCTGTAATGCCATCTAATACTGTACATGATGATAAAGACAAACCAGATAGTATATTATCATCTCGAGTAAAACTGTTCTACCGGTATAGGTCCTCCCTCAATTATCATAATTATCTGCTTGCAGCTATGATAATTGCCTTGAGGGCACTATATCCAACAGGATGATACGGCAGAGGCGGCAGGAGATGGTGGTAGCAGCCGGCATAGTGGGTTTGGTGTTTTTTGCAAATATGTTAGGGTTGGTATGAAAATGAAGATGAGAATAATTTTGGAAATTTTGTTATTTTATTAATATGCTAACTTCATGGCCTTAACAGTGATTGCGTGTCACTGTTAACCATGGTAATTTTTTGTGGTTTTGAAAAATTTTGGTATTTTGTTGGAAAACACCCAAACTTTTGTGGAGTTTTGGTAAACTTAAGCCATATTTTTAACATAAACTTTAAAATGAAAATCCTATCTTAAACTATCCAAACATGTATGCGACATGAAATTCTTCATAATTTTTATCTTGAAGAAACATAGATGCATTCCTGGACATTACTATTCCAGATTCAATCCAATGGATTTTAATCCGCAACACCTATGAGATGTAAATTTATTTGTTTGGTCATTTGCAGGTTTTATTATGTTTTGAGATTCTAACGCTCGTATATTATTGTTTGGTTAAGAAATGGTGAAAAAAATTAGAACATAGAATTTTGAAGTGTTTTATTACAATTTTTCGTGTGCTTAAGAAAGGTTTGTTTCATTCTTTATCAATATACATGTATTGTGTTTATGTCGTTTCTTGTAATAAAAGTTGCTATCGTGTTTGCTCTAAACCTAAAATTTAGCGAGATATTTAATTAAAAGAGAGCACAGAGGTAAGATAAATTATGAATCGAACATTTTACAGGTTTCCAACAATATATATAGTTGTTAGTGAAGTGAAAAGAATTAGTGTACTCACTTAGGATAATCTCCCTGTTTATAAGCGATTTAAGAATCTTGTGAGACTTGTCTATACTAATCCTGCATAAATATAGAAGAAACGAGCCCATGAAGTTGGTTGAACATGAAAGTTTGCATCCTATAGACTGGAAGAGTTCTTTCGCGCATCCTTAATTTCTCTCGCTTTAAACGAGTGCAAGAACTCCACTTCAGTTGAAAGTATCGATTGCCTATTGGAGAATAAGAATAATTCGGGAATAATTTACTTGAAAGTTCTTTCAATGCAGAGTACCCATTTTCTTGAATCTAGGGCATGTTTGGGAGCTGGAAAGTAATCAAGAAAGTGAGAAAGCGGCTCACGATTTCTCATTTTACTTGTTCGGATTTGCACATAAGAGAGTGGAAAGTAATTTCTAACCTTTTATCTTATTTGCTTCTTTCCCCGTTTCACTTTCTTACAAAAACTTGAGAAATCGGAAAGAAATCGAATATAATATGGTTATTTAATTATATTTTATGCCACTTTCAATTTTTCTTTGATGCTTTACTGCTTTCTATTATTCCAACCAACTAAACAATCCAATCTCACTTTCCACCGCCACAAAAGAGCCAACTCAGTTTTTTTCCAACTTTATTTTTAGCAAAACAAACAAAAACTAACACTTTGTTTTCACTTTCTTTCCATTTCACTTTCCAACTAATTTCATACTTCCATGCATTATTTAATTTCATATTTTCATGCATTATTTACTTTCCATTTGCCAAACATACCTAGCCAAGCCATCTCCTATCCGTTTTTTAAGACAAGTATGTCCTACCCAAGCCATCTCAAGCTCTTAACAAACTAACACCAAACATAACCTCTGCCTTTCTCAATTGAAATACCAGGAGAATATGCAGCCCCGATGGTCGCCATCATCATCTTATATTGTATTAGTATGATTTTATAGAAATCTTAATCAAATTTTTCGTCCTTCGAAATTTTGTCCATCATAAATCTCCATCCTATTAGTCCCGTGTAATATCAGTTCATGCTATCCATGCTAAAAATCCATTGCGGGTCATCGAGAGGTGTTTCCTTGTGATTCAAATCGTTTCCTACTTTTCCATTCTCTTAATGTTTAAAGTGATAATTAACTACTTTAAAGCATGACAAAGAATCAAAAGACTTGGTAAGATCACAACATTGTAAACTCTTAAACGATGCGCATAATAAGTATTTATCACCACCCCCTTAACATCCGTCGTTGAGTTGTCCATCCATAATGGAAAAAAAATTCCGATTACATAAGATCCTCAACATGGCAATTTCAAATATTTTAAATGCTCCTAGACACGATAGATTAATAATGAATTTTCTCAGAAGACAATCAAATTTGTGAAAACTCTCAGTTATCTTTCTTCATTTTCCTAAATATTCAAAGCACAAATACAATCTGAAGAAATAAAACCGACAGTAAAATAATGCAAACTTTTATTCCAACTAAAACAAGATTATGTCAAGTCCCCCACGTTATCACATTCCAAATTCCACATTAACCAAGCTAATTACGATCGGATTCATCAAACAATATACAATTCACCCCAAAATTAAAAACAACGAGATAAATAATAACTGCACTGGAAAACTTTAAACTATCAATGTTTATTCACTCAAATACCTGAAAATTCGTTTATTACAATGGACTCTTCTGTGCAATAAATAAACTTTAAAGTACTCTAGTGAAACTATAAAGTTTGAGAGTTCTATTGTGATTTTCCCCAATAAATAAACTTTAAAATCCAAACTACTGCTAAAAAATTGAAAAAACTGCAGTTACTTAAACTGCAATCGAATCAAAACTTGAATAACACCAAATTTGACATTTGCATCTCCTTACCACCACTTAAAAATCAAAACTTATTTGAACTTTAGTTTGGATAGAATTCAAATTCATAGAATGATAGATTGATGGTTTTAACTCAAATATAAAATTAAAATATCATCTCTTTCCTAAATTACCATAAACAATGCCGTAAACAGCAATTCAAACAAATCATGCAAATAGAAGAACCAAGCGATATTTCATTCAAATAAAAGAAAAGCTGAACTCAAACTAGATTAAGCTACATAAGCTGGAGTCCAAAGCAAACAACCAAATTTACAAAAAAGAGCGCCTACAAAACCTAAAACTCACAACTTCAAAGCTCAAATCATCTAAGCTCGTTCCCCCCTGATGCGACGCGCGAGCTGGATGTCCTTGGGCATGATCGTGACCCTCTTCGCATGAATCGCACAGAGGTTGGTGTCCTCAAAGAGGCCGACGAGGTACGCCTCTGCGGCCTCCTGGAGAGCGAGGACGGCGTGGCTCTGGAACCTGAGGTCGGTCTTGAAGTCCTGAGCGATCTCCCTCACGAGCCGCTGGAACGGCAGCTTCCTGATCAACAGCTCGGTGCTCTTCTGGTACTTTCTGATCTCTCGAAGCGCCACCGTCCCCGGCCTGAACCGATGGGGCTTCTTCACTCCGCCGGTGGTCGGAGCCGACTTCCTCGCCGCCTGGAAAATATTTCAAGGAAAAAGTTACGGTTTTTATTCAAATTATTGGGGTTTCAGGGATAAAAATTGGGTTTTGTCCAAGAGATTAGGCATATAGAGCAGAAAAATAGAACCTTCTGGTTCATCACTTAGCTAAAGAGACTTCGCTTCAAATTTTCAAAGAAAAATTGGGGATTTTTAAATTGACATTGTGCAATCAATATAGGGTTCAGAAAAATTAGATTTTTCTTTAAATACATTGGTAAAAACATGATCTTTTTCAAGAAATTAAGGACTTCTTCTCAAGATTTTGCGGTCAGGATAGGCGTTTCAAGAAAACAAGACTTCTCTTCCATAAAAACTGCTAATTAAATCGCGTCATTGTTGCAAGAGACTAGAAACACAAAGAAGAAAAATAGTATCATTTGTTTCAAAACATGGCCTAAATTCAAAAAATAAAATTTATAGAGATTTCAAAAATTCGAAGGAAAAATCATATACCTTGGTGGCGAGTTGCTTCCTGGGGGCCTTGCCGCCAGTGGACTTGCGAGCGGTCTGCTTCGTACGAGCCATCGGAGATTGAAAAGGCTTGGGTTAGGGTTTTTATTTAAAGAAAATATTTGAAATCAAGAGTGGGGAGCGAAAATTGAGAACTAGGGTTGAAGTTGTTGAAAAGGGGACAGATTCGGGGTCTTATATATGGTTGGTGACTGAGAAATGGACGGTGGATTTTGATTAGATTGGACGGATGAGGATGCGTCTGAGGAAACACAGATCCGCGTGCTTTGTCCTGATTGGTCGATAAGTGGTAACAAGGATAGGTTTTTTTTTTTTGTGTGGTTGTGTAGGAATCGTTATAGGGTCATGGACGGATGGGTTTAGCTGCTCGATCTGACTTTTGACGGCTGCTATTATTTCCATGGTGTTATTAAATCATTGCATTACATTACCATAAAAATGGAAAAATCTTTCCTCTCTAGTTTGGAAGATGACTGATTTTTAAAACGAAAATACCCAAAATTATGCTAACAATATTTTATATCCAAATCCTGTGTTTACGATGCAATACATATAATATCCCATTAATAAATTTTAAGAAATTAGAACATGAGATTTTTTGGATTTTCCAAAATATTATAATATGAGATTTTTTATTATGTATCTGTATTTTTCCATGGTTTCTTTTTTCTTCTTCTTTTTTATTATTGCTTGTCCTAATTTCTTTTTTGAACATATCTTTTTTTAACCCGTCATTCTATATTGCTTGCCCTCTTTATTATTGTGTCTTAGTTCCCGACTTCTTTATTATTCTCTTTTTATTATTGATTGCACTGTTTCGGTCTTCATGTGAGTGAAGATACCGAAAACAGAGAGAAAATTAGGGGATTGGAAGTGAAGATAGGAGAATCAGAGAAACTGGATCGGAGATTAGGGATTTGAAAATGGAAATGCAAAAATTACAAACGGAGATGGAGGGATCGGACGAGAGATGATGGATTTGAAAACGATGATGCTTGTTTTGGAAGAGAAGAGAAAGGAGAGAAAAGAGGAATCATAAGAATAGTTATTTTCAAAGAATAATTATATGTGTATTTGATTGAAATGAATGAGAGCAAACATGAAATTTTTGCAAAAATATATCTAATATAATACACAATTTATTTTCGGTTTTAAACATCTGTATTTTGTAGGCATTGGATCTTTTTATAATTTTGAAAATACATGAATTTAAAAATAAGTCATCTCTTTAAACCGGACTTGGAAACAACTAATAATTTAAAAAATTTGGGATGTTCTTGAAATATACTCACGTAAGGCATGCAAATGACTTATAAAAGTAATTTTATACTCCTTTCTTATCATGTGGTTTTGACAAGTTACTTTTTTCTTTGGGTTAGCATAGAGCGAGAGCGAGAACGAATATTTTGAGTATAAAAACTCTTACGAGTCATGTACATATCGCACATGGGTGTATTTCAATAATATCCCAAAAAAGACACTAGTATTGGATTTTCTTGAAACTATAGGATGGTTTTTCGTATAGCGTAAAGCTAGAGGGTGGTTTTTTGCTACAGAAAAAAACATAAAATAGCTCTTCGTAAAAGTGTGAAACCAACGGATGGTTTTTGATAAATATCACATAAAAATATAAGATAGCATGGACCCTGGAAATCCATTGATATAAACATGGTCCTTTGTATGATGCATCTCATCGATCTCCACTGGACGAGTAGGTGTCCAATTACAAAAGAATTGGGATCATGTATGTATTTTGGTACAAACCCCATCAGTTGGTATAGAGGTGTCACGAATGACCCATTACCTGTTTGCCCATGGGTCACCGGTTGAACCATGGGTCATTGCTCATGAATTTACTACAAGCTCGAAAAACTATTGTATTTGGCACATCAGTTTAAAAGTAATATCGAGTTGATGTTCTTTTTGTGGGTTTTACACAACCCTTGAAGATGCATTTAAGAATGAAAAAATAAATAAGGTGGAGCTCTCCTGATAAAGATGTTGGGGTTTGCTAACGTCCTGGTCATCTACCGTGGCCGATAAGGAACAAAAATTGACGTTTAAAAAACTGGTGCTAATGAACCCGTTGTTGGATATAGTGCCCTCTAAGTCAATTATTGGATCGCAGATACGTGATTGCAATGATTGAGAGAGGATCTATACCGATATAACTATCTTACTTGAGATGATAGTATGCTATCTGGTTTGTCTTTATCATCGTATACATGCTTTAGTTCACTATTGCATATTGATAGAGCCCATAGGATTCTTGCTTGACTGCCAGCAGTATGATGGCGATCATATACGTGGGAGCTGGGGTCTGTAAGCACATCCTTAAAGTGTCCCTAGTCGTAGGAGTTTCAAGACAGGGCATCGATACTCCAGATTAGACTAGTGTATACAGTCGAGACCCCGACGAGGGGCGGTGGCCGGTCTCACAAGCCACTGGTGTCAGTTGGATCACCTAAGATGTATACATGTGCTCATTAGGTTATGAGTACACCGGACAGGACTCGCCGGGAACATGCTAGTTGGTATTATACATATCGTCAGATAGCAGTTCCCTGGTGACATGTGTACAGGTTAGTTTGTCGACCTGAGATCGTCATTTGTCTCGTGTGAGTTCCCACTGTGCTTAGATTACTACCCTACCACGCTCAAAGGAGACGTGCAAACATGTTTTAGTTGGGTACAGTCCCGAGCCATATGGAGGCAGTGAGCGGATCGTCGGGGATTCGTCTCTCCCGGTATTGGGGGTTGATGTTGCACAGTGCACGGGTGGCCATCACTAGATGTCACGCCCCGCTTCCCAGTGTACGGCGAAGGGGACGCGACGAGGTCCGCTACATATATACTCAGAGGTACATACGCTAAGCGTATCTAAGCAATATAAAATAAATACACAAGAGACAAGAAATAAAAAGAACAACAACTTTTATTTATTAACATTCTTTGTACAATACATGAAGGAAATACAGCTGAAATAAAAAGATGCATAAACAGTGGCATAACAGGAAATGAAAAGTATAGGAAGGAAAAGTGTACAATGAAACTAAAGTGCGGAGTCTTCAGCAAACTGCTCCAAGTCTTTTTGAGATGGCTCGATCTCCGCCGGGTCCAAACCACCTGACGACATTCAAAGAAGAAAGAAACAGAATGTCGCCAGCGAACAGGTCGCTCGGTAAGTCCCAAAGATAGGGAAAGAATAGACAAAGAGTAGAAGAGAGAGAGTAGCTTTTAATGTTGTATTGTATTGTATTGTTGTAATGTTGTATTAACGTTGTTGTTTGTAACTTGGTACAGAAGAATGCCAGTGTATACGAGAGGAGTCTATATGCCAGAGACTAGAGGCAAACGGAATATAGAGTACAAGGCTCCGTTAGAATGCCCGGAACAACGGCAATTGGATTCATATTAGGTGTCTTAGGTCTGACCGTCTCGTGCCACTTTTAACACCTTCCGTACCAATCTACCCCTTAAACCCCGTAGTGTTTTATTTGTATTGTTTTGTGCTGTAAATTGTATTGAGTGTACAATTGAAAGACTGACCGAAACCATGATATCAGTAGACGGATATAACCGTAGAATCATGAAAGTGGAATAACTGGAGAACCATGTAAATGGAATATATATATATCCATGGTTTGGTTCAGCCGAATTGTATAGATTGATAATTGGATTCATGAATTCACGTGTTCATATTGAATTGGAATATTGTAGATTGTAGATTGACTTGAATCATATTCAAGTCAGATTAATCAGACTCAAACCCGAGTCAGACAATCAAAATTGTGAATCGAGATCTTATAATTGCCAGGGTCCTTAGGGTAATTTATAAAACTTGAGGGGTTTTTATGTAAAAATACTTTTATATACTTTTCAAAATACACCTCAAGTATTTATTGTTCGTCTTTAGAGTTGTAATGAGGGTGGATTTTATGTTGTGACATTTCTAGTGAAAATATCCTAGTTTTATAAATAAGGGTATTTATCTGTAATATTGATTATTTGAAGTTCATGGTATTTTAGTGTAAACTTTATTCTTGTGATTTTTAGAAAAGGGTGGAAAATTTATATTATAATAAAATAGGTTTTTAAATGATAAATATACATATGTTTATACAAAAATAATTTTAATAAATATTTTATATTCCAAAAATCCCATTTTCTTAAGATGTCGTATTTTAAACCTTTCGAGACCGAATGCTCCTTGCGGAGGTCTGAATCTCGCACTACTAAGTCCGAGGGTGCACGATAAACCGTACTATCCCTAACGGGTTCCCCAAAGATGGGTTGTAGCGGCGCTTTGCAAAGATTATAAAATACTAATCCTTTAGAAAACGGTTTTATAAAGTAAAAGTTATTTATTTGCAAAGTGTAATTTCCGTATTTTAGATTCTAGGGTTTCCTAAGCCAACTAGCCTATTTCTAAATGGTCTAAACGACAAGTCGTTAGAAGCCTCAAATCGTCTCTTCACCGCCAATTGTGGCCAGGTAAGTACAAGTGAGGAAGGAGGGGTCCGCTCACGAATCGTGAGACGGGCTTTTTAAAATTAGCTAAGCTCACTTGCCTAACCTAGACACCACAAACTAAGGTTTAGATAAACGATCGATGTTCACAACTTATCGTATTTCCTAATGAGAGGTATTTAATTAAAAGTGTATCAAAGCTAAACTTTTAGAATTGATTTTATTAAGAAAATGGTATTTAAATGAAAGTATTGTTTTTATCGTATTCTAAGTTTTTGATGATTTCGTTTAGATTTGTATTTACGTGTGTGTGGAGGTAGGTCATTACCTCATGCTCTACTTTAAATGTATAATAAGGTTAAGTGTTAAATGTGAAATTGAAACATGATGGTATTAAAGTGAAAAAAATACGGTAAATTGGAAAGGTTATCATTTCATGTGAGAAAACCTGTTCAAAAAGATTTTTAAAAGTTTAATAGTCAAGATAAAGATGTTTAGGCATGAATGTATTGGTTAGAAGTGAAATTTTATAGAAAACCGAGTCGGAAATCGGATTTGTTCCGATTCCGTCGGGTTTCGTAATTTCGTATTTTAAAGAAATAGAAAGGGGGATATAAAGAGACTTACGGGTTTCGATTAGGCAAAGGAGTGTAGGAGGAACTAAAGGAGTTGCCGAGGCGTTGCTTCGTCGCCGGTTGTTTCTAAAAACGTCGCCGGAATTCCCGCCGGAATTTCGTCGGAGCTTCGCCGTGAACTTGTTTTCAAAGCACACTTCTTGGAAAATTTTGAGAGAGTGAGCTTAGGATTTTGGGGGTGAGTGGGTGGTGTGTAGGGTTGGTATTTATAGGGTTAGGCTAGGGTTAGGGTAGATGAAAAGTTTAAAATAAAAATGTGATAAAATGTAATAAAAATATATTAAAAGTGGAGTAATTGGGGTTTTTAAAGAGCTCTGGAAGTGGTCTGAGGCTGAAATTTTGCAGGTGAATAGGGAATATGAAAAGACACAACTTTCATGTTGTGGCCGTCGCCGGAATCGACCGACTCGGGGGTGACTCGGCCGTGACTCGGTCGGAGCACTGAGTCGGCCGGGTCAAGGCCGAGTTGGCCGATTCCCGGCCGAGTCCGGCGGCCAGGATCCCCCCCGATGGTTCATCTAAATCCTGGAAGTGTTACATCTTTGGGTGTAGTGGGGGTTTTTGTGAGATATCCACGTGTAAACTCTTGGTATTCTAAAGGTTTTTAAAAAAATCAATATTAAAAATAATGTGGGATATGGGATTTGAACTCTGGTGGCTTGGTTCAGCAGTGCAAGGTGATACCAATGAGCTACAAGTTCCTTCTTGTAATTATGGTGTGAAATAATTACTTAAAGTGGTAACAGCAACATTAAATACACCAAGTATACTTTAATTTTACAACAATTTTATGTACGCTAAAAAATGGAGTTATTTAAAAAGAAAATAATTACATATATATTGTGCTCGGGTTTAAATACTCTTTTATGGATTTTGAAAAAAAAATTGTATAGAAAAGTGTATAGGAAAATTAGGGTTGTTACACTAGAAATTCTCGGCCGAGGTAGTGGAGAATTACTGATTTGGATCAGTAGTTTCTCAGGAGGTGATGGGCTTCATACCGACACGAATTATCGCGTTATTAGGGGTCTGACTTTATCCACCCCCTAGACTCGATATGCGATACTCTTTAGACTAACGGACCGGACTGTACGGATATTGTCATTGTCAGGCTCAGTAGGGTTTCTGGATGAGTTTGCTCGTCAGCTTCCCTTCCAATCAATACATAGGCAACCGTTACGTACAGCTTATACCTCTGACGTGCTAGTGGTTATACCCAGTGCCAGTGTGTTGATGAGTCATTAGAGTCCCCCACAGACAGTTTCTCAAGTTCGGGCAAAACGTTGTAGAGGCCGTATGGTTTTATGGCAGGATTCGGAAAATGCACGTGCGTTTACGCACGTGTCATTTTTTGGGCAGATAATACTGGTAGGCTTTGGTTTAAGCCGGATCCCAGTATTATGCTGTGTAGATATAATATCTTTGTCTCAGTTGCATTTGTATTCGGTCGTAATACAAATGCGGGTATGTTTATACCATTACGGGGTTATCCTGAAATTCGTTTCATGATCGCTTTTGGAAGTTGCCAGTTTCCAGTTTTCTATCAGCCGTATTAAACTTTCGGTTAAATACGGATTTATCTTTTCTTGAGGTGAGTCATGAGAGTGTGGAAGGTTCTAGAAGTATCTAGATGGTGACTAGGATGGTGAGGTGGCTAGTGACTCATTAGTGCATTAATTGTGCATTTAATGTATGATGGCTAGATTAGATGATTCATTTGTGTGCTTTTAATGTTAATGCAAGGTGTTAACATGACTCATTCTTCTCATTATTGTTAAGGTCACCCTCCCCACTCCTACACTCACCTCCCTCCTCCTTTATATTGGCCGGCCCCCTCCCCCCTATTGAGGTGTGAGAAAAAAGATGGTTGCTTGAGAGAAAAAAGAGATTAAGGAATTTGCTTCATGAAAATTTCACAAGTTCATTTATCATTTTCGATTCAAAAGGCAACTTCATTAACCGTTCATCCATAGCTTTGGACGAAGTGAGACAAAGTGTTCTACTCATTCTCTACATCAATCTTGGTCATCTCTTTTAGCAAACTTGATGATCGAGTTGCCTCGGTTCCGAGGCGGGAGCCCGTTTAAAGATCCGTCGACGTGGTGCCACCTGGACGAGAAGACTGGAGATTCAGGAGATCAGAGCAGCCGCAACAAAGCGTGGGATGATGGTTGAAGACCGAAGGACTCGGATCGTTCGGTATAACATTTCTACCCACTTTGTAGTTTGTTAGTTTAGCTTTAATGGCAGATCCGGGTTATAGTATACGATAGCGCCAGTCAAAAAGTTTTTGTTCCGCATTTGGCGTCTGTTAGACTGCCGGGGCGCTACCATGGACTTACAGTGGTATCAGAGCCTCACCATTAAGCTTTACTAACTTGTGCTAACGCGTTTAAAATATCGATCGAACGGAATTTCGAAAACTGCAATTTTCTGGGTTAAAGTTTCTGTCGTTTTTTAAAAGGGTCTAAAAATTATTTTGCATATACCAGAAAACAGAGCAGGCTTTTTTAAGCAAATAGTGAAAATTTGGTCACGTGATCCCACAGTACCGCCGCGGTCAAAGCTAGGGTTTGACCGCGGAACCGCGGCCAGTATGTGGGAACAGTGCGCCAAATTTTTCCAGTGAGCTTTCCATGGGAAATTGTGGTTTCTGGAATATTTCTTTTGGGCCCAGATTTTATTACTGTACAGCAGATGTACGTGGGGGCCCACTTCGGGAAGTTTTGTCGATCGAAATTTTAAACGTGTTAGTATGCAGTACTTATATTATATCTCCGACCGGGAATGTCATTTGAGCGGTAAATTGCGTCTAATTGCTATAGTTCTTTTAGACGGGTTTGCGAACGTGACATTCGCGTTGATGTTCTGTGTTGTGCTGTAATGTTGCGGATTTGTCGTGGTGGATAGCAGTGTGCAATGGTAGTGCATTTGGATTTATTTGTACATTTGATATTGCGGGGTGAGCGTCCAACATGTGGACTACCGTCACTGCCTGTTTGTATAATATTCTTTTGGGGCACGACCAGGCTGAGGTCGATGTACCCGTTGTATATATTTTTCATTTCTGTACTAGGTTTATCCCGCGAAGGAGTGCACGGATAGTCGGGTTCTGGAGGGCAACGGGTCCGTATCTCATGGATTTGAGAAGCAGAGGGGCCTCACTCTAGAATTGGCAGACTATTCGCCGCACTCGTAGGGGGTACAGGTTGACCCAAGGAGGGGAGCACAAGTTACCGGATTCCGTGAAGTGTCGGGTGGTCCATTCACTATGCTGTAGGGGCTGCCTCTCTTCAGGTTTTGGCGGGTAACTTGCCGCACCCGTAGGGGTCTAGGTTTCATTGCACAGGCTATCCACACGACCAGGGGAACATCGGGTTTCAGTAGCGTCTCTGTGAAACCCGGGGATCCTAGATTATCTGTATTGTTCTGTGATACTTATTACTTTTCTGTAATGTTGCATATTATCACGCCTTGAGCGATTATTGTATATTAGTATATATACTATTAGATGTTGTATATGTTTTACACCCGCGCTAGTTCAGTCCCCGCTCTGTCGTTAGTTAAGTAACCTAACGGGTGATGACGGGACCCAGTGACGAATGCGGATGGCATATACGTACATTTTATTTTTCGTTCTTTTCTGGTGTGATTGATTGATGGGACTGCATTGATTCATATCAATGCAAGGATAAAACATACCTATATTTGATATTGTTGGAACAAATTTTAAAAAGTGTTATTACAAAAACGTTTCCTTTTGTTATGCATAGTGATATTCGGTTGGAATATCCTACTCCTCATTCGACGAGGCAAGGGCTGATATCCCTTCACCGGGAGAGACCCCTTGGGCAGAAGTTTACGTCAGGGTAATAATTTCACTATAGTATTTTACAAGTTGCTTTGCATCGCGGTATTCAGTTAGAATATCCTGCACCTCATTCCACGAGGAAAGAACCGAGATCCCTTCACCGGGAGTGACCTCTTTAGCAAAGGTTTTCGCCACTATATTTTTATAAAAAGCTATCACGTTCCTTCAAAGAGATCAAGTTCATTACGTTAATGGTTTTTTCGCCAAAAACCAGTCGTAGCCCTCCGTCATTTCTTTTGGGTATTCAGTAGTATTCAAGCTATGTATTTTGACCAATGCCAAGGCATAGTGTTTGGTAGCTGCTGGATATTCATTTGTTGCATAGATAGAGGAGTTGGTTTGGGACAGTCGTTCTGCCATTTTGGCCAACGTCAAGGGCATGTGCGGGTGTGTTCAAATTGACTTGGATAATGACGGGTAGAACTTGGCATGTGACTTATGACATTTTGACCAACGCCAAGGTCATAAGAGCATGGGGCAAAAATCATATCGGGAGTTTCTAAAGAAAGTGAAACTTGCCAAGTATGCGCATACCTTCTGGAGTGTGATAACTTGAGTGGCTTCCATCAAGTTATCATGCGATGAGAGTTGGATCCCGATTCCTACTGATGAGTTAGTTTACTCTTCGGGTGATCCCGATTGATTCTTCTTTTAGGTTTGGAGGAGAATTTGACGGTACAATGAGAGGTTTCCTGATTAGATAAAGTGATAACCATTCTGATCTAGGTTAGAGTGCACGCAGAGTGTTTCTTTTCTCTCTCTCTCTTTTTGGCAGCGACCTTTGACCGACCCTAGACTATGACTCAGTGACCAAGTTGACCCAACCTTCTTAAAATACTGGCTTTTGGATTGTCTAAGTTGCATAAGTCATTGCCACTCCTTCTTTTACCCTTAGCATTTCTCAGAACACCCCGTATTACTACGGACATCCACTTCCATTGGATAGATCCATCGTATGGTTATATACGAACTCGAAAGGACTTCTTCGAGGATGGATCCAGGTTCAGGAGAAATAGAATTGGTTTATTCAGTTGTCTTTTATTATCACCTTCTCTCAGGTTGCGAGGGCTCCTTGGTTTAGGAGAGTACACCTGTTACGCTTATTGGATAGTCTTATTCCAAACCATAGGCTGGTGCCGAAAGGTAGGGAATGAAGAAAACCAATTAGCCTAAGTGGGGTGTACAAAAGGTAATAACTAAAGACAAAATAAAGGGATTAGAAAGAGGGCAAAGTAAATTGCGACTGTTATCATTCACGACCAAACCGCGTACTTCATCGCCACTCCTATTTTCACGTTTGCTTTTTCCCCAGTTCGGGAGAAATAGAATAAGGTATTATTCAGTTGTCTTTTATCATCACCTTCTCTCCAGTTGCGAGTACTCCTTGGTTTAGGAGGGTACACCTATTATGCTTACTGGATAGTCTTCTTCAAAACCATAGGCTGGTGCCGAACGGTAGGGAAGGAAGAAAACCATTTAGCCTAATGATGGTGTACAGAAGGTAATGAATAAAGACAAATAAAAGGATTTGGTGAGATGGCAAATGAAATATATGGTTAAAGTCATGATTTGGATTTTGGAAGAGGCATTACTATGAATACCAGGATACCCCTATGAAACATTTTTTTGTTTCAGTGCATTGTTAATGGAAAACTGATTTCCCGATTAGATACTTACTCCAGGGTATGTATTTACCAGGTATGATTCTCACATCTATATGGTTTTACAGATGATGAGTGGGAGTAGATTATTGGGAATAAGGTGATCATCCTCATTATATTGGAATTCGTTGTAATTGGTGATATTTGAGGAAGTCGCCAGAGTTTATGCCAGACGGCATGTATTTGGTTTTGAATATCCGTTGTTGTGCACCAATTTCAAAATGATATATCTGTACGTTTATTTTTATAAAGTGAGATATAACTTTTTGAAATTATGTCCGTGACATTTACCTATATCAGTTGACGATTGGGTAAGGAGCATTGAACAACGGAGTAGTTCTTAACCATAAGTACAGTTTTCAACCTACGATGCACAGGTTTTGAGTTATTCGACTCAGCGGACTTATGCAGAGTATTGTATGTTGTCCAGAGTCCGTCAGGACAAAGGGGTAGGTCCTCGTACTATGTTCTGTTACTTATGACTTCTCTAGATTTTAGACAAGTGTTTCGAAGAAATACAATGTCTAAGTTTTGAGAAGTTGTGGGTATAGGAATAAAGTAAAGAACCAGGTGTCGCAAGTATCGGGATTCTTCAAAGAGATCGAAGATGTAGATTCTTGTGAATGGTATTCAGATAATAGTAATGGTTTTAAGAAACTTGTTTGTCTTTCAGGTTACTCATAATTGGATGTATTCCTAAGTTGAGTAATGCTGATTAGCCTCTCTCCATTAAGTTGATATGCATTGGAGACAGTTGCATGATTAGAATATGGTTCCAATTAAATAAGTGCCAAAGTTTCTATATTGGATATAGAATGGTTCATATCTTAACGATGTTAAGGTACGGTGAGTTGTCCAGCTTATGCTTAAAACCAGACTCTGGATAACTCAAGGCACATTTCTGTAATGGCAGTTTGTGGGTTGACCCTGTCTATGATGAGGGTTGATTTTCTACCATCTGGAAGATCAATAGTGATATTGTTTTTGACTCGCCACAGTTTTAGTAAAATGGATTTTTTCAGAGAACAGTAGTGGGGGTATGGTAGAACTGGAAGTGATTCCAGAACCGCAAACGATTACGGAAAATTTAATAGGACCTATATATTCAATTAGGTTTGACATTCCATTAGCTACTCCGCAGATATGGTGGGTAACCTCAAACACCCGAGAGGTACTCTGGTAGCCTCAAGGACGGTGACAGGGAGGTTCTTGTTTACCCAGACTTGACACTACTGTTGTTCCAGGCTATGAGACCCGGCAGGAGGATAAGTATAGCGTCGTTCTAAACTAACTTTAGAAGTGTACGCATATATTATTCTGCGAGAGGGTTGTCATAGTCAGTGGGAGCAGCGGAAGCATAGTGGGCAAGAAGCTTATGACTATTTATAGGCTTGAGCAGATATAGCGGAGATAGATCATCTATTTTTGATGTGACAGTCATGGGTTTTGACTTCATCAGAATAGGGGATGGATCTGTTGAGAAGGTAGTATGGTGTGATGTCCTGGTAATTGGATGACATACACAGATTAGGAAGTAAAATTCCTATACTACAATCGGTTATACTGTGGTAGTCACACAATTGTTTCTCCACAAAGGACATGGATATAATATCAGACATTCTGGTTTCTAGATCTATGGTTTTAGATCTTGATTTGGGTAGTTTCCCAATCAGGGTACTTTGACAGTATTCTAATAGTATTTTAGAATAGATGACTCCTGGCATGGTGGTGTACCTGCAGATGATGGAGTCACCATCTCTAAAGGTGTCTTACAGACTAAAGGGGAGAGGGATGTGCATGATTGGCAGATCACTTGCTTAGGCAATTGAGTCAATCGTGAGATGTCAAGTACCACACCAGATGTTGTTTTTGCACTAGATACAATAAGTTTATATTAATCCAATCCTGAAGAAACATAAGGAAGCAGTTTTAGAACATAAGTGCATGTTCTACGGATTTGATGACGGCAGCCTCCTTCGGGAGACGATTATCATTCCAGGCTTCAAAGGTGACATGGATGACAGAGTGATTGTAAGAGTTATAGTTTTCCCTATGAAAAGGGACAGTATTATGGACAGATGGTCCAAGAAGATACTGTGGGAGGCATGGTGCTGGATACTGATTAGGGTTCAGTTATCAATACAGTCTAAGAAGTTTGGATTTGGAGTTTATTTATGAACTAGGTCCCATCAGATATCCAGACATATTCTAAGATAGGTATTACTCAATTCGGGAGATGGCTTTCTCCACGAACTTGAGATTAAGAGAGACATAGAAAGAAATATTAGGGCGGATCCACTCACTGAGGCTATTTCTCGAACACAATAGTTTTACAAACGAGCTTTGTGAAACTGATTAGTAGAGGAGTTGGATGTTCGGTATCACACGGGCTGTGAGTATGCGACATCGCAATAATTAGCCTTAAGTGTAAGTGGGAGATTGTTGGATATAGTGCCCTCTAAGTCAACTATTGGATCGCAGGTACGTGATTGCAATGATTGAGGGAGGACCTATACCGATATGACTATCTTACTCGAGATGATAGTATGCTATCTGGTTTGTCTTTATCATCGTATACATGCTTTAGTTCACTATTGCATGTTGATAGAGCCCATAGGATTCTTGCTTGACTGCCAGCAGTATGATGGCGATCATATATATGGGAGTTGGGGTCTGTAAGCACATCCTTAAAGTGTCCATAGTCGTAGGAGTTTCGAGACAGGGCATCGATACTCCAGATTAGACTAGTGTATACAGTCGAGACCCCGACGAGGGGCGGTGGCCAGTCTCACAAGCCACTGGTGTCAGTTGGATCACCTAAGATGTATACATGTGCTCATTAGGTTATGAGTACACCGGACAGGACTCGCCGGGAACATGCTAGTTGGTATTATACATATCGTCAGATAGCAGTTCCCTGGTGACATGTGTACAGGTTAGTTTATCGACCTGAGATCGTCATTTGTCTCGTATGAGTTCCTACTGTGCTTAGATTACTACCCTACCACGCTCAAAGGAGACGTGCAAACAGGTTTTAGTTGGGTACAGTCCCGAGCCACATGGAGGCAGTGAGGGGATCGTCGGGGATTCGTCTCTCCCGATATTGGGGGTTGATGTCGTACAGTGCACGGGTGGCCTTCACTAGAAATCCTCGGCCGAGGTAGTGGAGAATTACTGATTTGGATTAGTAGTTTCTCAGGAGGTGATGGGCTTCATACCGACACGAATTATCGCGTTATTAGGGCTCTGACTTTATCCACCTCCCTAAACTCGATATGTGATACTCTTTAGACGAACGGACCGGACTGTACGGATATTGTCACTGTCAGGCTCAGTAGGGTTTCTGGATGAGTTTGCTCGTCAGCTTCTTTTCCAATCAATACATAGGCAACCGTTACGTACAACTTGTACCTCTGACGTGCTAGTGGTTATACCCAGTGCCAGTGTGTTGATGAGTCATTAGAGTCCCCCACGGACAGTTTCCCAAGTTCGGACGAAACGTTGTAGAGGCCGTATGGTTTTATGGCAGGGTTCGGAAAATGCACGTGCGTTTACGCACGTGTCATTTTTCGAGCAGATAATACTGGTAGGCTTTGGTTTAAACCGGATCCCAGTATTATGCTGTGTAGATATAATATCGTCGTCTCAGTTGCATTTGTATTCGGTCGTAATACAAATGCGGGTATGTTTATACCATTACGGGGTTATCCTGAAATTCGTTTCAGGATCACTTTTGGAAGTTGCCAGTTTCCAGTTTTCTATCAGCCGTATTAAACATCCGGTTAAATTCGGATTTATCTTTTCTTGAGGTGAGTCATGAGAGTGTGGAAGGTTCTAGAAGCATCTAGATGATGACTAGGATGGTGAGGTGGCTAGTGACTCATTAGTGCATTAATTGTGCATTTAATGTATGATGACTAGGTTAGATGATTCATTTGTGTGCTTTTAATGTTAATGCAAGGTGTTAACATGACTCATTCTTCTCATTATTGTTAAGGTCACCCTCCCCACTCCTACACTCACCTCCCTCCTCCTTTATATTGACCGGCCCCCTCCCCCCCCCATTGAGGTGTGAGAAAAAAGATGGTTGCTTGAAAGAAGAAAAAGATTAAGGAATTTGCTTCATGAAAATTTCACAAGTTCATTTATCATTTCCGATTCAAAAGGCAATTTCATTAACCGTTCATCCATAGCTTTGGACGAAGTGAGACAAAGTGTTCTACTCATTCTCTACATCAATCTTGGTCATCTCTTTTAGCAAACTTGATGATCGAGTTGCCTCGGTTTAGAGGCGGGAGCCCGTTTAAAGATCCGTCGACATGGTGCCACCTGGACGAGAAGACTGGAGATTCAGGAGATCGGAGCAGCCGCAACAAAGCGTAGGATGATGGTTGAAGACCGAAGGACTCGGATCGTTCGGTATAACATTTCTACCCACTTTGTAGTTTGTTAGTTTAGCTTTAATGGCAGATCCGGGTTATAGTATACGATAGTGCCAGTCAAAAAGTTTTTGTTCCACATTTGGCGTCTGTTAGACTGCCGGGGCGCTACCGTGGACTTACACCCATCCTAAAATCGAAACCATAAACCTGCACTAGCTACAAAAGATATTATAGCTACAAGGTTAGAAGTTGTTATACCGAATGATACGTGTCCTTCAGTCTTCTACCAACTTCCTTAGCTCCTTGAGATCCTTTGGATCGATCTTGATCACCGGTCTTCCTCCGTCGAAGATGATCCATCCGAGAGATGTAGCTCATGACTCTAGCTCCATACTAAGATCTAATGGAGCAACTAAAGACTTTAGATTGTTAATCTAAAGTGTCTAAGATGTAGTGAAGTGTTCTATGTGTGTATCTATCTCGCCTTCTCTCTTGATTCTCAACACATGAGATTATAGAGAGGAGGTTGAAGATGAAGGTGGAGGAGCTCAAGAAATCTAGTGAGGAGAGTGAAACTAATGGTGAAAATGAAAACTCATGCCAACAATTGAACCATCCATCATGAGAAAAATGAAGCAAGGTCTTGTAAAACCATTTTTTCAATAAAACAATTCCAACCATACTTGAATAGTTTGCACAAATGAATTGTTAATTCATATATGCAACACTATTGAAGCATGGCTCTCACCATACTCCCCTCTCTTCTTTTACACCTCATTTTCCATTTAAAATAAATAAATAAATCTAAAATGAGGTGTCCACTTTCTAGAATGTTTTCCGTATAAATACGGATTACACTTTACTGTTTATACATACATGTACTCGTACCGAAATACGTGTTAGTTTATAAGCCCTAGAGGCCATTACTGTATCATACTAGTTTGTATATTACTTAATGGAGCTTGGGATATTCACAGTTGTATAGACAATCTTGCTCAAAATAGTAGTATGCTACTTGGTTTGTTTCTACTTTAATGTGTACATGTGTTTCTTTTAGTATATCACCTATACACATTAGTGGAGCCCTTAGGATCTTTGCTTGATTACCAGCGTTGTGATGGCAGTCACACTCGTGGGGGCTGGGTAATCCACAAGCACATCCTTATACAGGTCCCTAGTCGTAGGACTATCGAGACAGAGCATCGATACTCCGGATTAGACTAGCGTATGTGCTTCTCATCCAAGCAGGGGAGACGGTCTGTCCCACAGCCGTCAGTACTTCGTACTTGAGATAGTATGCGGGTGCTCGTTAGGTTATGAGTACACTGGACAGGACTCGTCGGGAACTGTTGGTTGGTACTATACCTATCGTCAGTTATCAGTTCCCAGGTGACATGAGTACAGCTTAGTCCGCTGACTTGACACTGTCACTTCGCCTCGAGTGTGTTCCCACTGTACTTTGATTACTATCCTACCACGGCTCAAAGGAGTCGTGCAAACAGGTAGTAGTAGGGTGCAGTCCTGAAGCACTTGGAAGCAGTGACGGTTAGACAGGATTCGTCTGTCCCGGTATTGGGAGTTGATATCGCGCTGTGTCAAGGAGAGCCATTATACATAGTCGTCCCTGGCCAGGGCAAGCGAGATATACTGGTGGGTTTCCAGTGTTATCTCAGGGTGTTCTGGGATACACCCCGACACGACTTGTACCGCTATTAGGGGACTGACGTTTACCGCCCCCTAGGCCCGCCATGCGATATTCTCAGACGAACAGACCGGACTGTACGGAGACTGTCACATTCAGGCTTAGTAGGAGTTCGGATGGGTTTCACCTCATCAGTCTTCTTATCGGCATCTACCTGGGGGACGTTACACACAACTAGTGCCACTTGCGGTCTGTGGTTAAACCCACTGCCAGCGTAGTGTCGAGTCTTTAGAGTCCCACACAGAGAGTTATTCGCCTTTGGGCAAAAAGAGTAGAGGTCGCATGGTTTTGCGACAGGGTTCGGTCACATCCGCGCACTTGTGCACTTTTGGTGTCCGGGCAGTTATTACTAGCGGGCTTTGGTTTAAGCCAGATCCTAGTATACGTTTTGGGATTGGTTTTATCTCGTTTGTGTTCATGTTCCTCGGAACGCGGATGCGGGTGTGTATGCACGGTTGACCGAGACAGAGGCAGAGGATTCTCATTAGGGTTGTTGACTGTTGACTTTTTCTAAACCCTAATGAGAATAGGAAATATGATTAGTAATAATATTAATTAAGTATTATTGTGCCATGGTTGGGTTGAAAGTTTGACTTTGTTGACTTGTTGACTTTGTTGACCGGTTGACTAGCTTGGACTTGTTGACCATCATCATTACAATGGCTATCATTTCATGGCTATGACTTTTGCTTGCTTGTATGTTCACAAAATGCATTAAATGCATGAAATGATATTGCCATTAAAATGAACCATCACAAAATACTTGATTACAATTATTATTATGATTATTTTGGTTTTTGAGAGCATGGTTGCAAAAGTCTTGATTCATTCTATCATTCTCACTCTCTCTCATCCAAGATCTCTCCATTGCTCTCCCTCTTCCTCTAGCTCAAGGAAAAATCCCTCTCATGAGTTGAGAACCATTTTCCTTTGAGATAAAACACCAAAACCACTCTCTACTCATCCTAAGGTTGAAGGTTTAGCAAACCTAACACTTTAGTTTCCTCTAGATTGAGGTTGGAGCCAAAGGTAGAAGCTTTCGGGTGGATCCATCTTCGGCACAAGGAGACGACGAGGTGAGGCCGATCCGACCACCACAAGGAGTCGAAGAGAAGGAGTTCAAGTTTAGGTATAACCCCTAACATAGTAGCTAAACTCTTAGTTAGGTTGCTAGATAGTTTGTTTAGCAAAGATCCGTTTTTTGAGTCCATATTACCTCCGCCGAAAAATCGTTTTTCACCGCTTCCGCATCCCCGAAAGAACCGGGAAGGGTAACGTGGACTTACAGTGGTATCAGAGCCTAGCTAAACACTATCTAGCATGTTAGCAAAGTAACTAGAAGTTCGATGGGAGAAAAAACCGCAAAACACGTCTAAAACATGAACTTTCTACCGATTTTTATTTCTGTTCAAAAAATAATAAATCATATACTATAAATCGGCTCAGGGTTTTTAAAGCACACCCAAGAAAAATGGTCCGGTGACTCGGTCAACGCGCCGCGGAACCGCGGTAAGAGCATGCTCTTGCCGCGGATCCGCGGCCGAGTTGACTCGGCCGTGGGCAGTTTTTCTTGCAGTGTGTTCAGTGGGGTGTTTTGGGATTTTTACAATATGTTTTTTCTACCCAGATTTTCCAGAAAACAAATTTATGTTTTGGGGTGGTTACAAATCCATATTTTGATTGAACTTCTATAGACTTTAGCTAACGGGTTATATCTGTGATGTGATATATGTATTGAACGTCTGCTAATAGCTATACGTCGATTAGTGGGGGTTATACATATCTGTGATCTGTAATGTTGATGGATTGTGTATATGAATTCGTTGGATTGTCGCGGATGAATAGCCGGGGGGTTGTGAGATGAGAGTTTTCTTTATCTTTCAATTCATGTAATTTGTAATTGATGTAATATTATTTATATGGCCGCACATCCGGGATGAGGTTGTAGCCGCCATTGTATAATTTCTTTTACTGTTTTTTCTCCTAGGATAGACCCAAGGTGGGATGCACAAACTACCGGGTACCTCAAAGTGCCGAGTGGCCTACTCACGTTGTTGAGGGAGGTTACTTCATTTCGGGTATTTGGCGGGTAGTTTGCCGCACCCGTAGGGGTCTAGGGCAGGGTATTGGCTATTCATCGCGACCGTGTAATCCGCTTTTCGTTACAGGCTCGAACGAATCGCGGATTCCTAGTATATCCAAAGTATTCATCTGTGATCTGGAATGGCTATCATTGCATGTGACGAGTGTATATATCTATATATGATATCTATTTAGGCATTGCTTATGTTTTGCATCCACGCTAGTCCAGCTCCCGCTCTGTCGTTAGTTAAATAACCTAACGGGTAATGACGGGGCCCCGTGGCGAATGCGGATGGCATAAGCGTACGTCATATTTTTGTTGTTTTCTGCAATGGTAGGATTAAATGATGGGACGCATTAAATTAATGCAAGAAAATAAACCAAAGTAAAGTCGTTGGAACAATTTCCAAATAAAAAAACCACTCGGTTTCTTTTCAAAAACCAACTTTTAAACGCGGAGCTTAAGCCACTTCTTTTAAAAGCTATCTCGTTCCATCGATTATATCAAGTTCACTACGTTCACGATTTTGCCAAAACCATTCGTAGCCCTCCGTCATTTCACATGGATAGTCAATAGTATTCAAGCTATGTTTGTTGGTCAAAGTCAAGGCATAGTGATTGGTAGCTATTGGGTATTCATGTGCAGCATAGATAGATGCGTTGGTTTGGGACAGTCGTACTGCCTTGTTGGCCAAAGTCAAGGGTAGGTACGGGTGGGTTCAAATTAACCTGGAGAATGACGGGTAGAACTTGACATGTGACTTATGATTTGTTGGCCAAAGTCAAGGTTATAAGAGCATGGGGCAAAAATCCACATCGGGAGTTTCTAAAGAAACTGAAATTTGCTAGCGCTGCATACCATTTGAAGTGTGATGATTCTGGTAGGATTCCTTCAGTTTTGTCACGCGATGATATTTGGATCCCGATCCTACTGTGAGTATATGCTACTCCTCGGGAAATTTCTCACTTAACGATCAATGCTATAAACCAAGTAGGTGTCTAGAAAGGTGTTAGCAGGGCTACGCCCCCAGGGAAAAGAGGTTATTTAATTAAGGAACTTCGCGAAAGCGTTGGAAAACCTCCCTCGAAGTACCAACACTGGCCTGGCTGAACGGTTAAGCAAGTATTGTACGGTGAGGTTGATCCTGACTAATTCTTCCTTTTTGGTTTGAGGAGGAATTCGAGAAACAGTGGGAGCCATTCTGTTTAGACAAACTAAAAACCACTCTAAACTTGTAAGAGCATCATGCCGAGTGTTTCTTCTCTCTCTCCTAATTGCAGCAACCAATCGTCATGACCGGACTTAAGTTACTTCTAGATAAAAACATACTGACAGGGCCAAACTACAAAGATTGGCTCAGGAATGTCAAAATGGCAATCACTTATGACAAGCTGGGGTATCTTTTTACCACCAAAGCTCCCCCTGTCCCAGGTCCCACCTCCAACATCGCGGATAAGGAAATCCGTAAGACCTGGGAGATCGACTGCGCGAAGGCTAAGTGCCTCGTGCTTGCTTCTATGGACAATGAACATCAGAGGAGGCACGAGAATATGGACCTTGAATCCATATTTCTCCATACAAAAGAACTATATGGAGAGCAATCCCGTATCGCCAGATACGAAGTCTCGAAAAAGCTGTTTTCGGCGAGATTGGTCGTCGGATCATCGGTAGCGGAACACGTGCTTAAGATGATTGGCTATATTGAAGAGCTCGTGGACCTTGGGACCACGTTAGAGAACGAGCTCTATACTGACTTGATTCTCTAGTCCCTTTCTTCCACTTACGCCCAGTTTATCCTGAACTTCAACTTGTAAGAAAAAGAAGTTGAACTTTCAGAACTCCTCAACCTGCTAAGGAGTGCAGAGGGCACCCTACAGAAAGGTAGGGAAACATCCACTTTGTTTGTTGGAGGACCTTCCTCTTCTAGGTCCAGGGCGAAAGCCAAGGGAAAGAAGAAGAAAACCCCCACCAAACTAAGGGGCGGTGTTAGTAAAGTGGAAACGAAGGGAAAAGTAAAGGCAACAAAGATAGCAGGGTAGCTTGTGGGAAAGGAAGAGTGCTTATATTGTTATAAGAAAGGATACTGGAAAAAGGATTGCAGGGCTTGGAAGGCCAAGAGCCAGGACCCGAAGCAAGTTGCGGCTTCGGCTTCAGGTGTGTATGTTATTGAAAACTGTCTATCAATAAACTCTACTTTCTGGGTATTGGATACCGGATCAGGATCTCATATCTGTAATTCTTTGCAGGCACTGAGAAAGCGTAGGGTTTTGAAGGCAGGTGATATGACCCTCAGAGTTGCAAACGGAGCTGGCATGGATGCTGAGTCCGTGGGGGACTATCACCTGGGATTGTCAGATGGACACGTTTTGGTTTTGCGTAATTGTTATTTTGTACCCAATGCAACTTGTAATATCATTTCTGTATCTTTAATATCTAAAGAAGGTTATGAATTTGCATTTGTAAGCAATGTTGTAAACATTCACCTTAATCAAGTTCTGATTGGGGCTGGTACATTAAGCAATGGTATATACGTATTAAACCAACCACAGATTTTCAATGTCCAGAATACACACAAAAGAAAGTCTCCAGAAATCAATCATTCTTTCTTATGGCATTGTAGACTGGGTCACATCAATGAGAGAAGATTGACGAAGTTACATACAGAAGGATATTTGGATCCGTTCGAATATCAATCATATGCAACTTGTCAATCCTGTCTCAAAGGAAAGACGACAAAGACTCCGTTCACTGGACACGGAGTAAGAGCGAGTGAGCTCTTGGGGCTCGTACACAGCGATGTGTGCGGTCCAATGTCTACACATGCACGAAGTGGTTATTCTTACTTCATTACTTTTACGTATGATTTTTCAAGGTACGGATATGTCTTCTTAATGAAACATAAATCTGAAGCCTTTAGAAAATTCCAGGAATACAAGAATGAAGTAGAAAAACAAACCGGAAAAAGTATCAAGATACTGAGATCTGATCGAGGTGGTGAATACTTGAGGGCCGAGTTCCTGGATTACCTAAAAGAGAATGGAATTCTCTCTCAGCTTACTCCTCCATACACTCCGCAACATAACGGTGTATCGGAGAGACGGAACCGAACCCTATTGGATATGGTACGTTCCATGATGAGTAACGCTGAGTTGCCGCGATCATTCTGGGGATATGCACTAGAATCAGCTGCATACCTTTTGAACCGAGTTCCAACTAAGACTGTGCTTACCACACCATATCAGATGTGGAGTGGGAAGAAACCCTATCTTAAGCACATTAAGACATGAGGGTGTCCAGCTTTTGTCAAAAAGCAGCATGCGGACAAACTCGAGGCACACTCAGTACAGTGCAAGTTTGTGGGATATCCAAAGAACTCCAAGGGATATTTCTTCTATTGCACAGAGGAACAAAAGGTTTTTGTTTCTCGTCATGCCTGCTTCTTGGAAACTGAATTTTTGGAAAATCAGATAAGTGGGAGCGAAATAGAACTGGAAGAAATTCCAGAACCACAGGCTATTACTGAAAGCTTAGTAGAACAAGAAGGTTCGAAAAAACAGGACATTCCTGCGCTGCTCCGCAGGAGCAGTAGGCAGTCTCATCCGCCCGAGAGATACTACGGTTTTCTCATAGACGGGGATAGAGAGGATTGCATCATTGATAATGATAAGCCGACTGGCTTCCAGCAGGCCATTCAGAGCGTTGACTCGGTAAAATGGCTGGATGCAATGCGGACCGAAATGGAGTCCATGTACACCAACAAAGTATGGACTTTGGACGTTGCTCCAGAAGGGGTAAAACCCGTAGGCTGCAAATGGATCTTCAAAAGGAAGATTAGTATAGATGGACAGGTTGAGACCTATAAGGCTAGACTTGTTGCAAAGGGTTTTCGTCAAAGACTTGGTTTGGACTATGACGAAACCTTTTCTCCAGTGGCTATGCTGAAATCCATTCGGATCCTTCTTACCATTGCTGCCTTCCATGATTATGAGATTTGGCAGATGGACGTAAAGACCGCTTTTCTAAATGGAAATTTAGAGGAGTGTGTCTATATGGACCAGCCAGAGGGTTTCATTCAGAGTGGGAGTAGCGGAAAGGTGTGCAAGTTGCTTAAGTCCATCTATGGACTAAAGCAAGCATCGCGGAGTTGGAACATCTGTTTTGATGAGACGGTCAAAGAATTTGGCTTTATCAAAAATCCAGATGAACCATGCATCTATAGTAGATTTGTAGCAAGAACTGTCATATTCCTCGTTTTATACGTGGATGACATTCTCTTGATAGGAAATGACATTCCTATGCTACAAACTGTCAAAGGGTTCTTGTCACACAGGTTCTCCATGAAAGACCTGGGTGATGCCTTTTACATTCTGGGGATCCAGATCCATCGTGATAGATCCAAGAGGATATTAGGACTTTCACAGTCCAGGTACATCGACACCATACTGAAAAGATTCAGTATGGAAGATTCCAAGCGCGGTAATCTACCGGCTTGTCACGGGATCACCCTCTCCAAAGAGATGTCTCCCAAGACTGATTTAGAAAGGGATCGCATGTCTATTATACCCTACGCTTCTGCGGTAGGCTCTATAATGTATGCGATGTTGTGTACCAGACCAGATGTAGCTTATGCACTGAGTGTGGTTAGCCGGTATCAGTCAAACCCTGGGGAGAAGCACTGGATAACGGTAAAGAACATTCTCAAGTACCTGAGAAGGACTAAGGAGATGTTCTTGGTGTATGGCGGAAAAGACCTCCAGATCGAGGCCTTTGCTGACTCCAGCTTCCAAAGTGACAAGGATGATTCCAAGTCCATGTCGGGTTATGTCTTTACCCTCAATAGAGGGACGGTGTGTTGGAAGAGTTCCAAACAGGAAACCGTTGCTGACTCGACGATGGAAGCGGAATATATCGCTGCTTCTGATGCCTCAAAAGAAGCCGTCTGGATGAGGAAGTTCTTAACGGAACTTCAGGTGGTTCCGTCCATTGTTGATCCAATACCAGTGTATTGCGACAACAACGGGGCTATAGCTTTAGCGAAGGAACCCAGGTCCCATCAGAAGTCCAGACACATCTTGAGACGGTATCACCTGATCAGGGAGATCATGGGTCGCCAGGAGATCGAGATTCGGAGAGTTGCTACGGAAGATAACACTGCTGATCCACTCACGAAGGCCTTACCCCAGACTCAGTTCGAGCGACTGATCGAGATGATAGGTCTTTGATACGCCAGTACATGGCCTTAGTGCAAGTGGGAGATTGTTAGTGTATATGCCCTAGAGGCCATTACTGTATCATACTAGTTTGTATATTACTTAATGGAAGCTTGGGATATTCACAGTTGTATAGACAATCTTGCTCAAAATAGCAGTATGCTACTTGGTTTGTTTCTACTTTAATGTGTACATGTGTTTCTTTTAGTATATCACCTATACACATTAGTGGAGTCCTTAGGATCATTGCTTGATTACCAGCGTTGTGATGGCAGTCACACTCGTGGGGGCTGGGTAATCCACAAGCACATCCTTATATAGGTCCCTAGTCGTAGGACTAACGAGACAGGGCATCGATACTCCGGAGTAGACTAGCGTATGTGCTTCTCATCCCAGCAGAGGAGACGGTCTGTCCCACAGCCGTCAGTACGTCGTACTTGAGATAGTATGCGGGTGCTCGTTAGGTTACGAGTACACTGGACAGGACTCGTCGGGAATGTTGGTTGGTACTATACCTATCATCAGTTATCAGTTCCTAGGTGACATGAGTACAGCTTAGTCCGCTGACTTGACACTGTCACTTCGTCTCGAGTGTGTTCCCACTGTACTTTGATTACTACCCTACCACGGCTCAAAGGAGTCGTGCAAACAGGTAGTAGTTGGGTGCAGTCCCGAAGCACTTGGAGGCAGTGACAGTTAGACAGGATTCGTCTCTCCTGGTATTGGGAGTTGATATCGCGCTGTGTCAAGGAGAGCCATTACACATAGTCGTCCCTGTCCAGGGCAAGCGAGATATACTGGTGGGTTTCCAGTGTTATCTCAGGGTGTTCTGGGATATACCCCGACACGACTTGTACCGCTATTAGGGGACTGACGTTTATCGCCCCCCTAGGCCCGCCATGCGATATTCTCAGACGAACAGACCGGACTGTACGGAGACTGTCACATTCAGGCTCAGTAGGAGTTCGGATGGGTTTCACCTCATCAGTCTTCTTATCGGCATCTACCTGGGAGCCATTACGCACAACTAGTGCCGCTTGCGGTCTATGGTTAAACCCACTGCCAGCGTAGTGTCGAGTCTTTAGAGTCCCACACAGAGAGCTATTCGCCTTTAGGCAAAAAGAGTAGAGGTCGCATGGTTTTACGACAGGGTTCGGTCACATCCGCGCACTTGTGCACGTTTGGTGTCCGGGCAGTTATTACTAGCGGACTTTGGTTTAAGCCAAATCCTAGTAAACGTTTTGGGATTGGTTTTATCTCGTTTGTGTTCGTGTTCCTCGGAACGCGGATGCGGGTGTGTATGCACGGTTGACCGAGACAGAGGCAGAGGATTCTCATTAGGGTTGTTGACTGTTGACTTTTTCTAAACCCTAATGAGAATAGGAAATATGATTAGTAATAATATTAATTAAGTATTATTGTGCCATGGTTGGGTTGAAAGTTTGACTTTGTTGACTTGTTGACTTTGTTGACCGGTTGACTAGCTTGGACTTGTTGACCATCATCATTACAATGGCTATCATTTCATGGCTATGACTTTTGCTTGCTTGTATGTTCACAAAATGCATTAAATGCATGAAATGATATTGCCATTGAAATGAACCATCACAAAATACTTGATTACAATTATTATTATGATTATTTTGGTTTTTGAGAGCATGGTTGCAAAAGTCTTGATTCATTCTATCATTCTCACTCTCTCTCATCCAAGATCTCTCCATTGCTCTCCCTCTTCCTCTAGCTCAAGGAAAAATCCCTCTCATGAGTTGAGAACCATTTTCCTTTGAGATAAAACACCAAAACCACTCTCTACTCATCCTAAGGTTGAAGGTTTAGCAAACCTAACACTTTAGTTTCCTCTAGATTGAGGTTGGAGCCAAAGGTAGAAGCTTTCGGGTGGATCCATCTTCGGCACAAGGAGACGACGAGGTGAGGCCGATCCGACCACCACAAGGAGTCGAAGAGAAGGAGTTCAAGTTTAGATATAACCCCTAACATAGTAGCTAAACTCTTAGTTAGGTTGCTAGATAGTTTGTTTAGCAAAGATCCGTTTTTTGAGTCCATGTTACCTCCATCGAAAAATCGTTTTTCACCGCTTCCGCTGTAAGTCGATGTACAACACCCCACGACTTGCGGGGAGGTGGAAAAATGAAAAACGATCTTGTTCTTTGCTTAAACATCGACTAACCGCATGAATCGAAACTAAATGATAACTAACAACTATCATAGAAGTTCTAAACTACTATGTGAAGTGATTATACCTAAAGAACCGTGTCCTTCGTCTTTACGAACTCCACCTCCTCTTCGGCCTTCTCCAAGTAGTAGACGATCCACCACGAGAGCTTTACTCCAAGCTTTGCCTCTAAACTTGAGGCAACTAGGTTTCTTTAAGTGCTAATCAAAGTACCTAGATGATATAGAGTGAGGGTTATGGATTAAGTAGTCCAACTAATCCTTGTACTCAACACATGAGAGGGGAGGATTAGGGTTTGAAGAGAGGAAGCTTGAGGAGAGAGAAGGTGAGAGTAATAATCAGATGAGAAAATGAGTTATCATAATATATATCAAGCATTATTGTTTTTCAAGAAAAGAAAAGAAAATGATTTACAACCATGCTTGATAAATATCTAATGGTGATTCATCTCCATGAGTCATTAAGCATTTATGATGCATTAATGACATGGATGAATCATCCATACGACTCACTAATCTCATTTAATGTATATGCCACCTTAACCTCCTTAGTCACCATCTTCTAGAAGCTTCTCGCGCAATTACGAGAACGCCCCTCCTATCCGTGAAAACACGGAAAAACTTTAGACTGTATAAATCCAATAACCGGATACTAGTAACTGGCTTAAACCAAAGCCGACTAGTAAAAACTGTCCGAAAGTCGTACATGCGTAAACACACGTATGCGTCCGAACCCTTGTCGTAAAACCATACGACCTCTATATCGTTTCGCCTGGAGTAGGGAAACTCTCTGCGTGGGACTCTAGAGACTCGACTACTACGCTGGCAGTGGGTTTAACTACAGACCGCAAGCGGCACTAGCTGTACGTAACGGTCCCCAGGTAGATGTCGATAAGAAGGCCGATGAGGAAACCCATCCGAACTCCTACCGAGTCTGATGTGACAATCTCCATACAGTCCAGTCCGTTCGTCTAAGACTATCGCATATCGGGCCTAGGGGGCGGCAAGCGTCAGTCCCCTAAAAGCGGTATAAGTCGTGTCGGAGCGAAGCCCATTACACCCTGAGAAACTACTGGAACCTACCAGCAAATCTCGCTTGCCCTGGCCAGGGACTTTACGTAATGGCTCTCTGACACAGCGCGATATCAACCCCCAATACCGGGAGAGACGAATCCTGTCTAACCGCCACTGCCTCCAAGTGCTCGGGACTGCACCCAACTGCTACCTGTTTGCACGACTCCTTTGAGCCGTGGTAGGGTAGCAATCTAAGAACAGTGGGACACACTCGAGGCGAAGTAGCAGTGTCAAGTCTGCGGACTATGCTGTACTCATGTCACCTGGGAACTGTTCACTGACGACCGGTATAAAACTAACCAACAGTTCCCTGTGAGTCCTGTCCGGTGTACCCGTAACCTAACGAGCACCTGCATACTATCTCCAGTACGACGTACTGACGGCTGTGGGACAGACCATCTCCCCAACTGGGATGAGAAGCGTACACACTAATCTACTCTGGAGTATCGATGCCCTGTCTCGATAATCCAACGACTAGGGACCTGAATAAGGATGTGCTTGTAGACTACCCAGCCCCCACTAGTGTGACTGCCATCACAACGCTGGTAGTCAAGCAAGATCCTAAGAGCTCTATCAATACGTATACATATTAAGATAGAAAAACCAAGTAGCATACTACTATGTTTAGCAAGACTGTTATATACATGTGAATATCCCAAGCTTCCATTAAGTAATATACAAACTAGTATGATACAATAATGGCCCCTAGGGCATATACACTAACAATCTCCCACTTGCACTAGGGCCATGTACTGGCATATCGAAGACCGATGATCTCGAGTAGCCTCTCGAACTGAATCTGAGGTAGGGCCTTTGTGAATGGATCAGCAATGTTCTCTTCAGTAGCAACTCTCCGAACCTCGATCTCCCGACGATCAATGATCTCCCTGATCAGGTGATACCGCCTTAAGATGTGTCTGGACTTCTGATGGGACCTTGGTTCCTTCGCTAAAGCTATAGCTCCGTTGTTGTCGCAATACAGAGGTATTAGATCAACAATGGTAGGAACCACCTGAAGTTCTGATAGGAACTTCTTCATCCAGACTGCTTCTTTTGCGGCATCGCAAGCAGCAATATACTCCGCTTCCATCGTCGAGTCAGCAACGGTGTCCTGCTTGGAACTCTTCCAGCACACCGCCCCTCCATTGAGGGTAAAGACATAACCCGACATGGACTTGGAATCGTCCTTATCACTCTGGAAGCCGGAATCAGCATAGGCCTCCATCCTGAGTTCTTTTCCGCCGTAAACCAAGAACATCTCCTTAGTCCTCCTCAGGTACTTGAGAATGTTCTTTACTGCTATCCAGTGCTTCTCCCCTGGGTCTGACTGATACCGGCTTACCACGCTCAGTGCGTAAGCTACATCTGGTCTGGTGCACAACATCGCATACATTATAGAGCCTACCGTAGAAGCGTAGGGTATAATAGACATGCGTTCCCTTTCCAAATCAGTCTTGGGAGACATCTCTTTGGATAGGGTGATTCCGTGACAAGCCGGTAGATTACCGCGCTTAGAATCTTCCATACTGAATCTTTTCAGTACAGTGTTGATATACCTGGACTGCGAAAGTCCCAACATCCTCTTTGATCTATCACGATAGATCCGGATCCCCAGAATGTAAGAGGCATCTCCCAGGTCTTTCATGGAGAACCTGTGTGATAAGAATCCTTTGACAGATTGTAGCATAGGAATGTCATTTCCTATCAATAGAATGTCATCCACGTACAAGACGAGGAATACGACACTTCTGGCTACAATTTTACTATATATGCACGGTTCATCTGGATTTTTGATGAAGTCATATTCTTTGACTGTTTCATCAAAACAGATGTTCCAACTCCGCGATGCCTTCTTCAGTCCATAAATGGACTTAAGCAACTTGCATACTTTCCCGCTGCTCCCACTCTGATTGAAACCCTCTGGCTGATCCATATAGACGCACTCTTCTAAATTTCCATTCAGAAAAGCCGTCTTTACGTCCATCTGCCGGATTTCATAATCATGGAAGGCAGCAATAGCAAGAAGGACCCGAATGGATTTGAGCATAGCCACTGGAGAAAAAGTTTCGTCATAGTCCAAACCAGGTCTTTGACGAAAACCCTTTGCAACAAGTCTAGCCTTATAGGTTTCCACCTGTCCATCTACACCAATCTTTTTCTTGAAGATCCATTTGCATCCTATGGGTTTTACCCCATCTGGAGCAAAGTCCAAAGTCCATACTTTGTTGGTGTACATGGACTCCATTTCGGTTCGCATTGCATCTAGCCATCGTACCGAGTCGCCGCTCTGGATGGCCTGCTGGAAGCCAGTAGGTTCATCATCATCTATGATGCAATCCTCTCTATCCCCATCTATGAGAAAACCGTAGTATCTCTCAGGCGGATGAGACGGCCTACTACTCCTGCGGAGGGGTGCGGGAATGTCCTGTTCTTCTTGAACTACTTGTTCTACCAAACTTTCAGTATTAGTTTGTGGTTCTGGAATTTCTTCCAGTTCTATTTCGCTCCCACTTATTTCCTTTTCTAAAAACTGCTGTTCCAGAAAATGGGCATTACGAGAAACAAAAACCTTTTGTTCCTCTGCGTTATAGAAATAATATCCCTTGGAGTTCTTTGGATATCCCACAAACTTACATTTTACTGATCGTGCCTCGAGCTTGTCCACATGCTGCTTTTTAACAAAAGCTGGACATCCCCAAATCTTCATATGCTGAAGATGGGGTTTCTTCCCACTCCACATCTGATATGGGGTGGTAGGCACAGTCTTGGTAGGAGCCCTGTTCAGAAGATATGCCGCTGAATCTAGCGCATAACCCCAAAAAGATCGCGGTAACTCAGCATTACTCATCATGGATCGTACTATATCTAATAGGGTTCGATTCCGTCTCTCCGATACACCGTTATACTGTGGGGTGTATGGAGGAGTAAGCTGAGAGAGAATTCCTTTCTCTTTTAGGTAACCTAGGAACTCGGCACTCAAATATTCACCACCTCGATCAGATCTTAGTGTCTTGATACTTTTGCCGGTTTGGTTTTCTACTTCATTCTTATACTCTTGGAATTTCTCAAAAGCCTCGGATTTATGTTTCATCAGATTAATGAATCCGTACCTTGAGTAATCATCCGTGAAAGTAATGAAATAGGAAAAACCACCTCTTGCATGTGTAGACATTGGACCACATACATCGCTGTGTATGAGTCCTAAGAGCTTGCTCGCTCTTACTCCATGTCCAGTAAAAGGAGTCTTTGTCATCTTTCCTTTGAGACAAGATTGACAAGTGTCATAAGTTTGATATTCGAACGAGTCCAAATATCCTTCTCTATGCAACTTAGTCAACCTTCTCTCATTGATGTGACCCAGTCTACAATGCCATAAGAAAGCTTTATTTAAATCTGGAGACTTTCTTTTTAGTGTGTTCTGGACATTGAAAATTTGGAGTTGGTTTAACACATATATACCGTTTTCCAGTGTACCGGACCCAATCAAACTATGATTAAGGTGGATGTTAACAACACCACTTCCAAACGTGAAATCATAACCTTTATTTGATAACAAGGAAACAGATATGATATTACACGTTAAGCTGGGTACACAAAAACAGTTATGTAAAACCAAAATGTGTCCACTCGTCAATCCCAGGTGATAATCCCCTACGGACACAGCTCCCACGCTAGCTCCGTTAGCAACTATCAGGGTCATATCACCTTCCTTCAGCACTCTACGGTTTCTCAGTGCCTGCAATGAATTGCAAATATGAGATCCTGATCCGGTATCCAATACCCAGGAAGTAGAGTTGATTGACAGACAATTCTTAATTACAAACACACCTGAATTCGAAGCCACAGCTTGCTTCGGTTCCTGGTTCTTGGCGTTCCACACCTTGCAATCCTTTTTCCAGTGCCCTTTCCTGTGACAATGGAAGCACTCATCCTGGCCCACTACCGGTACCGCAAACTTTTTCTTTCCCTTCCCTCCCACCTTACTTACACCTCCTCTAGGTCTGGGGGCGGCCTTCTTTTTCCTTCCTTTGGCCCTAGCCTTGGACCCGGAAGAAGAAGCACCGCCAACAAACATAGCGGGTGTTTCCCTTGCCTTCTGCAAGGTGCCCTCTGCAAGGTGCCCTCTGCACTCCTTAACATGTTCAGGAGTTCCGGAAGTTCAACTTCTTTTCTTTGAATGTTGAAGTTCAGGATAAACTAGGCGTAGGTGGAAGGAAGGGACTGGAGAATAAGGTCTGTATAGAGCTCATTATCCAAAGTCGTTCCAAGGTCTGCGAGCTCTTCTATATAGCCGATCATCTTTAGGACATGTTCTCCTACCGATGACCCGACAGCCAACCTCGCTCGAAACAAGTTCTTAGAGGTCTCGTATCTTGCTATACGAGATTGCTCTCCATAAAGTTCCTTTGTATGGAGAAATATGGCATCTAGTTCCATATCCTCGTGCCTCCTCTGATGTTCATTGTTCATCGAGGCAAGCACGATGCACTTGGCTTTCGCGCAATCAAAATCCCAGGTTTTGCGGATTTCCTTATCCGCATTACTGGATTTGGGACCAGGGACAGCAGGTGCCGTAGCGGTGAGGACATACCCCAATTTGTCATAGGTCAAAGCCATTTTGACATTCCGCAGCCAATCTTTATAGTTTGGCCCTGTCAGTATATTTTTCTCTAAAAGTAACTTAAGTCCAGTCATTTTTAGGGTCGCTGCAATTAGGAGAGAGAGAAGAAAACTCTTTAGCATGATGCTCTTGCAAGTTTAGAGTGGTTTTTAATTTATCTAAACTGGATGGCTCCCACTGTTTCTCGAATCCTTCCTCAAACCATAAAAGAAGAATTAGCCAGGACTATTCTCACTGTACAATACTTGCTTAACCGTTCAGCCAGGCTGGTGTCGGTACTTCGAGGGAGGTTTTCCAACGCTTTCGCGAAGTTCCTTAATTAAATAACCTCTTTTCTCTGGGGGCGTGACCCCGCTGACACCTTTCTTGACACCTACTTGGTTTATAGCATTGATCGTTAAGTGACGAATATCCTGATGAGTAGCATATACTCACAGTAGGATCGGGATCCAAATATCATCGTGTGATAATGTTGAAGGAATGCTACCAACATTCATCAAACTCCAAATGGTATGCATCTCTTTGCAAATTTCAGTTTCTTTAGAAATTCCCGATATAAGTTTTTGCCCCATGCTCTTATAACCTTGGCTTTGGTCAAAATGTCATAAGTCACATGTCAAGTTCTACCCGTCATTATCTTGTCAATTTGAACCCATCCGTATATACCCCTGACTTTGGTCAAATGATAATACGATTGTCCCAAACCAACTCATCTATCTTATGCAATAAATGAAAACCCAGCAGCTACCAAACACTATGCCTTGACTTTGGCCAAAATGCATAGCTTGAATACTACTGAATACCTAAATGAAATGACGGAGGGCTACGAATGGTTTTGGCGAAACTGTGAACGTAGTGAACTTGATATAATCGAAGGAACCTGATAGCTTTTTAAAAGGAGTGGTTAAAGCTCCGCATTTAAAAATATCTGTTTTTAAAATTAACGGAGTGGATTCTTTTAAATTGTTCCAACGATTAAACTTTTGGTTTATTTTCTTTGCATTATAAATAATGCGTCCCATCATTAACCTATCATTGCAGAAAACAACGAAAATACAACGTCGTCTTATGCCATCCGCATTCGCCACGGGGTCCCGTCATCACCCGTTGGGTTACTTAACTAACGGCAGAGCGGGGGTTGGGCTAGCGCGGGTGTAAAACATAAGTGACGTCTAAATAGCTATCATATATAGATATTGTACATTCGTCAGACGCAATAATAGGCATTCCAGATCTCATATGAACTTTATTGGATTTGCAAGCAATCCGTGTTTGTTTAGAGCCTGCAACAAAAGACGGATTACACAGTTGTGATGAATAGCCATTACCCCACCCTAGACCCCTACGGGTACGGCAAACTACCCGTCAAATACCCGAAGTGAAGCGGTCTCCCTCAACAAAGTGAGTAGGCCACTAAACACTTCAAAGTACCGGGTAGTTTGTGTACCCCACCTTGGGTCTATCCTAGGAGCAAAAACAGTAAAAATGAAATAATACAACGGTGGCTACAACCGCAACCTGGATGTGCCCCGCAAAATAATATTACAACATATTACAGTTACATCGAATGAATTAAAATAATAACCCATCACAAACCCCGGCTAATCATCACAACAGTCCAATACAGTTCACATCCACAAACAGTAAAAACCATTACAGAAATGTGCAACCCCCTGCCAACCGACATACTAGCAGTTAGGGGAGGTTTACGAACACATTATACAAACACAGATATAATCAAATTAGCAAACATCGCAAAATTTCGATCGAACAAACGCTTTTAGATTCTACTCCAATACTTCTCTGTGCACCTGAGACTTGAGCAGAAAAATAAACATCCCAGAAACATCACTGTTAACACCTAGGAGTTACTAAATAAATTTGGGCCGACTCGGCCACAACTCGGCCGCGGATCCGCCGCGGATCGCATGGATCCGCCGCGGTTCCGCGGTGAGATGGCCGAGTTAGGGGTCCAAATTTCTTCAGTAGCCCTAGTTTTTCCTGCTTGTTATTCTGAAGCACCCTGAAAAATTTTTAGAGCCAGTTTAAAATTCGACAGCAAGCGTGATAATCGACGATGTTTCCGGTTCTTTTTTGCGTTCGAAATTCTTACGACTTTGCTAATGAGTTAATTATTGTTTAGCGAGGCTCTGATACCACTGTAAGTCAATGTACAACACCCCACGACTTGCGGGGAGGCGGAAAAATGAAAAACGATCTTGTTCTTTGCTTAAACATCGACTAACCACATGAATCGAAGCTAAACGATAACTAACAACTATCATAGAAGTTCTAAACTACTATGTGAAGTGATTATACCTAAAGAACCGTGTCCTTCGTCTTTACGAACTCCACCTCCTCTTCGGCCTTCTCCAAGTAGTAGACGATCCACCACGAGAGCTTTACTCCAAGCTTTGCCTCTAAACTTGAGGCAACTAGGTTTCTTTAAGTGCTAATTAAAGTACCTAGATGATATAGAGTGAGGGTTATGGATTAAGTAGTCCAACTAATCCTTGTACTCAACACATGAGAGGGGAGGATTAGGGTTTGAAGAGAGGAAGCTTGAGGAGAGAGAAGGTGAGAATAATAATCAAATGAGAAAATGAGTTATCATAATATATATCAAGCATTATTGTTTTTCAAGAAAAGAAAAGAAAATGATTTACAACCATGCTTGATAAATATCTAATGGTGATTCATCTTCATGAGTCATTAAGCATTTATGATGCATTAATGACATGGATGAATCATCCATACGACTCACTAATCTCATTTAATGTATATGCCACCTTAACCTCCTTAGTCACCATCTTCTAGAAGCTTCTCGCGCAATTACGAGAACGCCCCTCCTATCCGTGAAAACACGGAAAAACTTTAGACTGTATAAATCCAATAACCGGATACTAGTAACTGGCTTAAACCAAAGCCGACTAGTAAAAACTGTCCGAAAGTCGTACATGCGTAAACACACGTATGCGTCCGAACCCTTGTCGTAAAACCATACGACCTCTATATCGTTTCGCCTGGAGTAGGGAAACTCTCTGCGTGGGACTCTAGAGACTCGACTACTACGCTGGCAGTGGGTTTAACTACAGACCGCAAGCGGCACTAGCTGTACGTAACGGTCCCCAGGTAGATGTCGATAAGAAGGTCGATGAGGAAACCCATCCGAACTCCTACTGAGTCTGATGTGACAATCTCCATACAGTCCAGTCCGTTCGTCTAAAACTATCGCATATCGGGCCTAGGGGGCGGCAAGCGTCAGTCCCCTAAAAGCGGTATAAGTCGTGTCGGAGCGAAGCCCATTACACCCTGAGAAACTACTGGAACCTACCAGCAAATCTCGCTTGCCCTGGCCAGGGACTTTGCGTAATGGCTCTCTGACACAGCGCGATATCAACCCCCAATACCGGGAGAGACGAATCCTGTCTAACCGCCACTGCCTCCAAGTGCTCGGGACTGCACCCAACTGCTACCTGTTTGCACGACTCCTTTGAGCCGTGGTAGGGTAGCAATCTAAGAACAGTGGGACACACTCGAGGCGAAGTAGCAGTGTCAAGTCTGCAGACTATGCTGTACTAATGTCACCTGGGAACTGTTCACTGACGACTGGTATAAAACCAACCAACAGTTCCCTGTGAGTCCTGTCCGGTGTACCCGTAACCTAACGAGCACCTGCATACTATCTCCAGTACGACGTACTGACGGCTGTAGGACAGACCATCTCCCCAACTGGGATGAGAAGCGTACACACTAGTCTACTCCGGAGTATCGATGCCCTGTCTCGATAATCCAACGACTAGGGACCTGAATAAGGATGTGCTTGTAGACTACCCAGCCCCTATAAGTGTGACTGCCATCACAACGCTGGTAGTCAAGCAAGATCCTAAGAGCTCTATCAATACGTATACATATTAAGATAGAAAAACCAAGTAGCATACTACTATGTTTAGCAAGACTGTTATATACATGTGAATATCCCAAGCTTCCATTAAGTAATATACAAACTAGTATGATACAATAATGGCCCCTAGGGCATATACACTAACATCCGCATCCCCGAAAGAACCGGGAAGGGTAACGTGGACTTACAATACGAATACCCAAAAAGATAGAATAATACAAAGAACATAATATTTGAATATACATATCGAAATACATATACGTAAATTATTAAATCAATACCTGATTTAATAATCCGGCTCAAACCCGAGCCGGGTAGTATTATCAACCGTCCGATCGAAAGTCCGGGTAACTAGTACAATCATTCGATCGAAACCTTGCATGTGTCCAATACGACTACTACATCATTTCGCCAGAACCAGGGAAATGCTCTGTGTGGGACTCTAAAGACTCGTTAATATGCTGGCAGTAGGTTTAACCATAAGCACATCAGCAGCACTAGCTGTACGTAACGGCTATCCAGGTATTGAGCGAAAGGAAGGCCGACGAGTAAACTCATCTGACCCCCTACTGAGCCTGTCAGTGAATCTCCATACAGTCCGGTATGTTCGTCTAAGAGTATCGCATATCGGGTCTAGGAGGTGGATAAAGTAAGACCCCTAATAACACGATATTTTTGTGTCGGTATGAAGCCCATCACCCACTGAGAAACTACTGATCCAAATCAGTAATTCTCGTCTACCTTGGCCAAGGATTTCTGGTGATGGCCACCTGTGCACAGTGCGACATCAACCCCCAATACCGGGAGAGACGAATCACCGACGATCTTCTTACTGCCTCCATATGGCTCGGGACTGTACCCAACTAAAACATGTTTGCACGACTCTTTGAGCTGTGGTAGGGTAGTAATCAAAGCACACTGGCAACTCACACGAGACAAATGACGATCTCAAGTTGATAGACTAACCTGTACTCATGTCACCTGAGAACCACTGTCTAAAAATAGGTATAATACCATCTAGCATGTTCCCGGCGAGTCTGTCCTGTGTACTCATAACCCAATAAGCATCTGTATACTATCTTGGGTGACTAACTGACACCAATGGCTTGTGAGACTGGCCACCGCCCTTCGTCGGGGTCTCGATAAATATACATTAGTCTACTCCGGAGTATCGATGCCCAGTCTCGATACTCTCTCGACTAGGGACATTTAAGGATGTGCTTATAGACCACCCAACTCCCACGCATATGATCGCCATCATAATACTGGTAGTCAAGCAAGAATCTTTTGGACTCTATCAACATATAATAGTGATCTGTAATACCATATAATGCATGTACATGATGATAAAGGCAAACCAGATAGCATATTATTATCTCGAGTAAGACTGTTCTACCCGTATAGGTCCTCCTGCAATCATCATAATCGCCTGCCTGCAATTACAATAATTGCCTTGAGGGCACTATGGCCAATAATCTCTCACTTGCACCTAAGGCTAATTATTGCGGTGTCGCATACTCACAGCCCGTATGATACCGAACACCCAACTTCTCTACTAATCAGTCTCGCAAAACTTGTTTGTGAAACTATTGCGTTCGAGAAATAACCTCAGTGAGTGGATCCGTTCCAATGTTTCTTTCTTTATCTCTCTATATCTCAACTTCGCGGAGAAAAACTATCTCCCGAAATGAGTGATACATGTCTTAGAATTTGACTGGATATCTGATGGGACCCAATTCACAAATGAACTCCAAATCCAACAAACATTTTAAACCGTATCATCTACCGAATTTAATCAGTATCCTGTGCCATGCCTTCCTCAGTATCCGCTTGGACAACCTGTTCAATATATTACCTCTCAAAAAGGAGGGAAAACTATAACTCTGATAGTCACTCCGTCATCCAGGTCACCTTGGAAGCCTGAAATGATAACCGCCTCCTGAAGGAGTCTGCCTTTACCATACACCAAGAACATCCTCTTATGTTCATAACTGCTTTCCAATATTTCTCCAGGATTGGATTAATATATGCTTATTGCATCTAGTGCAAAATCAATATCTGGTGTGGCACTTGACATTTCATGATTAACTCAATTGCCTAAGCAAGTGATATGCCATTCATGCAAATCCCTCTCCTCATCAGTCTAAAGACATCTCTTTAGAGAGGGTGACTCCTTCACCTGCGGGTACACCACCACGCCAGGAGTCGTCCATTCTAAAACACTTTAGAATAGTATCAACTACCCGAATTAGGACACTTCCCAAATATAGATCTAAAACCATAGATCTAGTCACCAGAATCCCTGATATTTTATCCAGATCCTATGTGGAGAAACAACTTGTGACAACCACAGTATAACCGATCGTAGTATATGAATATTACTTCCTATCAAGAGCATGTCATCCAAATAGCAGGACATCACTCCCTACTACCTTCTTACCAGGTTCATCTGTTGTTCCGATGAAGTCAAACTCTATGACTGTCACATCAAAACTAAATGATCTATCTCCGCTGTACTTGCTTTAGTCTATAAATTGACATAAGCTACTTTCCTACCACGCTTCTGCTGTTCCTACTGACTACAACAACTCTCTGGCAGAGTCATATATACGTGCACTTCTAAAGCTAATTTAGAACGACGTTATACTCATCCACCTGCCAGATCTCATAGTCTAGAACAGCTATAATGGAAAACTTGGGTCATCAAAAACCTCCCTGTCACCGTCTTTGAGAAGACCGGTGTACCTCTCGGGTGGCTGAGGTTACCCACTAAATCTATAGAGTGGCTAATGGATTGTCGAATCCAATTGAATCTTTAGGTTCTACTAAATTTTCAGTAATTATTTGTGGTTCTGGAATTACTTCAAGTTCTACCATACCCCCACTAATGTTTTCTGAAAAGAATTCATTTTACTAAAACGGGTGGCGAGTCAAGAACAATATAACTACTGATCTTCTAAATGGTAGGATGTTAACCTTCGTCAAACCCTGGGATAACCCATAAACTGCCATTACTGAAACGTGCCTAGAGTTTATCCGGATTCTGGTTTTAAGCATAAGCCGGACAACTCCATATACCTTAACATCGTTAAGATATGAATCCATTTTATATCCAATATAGAAATAAATGCACTAATTTAATTGGAACTAGATTCAAAATACATGCAGCTATTTCCAGTTCATAGCGACTAAATGGAAGAAGGCCAAGCAGCATTACTCGTCAAGGAATGCACCCACGTATGAGTAACCTGGAAGAGAAGCAAATTCTCAAAACTATTACTTATGACGGAATACCTAGCGCAAGTATCTATATCTTCGATCACCTCAAAGAATCCTGATACTTCCAACGTATGGTTCTCTACTTTATTCTTATACCTATAACTTCTCAAAATTTGGATCTTGTATTTCAACGAAATACTTGTCTAAAATTAGAGAACTCATGAGTAAACAGAATATAGTACGTGTACCAACCCCTTTGTCTTAATGGACATCAGACAACATACAATACTCTATATAAGTCTACTGAGTTTAATAGTTCAAACCCTGTGCGTCGTAGGTTGAAAACTGTGTTATGGTTAACAAGAATTACACCATTGTTCAATGCATCTTACCTAACCATCAACTGAGATAGGTAAATTTCATAGACATAATTTCAAAAATTTATATCTCACTTTATAAAATAAACGTACAGATATATCAATTTGAAACCGATGCATAACAACGGATATTCAAAACCAAATATTTGCCGTTAGGCAAAACCCAGGTGATTTCCTCAAATATCACCAATTACAAAGAATTCCGATATATAGAGGGTCTAATCACCTAATTTCCAATATCTTACTCCCACTCAGCATCTGTAATGCCATACAGATGTGAGAATCAAGTCTGGTAAATCATACCCTGGAGTCAGAATCTAATTAGGAAAACAGTTTTCAATTAACACTGTACAGTAAAACTGAAACATGAAAATGTTTCGAAGGGGTGGCTGGGTATTCCTAGTAATGCTTCTTAAACTATCCAGATTCATGACAGTAACCGTATATTTTCTTACCCTCACTCCAATCCCTTTATATATCTTTACTTATTACCTTCTGTACACCACACTTAAGCTAATTAGTTTTCTTCTTTCCTTACCTTTCGGCACCTACCTATGGTTTGGAAGAGGACTACCCAATAAGCGTAATAGGTATACTCTCCTAATACCAGAAGCCCTCACAACCTGAGAGAAGGGAAAGAGAAAAGACAACCGAATAATCCTATTCAATTTCTCCCGAACCGGAAACCATCCTCGAACTGAAACATGTTCCTTCGAGTTCGTATGTAACTATACGATGACATATCCAAGAAATATGGATCTTCATAGTGATACAGAATGTTCTGAAGAAATGCAAAGGGAAAATAGGAGCGGCAGGGATATATGCGAGTTAATGACAATCCAAAAGCCAAAGTGTTTAAGAAGGTTCGATTAACCTGGTTCATGAGTTTTAGTTTTGGGTCAGGTCATGGACGTTGCCAAAGAGAGAGAGAAAAGAAACACTCAGCGTGGACTCTAAACTAGATTAGATTGGTTAATCACTTTATCTAATCAGGATGACTCCTACTGTTTCCTCGAATTCTCCTTCAAACCCTAAAAGTAGAATTAGTCGGGATCATCTGAAAATCACCCGAGGAGTAACACCTACTCATCGATGGGAATCGGGATCCAACTATCATCGCATGATAGTTTGATGGAAGCCACTCAAGTCACCATACTCCAGAAGGTATGCACATGCCTGGCAAGTTTCCTTTATATTTGAAACTCCCGATGTGGTTTTTGCCCCTACGACCCAAGCGACCTTGATATAGTCAATAAATCAAAAGGTCCTATTCAAGTTCAACCCGGCAATATCTTGATTGCATTAAACCCACCTGCACGAGCCCTTAACACAGTCAATAAGGCCGCACGACTGTCCTAATTAATCGCATCGCATGCTACAAATAAGCACCACTTAGCTACCACACACTACTCCTTGACTTAGTCAATAAACGCAGCACAAATACTAAGTACTAATCGTAGGAAATGACAGAGGGCTAAGGGCTGGTTTTTGGCGAATAAACTTTAACATAATGAACTTGATATCGTTGAAGGAACCGAGCAGTTTTTGAAAAAGGAGTGGTTTAAGCTCCGCAATTTTAAAACGAGTTTTTTTGTAGAATGTGTAAGTCTACGGTAGCGCCCCGGCCGTCATTCTGACGCCAAAAGCGGAACAAAAACTTTTATAACTGGCCCTATCGCATAATTTAACCCGGATCTTGCCATTAACGCTAAACTAACAAACTGTAAAGAGGTAGAAAGGCTATACCGAATGATCCGAGTCCTTCGGTCTTTAGCCATCATCCCACGCTCCTCTGCGGCATCTGCGATCTCGCTCGATCTCCGGTCTCCTCGTCCAGGTGGCACCACGTCAACGGATCTTTATACGGGCTCTCGCCTCTGAACCGAGGCAACTCGGACATGAAGTTTTCTAGCCGACATGTCCAAGATTGATGTAGAGAATGAGTAGAACACTTTGTCTCGTTTTATCCAAAACCATGGATGAACGGTTAATGAAGTTGCCTTTTTGATTGATGAATTGAACTAGGAAATTTATCAAATGAATCATATCTTTCATTCTCACTATGGGGCTTCTATAAGTGGCCGGCCACATATAGGAAAGGAGGGGGTGAGTGTAGGAGCAAGGGGTGACCATAAGTAATGCTTATCACAACTAAAATATCCTAAGCATTACAAAAGGCATTAATGGAATGAATGAGTCATATAACACCTCACAAAACCATTTAATGCAAACAATGAGTCATAAAACCTAGTCACCAATTCTAGAAGCACCCTCATGACTCACCCTCATGACTCACCCAAAAGAAAAAGATAATTCCGCATGAAACCGAATGTTTAAGACGGGTGATAGAAAATTGGCAACTTCGAAAAGCGATCCCGAAATGAATTTCAGGATAACCCCGTAACTGTACATACATACCCGCATTTGTATTACGACCGAATACAAATGCAACCGAGACAAAGATATTATATCTACACAGTATAATACTCGGATCCGGCTTAAACCAAAGTCCACTAGTATTATCTGTCCGAAATATGACACGTGCATAAATGCACGTGCATTTTCCGAACCGTGCCATAAAACCATACGGCCTCTACAACGTTTCGTCCGAACTTGGGAAACTATCTGTGGGGGACTCTAATGACTCATCAGTACCTTGGCAGTGGGTTTAACCACAAGCACGTCAGCGGCACTAGCAGTACGTAACGGCTGCCCATGTACTGACCTCAAGGGAAGCCGATGAGCGAACTCATCCTGGAACCCTACTGAGCCTAACAGTGACAATATACATACAGTCCGGTCCGTTCGTCTATAAGTATCGCATATCGGGCCTAGGGGACTGGTAAAGTCAGACCCCCAATAGCGGTATAAGTCATGTCGGAGACAAGCCCTGAACACCCTGAGAAACTACTGGAATACTTACCAGTAATTCTCACCTGCCTTGGCCAAGGACTTGGTGTAATGGATTTCCTAGACACATCGCGATCTCACCCCCAATACCGGGAGAGACGAATCCCCTGCCGATCCACTCACTTGCCTCCATGTGGCTCGGGACTGTACCCAAAAAAGACCTGTTTGCACGACTCCTTTGAGCCGTGGTAAGGTAGAAATCAAAGCACAGTGGGAACTCACATGAGAAAAATAACGACCTCAGGTCGATGAACTAACCTGTACACATGTCACCAGGGAACTGCTATCTGACACCAGGTATAAATACCAACTAGCAGGTTCCCGGCGAGTCCTGTCCGGAGTACTCAAAACCTAATGAGCACCTGTATACATCTTAGGTGATCCAACTGACACCAGTGGCTTGTGAGACCGGCCACCGCCCCTCGTCGGGGTCTCGACTGTATACACTAGTCTATTCCGGAGTATTGATGCCCTGTCTCGAAACTCCCACGAATAGGGACCACTATTAAGGATGTGCTTATAGACTACCCAACTCTCACGTATGTGATCGCCATCATACTGTTGGTAGTCAAGCAAGATCCTAAGGGCTCTATCAACATGTAATAGTGATCAGTCACCTGAACCTGTACACGACTAATAAAGGCAAACCAGATAGCATACTATCATCTCGAGTAAGACTGTGCTACCGGTATAGGTCCTCCTCAATCATTGCAATCATGTACCTGCGATCCAATAATTGACTTTGAGGGCACTATATCCAACAATCTCCCACTTACACTTAAGGCTAATTATTGCGATGTCGCATACTCACAGCCCGTGTGATACCGAACACCCAACTCCTCTACTAATCAGTTTCACAAAGCTCGTTTGTAAAACTCTTGTGTTCGAGAAATAGCCTCAATGAGTGGATCCGCCCAGATGTTTCTTTCTATGTCTCTCTTAATCTCAAGTTCGCGGAGAAAACCATCTCCCGAATTGAGTAATACCTATCTTAGAATATGTCTGGATATCTGATGGGACCTAGTTCATAAATGAACTCCAAATCCAAACTTCTTAGACTGTATCGTCAACTGAACCTAATTAGTATCCTGCACCATGCCTCCCACAATATCCTCTTGGACCAACTGTCCATAATACTGTCCCTCGTCAGAGGGAAAACTATAACTCTGACAATCATTCTGTCATCCATGTGACCTTTGAAGCCTGGAATGATAACCGTCTCTCGAAGGAGGCTGCCGTCATCAAATCTGTAGAACATCCACTTATGTTCTAAAACTGCTTCCTTATGTTTCTTCAGGATTGGATTAATATAAACTTATCGCATCTAGTGCAAAAACAACATCTGGTGTGGTACTTGACATCTCACGATTGACTCAATTTCCTAAGCAAGTGATCTGCCAATCATGCACATCCCTCTCCCCTTTAGTCTGTAAGACACCTTTAGAGAGGGTGACTCCACCACCTGCAGGTACACCACCATGACAAGAGTCATCTATTCTAAAATACTATTAGAATACTGTCAAAGTACCCACATTGGGAAACTACCCAAATCTAGATCTAAAACCATAGATCTAGAAACCAGAATGTCAGATATTATATCCATATCCTTTGCGGAGAAACAACTGTGTGACGACTACAGTATAACCGATCGTAGTATAGGAATTTTACTTCCTACTCTATGTATGCCATCCAAATACCAGGACATCACACCCTACTACCTTCTTAACAGATCCATCCCCTATTCTGATGAAGTCAAAGCCATGACTGTCACATCAAAAATAGATGATCTATCTCCGCTATATCTGCTCAAGTCTATAAATAGACATAAGCTACTTGCCCACTATACTTCCGCTGCTCTCACTGACCACAACAACCCTCTGGCAGAATAATATATACGTGCACTTCTAAAGATAGTTTAGAACGACGCTATACTTATCCTCCTGCCGGGTCTCATAGCCTGGAACAACAGTAGTGTCAAGTCTGGGTAAACAAGAATCTCCCTGTCACCGTCCTTGAGGCTACCGGAGTACCTCTCGGGTGCCTGAGGTTACCCACCATATCTGCGGAGTGGCTATTGGAATGTCAAACCTGATTGAATCTATAGGTCCTATTAAATTTTCCGTAATCGTTTGCGGTTCTGGAATCACTTCCAGTTCTACCATACCCCCACTACTGTTTTCTGAAAAAATCCCTTTTACTAAAACTGTGGCGAGTCAAGAACAATATCACCATTGATCTTCCATATGGTAGAAAGTCAACACTCGTCATAGCCTGGGCCAACCCACAAACTGCCATTACAGAAACGTGCCTTGATTTATCCAGAGTCTGGTTTTAAGCATAAGCCGGACAACTCCCAATACCTTAACATCGTTAAGATATGAACCATTCTATATCCAATATAGAAACTTTGACACTTATTTAATTGGAAACAGATTCAAATCATGCAGCTGTCTCCAGTGCATATCAACTTAATGGAAAGAGGCTAATCATCATTACTCAACTTAGGAATCCATCCAATTATGAGTAACCTGAAAGAAAAACAAGTTTCTCAAAACCATTACTATCAACTGAATACCAATCATAAGAATCTACATCTTCGATCTCTTTGAAGAATCCCGATACTTGCGACATCTGGTTCTCTACTTTATTCTTATACCCACAACTTCTCAAAACTTAGACATTGTATTTCTACGAAACACTTGTCTAAAACTAGAGAAGTCACAAGTAAACAGAACATAGTACGAGGACCAACCCCTTTGTCCTGATGGATACTGGACAACATACAATACTCTGTATAAGTCCGCTGAGTTGAATAACTCAAAACCTGTGCATCTTAGGTTGAAAACTGTACTTATGGTTAAGAACTACTCCGTTGTTCAATGCTCCTTACCCAATCGTCAACTGATATTGGTAAATGTCACGGACATAATTTCAAAAAGTTATATCTCACTTTATAAAAATAAACGTACAGATATATCATTTTGAAATTGGTGCACAACAACGGATACTCAAAACCAAATACATGCCGTCCGGCAAAAACCCAGGCGATTTCCTCAAATATCACCAATTACAACGAATTCCGATATAATGGGGATGATCACCTAATTCCCAATAACTTACTCCCACTCATCATTTGTAAAATCATACAGATGTGAGAATCATACCTGGTAAATACATACCCTGGAGTAAGTATCTAATCGGGAAATCAGTTTTCCTTTAACAATGCACTGTGAAACTGAAACATGAAAATTTTTCGTAGGGGTATCCTGGTATTCCTAGTAATGTCTCTTCCATAATCCAATTCATGACTGTAACCGTATATCTCTTTGCCATCTCTCCAAATCCCTTTATTTGTCTTTATTCATTATCTTCTGCACACCCCTTTAGGCTAAGTGGTTTTCTTCCTTCCCTGCCATTCAGCACCAGCTTATGGTTTGGAAGAAGACTATCCAGTAAGCATAATAGGCGTACTCTCCTAAACAAAGGAGTACCCGCAACCTGAGAGAAGGTGATGATAAAAGACAACTGAATAATACCTTATTCTATTTCTCCCGAACTAGGAGAAAAAAGCAAAGGTGAAATAGAAGTGGCGATGAAGTACGCGGTTTGGTCATGAATGATAGCAGTCGCAATTTACTTTGCCCTCTTTCTAATCCCTTTATTTTGTATTTAGTTATTACCTTCTGTACACCCTACTTAGGCTAATTGGTTTTCTTCATTCCCTACCTTTCGGCACCTGCCTATGGTTTGGAAGAAGACTATCTAATAAGCGTAATAGGTGTACTCTCCTAAACCAAGGAGCCCACGCAACCTGAGAGAAGGTGATGATAAAAGACAACCGAATAAACCAATTCAATTTCTCCTGAACCTGGATCCATCCTCGAAGAATTCCCTTCGAGTTCGTATATAACCATACGATGGATCTATCCAATGGAAGTGGATGTTCGTAGTGATACGAGGTGATCTGAGAAATGCAAAGGGTAAAAGAAGGAGCGGCAATGACTTATGCAACTAAGACAATCCAAAAGCCAGTATTTTAAGAAGGTTCGGTTAACTTGGTCACTGAGTCATAGTCTAGGGTCGGTCAAAGGTCGCTGCCAAAGAGAGAGAGAAAAGAAACACTCTGCGTGCACTCTAACCTAGATCAGAATGGTTATCACTTTATCTAATCAGGAAACCTCCCAATGTACTGTCAAATTCTTCTCCAAACCTGAAAGAAGAATCAATCGGGATCACCCGAAGAGTAAACCAACTCATCAGTGGGAATCGGGATCCAACTCTCATCGCATGATAACGTGAAGGAATCCACTCACGTTATCACACTCCAGAAGGTATGCGCATAATTGGCAAGTTTCAGTTTCTTTAGAAACTCCCGATATGATTTTTGCCCCATGCTCTTATGACCTTGGCGTTGGCCAAAATGCCATAAGTCACATGCCAAGTTCTACCTATCATTATCTTGTCAATTTGAATCCATCCGCACATGCCCCTGATGTTGGCCAAATGGCAGAACGACTGCCCCAAACTAACTCATTTATCTATGCAACAAAAGAATACCCAGCAGCTACCAAACACTATGCCTTGGCGCTGGTCAAAATACATAGCTTGAATACTACTGAATACCCAACTGAAATGACGGAGGGCTACGTCTGGTTTTTGGCGAAAAACCTTTAACGTAATGAACTTGATATCGCTGAAGGAACCTGATAGCTTTTTATAAAAATATAGTGGCGAAAACCTTTGCTAAAGAGGTCACTCCCGGTGAAGGGATCTTGGATCTTTCCTCGTGGAATGAGGTGCAGGATATTCCAACTGAATACCTCGATGCAAAGCAACATGTAATTGACTATAGTGAAGTTATTACCCTGACGCAAATTTCTGCCCAAGGGGTCACTCCCGGTGAAGGAATCTCAAACCTTGCCTCGTCGAATGAGGTGCAGGATATTCCAACTGAATACCACTATGCAAAACAAAAGAAAACGTCTTTGTAATAACACTTTTTAAAACTGTTCCAACAACGTCCAAACAGGTTTGTTTTTACTTTTGCATTGATCAGAATCAACGCAGTCCCATCAATTAATCACACCAGAAAAGAACGAAAATAAAATGTACGTATATGCCATCCGCATTCGTCACTGGGTCCCGTCATCACTCGTTAGGTTACTTAACTAACGACAGAGCGGGGACTGGACTAGCGCGGGTGTAAAACATATAAAACATCTAATAGTATATATACCAATATACAATAATCGCTCCAGGCGTGATAATATGCAACATTACAGAAAAGTAATAAGCATCACAGAACAATATAGATAATCTGGGATCCCCGGGATTCACAGAGCCGCTACTGAAACCCGACGTTCCCCTGGTCGTGTGGACAGCCTGTGCAATGAAACCTAGACCCCTACGGATGCGGCAAGTTACCCGCCAAAACCTGAAGCGAGGCAGCCCCCTACAGCAAAGTGAATGGACCACCCTGCACTTCACGGAATCTGGTAACTTGGGCACCCCTTCTTGGGTCAACCTGTACCCCCTACGAGTGCGGCGAATAGTTTGCCAATTCTAGAGTGAGGCCCTCTGCCACTCAAAGCCATGAGATGCGGACCCGTTTCCCTCCAGAACCCGGCTATCCTTGCACTCCGTCGCGAGGTAAAACCTGGTACAGAAATGAAAAATATGTACAACGGGTACATCGACCTCAGCCCGGTCGTTCCCCAAAAGAATATTATACAAACATACAGTGACGGCAGTCCACATGTTTGACGCTCGCCCCGCAATATCAAATGTACAAATAAATCCAAACTGCACTACCATTGCATACTGCTATCCACCACGACAAATCCGCAACATCACAGCACAACACAGAACATCAACGCAAATGTCACGTTCGCAAACCCGTCTAAAAGGACTATAGCAATTAGATGCAATTTACCGCTCGAATGACATTCATGGTCGGAGATATAATGTAAGTACTGTAAACTAACAAGTTTAAAATTTCGATCGACAAAACTTCCTGAAGTGGGCCCCACGTACATCTGCAGTACACAAACAAAATCTGGGCCCAAAAGAAATATTCCAGAAACCACAATTCCCTATGAAGAAGCCCCAGAAGAAATTTGGCACACTGAAGCACCAAGACTGCGGCAGAACCGCGGTCAAACCTTGGCATTTGCGGCGGCTCCGCGGCCGTACGGTCGAATCAGTGGCCCAAATTTCTACTGTGCTCTTAAAAAAGCCTGCACGATTTTCTGAGATGCTCAAAATGATTTTTAGACCTGTTTAAAAAATCGACAGAAACTTTACACTGAAAAATGCGGTTTTGGAAATTTCGTTCGATCGTTGTTTTAAACGTGTTAGAACAAGTTAGTAAAGGTTAATGGCGTGGTTCTGATACCATGTAAGTCTACGGTAGCGCCCCGGCCGTCATTCTGACGCCAAACGCGGAACAAAAACTTTTATAACTGGCGCTATCGCATACTTTAACCCGGATCTTGCCATTAACGCTAAACTAACAAACTGTAAAGAGGTAGAAAGGCTATACCGAACGATCCGAGTTCTTCGGTCTTTAGCCATCATCCTATGCTCCTCTGCGGAATCTGCGATCTCGCTCGATCTCCGGTCTCCTCGTCCAGGTGGCACCACGTCAACGGATCTTTATACAGGCTCCCGCCTCTGAACCGAGGCAACTCGGACATGAAGTTTGCTAGCCGACATGTCCAAGATTGATGTAGAGAATGAGTAGAACACTTTGTCTCGTTTCATCCAAAACCATGGATGAACGGTTAATGAAGTTGCCTTTTTGATTGATGGATTGAACTAGGAAATTTATCAAATGAATCATATCTTTCATTCTCACCATGGGGCTTCCATAAGTGGCCGGCCACATATAGGAGAGGAGGGGGTGAGTGTAGGAGCAAGGGGTGACCATAAGTAATGCTTATCACAACTAAAATATCCTAAGCATTACAAAAGGCATTAATGGAATGAATGAGTCATATAACACCTCACAAAACCATTTAATGCAAACAACGAGTCATAAAACCCAGTCACCAATTCTAGAAGCACCCTCATGACTCACCCATCCGCATTAAACCGAATATTTAAGACAGGTGATAGAAAACTGACAACTTCGAAAAGCGACCTCGAAACGAATTTCAGGATAACCCCGTAACTGTACATACATACCCGCATTTGTATTACGACCGAATACAAATGCAATTGAGACAAAGATATTATATCTACACAGTATAATACTCGGATCCGGCTTAAACCAAAGCCCACCAGTATTATCTGTCCGAAATATGACACGTGCATAAATGCACGTGCATTTTCCGAACCCTGCCATAAAACCATACGGCCTCTACAACGTTTCGCCCGAACTTGGGAAACTATCTGTGGGGGACTCTAATGACTCATCAGTACCTTGGCAGTGGGTTTAACCACAAGCACGTCAGCGACACTAGCAGTGCGTAACGGCTGCCCATGTACCGACCTCAAGGGAAGCCGATGAGCGAACTCATCCTGGAACCCTACTGAGCCTAACAGTGACAATATACATACAGTTCGGTCCGTTCATCTATGAGTATCGCATATCGGGCCTAGGGGGCTGGTAACGTCAGACCCCCAATAGCGGTATAAGTCGTGTCGGAGACAAGCCCTGAACACCCTGAGAAACTACTGGAATACGTACCAGTAATTCTCACCTGTCTTGGCCAAGGACTTGGTGTAATGGCTTTCCTAGACACAACGCGATCTCACCCCCAATACCGGGAGAGACGAATCCCCTGCCGATCCGCTCACTTGCTTCCATGTGGCTCGGGACTGTACCAAAAAAAGACATGTTTGCACGACTCCTTTGAGCCGTGGTAGGGTAGAAATCAAAGCACAGTGGGAACTCACACGAGATAAATGACGACCTCAGGTCGATGAACTAACTTGTACACATGTCACCAGGGAACTGCTATCTGACGCTAGGTATAAATACCAACTAGTAGGTTCCCGGCGAGTCCTGTCCAGTGTACTCATAACCCAATGAGCACCTGTATACATCTTAGGTGATCCAACTGACACCAGTGGCTTGTGAGACCGGCCACCGCCCCTCGTCGGGGTCTCGACTGTATACACTAGTCTACTCCGGAGTATCGATGCCCTATCTCGAAACTCCCACGACTAGGGACCACTATTAAGGATGTGCTTATAGACTACCCAACTCTCACGTATATGATTGCCATCATACTGTTGGTAGTCAAGCAAGATCCTAAGGGCTCTATCAACGTGTAATAGTGATCAGTCACTTGAACCTGTACACGACTGATAAAGTCAAACCAGATAGCATACTATCATCTCGAGTAAGACCGTGCTACCGGTATAGGTCCTCCTCAATCATTGCAATCACGTACCTGCGATCCAATAATTGACTTTGAGGGCACTATATCCAACAGAATGTTCTCCGCCGAACACAGAGACCCGACCGCGTAGGTTCGTCTTGCCTGAATTTCGAGGGCATATTCTAATTGGTGCTATCCGTCCACCTCTCCGAAGATGCTAAGTTGATTTATGACACCATGTATCGAAGGTTAAGACGGATGCGACCATAGTAGCAGACTTCGTCAGATTCCCCCTCGTTTGAGGGGTTTTTGATTATGGGAACGCTCTTCCCTGCAGGCACAAGCCCCTGCAGTTAATTACGCTACCACATCGCGGTAACCACTTTCTCCTTCTCCAGATGGTCACTTCGTATCGTGTATGTTTGTTTTGTTTTTGGTTGCCCATGGATTGTATACGGAGACTAATTTATGTTGTCGCCCGTAGGGCGTGGATTAGTCCAAATCCGTATTTTCTTAGATTTGGTTTTGGGTTGTGATTGGTTCGAAAATTTGTGTTTTGGTTTAACCGCAATCAGAACGGTGTCGCGCGTAGCTAGACCGAGGTGAGTACGGGCCGTCCTCAGGGAAACGTTGAACCTTTTACTTTTACTTTAGATGTGTTGAGAAAGAAGGAGGGATAAAGAATTTTATAGAATGGTTTCTAGATCTACGTTAAACAAGAATGTAAAATATAGATCTAGATTATTTTAAAGATGTAATTAATATAATAAGAGGGCTTGTAGGGTTCGTTAGGATTTAGTAGTTATGGATGATTAATTAAAAGTTACCCTTTTTATCCATTAATAGATTTAAAACTAGAACGACGGTGATGCGTGTAGATTAGGGTTTCTGGAGGGAAAAGGAATCCCACTCTTAACCCTTATCTCGACACGGAGCTCCGTTCATATCTAGCCTTTACCAAAACAATCATTAATCTAATCTCTAATCGCGGTCGGAACTAGCAAAGAATTGCTATCGCGCCCGATTAGGATGCTAATGATTCTTTTGATAAAGTTCCTAAACTTTATAGGACTTAAAAAGGGTTTAGTTATTTTCATCGTCCATTAGCCTACTCTAATCTTACGAACCCTAACAAGCGGAGAATTACTCGCGCATGTTGGGAGAAGAAGATGCAAAGAAAGAGAGGGAAAACATAATGTAAAATGCAAAATAATTCAATAAAATAACTACCTTTATTAATCAATTTGAACAATCTACACTTTGATTCCTTAGAAAATGATTACAAAGACTAGTTTGCTTCTCGATCTCTTCCAAGGGGGTAGATGAACCGTTGATGATCAGCCTGGATGCGTGAGCCGTCTTGGGCTTCGTGATCTATTCGGCTTGATAACTTTTCCAAAAGGCTCTCGGTGCCCTTTTATAGTGCAAAGCCAGAATCTTATTGTTGAAAAGTTGGTAAAATTCTTCATAGATTTATGCCAAAAAATCTTGCTTCCCAATTCCCTAGAAGTGCGGCGGATCCGCGGCCCAAGGGGGGGTTTGGCCGCGGATCCGCGCTCAAAGGTGAGGATCTCTTGATCAAAATTCTTGGGCTTTCTTCTTGTGACATGTGGCAATCCTAGGCACCTTTAGAATTCAGAAATCTTCTCTCGGTTGCTTCCAGACTTGGTCTCTAAGTTTTGCTTCTTAATTAGGCAAGTCTTCTTCAACAGCTTGATTTCTTTGATATATTCTGCATAACAACTTGGAAAATTCTGCACAATAATCTTAAATAATATTTAGTAGACTTAGTTCTACTAGGATTTGGTCAATGAATTTATTTGCATACATTTTTCTACCAAATGCTAATTAAAATATATTAACACATGGAAAATAGTGTTTTTACACATAAACCCTCATATGTATAATATATTATAATAAAGTCCTTTTTTTAATATGAAAATGGTAGGAAAAATATAATACAAATGTGCAGTTTTATCAACTGAACAAATACCCCCAAACTTATCTTTGATCGTCCCGAGCAAACTAGTTTATTTAAGAGGAGAAAAAGAAAGGAGAAAACTAAGCACACTTTCGTAGGCAGACACGATTGCACTGAGCACGTGCAACAAGCCGTTAAACCTCTAAGTGTTCCTAGTAGGAGGAGTGTTGTCTCCTGAGGGTTTTCAGCGGATTACACCCACAAAATCCTATAACAAAAGAAAGGTTGTGAAATTTACATATAAAGACAAGAACCATAAAAGAAAGGCCTTGAAAAGAAGAGTTTCCAACTATACTACCTTTTCAGTTGTCATGAGCCCTATCTTAATAGTCATGAAAAAATGTTAGAAATCACATCATCCCTCAATAAAACATCGTCTTTATTCTTCATTCCCACCTTTCATCCAAACATTGATCATATAACCCCACGTGTGTGAAATGGACATCCCTTCACTCGGAGAATTCAATTCAAGCTATCATACTCTTGTCCATCTATCTTAGTACTTTTTAATTTGATGAATATTTAGGGTTGCTCACACACTTTCATGCGACCGTTAATACTTCTTGAGGTACTAACCGACCGATTACTCATGTGCTTGCAGATTCGGTGATAATATTTTCCTCGTCTTGCACCACCTAAGGCTTAGCAGTGACTCCCAGACCAGTTGGCCTTAGGGCACTAGGTGAAGAGGCACCCTCGCTATATTTTTTTATTGCTGCCTTGGCGATAACAAAACCAGTGTTCATTTTTCTTTTCACCATTTTTATATTTTCTTCATTTTTTTTCATTTCCTTCATACTTTGGCTTTTAGACAAGAGCATTTCAAGGTATCCTCTACTATCCCGAGTTTCAAGACGTGTGTAAGTGCATATAGTAGGATATCAACATTCAAATGTTTGGCTTTCAGAATAGAAACTATTTTTCAGACTTATTTTATCCTCAGATTAGTGACTTCCTTCATCTTACTAACCCTTGGGACAACAGCTCATAACTACTTATTACTAGTTCGTTTAAGAGAACTTCTAATTTTCTTGGTTTTCTTAAACTATTCCTATCTTTTGGATGTAATTTTTCACTTTCTACACTTTTGTTACAATTTTTTTTTTTTAATTTTAAAATTTTTGAAAATTTGTGCTTATGCAAAATATGATGCAACTTGATGTGTAAATAAGCACAAACCTCCCCCAAACCTGTTTACAGCAGTGTCCTCACTGATGTCATCTGTTAAGCTCAAAAACCTGTAGACTTGGGAGGAAATTATTAATGGGGGTAAGAATATATGAAAGTGAAAATCCTCCCCCAAACTTATTTTTGGCTCACAAATTTGAGGACAAAAGTTATGTTCAAGAGCCAAAAATATACCCCCCCTCAAACATGAGTTAGACAATACGAAGCATTTTAAGAGGGGGTGAGTCATTTGGTCAAAGTAAGGCTTTACAAAGACCAAAAGTTAACACCAACCATTTAAAGATTTTATCAGTATATCGTATAGGTTGGTGGAAGAATGTGTTGTATCGAGTCAAGAAAAAGTGGGGAAGGGAAAAGAGGTGGTCTGGAAAGGGTTTGAAATTAGAGAAAAGAAAGAATGAGGATGAATGTGAATGATTAGGAAGAAGGAATGGTGACGGTTCAACCTCTATAGGTGGAGATTGATCAATCACAAAATCCGTATTGTTTAAAAATTCAAGTTCGTCAGCAAAAAGTTCTTCAAAACTTTTATCAATGGTGTGATTGAACATTTTGCTGTCAAAGAGTTTTGTGCCAGAATTTATCCTACTTGATTCATAAAAAATCACTGAGGTAGAGGACTCGAAAAACTCATCTACCTCTTTTTCAAAAATATCCAAATCAAGTTGAATTTCTGGTATTACTGAACTTGAATTAACGGATTGTGATTTATCAAAACTCACTGAAACTATAGGAACAGAAGAAGAACCGGAGAAAGTAGAAGGTGAAATGGGTAAACAAATTGGTGTGTTGAGTGTTGCTGAACCAGATGTGGAAGATGGAGGCTGTATTTCAATCTGATCTTCGGGTATACCTTTATCATCAACTTCAAGACATCTTTGGGGTTCGGGAAGAATTAAAGGCTCAAGATGATGACCACAAGGAAGTGAAAGGATTTGATGAATTGGTGGGACAAAATCATCCAAAATTTCGGGTTCATCAATCAATATATCCCCAATGTCAATTACCTCATTCAAGTGAAGGTTAAAATTCTCAAATTCCTCATCAAAAGTATGGTTTTCAATCAGTTTTGGTTCAAGAGTGGAGGTGTAGAGATCACAAGGGTTGGGTATGGTTTCACTTGAAAGGGACCCTTCACAGTTGGGTAAATCAAACACTACAAAGTCACACAACTTATCAGACACTGTACTTGACGAATCTATGAAACTGGAGTTGTGGAGTTCAGTTTGGAATGGGGAGGTTTGATTAGGAAGGGTGTACAGTTCTGTCTTACTACGCAAATCCTTCATAATTTGATTCGTCAGTTCCATATATTTTTCTAATGTCTGCTCCAGACTAGTCTTGGGTTGATAAGGGGTTTCAGTATAAGATTGAAATTCCTGTGGATAATTAAAACTCCCAAATGACTGATTAGAAGAACTGTCTAAAGTAGGTGGAAAAGTCGGAGTGGATTGATAGGAACAGAATGGTTGCTGAACTTGGGTAGGAGTAGGATCAATATTATAATAAGAAGAATATTGATATGGGTTGGTTGGTTGGCTATATACAAACCGCATATCAAACTCTTCTCCGGACAGTGGTGGTGATGGTTGATATTGGTCCGGGTTGAAACTTTGGCCTCTAGACCTAGCTATGTGCTCAGCAATGGACATTCGTCTAGGGGCTTCCTCACTCTGGGTATGAACAGAAACAGGTGTAGGATTAGGATACGGTTGATAAGACCTAGACTGAGGTGGACAACTGTTTCTTCCTGCTTGTTCTATATGATCTCTTAAGGACATGGAAGAGCCGGACGGTATACCGAAGGGATTTCGAAAACAAGAGATATCTGGTTGTGGACAACAAAGCTCGGCAAGTGTTCGTCTGTTTAGGTCACCCATTATAAGAAGAGAAGAAGGGGGAAGGGGTAAAAAGGAGAGAAAGTAATTGGTTTGTTTTAAAAAAAAAGGACGGATTTAGACAAATCACAAAAAATGCACAACCCTAGAACTATGGTTACCTAGGTCCAGTCTCTAGACCGCTCCTAGACTTCCAAAGGACAAGCCACAGGATAAATCCTCTACCGCCTCCGTACTACCCTTGTAGCCAGGTAAGTGCCAGGTAAGTGGGAAGGAACCACGTCGTGGGCCTAATTAAAAACCACTAGCCTTCGACACATTTGCCTAGGCACTACAAAAATAATGCGGATAAACGATAGATTACCCACGACCTTCCTCTATCCTTATTGAGCGCGACAGTCCTTAGAGTCTGGTCTAGATATTTTTTAAATTAATGAAGGGTTGATCTATATGCTTGGTTTATGATTTGTGGGGCTTAGGAAGGGTGATGAAATCCCCACCTAATCTTGATTTGGTCCTTGCCCCTTAAAGATCCGTATTAAAATATGCAAAAACAAACCGAAAAACAAAACTTTACAAAAAGATTTTTGAGCGGCGATATTTTGCAAAGAATCCTGCAGAAAATAGATTTTATTGGATTTTAGAGGAGAGAGAAGGAAGTTAGAATCTTACCAGAGAAGTGTGAACCCTAGATCTCCTGTTTCCTCAAGTCCGTGACTCCAGATTCCCTCGCAAAATTCACACACAAATCGTTAAATATGCAATTTGCAGTTTTGTTTTATTATGATATAGATCGTATAAGAATTCAACTCAAATAGTAAAAATAAAAAATTACGCATGTATCCCCGGCAACGACGCCATTTGATTGGTTCGAAAATTTGTGTTTTGGTTTAACCGCAATCAGAACGGTGTCGCGCGTAGCTAGACCGAGGTGAGTACGGGTCGTCCTCAGGGAAACGTTGAACCTTTTACTTTTACTTTAGATGTGTTGAGAAAGAGAGGAGGGATAAAGAATTTTATAGAATGGTTTCTAGATCTACGTTAAACAAGAATGTAAAATATAGATCTAGATTATTTTAAAGATGTAATTAATATAATAAGAGGGCTTGTAGGGTTTGTTAGGATTTAGTAGTTATGGATGATTAATTAAAAGTTACCCTTTTTATCCATTAATAGATTTAAAACTAGAACGACGGTGATACGTGTAGATTAGGGTTTCTGGAGGGAAAAGGAATCCCACTCTTAACCCTTATCTCGACACGGAACTCCGTTCATATCTAGCCTTTACCAAAACAACCATTAATCTAATCTCTAATCGCGGTCGGAACTAGCAAAGAATTGCTATCGCGCCCGATTAGGATGCTAATGATTCTTTTGATAAAGTTCCTAAACTTTATAGGACTTAAAAAGGGTTTAGTTATTTTCATCGTCCATTAGCCTACCCTAATCCTACGAACCCTAACAAGCGGAGAATTACTCGCGCATGTTGGGAGAAGAAGATGAAAAGAAAGAGAGGGAAAACATAATGTAAAATGCAAAATAATTAAATAAAATAACTACCTTTATTAATCAATTTGAACAATCTACACTTTGATTCCTTAGAAAATGATTACAAAGACTAGTTTCCTTCTCGATCTCTTCCAAGGGGGTAGATGAACCATTGATGATCAGCCTGGATACGTGAGCCGTCTTGGGCTTCGTGATCTCTTCGGCTTGATAAATTTTCCAAGAGGCTCTCGGTGCCCTTTTATAGTGCAAAGCCAGAATCTTATTGTTGAAAAGTTGGTAAAATTCTTCATAGATTTATGCCAAAAAATCTTGCTTCCCAATTCCCTAGAAGTGCGGCGGATCCGCGGCCCAGGGGGGGTTTGGCCGCGGATCCGCGCTCAAAGGTGAGGATCTCTTGATCAAAATTCTTGGGCTTTCTTCTTGTGACATGTGGCAATCCTAGGCACCTTTAGAATTCAGAAATCTTCTCTCGGTTGCTTCCAGACTTGGTCTCTAAGTTTTGCTTCTTAATTAGGCAAGTCTTCTTCAACAGCTTGATTTCTTTGATATATTCTGCATAACAACTTAGAAAATTCTGCACAATAATCTTAAATAATATTTAGTAGACTTAGTTCTACTAGGATTTGGTCAATGAATTTATTTGCATACATTTTTCTACCAAATGCTAATTAAAATATATTAACACATGGAAAATAGTGTTTTTACACATAAACCCTCATATGTATAATATATTATAATAAAGTCCTTTTTTTAATATGAAAATGGTAGGAAAAATATAATACAAATGTGCAGTTTTATCAACTGAACAGGTTGGGTTTAATCTCGTTTGAGATTAAGATCTCGTTTGAGATTAAGATCAACTTAAATATTTGTTAAGGATACGTTAGTCTAATTTTAGACTAAGATCAACTTAACAGGATCATTTAGATCCAACAAAAGAGCATTTGAGCTCTATTGTTTAGTTTAGGGATATTGCGGTCCATTGTTAGTTTAAGGATATCTCGGTCCATGGGCTTAAGGACCCCACAGTCCAAGATTAAGGACATCATAGTCCACGAGTTTAAGGACCCAACAGTCCAAGGTTATGGACATCATAGTCCATGGGCTTAAGGACCCCACAGTCCAAGGTTAGAGACATCATAGTCCATGGGCTTAAGGACCCCACAGTCCAAGGTTAAGGACATCATAGTCCATGGGCTTAAGGACCCTACAGTCCATAGTTTAAAGACGTCATAGTCTATAAAGTTTAAGGACATCATAGTCCATGAGTTTAAGAACCCCACAGTCCGTGGAATGTCTGGTTGTCGAGACCCATCACCTCTCTAAAGACGTTGAAGGATTACAACGACAAATATCAGAGGAGTGAAGAGATGTACCCTTGAACCAATATTGGTTGGGGGATCTGTAGTTGGATTGATTTAAGGATCGTTAATCTCGTTTGAGATTAAGATTAACTTAAATGTTTGTTATGGATACGTTAGTCTAATTTTAGAGTAAGATCTACTTAACAGGATCATTTAGATCTAACAAAAGAGCATTTGGGCTCTATTGTTTAGTTTAGGGACATTGCGGTCAAGTTCAGATGCAAATATGGGTTTAGAAATGCACCAGATAGTTATTGGTCATTGGGACCCACCACCTCTCTGAAGACGTTGAAGAATTACAACGACATGTATCAGAGGTGTGAAGAGATGTACCTTTGAACCAAAGTTGATTGGGAGATCTGTGGTCCAATTTAGGACTAAGATCAATTGATTAGATTATGAGTGCATGGACTCAGTTAAATCTGAATTGAGGACTTATGGCCAACTTGGGCTAAGTCCAATTAGGTTTAAAATGTTGGACCTTTGTTTGGGCTGCTGAGCATTTGTCTGGGCTCAGCTCCCCCTCTCCTTTTTATAATGCTAAACATGGGTATGGGTTCTGACAATATTTTTATCTTTTATTGAGTGCTGAGCACTCAGATGCCATATGAGATGATCAATCTTGGAAGATAAGGGTGTATTTGAGGTTCAGTCAAAGGGGGGTCTGCCTCTGGAAAACTTGGCTAGCTCAAGCTAAGATTGATTTGGATATAGTGTTAAACCACTAGAGTACACTTAGCTATCACGTGCTCCCACGTGATGCGCTCAGAATAGTGTTAAACACTAGGGATGCAGCGCACAAAATAGTGTTAAACACTAAAAAAGAAGTGCTCACGTGGGGTCACGTGAGACGCTTGATTATTGGGCCCAAACTTTCTTTATTTTGTTCTCAGAATATGCAAGCAAGTGTTAAACACTTAGCCTTTATGGCCATCACGTGTGGGCACGTGATGGGTATCCATGATTTGGATATTGAAGTGTTTGTTAGGGGTCACGTAGGGGCACGTGAGGGTGCCCAAGATCTGTTCTGCCTTTGGTTTGTACTATTTATTTTGAGGAATTTATCCAAGGGTCACGTGGGAGCACATGACCCCATCTCATTCATTCTTTTTTTGACCATTGAGGGGAGGGCCACGTGTTGCCACGTGATCATATTAGGTACATGATCTTTTTACGTGCATGAAAAGTCTAAGTCTCTTGTTTAAGAATTAAATTCTTTTGTAGGGTTAAACCCTAATTTTATTTAGAGTAATTAAATTCCTATGTATTTGGAAGAATTAAATTCTTTAAACTCAATTCTCCCTCTAACTTTTGGATCTGCATGGCAGAATCTTCCCGATGAGAATTAAATTCTCAACTTTATGGGGAGATATGCTTCTGCAGATCTTCAACCATGAAGAAGAACTAAGTTCTTATATTAAGGGTTAAACCCTATCTTTGTTGGAGGAATTAAATTCCTATGTACTTTGTGGGAGAATAAAATTCTCTGAACTTAGGTCCTCCCTTAGGCTTCAGATCTGCATGGCAGAATCCCCCTGATGAGAATTAAATTCTCAACTTATGGGGAGATCTGCTTCTGCAGATCTTCAAGCAAAGGAAGAACTAAGTTCTTATTCAAAAGAGTTAAACTCTTAGTTTGAGAATTAAATTCTCTTTTTGTTTCGTGGGAGCTTATAGAATGATCTCCTTCCCTCTCTTACCTAGGGTTTCTTTCTTTTCTGAGGAAATCTTCTTTTCTCTCTGGAGAATTAAATTCTTTTCTTTTTTTCTCTCTGTTGTTGTCTCCCTTTGTTCTCTTCTTGGCTCCTATTAGGAGAAAGAAAAGAATCAGTTTGTTTAGTCAATCTTTCATTGAAAGATTTTATTGATTTTATAACCAAAATGATCTGTTAGATCACTCGGTGAATTTTATTCACCATTGGATTTTTAATCCAAAAGATATTTTGTTTGTTGTTCCTGGCAGATTTTAGGAAAATCTTTCCTTGTATAGAATCTTTTTATAAATTGGTGATTTTTAATCACCATTGGACTTTTAATCCAACGGTGCTCCACTTTCCAGAGCGCAATTTTTTTGTTTGGAAAGATCTAGGGAAATATTAGGGTTTTTGATTGCCCTTAATTAGAATTTAAATCTATTAGTTCAGAAGGTTTAAGAGCCTATCACGTGTTAGCACGTGACCCCACTGATTGACCATTTAATTAGAATTTAATTCTTTTAGTTCAGAGATTTTAGGAACTTATCACGTGTTGGCACGTGATCCCCTGTCACGTGTGGGCATGTGATGCCCCATTTAAGGTTTTCTTTCTTTTAACTCAGAGAGTTTTAAGTCCCTATCACGTGGTGGCACGCTCGAGCTGAAACAATTGAATTAGCCGAGAGTGACCCACTGATTAAGCATTTAACCAGAATTTAATTCCATTATTTTAAAGAACTCGGGAACTCATCACGTGTCGGCACGTGACCCCTGGTCACGTGTGGGCACGTGATGCCCCATTGGGTTTTTTTTCTTGTTGTTTTATAATACCTTTTAATTCCTTTCAGTGGGTTTAAAGGCCCATCACGTGTGGGCACGTGACCCTCTTTTGATCAGAATTCAATTCTATCCGTTCAAAGGGTTCAGGAACCATCACGTGCTGGCGCGTGACCCCATCTCAAATTATGTATCTCAGCGCCTATAACTTTGCTCATAGAAGGTCATGTATCCCCACGTAATGCCTGATCACATATGGACACGTGATGCTTCTTTTGTGTATTTCCTTGCTTCTTTATTCAGTTCCCATGAGGGAACAAATGCCCCTACAGCGTTGTTCTCACGTTTTTGCACGTAAGTGCAACGCTGTCATCTTTGTGGCCGTTGGATTTGCCTAGGGAAGGGGGCAGATGAATCGTTTCCTATCACATCCTATAAATGCAAGGGTCTCTTCAGAAGCGCCTCTACTCTTTCATCTTCTTCCTTGTTCATTTTTCTTTTGAGAATTTAATTCTCTTCCTTAGAGCTCAGTTCTCTGTTCCAAAAATTTCAGAGTTTAACTCTGTCCAAGAAAGAATCTTTTCTTCAGGTAATGGTTTTGAACGATCGAAGAACTTTTATAACAATTCTCTTTGGATTTTAAATCCACACCAAGGGTTTCTCCCTATATAAAAAAAAAACTTATCTTTCTGATGTCCTAAGAACGCTCGATCTCCCAAATGTTGGCCATTTTTCGGATCTTAGGGTTTTGATGATTGTACTTGTTTTCCCTCTGGAATTTAATTCCATTTCAAAGAGTTTAGCTCTGAAAATTTTCTTGAAATTTAATTCCTCTGTTCAATTAGGAATTTAATTCCTTCAGAGAACTTAGTTCTTAAAAGAAAACTTCTTGGGATTTTTTTTTATCCTGAGTTGTTCTTGCAAAAATAGTTTAGGAGAGATCCTTCTCGATTTGCACAGAGTTTCTGCAATGGGTTTTCTCCTTGGGGGAATGTGTAGAGTTGTTTGAATTTATTGAGAATCTTCCTTTTGTTCTCATGATGATTGCTTAGCCTCATTATTAGTGAGCCACCATATTGATTTTGTGGGGCCTCTGTGTTTTGCAACCAATGGTCCCATGAAATAAGTGGCTTGTCGTTTTCTTCCACTATCTTTATATATACACACACACACACATGTGTGTGTGTGCGTTTCATTAACAATTTCCCCTTCCTTTGTTTCAGGAACAATGGCTTCTCTTCCATACTTCCCTTTTACCCGCTCGGATGCTGCCTTTCCTTAGTCACCGTCTGACGAAGAGGCGATGGCGATGATTAGAACCTATGACCCGGATCGCACCAGTCTGCTTTTATGGGGAACCTGGTACGGTCATATCATCCGGGGTCGCCGGAGTTTTATTTGCGGGGAGCCGATGGAACCTCTTCATCCTATATTGCCAATGGAACGCCCACAGACTGCTTATGCAGTAGAAGTGACCAATTGGACTCTTTCGGGCCGGCTAGAGCCCTCTACTTCTGGGATACCTAACCAGCCCCTGCCAGCTATAGACATCTTGGGATGTCGGATTTGCCAAGGTGAAGCTCGACCTTGGGGCAGGTTTATAAAGTGGGTATCACCCCCCGGCACCCAGTGGGCTACCTTATTTGGGCTCGCTATATTCTTTCTGCCCACCGTGAAAGACTGCAGAAGGTTGGACTATATCAGGCGGTGTATGCATCGCTCTTTCATTACCATGCTCCCCACGTCTGGTGGATCAAAGCTTTCTTGAACTAGTGGAATCTACCCATCAACACCTTCCTGCTAGGAGATCGAGAAGTGTCTATCTCATTGGATGAATTCCGTGAGATTTCAGGACTGCCCATCAGGGGGAGTATTACGAGGAACTGTTGCCTCCAGATGAATACGTTTTCTCTACCATGCCGGCTATGCTTAATAGTCTGACAGCCGAAACCGCCGTTCGTCATAGGTATCCCAGTCTGATCAAGGCCCTGGGAATTTTCGACAGATTATTTGCGAAGTCAGAAGGGCAAGGTGTCACTTTCGAGAGCTTTATCGCTTGTTTTATCCGGGGGGATATTTTATCCAAGGAGGCCCCGAAGTTTGTGAGCATTGACGACCCTTTTGGGTTCGGGTTGAATAAACTGCCAGCCAAAGAAGAAGATCTACCGCAGTTCTACATTCCGATCATATCGTCCGTGTCTTTTGATGCAATTGCGGCCCCTGGCATAGGCGAAGAGACCTTCTTCGTCGGCTTTATTAGCCTTTGGCTCAGCTGGTTTGTGATACCGTCACACCGACGCTTCATGAGAGCTTTTGTCTTTTATCCCGCCCATCGTGTAGCTGAAGGGGCAAAGTTGGCCATCGGCATCGCGGGACTATCGCATCTTTATCACGAGTTATGTGTTGCGGCCAACACTTCGGCTCCAGGAGTAGATGTTGTGAATCTTCCCCTTCATTACTTCACATCTTGGATTGAAATGCACGTGCTGGGGGCATTCGCGGCATATCAACGACCGAACTTCTATGATTCCTACACTTTCCCCCGAGTTATGAGATTGGTGGATACCTCCGCTCCTGATCCGACTCAATTAGGGGCCCTCCGTGTTCTGCTCAATACATATACCCACGAGGGAGGAATGATGTTTATTGATCGTGTTCTTTCTGCTCCGGCGGGGCCTGTCCAGTAGTTGTTCGACTTGTCAAAAGGGGGAGCACCCTCTTTACAGCCTAGGGAGATCATGCATCTGTACTCGATCAGGCCGGGCTACTTGGTGTTTCGCCAGAATGATACGGCTCTCCTTATGCGGTATAATCCGCACCGCTTTGCCCGGCAACTGGGCTATGATCAGGGCGTCCCCTTTGAAGCGTTCTTGGTTGAGCTTACTTCATCGTTAGGAGTTATTCACGATGTTATTCATCATTTTATGCAGATGAATACTGGCTCCGTGTTCATGATCCCAGAACCCGACTATCTCCCCAGGTCTGTGGGCTCCTTTATGGGCTGGTATCGCCACCGGGTTGGTCCTATCATCGCCGAGGAAAGGCGAGTGCTCTTTGAATATAAAACTCCTGGCCCAACTCAAGCTGCTCACGTTCCGTTGCGACCGTGGTCAGTTGTTCGCCCTCTTTTGAGGGATGGTGGTGCGGTTGTCATCTCGCAGGCCACGGATACCGAGTCGATTCCTCCCACTGCAGGGATGCCGATGCGTACTAGAGCTAGGGCAAAGGCTTCCATCGAGGTGCCAGCGGTAGTTCCATCAGTTGCAGTGTCATCGATGGCAGTGTCATCATCGGTAGCACTGCCAAGAGAGGATACTGAAGGCAAAGTGGGTCAACGTCGCACCAAAGCACTGAGGGGAAAGAAGCGGTCATCTTCTGGTGTTAGTTCTGGGTCAAAGAGGCGAAAGAAGACGGTCACCAATCTGCTCGACTTTTAGTAGAATCCGAGCCTATCTTTCAAGATGAACCAATAGTTATGCAAGAGCCGGATGGTGGTCTTCTTTTTCCAGGTTCATCTGCCGAGGAAGCCGCACAATTGGCTGAGGCTATAAGACGCTCCCAGGATGAGACTGAAAATGTGAGGGTCCCGAAGAGGCCTTATCCTGCCGTCATCTTCTACGAAGATCCTCCATCGATACGGCGGATATTTATAGGTCCTTTGGAAGAGGGAGGCGAGATAGCCCTTAAGCGGCCAATCTCGGCCGATGCCGAAGATGCGCTGTCGTTGTGGACTGGTGGCCACGAGTCTACCCTCGAACCCCGGCGAGCATACTTCCTCAGGAAGGAACGCCGGCTTGAAAAAGCCATATTAGAGGCATCCTGGCGTATCGGTATGCATGATTTCTGTATTTTTCCTTTGGCAAATAATTTGTTTCGCTTTTTACGTCTTCTTATCTTCGTAAAACTTTTGCAGGGACTTCGGCCATGATAGAGGATCTGAGTTCGAGTCGCGCCTTGACTATGGACTCTGTAAACATCCCCGATGAGACACCAGTAAGTGTGGAGGGGGTTGATATAGCTGTTCTTCCTGCCACGGAGCTTCCATTGGTAGCTTCCATTCTCCCGGAAGAGGCATCTTCATTGGCCGCAGATTCAATGGATCTTTCCGGTGACGACCCGGAGATTGTGAGACAGGTAGTCGAGGCCACCGTCCTTTCATTGGAGCCTGCAGCAGTGGCCGCTGCTCCTCAATTAGAAGCTGTTATACCGGCCCGTGTCTTCGATGATGCGCCTGAAGGTACGGAGGAAGCTGCCGAAGCGGCTATCCCTCTTGTTCAAAGCGATAGGAGCATCGAAGATAGCCTTCTATATTTTATTTTAATAATCTCTCCATCATCTGAACCTTTCTGTCTTTTCAGAATTACGTGGGTTGGCGGCGTCTATCGCTAATCTGTCTCCTCGAAAATCCTTTCAGCGTTTGCTAGAGATGGCCACTCCGCAGGCAATATCCCCTCAACGCATCGTCCTATCTTCTGGGCAAGGTTAATGTTATTTGCCTTCTTCTCACGGCATTATTATTATTTCGAATAACGATGCTAATGTCTTCTGCAGTTCTGGAAGCTAACGACGAAGTGGAGATCCTTGACGGGCCTGGAGATCTTTTAGATCCTTCTTGCATGACTGTGGGTAAGTAAAGTTTCGACGTTGTTCCATCTGCTCTTTACTTGCAAGTCTCGCTGATTGTTTATAAATCTTAACAGCTTTACCAGTTCTTACCACGCGGGAATCTCGCATCGTCACGCCACCCGGCCCCTATGCTCTACATGCCTTTGAACGGATGGCAAAGCTAAGCCTTCACTCTTTGTCAGCTCTGATCGAATACCTTCGTGCTGGTAGTTTGATCACGGCCGAAGAATTTGCCGCCGAAGCCAACAATTCTCTCCCCTTTCTTGCTGCTTACCATAGCAAAACATTGGTGCAAGTCTGGGTTGAGTTTTGTCGTCGGGTGGAGGCTTGCTTGCATAGTCTTGAATGTATGCGCCTTCCTTCAGAGGTTGTGGCTGCAAAGGCGAGCTTGCGGAGCTGATTGAACGGTGCGCCGCAAATATGCTGTCATGCGAGAAGAGGCTCAGCCGAAAATTTTCAGAGAGGAAGCTGGCTTCAAATGCGCTGGGGGAACTTCAAGCTGAACTTACGGCCAAGACCACTCGTGCGTATGAACTCTGGCGGGTGCTTCAAGAAGCTATCAGGGAGGTGGTAGCTATTGATAAAGCCGTCATTTTTACCCGCGAAATGGTTGAATCCCACAAGGTCACTGAACAGGAGCTTGAAAGTCGGCTTGCCTCGTACCAGGCCCAACAGTTTCAAGCGGAGGCCCGTCTCGTAGCGATAAAAAATTATGAAGCCGAGGCCCAGCGGAAAAAGGAAGAACTGACAAATCTGTTACATCGTCCGCTGGCTTGAAAAATTGTATATTTTTCCTTTTATTCTTCTTTTGTACATACTCCTGAATGAGAGTATTTTTTATTCTTTAATAGATTGCAATATGTATTCATTTTGATTCATGAATAAAAGACATATTTTTCTTGTCTCCCTCTGTCATTTTTCCTCTTTGCTGTATTGTCGCTATGTTACTCTGGGGAGCGTAGAGAATATTTCGTCCTAGCCTTCCTGTAGGGTATCGATGGCTTAGGAAGCAGGTTCCAGTCTGCTGCCCAAGACTTTCTAACTTTATAAGTCGTGAGGATCTCAAAATGATTTTTCTCCCTACGAGTCGAGAGGATCTCGTAGGTGTATTTTCTCCTTAGGAATCGTGAGGATTCCTATGTTAGTGTTTATGCCCTAGAAGGCCATTACTGTATCATACTAGTTTGTATATTACTTAATGGAAGCTTGGGATATTCACATGTATATAACAGTCTTGCTAAACATGGTAGTATGCTACTTGGTTATTCTATCTTAATATGTGAGTATACGTATTGATAGAGCTCTTAGGATCTTGCTTGACTGCCAGCGTTGTGATGGCAGTCACACTAGTGGGGGCTGGGTAGTCTACAAGCACATCCTTATTCAGGTCCCTAGTCGTTGGATTATCGAGACAGGGCATCGATACTCCGAAGTAGACTAGTGTATACGCTTCTCATCCCAGTTGGAGAGATAGTCTGTCCCACAGCCATCAGTACGTCGTACTGGAGATAGTATGCAGGTGCTCGTTAGGTTACGGGTACACCGGACAGGACTCACAGGGAACTGTTGGTTGGTTTTATACCAGTCGTCAGTGAACAGTTCCCAGGTGACATGAGTACAGCATAGTCCGCAGACTTGACACTGCTACTTCGCCTCGAGTGTGTCCCACCGTTTTTAGATTGCTACCCTACCGCGGCTCAAAGGAGTCGTGCAAACAGGTAGCAGTTGGGTGCAATCCCGAGCACTTGGAGGCAGTGGCGGTTAGACAGGATTCGTCTCTCCCGGTATTGGGGGTTGATATCGCGCTGTGTCAGAGAGCCATTACGCAAAGTCTCTGGCCAGGGCAAGCGAGATTTGCTGGTAGGTTCCAGTAGTTTCTCAGGGTGTAATGGGCTTCCCTCCGACACGACTTATACCGCTATTAGGGGACTGACGCTTGCCGCCCCCTAGGCCCGATATGCGATAGTCTTGGACGAACGGACCGGACTGTATGGAGATTGTTACAGCAGGCTCAGTAGGAGTTCGGATGGGTTTCCTCATCGGCCTTCTTATCGACATCTACCTGGGGACCGTTACGTACAGCTAGTGCCGCTTACGGTCTGTGGTTAAACCCACTGCCAGCGTAGTGGTCGAGTCTCTAGAGTCCCACACAGAGAGTTTCCCTACTCCGGGCGAAACGATATAGAGGTCGTATGATTTTACGACAAGGGTTTGGACGCATACGTGTGTTTACGCACGTATGACTTTCGGACAGTTTTTACCAGTCGGCTTTGTTTAAGTCAGTTACTGGTATTCGGTTATTGGATTTATACAGTCTAAAGTTTTTCCGTATTTTTGCGGAAAGGAGGGGCGTTCTCGTAATTGCGCGAGAAGCTTCTAGAAGGTGGTGACTAAGGAAGTTTAGGTGGCATATACAATGAATGTGATTAGTGAGTCATATGGATGATTCATCCATGTCATTAATCCATGATAAATGCTTAATGACTCATGGAGTGAATCATCACTAGATATTATCAAGCATGGTTGCTAAATTCATTTATATTCTTTTCTTGATAAAATGAAATGCTTGATATATATTATCATAACTCATTATTCTCACTTCATTATTATTCTCATCTTCTCTCTCCTCAAGCTCTCCCTCTTCAAACCCTAATCCTCCCCTCTCATGTGTTGAGTACAAGGATTAGCTAGACTAATTAAACCATAACCCTTACTCTATATCACCTAGCTTCTTTGATTAGCACTTAAAGAAGGTTAGTTGCCTCAAGTTTAGAGGCTAAGCTTGGAGTAAAGCTCTCGGGTGGATCGTCTACTACTTCGAGAAGGCCGAGGAGGAGGAGGAGTTCGCAAAGACGAAGGACACGTTTCGTTAGGTATAATCCCTAAGCATAGTAGTATAGAACTTCTATGTTTCATGTTAGTTATCGTTTAGCTTCGATTCATGTGGTTAGTCGATGTTTAAGCAAAGAACAAGATCGTTTTTCATATTTCCGCCTCCCCGCAAGTCGTGGGGTGTTGCACATCGACTTACAGTGGTATCAGAGCCTAGCTAAACAATAAATAACTTACTTGCAAATTTGTATGAATTTCGAACGAAAAAAACGAAACCGGAAAAGCCCGAAATCACAAGTTTCTGTCGTTTTTTAAATGAAGTCCAAAAATTTTTCAGGGAAGTTCAGAAAGCTTGAAATGACAGTAGAAGAACACCCAAGAAATTTGGGCCCCTGAATCGTCTAAAGAGCCGTGGAACCGCGGCGGATCCCACCGATCCGCCGCGCTTCCGCCGCCGAGTTGGCGATTCAGGAACCCAATTTTACTGGGTTGGTTCTATGGGATATTTGGTATTTTCTGGAATTTTTTATTTTTGCTCAGGTTTCAGATTTACAGAGAAGTATTGGAGCAAAATTAAAAGTGTTTAATCGATCGAAATTATACAGTATTTTCTTGTTGGATTATATCTGTGTTTATATAATGTGTTCGTAAACCTCCCCTAACTGCTAGTATGTCGGTTGGCAGGGGGTTGCACATTTCTGTAATGGATTTTATTTGTTTGTGCATATGAACTGTGTTAGACTGTTGTGATGGATAGCCGGGGTTATGTGATGGGTTATTATTTAATTCATTTGATGTAAATGTAATTTGTTGTAATATTATTTTGCGGGGCACATCCAGGTTGCGGTTGTAGCCACCGTTGTATTATTTCATTTTACTGTTTTTGCTTCTAGGACAGACCCAAGGTGGGGTGCACAAACTGCCGGGTGGGTAGTTTGCCGTACCCGTTAGGGTCTTGGGTGGGGTAATGGCTATTCATCACAACTGTGTAATCCGTCTTTTGTTGCAGGCTCAAAACAAACACGGATTGCTTGCAAATCCAATTAAGTTCATCTGTGATCTGGAATGAATATCATTGCGTCAGACGAATGTAAAATATCTATATTTATGATAGCTATTTTAGACGTCACTTATGTTTTACACCCGCGCTAGCCCAGTCCCCACTCTGTCGTTAGTTAAGTAACCTAACGAGTAATGACGGGACCCAGTGGCGAATGCGGATGGCATAAGAGGACGTCATATTTTCGTTGTTCTCTGCAATAATAGGTTAATGATGGGACGCATTATCTATAATGCAAAGAAAATAAACCAAGTTTTAATCGTTGGAACAATTTAAAAGAAACCACTCGGTTAATTTTAAAACAGATATTTTTTAAATGCGGAGCTTTAACCACTCCTTATAAAAGCTATCAGGTTCCTTCGGTTATATCAAGTTCACTACGTTCACGGTTTTGCCAAAACCAGTCGTAGCCCTCCGTCATTTCTTATGAATGGTCAGTAGTATTCAAGCTATGTTTGTTTGGCCCTTAGTCAAGACATAGTGATTGGTAGCTGCTGGGGTATTCATTTGTTGCATAGATAGATGAGTTGGTTTGGGACAGTCATATTACTTTGTTTGGCCCTTAGTCAAGAGTATATACGGATGGGTTCAAATCAACAGGATAATGATGGGCAGAACTTGACATGTGACTTATGATTTGTTGGCCCTTAGTCAAAATCATAAGAACATGGGGCAAAAATCAATATCGGGAATTTCTAAAGAAACTGAAATTTGCAAAGAGATGCATACCATTTGGAGTTTGATGAGTGTTGGTAGGATTCCTTCAACATTATCATACGATGATATTTGGATCCTGATCCTACTGAGAGTATATGCTACTTATCAGGATATTCGTCACTTAACGATCAATGCTATAAACCAAGTAGGTGTCCAGAAAGGTGTCAGCGGGGTTACGCCCCCAGAGAAAAGAGGTTATTTAATTAAGGAACTTCGCGAAAGCGTTGGAAAACCTCCCTCGAAGTATCGACACTAGCCTGGCTGAACGGTTAAGCAAGAATTGTTCAGTGAGAATAGTCCTGGCTAATTCTTCTTTTATGGTTTGAGGAAGGATTCGAAAAACAGTGGGAGCCATCCAGTTTAGATAAATTAAAAACCAATCTAAACTTGCAAGAGCATCATGCTAAAGTGTTTTCTTCTCTCTCTCTCATTGCAGCGACCTTGTGACCATGACTAGGTTACATCTAGATAACAAGTTGACTGAATCTAACTTATATGACTGGCAAAGGTCTGTCCAGATGACCATTGCCTATGACAAGCTGGACCACCCTATTACTACTCAAGATCCTACCGTCCCAGGTCCAGTTTCCACCGTCGCGGATATGGATATCCGTCAGACAAAGGAAAAGAATAAAGCGAAAGCCAAGTGCCTCGTGTTGGCTTCAATTGATGGTATATACCAGAAGCAGCACGAGAAGATGGACTCTGTTTCCATCTTTCTCCATAACAAAGTTTTATATGGAGAGCAATCTCATATCGCAAGATATGAGGCCTCGAACGAATTGATTCAAGCGAGGTCGGCTGACGGGTCATCTGTAAGGGACGACGTCCTTACGATGACTAGCTATATTGATGAGCTCCAGGACCTGGAGACCACGTTGGGAAACAGGTCATATACTGACTTATTTCCACAGTCCCTACCCTCTACTTACACCCTGAAAGAAACCAGGAAGACACAAGCTCTGCTTAATAGGGGACCTTCTTCTTCTTCATCCAAGGCGAAAGCAAAGGGTGAAAAGAAGAAGACCTCTACAAAGCCGATATACGGTGTCAGCAAAGTAGGAGGAAAGGGAAGAGAAAAAGTTTCGGGACTTGGTATAGGTAAGGAGGGATATTCCTATTGTTATGGGAATGGACATTGGCAGAAGGATTGCAGGGCTTTGGAAGCCAGTAGCCAGGATACGAAGCATGTTGTGGCTTCAGCCTCAAATGTGTTTGTAATTGAGAACTGTTTGTCAATTAACTCTACTTCCTGGGTATTTGATACCGGAGCAGGATCTCATATCTGTAATTCGTTACATGCTTTGAGAAACCGTAAAGTTATAAGGATAGGTGATTTGTCTCTCAGAGTTGCAAACGGAATGAGCGTGGATGCTGAATCCGTGGGAGAATATCGCCTAGGTTTGACAAGTGGGCAGATATTGATTCTACGTAACTGTCTGTATGTACCTAGTTTGACTTGTAATATCATATCAGTGTCCTCACTTTCAAGAGAGGGATATGACTTTACATTCGTAAGCGATGTAGTTCACATCCACCTAAATCAAGTTCTGATTGGGTCCGGTACATTAGATGACGGTATATACGTATTAAATCAAGCTCAGGTTTTCAATGTCCAGAACACACTTAAAAGAAAGTCTCCGGAAATAAATCAGGCTTTCCTATGGCATTGTAGACTAGGTCACATCAATGAAACACGATTAACGAAGTTACATAGAGAAGGATATTTGAATCCGTTCGAATATCAATCTTATGCCACTTGTGAATCTTGTCTCATGGGAAAGATGACAAAGACTCCGTTTACTGGACACGGAGTAAGAGCGAGCGAGCTCTTAGGACTCGTACACAGTGACGTGTGCGGTCCAATGTCTACACATGCGCGAGGTGGTTATTCCTACTTCATTACTTTTACGGATGATTTCTCTAGGTATGGATATATCTTCTTAATGAAGCATAAATCCGAGGCCTTTGAGAAATTCCAAGAATACAAGAATGAAGTGAAAAAACAGACAGGCAAAAGTATAAAGACACTGAGATCTGATCGAGGTGGTGAATACTTAAGTGCCGAATTCCTGGGTTACTTAAAAGAGAATGGAATTCTCTCTCAGCTTACTCCTCCATACACACCACAACACAATGGTGTATCGGAAAGGAGGAATCGAACCCTATTGGATATGGTTCGTTCCATGATGAGTAAGGCTGAGTTACCGCGATCTTTCTGGGGTTATGCACTAGAATCAGCTGCATATCTTTTGAACCAGGTTCCAACCAAGACTGTGCCTACCACACCATATCAGATGTGGAGTGAGAAGAAACCCTGTCTAAAACATTTTAGGACATGGGGGTGTCCAGCTTTTGTAAAAAAGCAGCATCCAGACAAGCTCGAGGCACGCTCAGTACAGTGTAAGCTTGTGGGATATCCAAAGAACTCCAAGGGATATTATTTCTATTACGCAGAGGAACAAAAGGTTTTTGTTTCTCGTCATGCCCACTTCTTAGAAACTGAATTTTTAGAAAATCAGAAGAGTGGGAGCGCAGTAGAACTGGAAGAAATTCCAGAACCACAAGCTGTTACTGAAAGTTTGGTGGAACAAGAAGTTTCAGAAGAAAGGGACATACCAGCGCCTATCCGCAGAAGTAGTAGGCAGTCTCATCCGCCCGAGAGATACTACGGTTTTCTCATAGACGGGGATAGAGAAGATTGCGTCATTGATAATGACGACCCTACTAGCTTCCAGCAAGCCATTCAGAGCGGTGACTCGGTAAAATGGCTGGATGCAATGCGGACCGAAATGGAGTCCATGTACACTAACAAAGTATGGATTTTGGACACTGCTCCAGATGGGGTAAAACCCGTAGGATGCAAGTGGATCTTCAGAAAGAAGATTGGTGTAGATGGACAGGTTGAAACCTATAAGGCTAGACTTGTTGCAAAGGGTTTCCGTCAAAGACCTGGTTTGGACTATGACGAAACCTTTTCTCCAGTGGCTATGCTGAAATCCATTCGGGTCCTTCTTGCTATTGCTGCCTTCCACGATTATGAAATCTGACAGATGGACGTAAAGACGGCCTTTCTAAATGGAAATTTAGAAGAGAGTGTTTATATGGATCAGCCAGAGGGATTCATTCAGAGTGGGAGCAGCGGTAAAGTATGCAAGCTGCTTAAGTCCATTTATGGACTAAAGCAGGCATCACGGAGTTGGAACATCTGTTTTGATGATACTGTCAAAGAATTCGACTTTATCAAAAATCCAGATGAACCATGCATATACAGTAAGATTGTAGGGAGAGTTGTTGTATTCCTCGTCTTGTACGTGGATGACATTCTCCTAATAGGAAATGATATTCCTATGCTACAGTCAGTCAAAAGATTCTTGTCACAGAAATTCTCCATGAAGGACCTAGGTGATGCCACCTACATTCTGGGGATCCAGATCTATCGTGATAGATCAAAGAGGATGTTGGGACTTTCACAGTCCAGGTACATAGACACCATATTGAAAAGATTCAGTATGGAAGATTTAAAGCGCGGTAACCTACCGGCTTGTCACGGAATCACCCTCTCCAAAGAGATGTCTCCCAAGACTGATTTGGAAAGGGAACGCATGTCGATTATACCTACGCTTCTGCGGTAGGCTCTATAATGTATGCGATGTTATGTACCAGACCAGATGTAGCATACGCATTGAGCGTTGTAAGCCGGTATCAGGCAAACCCAGGGGAGAATCACTGGATAGCAGTAAAGAACATTCTCAAGTACTTGAGAAGGACTAAGGAGATGTTCTTGGTTTACGGCGGAAAGGACCTCAAGATGGAGGCCTATGCTGATTCCGGCTTCCAGAGTGACAAGGATGACTCCAAGTCCATGTGGGGTTATGTCTTTACCCTCAATGGAGGGGCGGTATGTTGGAAGAGTTCCAAGCAGGACACCGTTGCTGACTCAACGATGGAAGCGGAGTACATAGCTGCTTGCGATGCCGCAAAAGAAGCTGTCTGGATGAAGAAGTTCCTCACAGAACTTCAGGTGGTTCCTACCAGTGTTGGTCCAATACCTCTGTATTGCGACAGCAACGGCGCTATAGCTTTAGCGAAGGAACCCAGGTCCCATTAGAAGTCCAGACACATCTTAAGGCGGTATCACCTGATCAGGGAGATCGTAGATCGCCGGGAGATCGAGGTAAAGAGAGTAAATACAGAGGATAACATTGCTGACCCATTCACTAAGGCCCTACCTCAGATTCAGTTTGAGAGGCTACTCGAGATCATCGGTCTTCGATATGCCAGTACATGGCCCTAGTGCAAGTGGGAGATTGTTAGTGTTTATGCCCTAGAAGGCCATTACTGTAGCATACTAGTTTGTATATTACTTAATGGAAGTTTGGGATATTCACATGTATATAACAGTCTTGCTAAACATGATAGTATGCTACTTGGTTATTCTATCTTAATATGTGAGTATACGTATTGATAGAGCTCTTAGGATCTTGCTTGACTACCGGCGTTGTGATGGCAGTCACACTAGTGGGGGCTGGGTAGTCTACAAGCACATCCTTATTCAGGTCCCTAGTCATTGGATTATCGAGACATGGCATCGATACTCCGGAGTAGACTAGTGTATACGCTTCTCATCCCAGTTGGGGAGATGGTCTGTCCCACAGCCATCAGTACATCGTACTGGAGATAGTATGCAGGTGCTCGTTAGGTTACGGGTACACCGGACATGACTCACAGGGAACTGTTGGTTGGTTTTATACCAGTCGTCAGTGAACAGTTCCCAGGTGACATGAGTACAACATAGTCCGCAGACTTGACACTGCTACTTCGCCTCGAGTGTGTCCCACTGTTCTTAGATTGCTACCCTACCATGGCTCAAAGGAGTCGTGCAAACAGGTAGCAGTTGGGTGCAGTCCCGAGCACTTGGAGGCAGTGGCGGTTAGACAGGATTCGTCTCTCCCGGTATTGGGGGTTGATATCGCGCTGTGTCAGAGAGCCATTACGCAAAGTCCCTGGCCAGGGCAAGCGAGATTTGCTGGTAGGTTCCAGTAGTTTCTCAGGGTGTAATGGGCTTCCCTCCGACACGACTTATATCGCTATTAGGGGACTGACGCTTGCCGCCCCCTAGGCCCGATATGCGATAGTCTTGGACGAACGGACCGGACTGTATGGAGATTGTCACAGCAGGCTCAGTAGGAGTTCGGATGGGTTTCCTCATCGGCCTTCTTATCGACATCTACCTGGGGACCGTTACGTACAGCTAGTGCCGCTTGCGGTCTGTGGTTAAACCCACTGCCAGCGTAGTAGTCGAGTCTCTAGAGTCCCACACAGAGAGTTTCCCTACTCCGGGCGAAACGATATAGAGGTCGTATGGTTTTACGACAAGGGTTTGGACGCATACGTGTGTTTACGCACGTATGACTTTCGGACAGTTTTTACCAGTCGGTTTTGGTTTAAGCCAGTTACTGGTATTCGGTTATTGGATTTATACAGTCTAAAGTTTTTCCGTATTTTTGCGGAAAGGAGGGGCGTTCTCGTAATTGCGCGAGAAGCTTCTAGAAGGTGGTGACTAAGGAAGTTTAGGTGGCATATACAATGAATGTGATTAGTGAGTCATATGGATGATTCATCCATGTCATTAATGCATGATAAATGCTTAATGACTCATGGAGTGAATCATCACTAGATATTATCAAGCATGGTTGATAAATTCATTATATTCTTTTCTTGATAAAAAGAAATGCTTGATATATATTATCATAACTCATTATTCTCACTTCATTATTATTCTCATCTTCTCTCTCCTCAAGCTCTCCCTCTTCAAACCCTAATCCTCCCCTCTCATGTGTTGAGTACAAGGATTAGCTAGACTAATTAAACCATAACCCTTACTCTATATCACCTAGCTTCTTTGATTAGCACTTAAAGAAGGTTAGTTGCCTCAAGTTTAGAGGCTAAGCTTGGAGTAAAGCTCTCGGGTGGATCGTCTACTACTTCGAGAAGGCCGAGGAGGAAGAGGAGTTCGCAAAGACGAAGGACACGTTTCGTTAGGTATAATCCCTAAGCATAGTAGTATAGAACTTCTATGTTTCATGTTAGTTATCGTTTAGCTTCGATTCATGCGGTTAGTCGATGTTTAAGAAAAGAACAAGATCGTTTTTCATATTTCCGCCTCCCCGCAAGTCGTGGGGTGTTGCACATCGACTTACATCCTAAGTGCGTTTTCTCTTGAGAGTCGTAAGGATCCCACAAGAGAATTTTCCCGCCTACAAGTCGAGAGGACGCGTAAGTGGTTGTTTCCCTCTTTGTCGATATTCAACTTCGGAGAGTGTGTCCCTTGAATAGTATGCAAAAGTCTATCTTTGACCGACTTGTAGGACCCCAGTGCTTAGGAAATAGGTTTTTTAATCCCCATTGCCTAAGGCTTTGCCTTACGAGTTGAGACAAATCGAGAAGTTCTCGCAAGGATGTCCTAACATCACAGTTAACCTCTGTTCTATACGACAGAGGTCCGTTAGGGTCTATGGTACTAGGGTTGTGTCCGTCATACCGTCGCGTCGGCTGATGTATTCCTCAATAGCCAATTTTGCTGTTCGAGTAGCCTTGCGACTGTCGTGTCTCTGATCCCTTCAGGGGCTGGACAAGACGTCTTCAAGCAATCTTTCAGGTAGTATTACCGTCGAAAGAACAAGCATTAGGGATATTCCATGTGGCTTTTTACTTGAGGTTAGGCTCAGTTTGGGAGCCCCAATGAGTCATGATCACTCCGCGCTGGTGTGGGATGATCTCCTATAGTCTTTCAGGTTTTATATGAGTTGCCGTCAAGACCCTGAAGCTAGGAATATTGCCTTCGCTTCGTTTGCTGGCATTGCGTCTGCTGTATCGAGATGAATGTCATGGTGATGATCACTCCGCGCTGGTGTGGGATGATCTCCGATAGTCTTTCAGGTTATATATGAGTTGCCGTCAAGACCCTGAAGCTAGGAATATTGCCATTGCTTCGTTTGCTGGTATTGTGTCTGCTGTATTGAGACGAATGTCATGGTGGTGATCACTCCACGCTGGTGTGGTATGATCTCCGATAGTCTTTTAGGTTTTATATGAGTTGCCGTCAAGACCCTGAAGCTAGGAATATTGCCTTTGCTTCGTTTGCTGGCATTGCGTCTGCTGTATCGAGACGAATGTCACGGTGGCGATCACTCCGCGCTGGTGTGGTATGATCTCTGATAGTTTTTCAGGTTTTATATAAGTTGCCATCAAGACCCTGAAGCTAGGAATATTGCCTTTGCTTCGTTTGCTGGCATTACGTCTTCTGTATCGAGACGAATGTCACGGTGGTGATCACTCCACACTGGTGTGGGATGATCTCCGATGGTCTTTCAGGTTTTATATGAGTTGCTGTCAAGACCCTGAAGCTAGGAATATTGCCTTTTCTTCGTTTGCTGGCATTGCGTCTGCTATATCGAGACGAATGTCACGGTGGTGATCACTCCGCGCTGGTGTCGGATAATCTCCGATGGTCTTTCAGGTTTTATATGAGTTGCCATCAAGACCCTGAAGCTAGGAATATTGCCTTTGCTTCGTTTGCTGGCATTACGTCTCCTGTATCGAGACGAATGTCACGGTAATGATCACTCTGCGCTGGTGTGGTATGATCTCCGATAGTCTTTCAGGTTTTATATGAGTTGTCGTCAAGACCCTGAAGCTAGGAATATTGCCTTTGCTTCGTTTGCTGGCATTGCGTCTGCTGTGTCGAGACGAATGTCGAGGTGGTCTCTAGATTGCTGATGAACCGTCAAGGCTTGGAACTAGGGACTTTGCCGTTGCTCCGTTGTTTTGATTGTCGCGTTCGAGTCTTGCTGGGATGAGGAGGAACGCCGTTGTGAGTCTTCTGGCTGTAGATGTTGCCATCGAGACTTGGCTCTCTTTCCGATGGAGCATGGTGGGATGATATGGTTCCCTCTTTGTTTGTGCCCCTGGATTGTCTACAGGGATCGATGTGATCTTATCTGTAGGGCAAGAATTTCATTTTGTTATTATTTCTTTTATATTTCCGTGATGCTCTATCATTTCAGCTCTTTATTTTATATCGCGAAAATCGCGATTGCCCAATCATTTCGGCTATTTTTTGCGGTGCCCAATCATTTCGGCTATTTTTTCTTTTTACTCGCTGGGTTTTATTACGAGTTGCCCAATCATTTCGGCTGTTTTGTATGCATATGTTTTACTTGTTGATTTCGTTGCAAGTTTCCCCATCACTTCGGCTATTTCATATGCATTTTTGCCTCGTTGATTTTTTTTTATCGCAAGTATGGGACTTTGGATTTGATACCGATTTAGGCATCAGCATCGCTACAACTGGGATATTGCCAGGAGCGAATCATCATTTGCCTTTGTCGATTCAAACAAAGGTGGCTTAGCAAGCAGGGTTAGGATCCTGTTGACTAAGGCTTTTTGACTTCATGAACCGTAAGGGTCTCATGAAGGTATTTCTCCCTACGAGTCGTGAGGATCTCGTAAGTGTAATTTCTTCTTAGGAATCGTGAGAATTCCTAAGTCTGTGTTCTCTTATAAGTCGTAAGGATCTTACAAGAGTATTTTCTCCTTATAAGTCGAGAGGACTTACAAGGGCTGTTCACCGTGCGAGCGTATCCCTATTCACTGGTGGGACTTCATAAGGGAAACGTTTATTCATGCCCGTGGATTGTATACAAGGGTCAGCACTGAACCGCTTGTAGGGCAGCATTGGAGGAACAGGTTCAGATCCCTGTAGCTTAAGGCTTTTGAATCCTATGAGTCGTGAGGGTCTCAAAGGGGAATTCTCCTTACGAGTCGTGAGGATCTCGTAAGTGTAATTTCTCCTTAGGAATCGTGGGGATCCCTAAGTGTGTTGCTCCCTTGTGAGTCGTAAGGATCTTACACAGGTATTTTCTCCTCACAAGGTCGAGAGGACCTTGCAAGTATCTTTTAACGAGATTGCGCCCTTTTGGGTTTTCACAAAACTCGCCGGTAGCCCTGCTGTTTTTATTCACGGAACCCTTCGGGTTTTCATCCGTGCCCATCTCGCTTATGGACATACCGTTTTCTTTCTTCTCTTTTTTTAAATATTTTTTATATTTTTTTATGTCAGCCCTGGGATGCTGCGGTCCGTAGTAGTTTATAGACGTCTCGGTCAGTAGCCAGTTTTAGGACATAGTGGTCCATCGTTAGTTTAAGGATGTTTCGGTCTGTCGTTAGTTTAAGGACGTTTCGGTCCGTCATTAGTTTAAGGACGTTTCGGTCCGTTTGCCGGCTACAATTTATAGAGTTTTGGCTTAGGAAGATAGCGGGCGGACATAGGCGTCGTCATCTATCATTGACCTAGGCCGTGACTCGTCAGGCGTAGTATTTCTTTAGGAATCAACCGTTTATTGGCCTGAAGGGTCTTTCGCCATGCATGTCCATGAGGATATAGGCTCCTCCCTGGTAAACTTTGTCTATGATGTACGGGCCTTCATAGTTCGGCTCGAATTTTCCCCGCTTGGCACGATTGGGGATCATGGGTCTTTTGACTACTAGTACGAGTTCGCCTTGGCGGAATGTTCTCGGCCTAGTCAATCTCTCATATGAGTGCGTCATCTTTGCTTTGTAAGCTTCCAAGTTTTGTTACGCCATGAGCCGAGTTTTGTCGAGGGCATCAAGCTCCTCAAGCCGAAGATGAACATTCTCTTCGTCCGTTAGCTCGTTATGAACTGCCACTCGTAAGGAGGGTAGCTCTATCTCCAAGGGGAGTACTGCTTCAGCGCCGAATACCAATACATACGGCGTTGTGCTTGTGGCCGTTTTGAATGTCGTTCGATACGCCCAGAGAGCTTCATGCAGTCTCTGGTGCTAGTCCCTCTTGTTTCTGGACACCATCTTTTTCAGGATCTTCGTCAAGGTCTTGTTGAAAGCCTCAGCTAGACCATTAGCTCAGGGATTATAGACCGAAGAGTATCTCCAGTCTATGTTATGCTGTTGTGCGAAGCGACTGATTTTATGGCTTCTGTAGGCTGGCCTGTTATCGGAGATAATCCATCGCGGAGTGCCGAACCGATAGATGACATGTGTCTTGAAAAAATGGAGAATATTCTCCATCTTCACTTCCCTCAGCGGTACTACTTCTGCCCATTTGGAGAAGTAATCAGTTGTCGCCAAAATGAATCGATGTTCTCTGGACGATGCTGGTTCGATGGGCCCGATTATGTCGGTTCCCCACATTTCGAACGGCCAGCTAGCCACCATTGAATGCAGTGGATTTGGATGCTGGTGGATAAAGTCCCCGTGAATTTGGCACGAGTGGCACTGCTTCGTGTATTCAAGGCAGTCCTCGATCATCGTGGGCCAATAGTAGCCCATCCTTTTGATCTTCAACTTCATCTTTGGCCCGGCTTGATGAGAGCCGCAGAGTCCGTCGTGAGTTTCTTGGATGACTCTCTTTGCTTCTTTCGGCCCCAGGCATCTTAGCCATAGAGAGTCAAACGATCTCTTGTATAGAGTATCATTGACGAAGGCGAAAGACAGAGCTCGTTTCATGAGCTGATGTCTTGAGGATGCATCTTCAGGTGTTCGTCGGAATTTGAAGTAATCTATAATGACTTCTCTCCAATCCTCAGAATTTTCCTGGTCTTTTATTTGTAAGGCTGTTTGCTTGGTCGCTTCCTTTTCTTCAGACGATTCCGGAGATATTTCTGCCGATGCAAGAACCCGACGGCTTTGTACCACGATCCTTATATCATCGAGGTTTTCGTCAGCCAGTTCTTTAGCGAGTTTGGCTAACGCATCCGCTTTGCTATTTTCCGCACGCGGTATGCTTTCTAAGACGTAGGTGGGAATTTGAGCTAGCAATTGTTGCACTTTCTCACCGTACTTTACCAACTCTGGTTTGCACGTTTGATAGTCGCCGTTTACTTGGCTAACGACCAGCTAGGAGTCTCCGTATATGAGGAGGTTTTTGATTCCCATGTCGACAGCGATCTCAAGACCTGCTATCAAAGCTTCATATTCGTCTTCATTGTTTGTCCTCAGCTCTGTCAAGGAAAAGGCAAAGCACATTATCCCTCCTTGTGGAGTCACGAAGATGAGGCCTACCTCAGATTTGATTATGGGGGTGCTGTGCTCTCGCTTCTTCATGGAAGATGCCCTGTCGAAGTAGAGTTCCCATCGGGTGTTACTCTCCTCTTTCTCCCCATCGATTGTGTCAAAGGCGTGCTCGTCTGGAAATTCGCAGTTCAAGGGAGAATTGGCAAGTATCGGATGCTCAGCGAGGAAGCGGCGATGGCCTGGTCTTTCACTGCCTTGAGTGGACGATAAGTTATCGAGAACTCCATCAAGAGCAGGGCCCATTTAGCGAGTCGTCCTGTTAGTATAGCTCTTGACATCAAATACTTGAGAGGATCCACTTTTGATATGAGATGGACCTCATGCGCCAATGCATAGTGCCTGAGCTTCGTTATCGCGAAGATCAACGCCAGGCAGTGTTTTTCAATGGGGGAGTAATTGTTTTCTGCCCCTAGGAGAACTTGACTCAAATAGTAGAGGGCTTTCCCCTTCCCTTGGTCATTCTCTTGTGCCCATAGCACGCCTAAAGAACCTTCAAGGGCAGTTGTATACAGAATGAGGGACTTTCCCTTTACTGGAGATGTTAGCACTGGAAGATTCTGTAGGTATTGCTTGATTTCGTCCAGTGCGCTTTGGCATTTGCGATCCTAGACGAATGGGGTTCCCTTCTTCATCAGGTGACTGTAGGAGCGGCATTTTCCGGAGAGGTTAGGTATGAACCGCCGGATATACGCGGGCTTCCCATGGAGAGACTACAGTTGCTTCAAAGTTCGTGAGGAAGGCATTTCTATAATCGCCTTGATCTTTGACGGGTCGATTTCGATGCTTCGATGTCGTACAATGAACCCTAGGAATTTACCTGAGGAGACTCCGAATGCGCATTTGAGAGGGTTCATCTTCAGATTGTATTTCCGAAGGCGTTGGAATACTATTTTTAGATGCTCCCAATTCTCTTCATGCGATTTGCTTTTTACCACGAGGTCGTCGTGTTGGATATAGTGTCCTCAAAGTCAATTATTGGATCGCAGGTACGTGATTGCAATGATTGAGGGAGGACCTATACCGGTAGGACAATATTACTCGAGATGATAGTATGCAATCTGGTTTGCCTTTATCATCGTGTACAGTTTTAGGTGACATGATCACTATTACACGTTGATAGAGCCCTTAGGATCCTGCTTGACTACCAACAGTATGATGGCGATCATATACGTGAGAGTTGGGTAGTCTATAAGCACATTCTTAAAAGTGGTCCCTAGTCATAGGAGTTTCGAGACAGGGCATCGATACTCCGGAGGAGACTAGTGTATACAGTCGAGACCCCGACGAGGGGCGGTGGCCGGTCTCACAAGCCATTGGTGTCAGTTGGATCACCTAAGATGTATACAGGTGCTCATTGGGTTATGAGTGCACTGGACAGGACTCGCCGGGAACCTGCTAGTTGGTTTTATACCTAGCGTCAGATAGCAGTTCCCTAGTGACATGTGTACATGTTAGTTCATTGACCTGAGGTCTTCATTTGTCTCGTGTGAGTTCCTACTGTGCTTTGATTATTACTCTATCACGGCTTAAAGGAGTCGTGCAAACAGGTTTTAGTTGGGTACAGTCCCGAGCCACATAGGGGCAGTGAGCGGATCGGCAGGAGATTCGTCTCTCCCGGTATTGGGGGTGAGATCGCGCTGTGTCTAGAAGAGCCATTACACCAAGTCCTTGGCCAAGGCAGGTGAGAATTACTGGTAGACATTCCAGTAGTTTCTCAGGGTGTTCAGGGCTACTCTCCGACACGACTTATACCGCTATTGGGGGTCTGACGTTACCAGCCCCCTAGGCTCGATATGCGATGCTTATAGACGAACGGACCGGACTGTACGTATATTGTCACTGATAGGCTCAGTAGGGTTCCAGGATGAGTTCGCTCATCAGCTTCCCTTTCGGTCAGTACATGGGCAGCCGTTACGCACAGCTAGTGCCGCTGACGTGCTTGTGGTTAAACCCATTGCCAGGGTACTGACGAGTCTTTAGAGTCCCCCACAGATAGTTTCCCAAGTTTGGGCGAAACGTTGTAGAGGCCGTATGGTTTTATGGCAGGGTTGGAAAATGCACGTGCACTTGTGCACGTGTCATATTTCGGACATATAATACTGGTTGGCTTTGGTTTAAGCCGGATCCAAGTATTATATTGAGTCGGAATATTTTAGTCTCTTGTATTCATATTCGGTCGGAATACGGATACAGGTATGTATATACAGGTGAGGGGTATTCTCGTAATCCGTTACGAGAATATTTTAGAAGATGCATTTCTTTTTGGGATAATCATTTTGGTTTAAATGATTAATGTTTTGGAAAGTGTGACTCATTCATGGTGACACATTTCTTCTAGCATGTTCATTAGTGACTCATGCTAATGAGTCACTAAGTGGGTCATGATAGAATTAATGAGTTTTGTTTTGGGTATGGATATTTGAGGAGATATTTTCATAAGATATTTTCTTGGGTTTTTGATAAAACAACCTCATATATCTATTCACAAAAGGATGAGAAGAAAACATAAGTTTATGGGCTTGGTTTTCTTTTGCTCACTAGAGTTTCTTGAGTTCACAATTTCGAATCCTTAGCATCTTCTTCAACCTCTACTCTTACCCTCTCATATGATGAGAACCAAAGAGTGTATTGAGACAAAGTATTCTACTCATTCTCTACTTCATCTTGGTCATCTCTTTTAGCAGACTTGATGTCCGAGTTGCCTCGGTATAGAGGCGGGAGCCCGTTTAAAGATCCGTTGACGTGGTGCCACCTTGATGAGAAGACAAGAGATCGGAGTTGCCTCGAGGAGCGTGGGATGATGGCTAAAGACCGAAGGACTCGGATCGATCGGTATAGCCTTTCTACCTCTTTACATTTTGTTAGTTTAGCGTTAATGGCAAGATCCGGGTTATAGTATGCGATAGCGCCGGTTTTAAATGTTTTTGTTCTGCGTTTGGCGTCAGAATGACGGCCGGGGCGCTACCGTATACTTACATGGTATCAGAGCCACTCCATTAACCTTTACTAACTTGTTCTACCGTGTTCAAAATATCGATCGAACGAAATTTCCAAAACCACACTTTTCATGTTAAAGTTTCTGTAGATTTTTTAAACTGGTCTAAAAATCATTTTGAGTATCTCAGAAAATCGAGCAGGCTTTTTTAAGACTCTGGAAGAAATTTGGTTGACTGAAGCTTCAAGAACGCCACGGAACCGCCGCACAAGCCATGTATTGGCCGCGGTTCCGCCGCCGTTTTGAAGCAGCAGTGTACCATTTTTCTACAGTAGTGTCTTTCAAGTGGAATTGTGGTTTCTGGAATGTTTTTTTGGGCCCAGATTTTGTTTGAGTACTGGAACTGTACTTGGGGCCCACTTCGGGAAGTTTTGTCGATCGAAATTTTAAACATGTTAGTTTACAGTACTTACATTATATCACCGACCGTGAATGTCATTCGAGCGGTAAATCGTGTCTAATTGCTATAGTCCTTTTAGACGGGTTTGCGAACGTGACATTCGCGTTGATGTTTTGTGTTGTGCTGTGATGTTGCGGATTTGTCGTGGTGGATAGCTGTGTGCAATGGTAGTGCAGTTTGGTTTTATTTGTACATTTGATATTACGGGACGAGCGTCCAACATGTGGACTGCCGTCACTGCCTGTTTGTATAATATTCTTTTGGGACACGACCGGGCTGAGGTCGATGTACCCGTTGTACATATTTTTCATTTCTGTACTAGGTTTACCCCGCGATGGAGTGCACGGATAGCCGGATTCTGGAGGGCAACGGGTCCACATCTCATGGCTTTGAGAGGCAAGGGGGCCTAACTCTAGAATTGGCAGACTATTTGCCGCACTCGTAGGGGGTACAGGTTGACCCAAGATGGAGTGCCCAAGTTACCGGATTCCGTGAAGTGCTGGGTGGTCCATTCACTTTGCTGTAGGGGGCTGCCTAGCTTCAGGTTTTGGCGGGTAACTTGCTGCACTCGTAGGGGTCTAGGTTTTCATTGCACATACTATCCACACGACCAGGGGAACGTCGGGTTTCAGTTGCGGCTCTGTGAAACCCAGGGATCCCAGATTATCTGTATTGTTCTGTGATGCTTATTACTTTTCTGTAATGTTGCATATTATCACGCCTGGAGCGATTATTGTATATTGGTATATACACCAGTAGATATTGTATATGTTTTACACCCGCGCTAGTCCAGTCCTCGCTCTGTCGTTAGTTAAGTAACCTAACGGGTGATGATGGGACCCAGTGACGAATGCGGATGGCATATACGTACATTTTATTTTCGTTCTTTTCTGGTGTGATTAATTGATGGGACTGCGTTGATTCTGATCAATGCAAAGGAAAACAAACCTGTTTGACGTTGTTGGAACAGTTTTAAAAAGTGTTATTACAAGGACGTTTTCTTTTGTTTTGCACAGTGGTATTCAGTTGGAATATCCTGCACCTCATTCGACGAGGCAAGGGCCGAGATCCCTTCACCGGGAGTGACCCCTTGGGCAGAAGTTTGCGTCAGGATAATAACTTCACTATAGTCGATTACTTGTTGCTTTGCATTGCGGTATTCAGTTGGAATATCCTGCACCTCATTCCATGAGGAAAGAGCCGAGATCCCTTCACCGGGAGTGACCTCTTTAGCGAAGGTTTTCGCCACTATATTTTTGTAAAAAGCTATCAGGTTCCTTCAGCGAGATCAAGTTCATTACGTTAAAGGTTTTTCGCCAAAAACCAGCCGTAGCCCTCCGTCGTTTCAGACGGGTAGCACGTAGTATTCATGCTATGTTTGTTGGCCTTCGTCAAGGCATAGTGGATGGTAGCTGCTTGTTACCTTTCTGTTGCATAGATAGATGAGTTGGTTTGGGAAAGTCGTTCTGCCATTTGGCCAACGTCAGGGGCATGTACGGGTGGGTTCAAATTAACAAGATAATGACGGGTAGAACTTGACATGTGACTTATGATTTGTTGGCCTTCGTCAAGGTTATAAGAGCATGGGGTAAAAATCACATCGGGAGTTTCTAAAGAAACTGAAACTTGCCAGGCATGCGCATACCTTCTGGAGTGTGATAACGTGAGTGGATTCCTTCACGTTATCATACGATGAGAGTTGGATCCCGATTCCCACTGATGAGTTGGTTTACTCTTCGGATGATCCCGACTAATTCTTCTTTCAGGTTTGGAGGAGAATTTGACGGTACAGTGGGAGGTTTCCAGATTAGATAAAGTGATAACCATTCTGATCTAGGTTAGAGTGCACACAGAGTGTTTCTTTTCTCTCTCTCTTTGGCAGCGACCATTGACCGACCCTAGACTATGACTCAGTGACCAAGTTGACCGAACCTTCTTAAAATACTGGCTTTTGGATTGTCTAAGTTGCATAAGTCATTGCCGCTCCTTCTTTTACCCTTTGCATTTCTCAGAACACCTCGTATCACTACGAACATCCACTTCCATTGGATAGATCCATCGTATGGTTATATACGAACTCGAAGGGACTTCTTCGAAGATGGATCCAGGTTCAGGAGAAATTGAATTGGTTTATTCGGTTGTATTTTATCATCACCTTCTCTCAGGTTGCGAGGGCTCCTTAGTTTAGGAGAGTAGACCTATTACGCTTATTGGATAGCCTTCTTCCAAACCATAGGCATGTGCCAAAAGGTAGGGAATGAAGAAAACCAATTAGCCTAAGTAGGGTGTACAGAAGGTAATAAGTAAAGGCAAAATAAAGGGATTAGAAAGAGGGCAAAGTAAATTGCGACTGCTATCATTCACGACCAAACCGCATACTTCATCGCCACTCCTACTTCACCTTTGCTTTTTTTTTTTCCCCCAGTTTGGGAGAAATAGAATAAGGTATTATTCAGTTGTATTATTCAGTTGTCTTTTATCATCACCTTCTCTCAGGTTGCGAGTACTCCTAGGATTAAAAGAGTACACCTATTATGCTTACTGGATATTCTTCTTCCAAACCATAGGCTGGTGCCGAACGGTAGGGAAGGAAGAAAACCACTTAGCCTAAAAGGGTGTACAAAAGGTAATGAATAAAGACAAATAAAGGGATTTGGTGAGATGGCAAAGAAATATACGGTTACTGTCATGAATTGGATTATGGAAGAGGCATTACTAGGAATACCAGGATACCCCTACGAAACATTTTCATGTTTCAGTTTCACTGTGCATTGGTAAAGGAAAACTGATTTCCCGATTAGATACTTACTCCAGGGTATGTATTTACCAGGTATGATTCTCACATCTGTATGGTTTTTACAGATGATGAGTGGGAGTAAGTTATTGGGAATTAAGTGATCATCCTCATTATATCGAAATTCGTTGTAATTGGTGATATTTGAGGAAATCGCCTGGGTTTTTGCCGGACGACAAGTATTTGGTTTTGAGCATCCGTTGTTGTGCACCAATTTCAAACTGATATATCTATACGTTTATTTTTATAAAGTGAGATATAACTTTTTGAAATTATGTCCGTGATATTTACCTATATCAGTTGACGATTGGGTAAGGAGTATTGAACAACGGAGTAGTTCTTAACCATAAGTACAGTTTTCAACCTACGATGCACAGGTTTTGAGTTATTCAACTCAGCGGATTTACACAGAGTATTGTATGTTGTCCAGTGTCCATCAGGACAAAGGGGTTGGTCCTCGTACTATGTTCTGTTTACTTGTGACTTCTCTAGTTTTTAGACAAGTGTTTCGTAGAAATACAATGTCTAAGTTTTGAGAAGTTATAGGCATAGGAATAAAGTAGAGAACCATGTGTCGCAAGTATCGGGATTCTTCAAGGTGATCGAAGATGTAGATACTTATGATTGGTATTCAATTGATAGTAATAGTTTTGAGAAACTTGTTTCTCTTTCAGGCTACTCATAATTGGATGCATTCCTAAGTTGAGTAAATGCTGATTAGCCTCTTTCCATTAAGTTGATATGCACTGGAGACAGCTGCATGATTAGAATCTGGTTCCAATTAAATAAGTGCCAAAGTTTCTATATTGGATATAGAATTGTTCATATCTTAACGATGTTAAGGTATGGGGAGTTGTCCGGTTTATGCTTAAAACCAGACTCTGGATAACTCAAGGCACGTTTCTGTAATGGAAGTTTGTGGGTTGGCCCAGGCTATGACGAGGGTTGACTTTCTACCATCTGGAAGATCAATGGTGATATTGTTCTTGACTCGCCACAGTTTTAGTAAAATGGATTTTTTCAGAAAACAGTAGTGGGAGTATGGTAGAACTGGATGTGATTCCAGAACCACAAACTATTACGGAAAATTTAATAGGACCTAAAGATTCAATCAGGTTTGACATTCCATTAGCCACTCCGCAGATATGGTGGGTAACCTCAGGCACCCGAGAGGTACTCCGGTAGCCTCAAGGACGGTGACAGAGAGGTTCTTGTTTACCCAGACTTGACACTACTATTGTTCGAGGCTATGAGACCCGGCAGGAGGTTAAGTATAGCGTCGTTCTAAACTAGCTTTAGAAGTGCATGTATATATTATTCTGCCAGAGGGTTGTTGTGGTCAGTGGGAGCAACGGAAGCATAGTGGATAAGTAGCTTATGTCTATTTATAGACTCGAGCAGATATAGCGGAGATAGATCATCTATTTTTGATGTGACAGTCATGGGTTTGACTTCATCAGAATAAGGGATGGATCTGTTAAGAAGGTAGTAGGGTGTGATGTCCTGGTATTTGGATGACATACATAGAGTAGGAAGTAAAATTCCTATACTACGATCGGTTATACTTTGGTTGTCACATAGTTGTTTCTCCACAAAGGATATGGATATAATATCTGACATTCTGGTTACTAGATCTATGGTTTTAGATCTAGATTTGGGTAGTTTCCCAATCTAGGTACTTAGACAGTATTCTAAAAGTATTTAGAATAGATGACTCCTGGCATGGTGGTGTACCTGCAGGTGAAGGAGTCACCCTCTCTAAAGGTGTCTTACAGACTAAAGTGGAGAGGGATGCACATGATTGGCATATCACTTGCTTAGGCAATTGAGTCGATCATGAGATGTCAAGTTGCACACCGGATGTTGTTTTTGCACTAGATGCAATAAGTTTATATTAATCCAATCCTGGAGAACATTCGAAAGCAGTTTTAGAACATAAGTGGATGTTCTACGGATTTGATGACGGCAGCCTCCTTCGGAGACGGTTATCATTCCAGGCTTCCAAAGGTGACATGGATGACAGAGTGATTGTCAGAGCTATAGTTTTCCCTCTGACGAAGGGGGCAGTATTATGGACAGGTGGCCCAAGAGGATACTGTGGGAGGCATGGTGCAGGATACTGATTAGGTTCAGTTGATGATACAGTCTAAGAAGTTTGGATTTGGAGTTCATTTATGAACTAGGTCCCATCAGATATCCAGACATATTCTAAGACAGGTATTACTCAATTCGGGAGATGGCTTTCTCCGCGAACTTGAGATTAAGAGAGACATAGAAAGAAACATCAGGGCGGATCCACTCATTGAGGCTATTTCTCGAACACAAGAGTTTTTACAAACGAGCTTTGTGAAACTGTTTAGTAGAGGAGTTGAGTGTTCCGTATCACACAGGCTGTGAGTATGCGACATCGCAATAATTAGCCTTAAGTGCAAGTGGGAGATTGTTGGATATAGTGCCCTCAAAGTCAATTATTGGATCGCAGGTACGTGATTGCAATGATTGAGGGAGGACCTATACCGGTAGGACAGTCTTACTCGAGATGATAGTATGCTATCTGGTTTGCCTTTATCATCGTGTACATCTTTAGGTGACATGATCACTATTACACGTTGATAGAGCCCTTAGGATCCTGCTTGACTACCAACAATATGATGGCGATCATATACGTGAGAGTTGGGTAGTCTATAAGCACATCCTTAAAAGTGGTCCCCAGTCGTAGGAGTTTCGAGACAGGGCATCGATACTCCGGAGTAGACTAGTGTATACAGTCGAGACCCCGACGAGGGGCGGTGGCCGGTCTCACAAGCCATTGGTGTCAGTTGGATCAGCTAAGATGTATACATGTGCTCATTGGGTCATGAGTGCACCGGACAGGACTCGCCGGGAACCTGCTAGTTGGTTTTATACCTACCGTCAGATAGCAGTTCCCTGGTGACATATATACAGGTTAGTTCATCGACCTGAGGTCGTCATTTGTCTCGTGTAAGTCCCCACTGTGCTTTGATTATTACCTACCACGGCTCAAAGGAGTCGTGCAAACAGGTTTTAGTTGGGTACAGTCCCGAGCCACATAGGGGCAGTGAGCGGATCGACAGGGGATTCGTCTCTCCCGGTATTGGGGGTGAGATCGCGCTGTGTCTAGGAGAGCCATTACACCAAGTCCTTGGCTAAGGCAGGTGAGAATTACTGGTAGACATTCCAGTAGTTTCTCAGGGTGTTCAGGGCTACTCTCCGACACGACTTATACCGCTATTGGGGGTCTGACGTTACCAGCCCCCTAGGCCCGATATGTGATGCTCATAGACGAACGGACCGGACTGTACGTATATTGTCACTGATAGGCTCAGTAGGGTTCCAGGATGAGTTCGCTCATCAGCTTCCCTTTCGGTCAGTACATGGGCAGTCGTTACGCACAGCTAGTGCCGCTGACGTGCTTGTGGTTAAACCCACTGCCAGGGTACTGACGAGTCTTTAGAATCCCCCACAAATAGTTTCCCAAGTTCGGGCGAAATGTTGTAGAGGCCGTATGGTTTTATGGCAGGGTTCGAAAATGCACGTGCACTTGTGCACGTATCATATTTCGGACAGATAATACTGGTGGGCTTTGGTTTAAGCCGGATCCAAGTATTGTATTGAGTCGGAATATTTTAGTCTCTCGTATTCGTATTCGGTCGGAATACGGATACAGGTATGTATATACAGGTGAGGGGTATTCTCATAATCCGTTACGAGAATATTTTAGAAGATGCATTTCTTTTTGGGATAATCATTTTGGTTTAAATGATTAATGTTTTGTAAAGTGTGACTCATTCATGGTGACACATTTCTTCTAGCATGTTCATTAGTGACTCATGCTAATGAGTCACTAAGTGAGTCATGATAGAATTAATGAGTTTTGTTTTGGGTATGGATATTTGAGGAGATATTTTCATAAGATATTTTCTTGGGTTTTTGATAAAACAACCTCATATATCTATTCACAAAAGGATGAGAAGAAAACATAAGTTTATGGGCTTGGTTTTCTTTTGCTCACTAGAGTTTCTTGAGTTCATAATTTCCAATCCTTAGCATCTTCTTCAACCTCCACTCTTACCCTCTCATGTGATGAGAACCAAAGAGTGTATTGAGACAAAGTATTCTACTCATTCTCTACTTCATCTTGGTCATCTCTTTTAGCAGACTTGACGTCCGAGTTGCCTCGGTATAGAGGCGGGAGCCCATTTAAAGATCCGTTGACGTGGTGCCACCTCGATGAGGAGACAAGAGATCGGAGTTGCCGCGAGGAGCGTGGGATGATGGCTAAAGACCGAAGGACTCGGATCGATCGGTATAGCCTTTCTACCTCTTTACAGTTTGTTAGTTTAGCGTTAATGGCAAAATCCGGGTTATAGTATACGATAGCGCCGGTTGTAAATGTTTTTGTTCCGCGTTTAGCGTCAGAATGACGGTCGGGGCGCTACCGTAGACTTACACGTCGATATAACATTCGTCAATCTCGTGTATAAGGTCATCAAAGATCTTCGTCATGGTTCTCTGATAGGTGGCACCGGCGTTCTTTAGACCGAAAGGCATCACCTTGTAGCAGAATATGCCCAAAGGGGTCTGGAAAGTGGTATGCTTCTGTTCTTCAGGATGCATCTTTATCTGATTGTATCCTGATGTGCCGTCCATGAAGGAGACAACTTCGTGAGTGGACGTATTATCTATCATCAGCTCGGTGACCGGTACTGGAAAGTCATCATTCGGGCAAGCTTTGTTGAGATCCCGGAAGTCCACGCATATGCGCACCGTCTCATTTTTCTTCATCACTGGGACAATGTTGGCGATCCAGTCAGGATACTGAACCTTTTGGATGAAGCCGGAATCGATTAGCTTCTTGACCTTGGCGTTGATGCTCATTTCAAGTTCAAGCCTCATTCTTCTCTGTGCTTGTTTGATCGGCTTGACGTCCGGAGATATGGCTAATTTGTGGACGGCTATTTCTGGATCCAATCCGGGCATCTCGGAATAGTTGCATGCGAAACAGTCTTTATACTGCATGAGCACGTCTTTGAGAATAGCCACCTTTTCCTTAGACAACAATTCACTGACAAACGTCGGCCGTGGGTCGTTTGCCATTCCCAAGTCGATTTTTCTGAGGTCATCTGTAGTAGTATGTATCCCGTTTTCCAGCTCTTTCGGCGCCGGTGGCAATTCTGAAACTAACTCATCTTCCTCGTTTTCGAAGCACCAAGAGAGGTCATCCATATTCTCGGGTTCTTCTTCTGACAGCGTTATCGCGTGACAGGTACGGGATCGTTTCCAAGACCGATGTTGATCTGGTTCTACTCTTATAACATAAGTCGCTTTTGATTCATGCTTCCGTGGCGGACTTACCCTCCAACTATTGGATAGAGCGAATCTGCTGAGTTGATATTGGTCTTCGACCCAGTTCTTGAAGGTGAAGCAGTCTTCGAGAGGATATCCTATCGCTCGGTGATAGGAGCAATAGTCTGAGTGATGAACCTCATTTGCTCGATCGGGGTGCTTGGACTCCGGGAGCGTAATCATCTGATGTTTCATGACGAGGTCGAAGATTTTCTTTGTCTTTTCTTGGGGAAAAGAATATGTTCGACTCATCTTCTTTATAAGAGACATATCTCGGCTGCTCGATTTTCGATCGCGTGACTTCTTGGATCCGCTTCGTTGCTGTCGAACGTTTTTCCATTCTTCAGTTTGTTTTTGTTTTTGCGTCGGGTCTTCTGTATGACAGACTAGAAATGAAGGGCATCGTCATTCTCTGTAGCCTGCTGAAGAAGGCATTGCGTCCTGGCTTTCTCGTAGATGTCCATTTCGCGGTTATGATCATCCCGGACCTTTTGACCCGCTTCCCTTATTAGCTTGTCCATCTGTTCTTCAAATGACGGACTTGGAATTTTTATGGCGGGACCTCATTTTGGTTCAGGGTTAGCGTCTTTTAACAGAACATCTCCTTCTTCATCGAAGTCATGTATGACGTAGCTGCCATAGACTCGCTCCCGTTTCTTGGATCGAATATATCTAAGCCCAATTGTTTCCATTCTCCCGGTGGGCAATTTTCGCTGAGTTCCGGGGACGTTCCAGATCATATTGTAGAACCGATCTTGTCGAGCAGTCTGTTTAAAGGATACGCCTTGGTGCCTCAACAGCCTCTTCAATCCTTTTGTGTAGTATCTGGGCAGTCGGATGGGCTGAAGTCTGTCAAGTGTCGAATCGGCCCCATGCCAAACTTCTTTCTCCACTTCGGTTTCCGTGGATTGATGAAAGAGGATCGCCTTTTCATCTCTTCACCTGGGAGGGACGTAGAACGTCTGCAGTTCCTGCACACTATAGGTTTCAAGTGCATCGAGCTCTTTGTAGTGCTCTTGCGGAACCATGACAATTTGCAAACTTCGATCATCGCCAGTAAAGGCTTGTATTGATGGCCGAGCAGAGAATACTGCATTGATTTCGTCTTCAGAGTCACTGCCGAAGACCAACATAGGGGTGGACGGTTCCAACTTGGTGTATTGTGGCAGCTCGGAATAGACTATCTCTTCGTCTTCCTCGGTATCGCTCCCGAAGACCAGAATGGTGGTGATAGCTTTTTGTTTGCTCTCCGATTTGCGACATATTTCTGTGTCTTCGAAATCTGGCAGGAAGTATGTTCATAGCAGAATATTGCATTTTATACCGCCCAATCTTACACTCGTTTGTTTATCGGTAGGTACTCTTGAGCCGTTTTTGCTAGTTAAATGCAGGATACATGTTCTCAGCTCTAAACAGTGAAATTCATGGAAAAGCACGACAAATTCCGGATTACTGCCAACCACAGATAAAACACGGATCTCCGCTCTCTATCCGTATGTTGCCACACACTAGTTTAAGGGACAAAATGGCAAATCAATGTCATTTTCATGCACAAAGCTCAATGTCAACACAAGATCCAACATATCTACGCGGAGCTCAAGAAAAATCATGGCAAAAGATCCACATCACATCACCTTTTGATCTGCTGAAATTCTGGAAATATTGTGAAGAGATTCTGAGAAACAACATATACCACACTGAAGAGTATAGAAAACCAGGGAAACTCACCCAAATTGAAGGGCCAACCCCTCTTTATGGCCGCGGTTCCGCGGCATAAGCATGCTTAGGCCGCGGATCCGCGGCCATGTGGGCTCCGCAATTGGTTATTTTTCAGGGGTATTTTGGTAACTCTATTTGGGTTCAGAATGTTGCCCTAGGTTCTCTGTTTCCTGCCTAAAAATAACCCAGAACTTTCCAAGCCATGGGTGTTCTTTTTCATGCCCTCTTTTTGTTAGGTTTTAGTTTTCTTCTTCTTCTTCTTCATCTTTCCTCCATTAAATTGTTGTGAGAGCTTTTGAGTGGATGTTAAATGAAGATGGGGGTTATTTTGTATCTTTCTTTTTGCTTAGCTTCCCCCTTGAGCTCTCTACCTTAACTTGATCTTGCAACCTCTTAAGTGAGCTTGCAAGTTTAAGCTTTGATCATTGATCTCAAGGGGTTGTATCATTTTGGAATCAATAATGTTCTCTCTTTTATGCTTCATTCTCCATGAGTTCTTTGCCTTTTCTTGATCTTGCAACCTCTTAATTGAGCTTGCAAGTTTAAGATTTGGTTATTGAACCCATGTCTTGTTTTGGGTTCTATGGTTCCTAGTTTCATTTCTTGCTCATTTACTTTCTTGCACTTAAATTCCATGCACTTTTAATTACTTGCTTGTAATCTTTTCTTTTCTTTGTTTATCTTTTCTTTTGCTCTTTTTTGTTCGTTTTGTGAATGGTTGTAATATGTTGTTGTTAAGAATAAATACAATATTGTAAGTTAAGGTTTCATTCCTCATTTCCTTTTCCCATTATTTTCCTTTGAACTCCGCCCAAACGTTACGCAAGCGCTCCGTTAGGCACCCTACCCTACCAAGGTAACGGTGATTTCTAACCGCGACCGGTTGCATTCGGTTTGGCCGGAGGCGAAAGCAAGAGACAAGAATGGACGGACATGGGTCAATAAGCCGGATTCCACGAATACCGTGCTTAAGTACCCTAATCCACGTTGTTGCCGATTGCTCTAGCTTCAATTGGTCAAGACTCGGCTCAAAGGTTTTGAGTGCGGATTTCTTTAGCTTACACTTTCGTATCTTTTTCTTAACAATTTTATACTTGCATATAAAACACATAGGTTAGATTTAAACAAACATATACACATTCTTTATTGACTCGTCTAAAACTCGAACGGACATACAACCATCTCCCTGAGGATCGACCCGTGCTCAACCGGCTAGCTGCGAAGCGACACCGTCCTGATCGCGGTTATAACTTTAGAACTTTGAACATCCGACACGCCAAAAGCGTGCGATCAAATGGCGCCGTTGCCGGGGAGACGGTAACGTATTTTCTTTCTTGTTATTCGGGTTAATATTCTTTTTTGTATATATATAAAATTATAAATAAAAAAATAAAATCTTTTTGTTATTTTTGATAATTTTTGTGTGCAAGTGTGCAGGCTAATCTGAAGCAAGTACAGTAATCAAATTAAGAAACAGAGGTTTTTATTAGGGTGTACAGAGAAGGGCACGTGTATTGACCTAAGGTTCAGACGCCAGCTCATCAATTTGACCGCGGAACCGCGGTCAAATAGGGGATTCGGCGGCGGTTCCGCGGTCCTTTTGAGGTTTCTGAGCCCCAATTTTTTTCTGCCCTTTCTCTTTCCTCTAGTTCCCTCTCTGAATTCCACTATACTGTATTTTCTGCAGGTTTCTTTGCACAGAATTGCGCCGCCACAAAATAATTTTTTGTTGTTTTAGATTTTGTTTGTTAATCGCTTTGCATATACTAATACGGACATTAAGGGGCTTGAACACCAATTCAGATTGGGTGGGGATTTCATCACCTTTCCTAAGACCCCATAAATCACTAATTGCATACGCATTACCTTGAGCTAATAAAAAATACTAGACTCAGCCCTAAGGACGTCGCGCTCAATAGGACAGAGGACTGGTTGTAGGCATCTGCCGTTTATCCTATCCTGACTTTGCGGTGTCTAGGCAAGTGTGTCTAAGGCAAGTGGTTACTTAATTAGGACCACTACTTACGTTGTGGGGAGCCTCCCACTTACCTGGCACTTACCTGGCCGCAATTGGCGGAGAAGAGGCAGTTTGAGGTCCTATTTCTAGCCCTTTGGAACAGTTAGGAGCTGTCTAGCTGACTTAGGTGACCCTAGCTCTAGGTGTGTTTGTGCATATTGTGATTGTGATTGTGCTTGTAAATTTTAGTCCCATAATTCCGTATTCTTTTAAACAAACAATTTTCAAAACTCCAAAAACAAACATTTTTTTCTTTTAATAAAAATAAAAAAATCCACATTCTTTTTCCCCTCCTTTTCTCTTCCTTTCTTTCTTTCTCTCTTCATATCATGGGTACTCCACCTAGAAAAACTCTTGCCGAAATTTGGTACCCACAACCAGACATTACTTCTTACGGTTCTTGCTTTGGCCGAACATCGAACGATCCCTCCATACCCAAAATTTCATTGAAAGATCGCATAGAAGCGTCTAGGACAAACACTTGCATTCCGCAATCCACTTTGTATCAACCTTTTCAACCTCCCCCTCCCTCTTATGTTGATACCCCTTTTGCAAGTCGTCCTTTGTCCATCGCTGAACGTATTGAACAATCTTGCAGCCGATCTTTCACTCCTTTCACCACTACAGATTCTTGGGATCATTAATTCCATTCACCTTCTTATCCAAATATTGATCCTGCTCCTGTCCAGCCATTCAATTCCTACCAGTCCTACCCGACTTTTGCACCTTCCCTAGACATTGCTTCTGAACCGCCATTTGGGAATTTTCAGTATCCAAACAACTTTGAATCTTTTACTGAAACTCCTTCACAACCCATGTCTAGTCTAGAACAGTCTTTGGAAGACTTTAGGGTAGCGTCGTACTAACAGATGATGGATTTGAATGCGTCCATGGCCGCCCACATACAACCTAGCAACCCGGTAGCTAGTTTTTAACTAGCTCCAAATTTTCCAATATATGAAGAGGCGGTAGGACAGGTTGAGAATTTGAGTGGAGAGAGTGAGATGTACCCCCTTTCGAATCAAGCCTACCCGTTTCAACTTGAATCCTACAACTCCGGTTTTGAATGTTTATCTAGTGTTCCAAACGATTCATTGATTAAAGATAGAACAAATAATGAGTTGTGTGACTTTGTAGTGTTTGATTTGCCCGATTGTGAAGGGTTCTTTTCGAGTGAAACCACACCCAATCCTTTTGACCTCTACACCTCCACTCTAGAACCTGAATTGATTAATATCCATGCTTTTGTTGAGGTGTCTGAGAATATTGATTTTCACTTGATTGAGGATATTGACACCGGGAATATTTTGGATGATGAACCTGTAGATTTGGCAGAGTTTTTCTCTCCAATTCATCATCCCGAGTCATTAACTGTTTTTCCCAAACCCCATATGCGTCTTGATTTTGATGAAATTTGCATGGATAAGCTGAATTTTGAGGAAACTTTTGAGGATATTTTTGAGGATTAACCAGTTTTAATTGATGAGTCGGATTTTCCAATTCATCCTGTTCCTTTCATTGACTGTGTACACCCTCCTGAACGTTTAGCCGATAACCTTCCTCAATCACCTACCTCCATCCTTTCCATCATTCCGACTTTGCAAGAAACCGTCTCACTTTCATTTCATATGTCTGGTTTACCGAGTTCGGCGTACCCATGGTTTCTCACGAATCTTGAGGGATTTGACCCCATTTCTCGCCATATTGATAGATTAGTACAATCCATCTTTTCATATCGATCATTACAGATTGTACTAATTTATTCAATCCATTTCCACCCTCAAGTTCGTATTCCACTTCTTTCTCCCTTCTGCCATTCTTCCTCTCATATACCGAGACCGTATACCACTTCTATCTCCATACGGTCTCGCGTATTCTCCCTCTCTTTTCTCTACACCTTCTTCCACCAACCTGTACATTATAGCGATAAAATCTTTGAATGGTTGGTGCTCACTTTTGGCCTGTGTAAGGCCTTGTATAGCTTGATACTGTTCTCTTTTCCCCCTAATCCCGAACTTCAACGCTTAACAGTGGAAACACTGTTTTACTTAAGTTTGGGGGGGGGGGGAACCTTTTTATGTATATATTTTTGTTTTGTTTTTTGTTTTGTATATAAAAAAAAATTTAGGGAGCGCCGACAATTTTTGATCCTCTTGGTGTAGCCTGACAGTAAGGGCACTGTCAAGTTTAAGTTTGGGGGTGTGCTCGGTAAGCTTTCTTCCTTCGCATTCATTTGTATATTATGCATTTGCATACCTTATTTAAAAACCCACAAAAATCGAAATTTTTTCCAAAAATATAATAACTTTATCGTCAAGTTAGCTAATAGGGTAACTTAGATTTTTATGCTGAAAGCTTAGTTGATACGTTAGAAATAACTAAATCCTAGGCTTAGGAATTGAAAACCCTAAAACTAACCCTCATTCTATTTAAACTTGGTGATTATACGTCCTTACGTTTTTTTTGAGAAATAGGTAATCTTGAGTTCAGTTCTTGAGTTACGTCAAGATGAGGGGAAAGTATTGAAGCTTTACTGAAGAATAAGTCTGAAAAATATTTTCTTTTCTTGAGTTCAAATTTAGAAAGTATATACCCTACAAAATGCACTTACACGCACCTTGAAACTTGGGATAGTAGAGGATACCTAGAAATACTCTTGCCTGAAAACCTAGTATGAAAGAAAAAACGGTAATTAAAGCTAAACACCAAAAGAGCATCATTGAAAAATATATCCGGTCTTGAAAAAGAAAAATAAAAGAAAAGAAAAATAAATAAATAAATTCAAGACCCGGAAACTGCTATTTACGCTTTAAGCGCACACATTCAGTAATCGGCTGTTAGTGCCTCAAGAAGCATTAATAGTCGCATGAAAGGTGTATAAGCAACACCGTTCATCATAAATGAAAAGAAGTAGTATTAGGTATTAGGGCAAGGGTACTATAGCTTGAATTGAATTCTCAAGTGTAGGGGTGAAATAATACACACACGTAGGGATATACAATCGATGTTTGGATAAAATATAGAAATAAAAAATAAGACTTGTGTTTTCTGTAAAGTTGATAAAAAATCCCGGAATTAAGACCGCACTTTAGAAGGAAAACTCAGGAGAACCAACATCTTTCTAAAATTTTTTGGAACGTATATGATCTAAGGTTAAATAGATAGGAGGTGTGAAGCATTAGGGTTGGATATTTCTAACTTAGGATGATAGAATTTCTAACGTAAATACTAAACTGTAAGAGTAGAATCAATGTTAACTTATGACACTAGCTTGACGGGATTTTATGGGTGTAATCCGCTGAAAACCCTCAGGAGACAACACTCCTCCTACTAGGGACACCTAGAGGTTTAACGGCTTGTTGCACGAGCTCAGTGCAATCGCGTTCCCTGCGAAAGTGCGGTTAGGACTTTTTGTGAAAAAATTGGTTTTGCTCGGGAGGAGCAAAAGTTAAGTTTGGGGGTATTTGTTCATACCAGAATATTACATTTTATACCGCCCATTCTTATGCTCGTTTGTTTATCGGTAGGTACTCTTGAGCCGTGTTTGCTAGTTAAATGCAGGATACATGTTCTCAGCTCTAAACAGTGAAATTCATGGAAAAGCATGACAAATTCTGGATTACTGCCAACCACAGATAAAACACGGATCTCTGCTCTTTATCCGTATGTTGCTACACACCAGTTTAAGGGACAAAATGGCAAATCAATGTCATTTTCATGCACAAAGCTCAATGTCAACACAAGATCCAACATATCTACGCGGAGCTCAAGAAAAATCATGGCAAAAGATCCACATCACATCACCTTTTGATCTGCTGAAATTCTGGAAATATTGTGAAGAGATTCTGAGAAACAACATATACCACACTGAAGAGTACAGAAAACCAGGGAAACTCACCCAAATTGAAGGGCCAACCCCTTTTTATGGCCGCGGTTCCGCGGCATAAGCATGCTTAGGCCGCGGATCCGCGGCCATGTGGGCTCCGCAATTGGTTATTTTTCAGGGGTATTTTGGTAACTCTATTTGGGTTCAGAATGTTGCCCTAGGTTCTCTGTTTCCTGCCTATAAATAGCCCAGACTTGCCAAGCCATGGGTGTTCTTTTTCATGCCCTCTTTTTGTTAGTTTTTAGTCTACTTCTTCTTCTTCTTCATCTTTCCTCCATTAAATTATTGTGAGAGCTTTTGAGTGGATGTTAAATGAAGATGAGAGTTATTTTGTATCATTCTTTTTGCTTAGCTTCCCCCTTGAGCTCTCTACCTTAACTTGATCTTGCAACCTCTTAAGTGAGCTTGCAAGTTTAAGCTTTGATCATTGATCTCAAGGGGTTGTATCATTTTTGAATCAATAATGTTCTCTCTTTTGTGCTTCATTCTCCATGAGTTCTTTGCCTTTTCTTGATCTTGCAACCTCTTAATTGAGCTTGCAAGTTTAAGATTTGGTTATTGAACCCATGTCTTGTTTTGGGTTCTATGGTTCCTAGTTTCATTTCTTGCTCATTTACTTTCTTGCACTTAAATTCCATGCACTTTTAATTACTTGCTTGTAATCTTTTCTTTTCTTTGTTTATCTTTTCTTTTGCTCTTTTTTGTTCGTTTTGTGAATGGTTGTAATATGTTGTTGTTAAGAATAAATACAATATTGTAAGTTAAGGTTTCATTCCTCATTTCCTTTTCCCATTATTTTCCTTTGAACTCCGCCCAAACGTTACGCAAGCGCTCCGTTAGGCACCCTACCCTACCAAGGTAACAGTGATTCCTAACCGTGACCGGTTGCGTTCGGTTTGGCCGGAGGCGAAAGCAAGAGACAAGAACGGACGGACAAGGGTCAATAAGCCGGATTCCACGAATACCGTGCTTAAGTACCCTAATCCACGTTGTTGCCGATTGCTCTAGCTTCAATTGGTCAAGACTCGGCTCAAAGGTTTTGAGTGCGGATTTCTTTAGCTTACACTTTCGTATCTTTTTCTTAACAACTTTATACTTGCATATAAAACACATAGGTTAGATTTGAACAAACATATACACATTCTTTATTGACTCGTCTAAAACTCGAACGGACATCCAACCATCTCCCTGAGGATCGACCCGTGCTCAACCGGCTAGCTGCGAAGCGACACCGTCCTGATCGCGGTTATAACTTTAGAACTTTGAACATTCGACACACCAAAAGCGTGCGATCAAAGTACTTGGCATCTTCATATTTGCGGACTTCGTTCACGGAGAATGGGTTTAGTTCCCCCGTCACAGTATACTCGAGACCATCTTTGAAGTACTTCATACACTGAAGTTGTGTAGAAGGGATAATGTTGTACTCATGTAACCAAGGTCGGCTGAGCAAAGCGTTGTAGCAAGTCTTGGCGTCAATGACGTGGAACTTGATATCAGTGATGAGCAACCCAAAGTGTAACGTCAGTATCACAGACCCGAGCGTCTGTGATGACTGAGAGTCAAACCCGGAGATAGTGATCTTATCCCGAGTAAGGTGTTGAATGCTCATGCAGATCTCCTTCAACACTCTTACATTGAGAAGGTTAACGGAGGATCCATTGTCGACTAGGATTTTTCCTATCTTGATGTCATGACAGTACCCGGCGATATATAACGGACGGTTATGCTCGTACGTCCCGAGGAGGAGGTCCTCATCGCCGAAAGTGATATCAGCAATGTGCACTTTCTCCAACTCGCCCTTCATCTTTTCTTCGGCGAGGAAAGCTTGAAACTGTCTGGGGTCTTATAACTCTTTGATTAGGGAGTCTCGCGCCTCTTTAGATAGCAGAAGGGTATCGAGAATGCTCAACTGTGAAGGAATCTTTCTCAGGTGCACTTTGCACTTCATCTTTTCTTCGGCGAGGAAAGTTTGAAACTGTCTGGGGTCTTATAACTCTTTGATTAGGGAGTCTCGCGCCTCTTTAGATAGCAGAAGGGCATCGAGAATGCTCAACTGTGAAGGAATCTTTCTCAGGTGTGCTAGAACGTTATAATCTACCTTGTTTTTCTTGGGCGGGTCTTTGGCTGCCAGCTCTTTGACGACTCGATCGTCGAGGGCAATATCCTCAGGGACTTTTTCCTTCCCTTTATCCTTTTTGTTCGATCCCTTGTTTTCGGGTCCGAGATTCTTTTCAGGTAATGTGCGACTACGCAGCTAGATGTTCTCGCAGGTCTTCATTTCTTCTGCTTCGGAGGTAGATTCCTTGATGAGAGGGCCAAGGGGCATTTCTTCATCAGAATTGCTCCCTAAGGTAGGAACTTGCGATCCCTTGCTGTCAACCATGTGACAGTTGCTGGAAGTTCTTCCGCGCTCATCTGTCGTGCTACTTTGCTCTCGACGAGTTTTGCGCTTCATCCGCTTGAACTGCTGTCGATGAGCAACGTATTCCTGCCACCAATTTTTAAATGCGTTGCATTCCTTAGTAGGGTGCATAGTTCTTCGATGGTACAAGCAGTAATTTGGATGTGCGTCCCCTTCGTCAAGGTGTATCCCATCAGGAGTGTTTCCTTCGGAGGGTGGCGGCTTCATTCCCATCGGTATGGCTTTGGCGAACCGTTTCTTCATCTTGAACCTGCTTTTGCTGGCGACAGAAGTGCTTTGATCTGGTTGGGGTATTTCATGACCCATGACTTCTTTAAATTGATGCAGACTCCTGAACTTTTCGAATATATCCATTTCGCGTTCTCGATCATCCTTGCTCTTCTGACAAGCTTCGTTCAGCAGTAAGTCGATGATCTTGTCAGAAAATTCCAAGGTTTTTGATTCCGGTTCTGGATCTGCCCCTAGTTTCTTTGCATCAGGTGCTTCTTCACCATCCATCGACGAGTGAGAGATCATGTGGCAGCTTACCACATAGCCCTCAGTTTTAACTGCCGAGTCTTCTCCCCCATCATTGTCATCGTCTCTGTCCTCAAGGATGTGGTCGAGAAAATCTTGGAGCGTGACCGGGGTTCGCACCTTCTGGTTATATTCTTCTAGCGCGTCGATGTGTTTTTGCAGGTCTGTGCGCTTGTCAGCAGGCTTCACGGGCTTTTTGGTTTTCTTCTTTTTCTTCGAAGACTTTGACGGCTGGGCTTGAGCATTTTGATTATCGCTACCAAGTTTTGGCGTCGGGCGCGGCTTCAGCATTCCCTCGATGATCTTGGGTTCTAGCTAATTTTTCCACCAGATCGCTGGGCATGCTTGGAGATCCTTCAGCATTCTTTTCGTTTTGGCTGAAAGAGCGACCTCCCATGGAGCTTCTTCGACAAAAGAGAATGATGCCTCCGGTGTGTCCCCCCTTTTAAGAGTGTGCGGTTGAGGCGGGCTTACTTTCCAATTCTCGGATAGTGCGAATTTGCCCTGTTGGTACTGGTCTTCAATCCAGCCTTTAAAGACGAAGCAATCTTCAATTGGATGGCTTACTGCTCGGTGGTAAGGGCAGTAATTAGGATTGTTAGCATCATCGGGCTGCAGCGGACGTCTAGGATCTGGTAGGTTGATGAGCCTGTTGCGCACTGCCAGCTCGAACGGTCTCTTTGTTTTCTCCCGCAGAAATGAGTGTAGGGTGTTTTTCGTTACCCCATAGAGATGGGAATACGCGCGTGCTTGTCAGGCGCATTACAGATTCCCCCTACCTAGGGTAGGCAGGGGTTTATTGATTGTGGGGATACGAATCTCCGGTAGCCGCGGACTAAGCTGCCGTTAATTACCCCTCTCCTTTAGAGTGAGGGAACCTCCGATTAACGGGTTAAACTGGTAATGCGAACTCAATGTGCAGTGTACGTGTGTTTTGTTTTGGAGAGGGCTTGGGTATATCGGGAGCCACGCAGAGTTTTTACGGGAGTCCCGCTACCCGGATAGCGGGCTGGGGGTCAAGGGGGCTAGCAGCCCCCTTGCGGGGTGCGGGGCAGCGCCCTGGCCTAAAATTTTTTTTGGGAGGGAGAGTGTTGTAGAGTATGTGTGTGTGTATATTTATATATACATATATATAAAAAAAGAAAGGGAAAGGTCATCCAAAGGATGCGTGGGGAAAAGCGCCAGCGCTTTGGGTGCTAGCGCTTTGAGCACAAGAGCGCTAGCACACCACGTGTCAGCACATGGGCGCTCGAGCGCTGGCACTTTGGGCGCTAGCGCTTTGAGTGCTACCGCACCACGTGTCAGCATGTGGGCACTCGGGCGCTAGCGCTTTGGACGCTAGCGCTCTGAGCGCTAGCGCTCTGAGCGCTAGCGCACCACGTGTCAGCACGTGGGCGCCCGAGCGCTAGCGCTTTGGGCGGTAGCACTCTGAGCGCAAGAGCGCTAGCGCGCCACGTGTTAGCACGTGGGCGCTCGGGCGCTAGCGCTCTGAGCGTAAGAGCGCTAGCGCACCACGTGTTAGCACGTGGGCGCTCGGACGCTAGCGCTTTGAGCGCTAGCGCCCCACGTGTCAGCACGTGGGCGCTCGAGCGACAAAAGGGACTTGGTCCCTGCAATGGGAGTTGTACTCCCAGAAAGGAGCACTTATTATTCTCTGTGCTTATATATTTATATGTGTGTGTTTATACACACACACACACACACACACACACACACATATGAGGAGTTAAACTTCTAGGATGTTTTGAAGCCGATGAAGGGCTTCTCCCCTTGAGCCCTAGTTCTTCCCCAAAGTGGGGTTTCTAGAGATGGGTCTCCTTCTTCTTCCTTTGTTGGCCGGATCTTGAAGATCAAGAAGTATGAGATTTTAATAATCTCTCCTTTCTGAGATCTGATGGCAGATCTGAGTTCCCCTTTGTGGGTTTTGTGGTGAAAAACTATTTTGTTTTGAAAAAGGAAGAGTAAAACACTTGATTTAATTCAAAAGAAAGAAGAAGGTTTGGAACCTTCAGAAAGGGGAAAGAGGCACAAACCCTAGGTTTTTGAGAGAATGAAAAGTGTCCCTTTTATTCATCATCATGTTGCCTTATATAGGCATACATATTTACATATAGCCCCTTGGGCTTTACAAAATGGCATTTTGTCCATCCCATGGCTCATATGCCAGTTCTTTTTGCACATATGCCATGGGCTTACAAAAATTTGGCTTTATGCCCATAAAAATTACATCAAAATTATTTTTTACATGATTTGCATAGGGAGGCCGGCCGCTTCATGTTCCGGCTCGACTCGGGCTTGGCCTACTTGATCTGGGCTTGGGCCCAGCCAGCTTGGGGTTGACCTTGATTTTGACTTGGTCAACTGGGGTGCAATTTTCGACCCCAACAAAGTGCCCCCCATCAATAAATACACACCACATATTTGGGTCATGTGCATGAAATTGATGGATTTTCTTTCGCGAGGAGGCGACTTGCTTTGCTTCCCCCTTTTTAGGATGCACTGCCCTTTTTATGATGTGGACGGTCGACGCTTGACGCGTCTCCGAGACGGAGTGTCCGTGGTAGACGTTTCCCTGGCCCGGAGTGATTTGGTAGATGTGCCCCTGGCACGGAGTGTCGCTGGTCGACGTTTCCCCGAGGCGGAGTGTTGGTTGGTTGACGTGTCCCCGAGACGGAGTGTCTGCTGGCTGACGTGTCCCCGGCACGGGATGTCCGCGTTGGATGTTTCCCCGAGACGGAGTGTCTGTGTTGGACGTTTCCCCGGTATGGAGTGTCTCTGGTTGACGTGTCCCCGAGACGGAGTGTCTGTTGTCGATGTTCCCTTGGCACGGAGTGTCTTCTTGGCATTTCCCCGAGGCGGAGTATCGGCTGGTTGACGTGTCCCCGAGATGGAGTGTCTATTGTTGATGTGCCCCCGGCACAGAGTGTCTGCTTGACGTTTCCCCGAGACGGAGTATCGACTGGTTGACGTGTCCCCGAGACAGAGTGTCTGTTTGACGTTTTCCTATTACGGAGTGTCGTTGTTGGATGTTTCCCCGATGCGGAGTGTCTGTGTTAGACGTTTCCCCGGTACGGGGTGTCGCTGGTTGACGTGTCCCTGAGACGAAGTGTCTGCTGGCTGACGTGTCCCCGGCACGGAGTGTCTGCGTTGGACGTTTCCCCGAGACGGAGTGTCGCTGTTGGACGTTTCTCCGGTACGGAGTGTTTGTGTTGGACGTTTCCCCGGTACGGAGTGTCGCTGGTCGACGTTTCCCCGAGGTGGAGTGTTTGTTGTCAATGTGCCCCCGGCACGGAGTGTCTGCTTGACGTTTTCCCGAGGCGGAGTATCGGCTGGTTGACGTGTCCCCGGCACGGGATGTCTGCGTTGGAAGTTTCCCCGAGACGGAGTGTCTGTGTTGGACGTTTCCCCGGTACGGAGTGTCGCTGGTTGACGTGTCCCCGAGACGGAGTGTCTGTTGTCGATGTACCCCCGGCACGGAGTGTCTGCTTGACATTTCCCCGAGGAGGAGTATCGGCAGGTTGACGTGTCCCTGAGACGGAGTGTCTGCTTGACGTTTCCCCGAGATGGAGTATCGACTGGTTGACGTATCCCCGAGACGGAGTGTCAGTTTGACGTTTCCACGTTACGGAGTGTCGTTGTTGGACGTTTCCCCGATGCGGAGTGTCTGTGTTGGACGTTTCCCCGGTACGGGGTGTCGCTGGTTGACGTGTCCTCGAGACGGAGTGTCTGCTGGCTGACGTGTCCCCGGCATGAAGTGTCTGCGTTGGACGTTTCCCCGAGACGGAGTGTCGCTGTTGGACGTTTCCCCGGTACGGAGTGTCTGTGTTGGACGTTTCCCCGGTACGGAGTGTCGCTGGTCGACGTTTCCCCGAGGCGGAGTGTCTGTTGTCGATGTGCCCCCGGCACGGAGTGTTTGCTTGACGTTTCCCCGAGGCGGAGTATCGGCTGGTTGACGTGTCCCCGAGACAGAGTGTCTGTTGTTTGACGCAGAGGTCGACGTTGGAATTGGTTGGTTTGATCTGTTTTGGGTTGACATCAGCATCGCTACACTGGAATATGGTACCGGGAGCGAATCATCATCTGTCATGAGAGGATTTTGGGATTGGTTTTTTTTTTGTCGGCATCTGCATTGCTGCACTAGAATAATGCCAGGAGCAACTCATCATTTGCCCCAGAAGGATTTGGGAATTTTTTTTTGGTTTGGCATCAATATCGCTACACTGGAATATGGTACCAGGAGCGAATCATCATTTGCGCTTGCTTATTAGGAAGCGATGGCTTAGGAGACAGGTTTTAGGTCCCTATCACCTAAGACTTTTCAATTTTGTGAGCCGTAAGGGTCTCACAAAGCATTTTCTCCCTACGGGTCGTGAGGATCCCGTAGGTGTATTTTCTCCTTAGGAGTCGTGGGGACTCCTAAGTGTGTTGCTCCTTTGTGAGTCGTAAGGATATCACGCGGGAATTTTCTACTCATAAAGTCGAGAGGCCTTTGTGAGTGCATTTCATCTCTTTTTCATGAGTTTGCGCCCTTTCGGGTTTTCACAAACTCGCCGGCAGTCCTGCTGTTTTTACTCACGGAGCCCTTTCGGGTTTTCATCCGTGCCCATTTTGCTTGTGGACATACCCTTTTTTTATTTTATTATTTTTGGTGGGACTTTGAATGTGGTCTCACCGGTAGGACTTGGGAGAGATTGGGGTTGTTTTACACCCGTGGATTGTATACGGTTTTGCAGGATGTATGATCCAGACCGTAGGGCCGGATAAATTTCGGGATTTTATTTGCGTCTGCATCGCTGCACTGGAATATGGTACCAGGAGCGACTCATCATTCGCCATTGGGGATTGGGAAGCGATGGCTTAGGAGACAGGTTTAGGTCCCTGTCACCTAAGGCTTTTCAATTTTATGGGCCGTGAGGGTCCCTTAAAAGCATTTTCTCCCTACGAGTCGTAAGGATCCCGCAGGTGTATTTTCTCCTTAGGAGTCGTGAGGACTCCTAAGTGTGTTTTTCCTTTGTGAGTCGTAAGGATCCCACGAAGGATTGTTCTCCTCATGTATCGTGAGGACACATGAGTGGGTTTTCCCAATAGACCATAATTCCAAGGGCGGAGACCAGCCGCTGGACTGGTGATTGCAGTGGGGCATGGAGAGAATTATTTGAGCCCGTGGATTGTATACGGTAGTCAATTTGGGGACTAACCGTAGGGCTGGGAGAATTTTGGGAAATTGGATTTTGGTTGGCGTCTGCATCGCTGCACTGGAATATGGTACCAGGAGCGACTCATCATTCGCCGTTGTTTTTCTTTTGCTTTGTTGTTGTTTTTTTACGCGATTGCTCTATCATTTCAGCTTTTCTTATCGCGAAGATCATGATTGCCCTACCATTTCGGCTATTTATTCGCGGTTGCCTCATCATTTCGGCTTTATTTTCATTTTTATTTTTACTCGCTGATTTTTATTGCGAGTTCCCCCATCATTTCGGCTTTTCTTTATTTTTCTTTTATTTACAAATTTTTTGTTTATTTACATATATATATTTTTTACATTCCCAGTTTAACGACTTAGAGGTCGATTGTTCCCAGTTTAATGACGTGGTGGTCGATTGTTTTCAGAGAAAGGCAGACATCTGAGAGAATCAGGTCCCTGAAGGACTTCGGTCTCCGTCTGTATGAAATTGGCGGTCGCAGCTTGATTGTTTGTTAACACGCCAGGGAACAATGATATTTCTCCCGCTTTGTATTGTTTCTCAACCCAATCCTTGAAGATGCAACAGTCTTCAATAGTGTGCCCTAGAACTCGGTGGTATGGGCAAAAATTGGGATGATCGGTCCTGCTCGCTTCACTTAGCCTTTTTGGTTCTGGTAGCCGCAGGCCATTCTTCAGAGCATCTTTGAAAATTTTGTGGACCTTATCCCTTCGGAAAGAGTAGATCTTATTTCTTCTTTCCTCCAAATTTGGCTCTCGAGATTTGTTAGTTTTTGCTCCGCCCGCTCTCTGCTTATTTAGAGAATCGGTGCTGTTAGAACTCCCTCCCTTTCGGTTGTCGTCCCTCCAAGGTTTCGGTCTGTTTGTGAACTGAAGATCCTGAGTGGACTCGGGCTTTGAGCGTTCCAACATTTGGACCTTTTTGGTCAGCTCTTGGAATGTTTTAAGGCCTGCGGTGCACAGGAAAGGTTTCATCCAGTCCTTCAGATTTTCAATAAGAAGACTGACGGATTAGTCTTGCTCCAATGGCGGTTCACATTTGACAGAGAGATTGCGCTATCGGACTATAAAATCCATGTTGCTTTCGTTGTTCTTTGGATCGGTCCTTACGAGGTCGGCAATGGTGATTTTATCGCTAACACTCATGAACCTTTGCTTGAACATGGATTCTATTTGAGCGAACGTCGTGATCGAGTCATCTGGTATGCTTGCATACCAATCGAAAGCAACATCCGTCAAGCTATTAACAAACTGACGGAGAAGGAGCGCATTATTGCCCCCAGTATTTGCGCATGATGCTTTAAATTGGGCAATGTGCCGGTTCACATTTCCCGTCCCATCGACCCTTTCAAATTTGGGGACGACATAGCCAGTGGGAAACTCCACAAGATCGTACCGAGCAGGAAATGGTCTCCCGCTACTGCTGGAATCTTTTTGCTCTCCGGCCTTGGCTACCAACGTTTTGACTTTGTTGGCAATCAAATCCATGATTTGATCTTGAGTTAGCGGGTTGCTGTCATCGGCCACCAAGACATTTCCCGAGATAGGATGCGACTGGTCTTCGTGCGGTCCGCCCACTTTTGGATTTGAGGGAACGGGCGTCGGCTGTTTCGAGACACCGTTTCCCGATTCATGAGAGCCCTGTGCCTGATTGGGCGGCTGAGAGGCAAGTTGGGCCATGAGCTGTAAGACGACGTTTGTTAAGTCGTCAATTTTTGAGTAGAGCTTGGCCATCTCCTTGTCTTTGCTTCTGAGCTGTTTTCGGAGCTCTTGGAGAAGTTGCTGCTCTGCGTTCTTGGGACGAAAGATTGGCCCATCTTCGCTTTCCGAGCCCGACTCCTCATGGACCGAAGGGTCTTTCTGTCGATCATCCTCATCAAGAGGGTTTTCATCACCCAGCAGAGGCGGCTGTTCTTGGAAAGCGGCAACCACATTCAAGCCAGATTGGATTTGAGATGTGGTGGCCCCGTCCTTGCTCTTGTTGCGCGTGCCCACCATGTAGACAGTGTGGACCACATATCCAGCCATTTCCTCATCTTTGACGGGGTAACCCTGTTCCTCGAACCTCATAAGGTTCAGCCTAGCATGAGCCCTAGCCCTTTTGTTGGATCTATACCTGAGCCTTTTCTGTCTTAGCTTCTCGATTTTGAAGGCGTGGCGGGCATCCGTTATCCGGGAAGCCATTGTGAGTCGATTAGCGGGGAGATTAGAGAAGACACCCGATCGAGCAGTTGTTAGGGGCGCCGCTGGAGCTTGCCCGAGATGCCTTGTTGCTTTGTTGATGTTGATGGCCTTGCCCCCAGCTGGGGCCAAGGAAAGTCGTTCAAACACCGACTTGCGTTTGTGTTGGGGCGCCCTCGCAACCACCACATTTGGCCTCTTACCTTTCGAGGACGATTTGTCGGTTACCGGAGCTTGAGGTGTAGGGATAGCATTAGCCGACACGAACATAATAGAGCCAAATGGTAGTGGCGGCTCCTCCCATTGTCGCCCGAGACTGGCCGGAAGGACCGTCATGGAGTCTATCTTCATCGTGTAGGAGATGAGAGCTGTGCTGAGAGCTGAGATTGTCCTTGGAGACATTTTTGCTGGGACCGGAAATTGCAATTTGAAATTTGTTAACCTGCACAAAGAAGCATGATTTCAGTATAGGCGGTCGATATGTACATTGATTGAGTTCGCATGAACGTTTAACCCGAAATATGGGAGGAGAGATTGGTCCCACCGGGCGTGCCAGAATCTGTAGGGTGTTTTTCGTCACCCCATAGAGATAGGAATACGCGCGCGCTTGTCAGGCGCATTATAGATTCCCCCTTCCAAGGGTATGCAGGGGTTTATTGATTGTGCGGATCTGAATCTCCGGTAGTCGCGGACTAAGCTGCCGTTAATTACCCCTCACCTTTGGAGCGAGGGAACCTCCGATTAACGGGTTAAACTGGTCATGCGAACTCAATGTGCAGTGTACGTGTATTTTGTTTTGGAGGGGGCTTGGGTATATCGGGAGCCACGCAGAGTTTTTATGGGGGTCCCGCTACCCGGATAGCGGGCTGGGGGTCAAGGGGGCTAGCAGCCCCCTTGCATGGTGCGGGGCAGCGCCCCGGCCCAAATTTTTTTTTTGGGAGGGAGAGTGTTGTAGAGTATGTGCGTGTGTATTTATATATACATATATATAAAAAAGAAAGGGAAAGGGTATCCAAAGGATGCGTGGGGAAAAGCTCTAGCGCACCACGTGTCAGCATGTGGGCGCTCGAGCGCTGGCGTTTTGGGCGCTGGCGCTTTGAGTGCTAGCGCACCATGTGTCAGCACGTGGGCGCTCGGGCGCTAGCGCTCTGAACGCAAGAGCGCTAGCGCACCACATGTCAGCACGTGGGCGCCCGGGCGCTAGCGCTTTGGGCGCTAGCGCTCTGAGCGCAAGAGCGCCACGTGTCAGCACGTGGACGCTCGGGCGCTAGCGCTCTGAGCGCAAGAGCGCTAGCGCTCTGAGCGCAAGAGCGCTAGCGCACCACGTGTCAGCACGTGGGCGCTCGGGCGCTAGCACTTTAGGTGCTAGCGCTCTGAGTGCAAGTGCGCTAGCGCTTTGAGCGCTAGCGCCCCACGTGTCAGCACGTGGGCGCTCGAGCTGCAAAAGGGACTTGATCCCTGCAATGGGAGTTGTACTCCCAGAAAGGAGCACTTATTATTCTCTGTGCTTATATATATATATATATATATATATATATATATATATATATATATATATATATATATATATATATATGAGGAGTTAAACTTCTAGGATGTTTTGAAGCTGATGAAGGGCTTCTCCCCTTGAGCCCTAGTTCTTCCCCAAAGTGGGGTTTCTGGAGATGGGTCTCCTTCTTCTTCCTTTGTTGGCCGGATCTTGAAGATCGAGAAGTATGAGATTTTAAAAATCTCTCCTTTCTGAGATCTGATGGCAGATCTGAGTTCCCCTTTGTGGGTTTTGTGGTGAAAAACTATTTTGTTTTGAAAAAGGAAGAGTAAAACTCTTGATTTAATTCAAAAGAAAGAAGAAGGTTTGGAACCTTCAGAAAGGGGAAAGAGGCACAAACCCTAGGTTTTTGAGAGAATGAAAAGTGTCTCTTTTATTCATCATCATGTTGCCTTATATAGGCCTACATATTTACATATAGCCCTTTGGGCTTTACAAAATGGCATTTTGCCCATCCCATGGCTCATATGCCAGTTCTTTTTGCACATAACCCATGGGCTTACAAAAATTTGGCTTTATGCCCATAAAAATTACATCAAAATTATTTTTTACATGATTTGCATGGGGAGGCTTTTGAGATGGTCTCCTCTTTGGCTGCTGAACAAGCCGGAAGAGGGTTCGATATCTCCCCTCTGTCATCTTCGAGGACAATCGGAGGGTCTTCAGCTGGAGGATCCGGCTGTATCATCATCCCGACCATGTCTTGGAAGAGAAACGCCATTCGTTTTATATTGGCCGCTTGTTCCGCTGCTTCTCTGTCCTTCTTTTTGAGGATTCTACGGAGGATGTCAACGTCGGTTTCATGTTCTTGACGTTGCTCTGATGACGCCTCTGGGCATTCTTTTGGCCCAGTGAGTGCGGCCATTTGCGTTAACCTTTTCTGGAGTTTCTGTTGTTGCTCCTGGGCTTTTGTTACAGATCTGGTGAGTGGTCGATGGCCCGTAGAGATACGGCTATCCTCTTTCCCTGATGCCATATAGATAGTATGTACCACCATGCCCACAAACTTGGAGCGTTTGGGTTCAGTGGTCTTGCGATTCATCGCAGACTCAGGGATTTTCTCCGGCCTTCTCCTCTTGTGGGCGGTCGAAGTTGAGGGGGCGTTGCAGTGGGCACCCAAGTAGCTGTCGCCTTCTGTGGCTTGACAGGGTGGTCTTTTTCTTGCCTAACCTTCTTCTTTTTCTTTCGGCGGGAGTAATTTGGATCAATCATCGAGTCTTAGACTTGACGCTAGACCTTGTAAACTTTAGAGGACAGCCGCTGAGGGGGTTACTCTGGCTTCGCCTTTGTGATCTTTTCAACAGGCGGAGGAGACTTTTGTAGCACGACAGTTGGTGAATTCCTGCGCACCCTGTTAAGTAGTTCAAATCTGTTCCCAGTTGAAACAACAACATTAATTTCCACCGTTGGAGCCGGCGGAGTCGATCCAGAAGGGGAATTGCCCCCAACCTTCCTTACTCGGCGCCAGTGGCGACGTCGAGCGTGTCGAGCCGAAGGTACTGGCTCAGCTATAGGGGTGGCTTGATCGTGCCTCCTGTTCTGGTCAAGTGCTGTTATTGGCGCCAGCCTATTGAAAACGGACGTCCGCTGAGCGGGGATAGCCAACCTGTCGAAGGCAGACTTTTGAGCAGGAGCAGTCTTGGTGACTTCGTTTGGAGCGAGAGCCTTGCAAAGACCGACTCCTTAGCAGGGGAAGCCGTTTTGGCGGCTTCAGGAGCAGGAATAACTATCTTCTTTGGGATAAACCTTTCTAGTATCGCAGGCTTCTTCATATGCCCATTGGAGCTTCGGCCCAATCTGTTAAAGACTGAGACGCTTGGTTTGGGTGTCCTGTTAAGAGAGGCCGCAGTAGTGGTAAGCCGATCAAAGATCGACTTCTTCTGAGCTTCTTGCGATGGTACAGGGGCGTTGAAGCTCATCGGCGGGAGCATGCTCCCGAAGAATAGCCCTGTGGTGGCTTGCGTCACCTGGTCCACCGGCATTGTAAAAATGGAGGCCGCCTGAGGCCCGTAGGTCACTCCTCCAGCAGGGACGGAGTGAGAGTTATTGCTGTTGTTGCAGCTTGTGCAGTTGAAAGCCATTTGATCTTTTGTTTTCTGCACGGAGCAAGATACCAAATCTTAGTACTTCAAATCCAAAGGAAACCATGTCAAACCGCGACTTGTTCACGAAACTCGACACACGAAGTGTGGAGTGGAAAGAGGAAGAGGTCCCACCGGGCGAGCTAGAATCTGTTCTCCGCCGAACACAGAGACGCGACCGTGTTGGTTCGTCTTGCCTGAATTTCGAGGGCATATGCTAATTGGTGCTATCCGTCCACCTCTCCGAAGATGCTAAGTTGATTTATGACACCATGTATGGAAGGTTTAGACGGATGCGGCCGTTGTAGAAAACTTCGTTAGATTCCCTCTTGTTTGAGGGGTTTTTGATTATGGGGACGCTCTTCCCTACAGGCGCAAGCCCCTGCAGTTAATTACGCTACCGCATTGCGGTAACCACTTTCTCCTTCTCCAGATGGTCACTTCGTGTCGTTTATGTTTGTTTTGTTTTTGGTTGCCCGTGGATTGTATACAGAGACTAATTTATGTTGTCGCCCGTAGGGCGTGGATTAGACCAAATCCATATTTTCTTAGATTTGGTTTTGGGTTGGGTTTAAGGATCGTTAATCTCGTTTGAGATTAAGATCAACTTAAATGTTTGTTAAGGATACGTTAGTCTAATTTTAGACTAAGATCAACTTAACAGGATCATTTAGATCCAACAAAAGAGCATTTGGGCTCTATTATTTAGTTTAGGGACATTGCGGTCCATTATTTGTTTAAGGACATCTCGGTCCATGGGCTTAAGGACCCCACAGTCCAAGGTTAAGGACATCATAGTCCATGGGTTTAAGGACCCCACAGTCCAAGGTTAGGGACATCATAGTCCATGGGCTTAAGGACCCCACAGTCTAAGGTTAAGGACATCATAGTCCATGGGCTTAAGGACCCCACAGTCCATAGTTTAAAGACGTCATAGTCTAGAAAGTTTAAGGACATCATAGTCTATGAGTTTAAGGAACCCACAGTCCGTGGAATGTCTGGTTGTCGGGACCCATCACCTCTCTGAAGACGTTGAAAGATTACAACGACAAATATCAGAGGAGTGAAGAGATGTACCCTTGAACCAATATCGGTTGGGGGATCTGTAGTTGGATTGATTTAAGAATCGTTAATCTCGTTTGAGATTAAGATTAACTTAAATGTTTGTTAAGGATACGTTAGTCTAAATTTAGACTAAGATCTACTTAACAGGATCATTTAGATCCAACAAAAGAGCATTTGGGCTCTATTGTTTAGTTTAGGGACATTGCGGTCCAAGTTCAGATGCAAACATGGGTTTAGAAATGCACCAGATAGTTATTGGTCATTGGGACCCACCACCTCTCCGAAGAGGTTGAAGAATTACAATGACATGTATCAGAGGTGTGAAGAGATGTACCCTCGAACCAAAGTTGATTTGGAGATCTGTAGTCCAAATTGGGACTAAGATCAATTGATTAGATTATGAGCGCATGGACTCAGTTAAATCTGAATTGAGGACTTATAGCCAACTTGGGCTAAGTCCAATTAGGTTTAAAATGTTGGACCTTTGTTTGGGCTGCTGAACATTTGTCTGGGCTCAGCTCCCCCTCCCCTTTTTATAATGCTAAACATGGGTATGGGTTCTGACAATATTTTTATCTTTTATTGAGTGCTGGGCATTAAGATGCTATATGAGATGATCAATCTTGAAAGACAAGGGTGTATTTGAGGTTCAGTCAAAGGGGAGTCTGCCTCTGGAAAACTTGGCTAGCTCAAGCTAAGATTGACTTGGATATAGTGTTAAACCACTAGAGTACACTCAGCTATCACGTGCTCCCACGTGATGCGCTCAGAATAGTGTTAAACACCAGGGATGCAGCGCACAAAATAGTGTTAAACACTAAAAAAGAAGTGCTCACGTGGGGTCACGTGAGATGCTTGAGTATTGGGCCGAAACTTCCTTTATTTTGTTCTCAGAATATGCAAGCAAGTGTTAAACACTTGGCCTTTATGGCCATCACATGTGGGCACGTGATGGGTATTCATGATTTGGATATTGAAGTGTTTGTTAGGGGTCATGTGGGGGCACGTGAGGGCACCCAAGGTTTGTTCTGCCTTTACTTTGTTCTCTTTATTTTGAGGAATTTATCCAAGGGTCACGTGGGAGCACGTGACCCCATCTCATTCATTCTTTTTTTGACCATTGAGGGGAGGGTCACGTGTTGCCACGTGATCATATTAGGTACTTGATCTTTTTACGTGCATGAAAAGTCTAAGTCCCTTGTTTAAGAATTAAATTCTTTTGTAGGGTTAAACCCTAATTTTATTTAGAGGAATTAAATTCCTATGTATTTGGAAGAATTAAATTCTTTAAACTCAATTCTCTCTCTAATTTTTGGATCTGCATGGCATAATCTCCCCGATGAGAATTAAATTCTCAACTTTATGGGGGAGATCTGTTTCTGCAGATCTTCAACCATGAAGAAGAACTAAGTTCTTATATTAAGGGTTAAACCCTATCTTTGTTGGAGGAATTAAATTCCTATTACTTTGTGGGAGAATAAAATTCTCTGAACTTAGGTCCTCTCTTAGGCTTTAGATCTGCATGGCAGAATCCCCCCGATGAGAATTAAATTATCAACTTATGGGGAGATCTGCTTCTGCAGATCTTCAACCAAAGGAAGAACTAAGTTCTTATTCAGAAGAGTTAAACTCTTAGTTTGAGAATTAAATTCTCCTTTTGTTTCGTGGGAGCTTATAGAATGATCTCCTTCCCTCTCTTACCTAGGGTTTCTTTCTTTTCTGAGGAAATCTTTTTTTCTCTCTGGAGAATTAAATTCTCTTCTTTTTTCTCTCTGTTGTTGTCTTCCTTTGTTCTCTTCTTGACTCCTATTTATAGGAGAAAGAAAAGAATTAGTTTGTTTAGTCAATTTTTCATTGAAAGATTTTATTGATTTTATAACCAACATGATCTGTTAGATCACTCGGTGAATTTTATTCACCATTGGATTTTTAATCCAAAAGATATTTTGTTTGTTGTTCCCGGAAGATTTTAGGAAAATATTTCCTTGTATAGAATCTTTTTATAAATTGGTGATTTTTAATCACCATTGGATTTTTAATCCAACGGTGCTCCACTTTACAGAGCGCAATCTTTTTGTTTGGAAAGATCTCGGGAAATATTAGGGTTTTTGATTTCCCTTAATTAGAATTTAAATCTATTAGTTGAGAAGGTTTAAGAGCCTATCACGTGTTAGCACGTGACCCCACTGATTGACCATTTATTAGAATTTAATTCTATTAGTTCAGAGATTTTAGGAACCCATCACGTGTTGGCACGTGACCCTCTGTCACGTGTGGGCACGTGATGCCCCATTTAGGTTTTTCTTTCTTTTAACTCAGAGAGTTTTAAGACCCTATCACGTGGTGGCACGCGACCCACTGATTAAGCATTTAACCAGAATTTAATTCCATTATTTTAAAGAACTCGGGAATTCATCACGTGTCGGCACGTGACCCCTGGTCACGTGTGGGTATGTGATGCCCCATTGTTTTTTTTCTTGTTGTTTATTATACCTTTTAATTCCTTTAAGTGGGTTTAAAGGCCCATCACGTGTGGGCACGTGACCCTCTTTTGATCAGAATTCAATTCTATTAGTTCAAAGGGTTCAGGAACCATCACGTGCTGGCACGTGACCCCATCTCAAATTGTGTATCTCAGCGCCTATAACTTTGCTCATAGAAGGTCACGTGTCCCCACGTGATGCCTGATCACGTGTGGACTCGTGATGCTCCACTTGTGTATTTCTTTGCTGCTTTATTCAGTTCCCATGAGGGAACATAGAAAACCGAGTAGTTTATAGTCACGTAAACTTTTGCCAAAGAGGTCACTTCCTGTGAAGGGATCTCGGCTCTTTCCTCATCGAATGAGGTGCAGGATATTCCTAACTGAATATCATGATGCAAAGCAAAAGAATCGACTATAGTGAAGTTATTACAATGACGTAAACTTTAGCTCAAGAGGTCACTCCCCATAAAGGGATCTTGGCTCTTGCCTCATCGAATGAGATGCTGGATATTCATAACCGAATACCGCTGTGCAAAGCAAAAAGAAACGTCTGTAATAACAGTTTTCAAAAAATGGTTCCAACAACATCATTTAGTTTTATTTTCCTTACATTAATCAGAATTAATGCAGTCACATCAATTAATCCATATCACACCAGAAAATAACGAAAATACAATGTACGTATATGCCATCCGCATTTGCCACGGGGCCCCGTCATGCACCGTTAGGTTGCTTAACTAACGTCAGAGCGGGGGCTGAACTAGCGTGGATGCAAAACATATACTGTAGGGTTTCCTAGCACGATAGCAAGGTTTTGGGAGGCATCGGGCATGCCATTTTCAAAAATTTTCCATACTAAATAACCCTAACCCTAGAATCTTAACTAGAGAATTAGACAAAACAAGAATGTAAACATCTTTACATCTAAGTGAATAAGGAATACAAGTTTTGTAGACTTGTCCTTCACTTCAATAGCTCAGTGTAGTAGTTGTAGGGTTAGTTAGCGCGGCAATAAGGTTTCGGGAGGCATCGTCCATGCCGTTTTCAAAAAATTGCCAAACTAAAGAACCTTAACCCTAGAATCTTAACTTGAGATTTAAACAAAACAACATGCAAACAACTTTACAACTAAGTGAATGCGGAATACAACCTTTGCAGACCAGTCCTTCACTTCAAATGCTCCGTGTAGAAGTCCGTTCGCTGCGAGTAATGATCTCCCGAACTCTTGAGAGTATCCACAAGGTGAAAGATGCAAACTTGCTCGAAGTTTTCGAGGCCGAAGATGATCTACGTCGAGGAGACTCAAGCTCATGCTACCTTCTCACTAAATTAGGGTTTAGTGAAGCAAACACCCTAAACTAAATGGCTAATAGTAGAGGATGATGAAGTAGGAATTCGGCTCTCTTTAGATTTCTTTTTCTCACAATATTTCATCACTTAATCAAAAGCTAGAAAGCTTCAACGAAGAAGAAGAAGATGAAGTTCAAGTGATGAAAGAATAATTCATATGAGGTTAGAAATGCAACCATGGTGAGTATATCACATACACTAACCTTTATAGAGAATAAACCATGGTGTGTGGTTAATGGCTAGGTCAAAAAATATCTTAAGCAAGACAAAAGAGTGGACTAAGTCAATGAAACCTACAAGCTTCTACAAGCTTTGAGCCATGACAAAATCTCCACTATTTTGAATTTTCTTAATGATAAATAAAATAATAACATAAACCCTAGCATGGTATAAATCTCATACATACATGTTGCATGTGTAACCTAGCAAAACACACTAATATATATCACATATATATGTGTGTGTGCAAAAAGAAAACAATACATTTAATATATATCACATATATATCAATGTATCATAAGTGAGAAAAATGAATACTTAAGTGAGCTAATATTAGTTAATGTAATTTAATATATCAAATATATAATTCTACATTAAATTATTAAATCAACACTTGATTTAATAATCCGGCTATGTCACATATAACCGACTAATATCAAATGTAACAACTTATCGAATCAACACTTGATCCAATAACTTGGCTATATCACATATAACCGACGAATGTCACATATCGCGAGAATAGAATACGGTATCACATACACGTATTAATCTCGATCCCGCACATATCACATATGTGCTCCTACTCCGTTTCGCATGAACCAGGAAACCTCTGTGTAGGACTCTAAAGACTCGTCAATACACCGGCAGTAGGTGATGATCATATCAAACACCCACGAGCCGCAAGCGGTCTGCTAAATGTAACGGCCACCCGGGTATTGAGCGATCAGAAGATCAATGCAAGCCTGCTCATACTCCTGCGAATCCAATCAGTAACACTGCCGTACAGTCCGGTCTCTTCGTCAGATATGTCGCATATCACAGCCTGGGGGTGGTATAACGTCAGACCCCAATAGCTTGATAAGTCATTGATTGGTAGAGATTTTGTATGCGTTTTAAATTTAAATTTACCGCAATCAAGACGGTGTCGCTTGGTAGCTAGCCGGTTGAGTACGGGTCGATCACAGGGAAATGATGTCCTTTTCTTTAAGTTCTAACGAGTTAAGTCCTAACTTCGGTAGGTTTTGTTTTATGATCTAAGAATGAGAATAAATTGATTTAAAGTCTTGCTAGGGTTAGGATTAGGTTAGTTTGAAATAGGGATTCTTCTCACTTCTTTCAATGCCCTAGTTAAGAATATAGGTGTTAGGGTAATAGTCAACAACGGGGATTAGCACGACTAGGAAGAAACTTAGTTTCTTCCTTTTGGTCCTTGTCCGTCCGTTCTTGTCTCTTAGCCCTAACCTCCAATTAATTCAACCACAACCGGTCTAACTAGGGAATCACCGCTATCATATAGGATAGGGTGCCGTAGTGAGCGGATTATGGTTGATTTAAAGAGAGTCCTTTAATTAAAATTATTTGGGCAAAGAAAGGAGTGAGAGAGATTTCCTTCTCTCAAACCTTCCCTCTCCTATCCCTAACAAGTGAGGAATTACTCACTCATTAGGAAGATAACAATAAAATTCATTTTTTTATTTTAAAAGTTGAACTAAATTGCAGATAATAAAAGAACAGATAAAAAAAATGTAGAAATTAAAATTCAGATAAAAAGAATGCGAGATAAAATGAAAACTTACTTTATTGATGTCCTCTCAACAACGCATTACAATGGAATTTAAATCTAGAAATTAAAAAGAGACGTAAAAACTAAAGAGAGGCATGCCTAATTAGGCTTTTAGCTTTCCTATTTATAGATAGAAAAAACCCTACGTTACATTCTGATCCATACATGAATTTACAAAACTACCCTAAGAAAGCCGGGTCAAAGCACAGACACCCACCGACACGTGCACAGACACGTGCACCATACGGCCGCGGAACCGCGGCAAAAGGCCTGTTTGGCCGCGGTTTCGCGGCCATTAAGTGGGATCTTTGGCTCATCTCTTCAGGGTTTCTCTGTGTTGCTTTTATCTTCTATTTTCTTTACTTGGTTTTTCAGAATCTCTTTTATTTCCTTTCAGATTTCCAACAGTGCAGAATGATGTGGACTTTTGCCTTGAGCTTCACGTTAAAGTCTTGAATCTTGTGCCGCCCTTGTGCTTTGTACATTGAACTGTCTAATGATTTTCCATTTGTTCCTTGAACTGGTAGGCGGCATCATACGGATTCATCTATTGTTGGTCGTAGTCTCACATTTGTAGCGACTTTTCATGAATTTCACTGTAACGATCTGAGAACCTGTAACCTGTAACTATTTAGCAGACATGGATCAAAAGTACCTATTTATATGTAATATGATTAAGTATGGGCGATATAATAATGCAAAATTCTGATATGAACAGTCATGCCGATGCAAGGTCCATAACGGTTCAAGAAACTACTGATAACACTTACCAGTAAATCTCAGCAACCCTGGCCAGGGATTCCATGTTATGGCCAATCGAGCATAGCGCAACATCAACTCCCAATACCGAGAGAGACGAATCCCCTCCTATCGCTCATTGCCTCCATATGACTCGGGACTGTACCCAAAAACCACCTTTTTGCACGATCTCTTGACCGTGGTATGGTGGAAATCAAAGTACAGTGGGAATCACACAAGACTCTATGACGATCTCGGGACGACAGACTAACCTGTACCAGTGTCACTAAAGAACTGCTATCCGATAGGCATAATACCATCTAGAAGTTCTCGGCGAGTCCGTTCAGTGTACCCAGTCTCCACTGAGCACCCGTATACCTTCTCTGATGTCAAACACCAATGGATGCGGGATCATCCATCGCCCATCATATGGGTCAAGAAGCGTATATGCTAGTCTACTCTGGAGTATCGATGCCCTGTCTCGATACTCCTACGACTAGGAACAATTATAGGGTATACTTGTGGACTACCCTTGGCCTCACTAGTATGATCTCCATCATAGTCCTGGTAGTCAAGTACACATCCTAAGGGCTTTATCAACATGTGAGAGCAAGACATCATCACTTATACAAGTCAACATGTTAAGATAAAGAGCAACCAGATAGCATACTATCATGTCGAGCAAGAAAGTCCTCCCTATATATGTCCAAGCATCCACTACAATATACATCACATGTACAGTAATGGCCTATATGGCATACATATAACTAACAATCTCCCACTTGCACTAAGGCCATTTGTTGCAGTATCTCATACTCAACGATATAGCAGTGGTTGTAGTATCCTATAATCAACTATCCCAAAATCTCTCAAATAGTATTTGGGGAAGCAGGCCTTGGTGAGTGGATCTGACGTGTTAACCTTAAAATCTACTCTTCTTACCTTGATCCCTTGGAGACCAACCATCTCCCTGATCAGGTGATTCTTGCCTCAGAATATGTCTGGATCGCTGATGGGACCGGCGTTCCTAGGCCAAAACCACAACTCTATTGTTGTCACAATAACAGTTATTGGACACTCAATGGTAGAAACCTTGTTCATCTCATGAACAAGATATGCCCAGACAGCCACTTTGGCAGCATCATTAGTAGCAATGTATTCAGCCTTTATCGTCTAGTATGTCACGGTATCTAGCTTGGAACTCTTCCAACATACCGTCCCTCCACTGAGGGTAAAAACAATTCTTGTGACTGACTTTCAGTCATCCTTATTGCCCTGGAAGCTCGAACCAAGAACTTTCTTTTAGTGCTTCTCAAGTACTTAAGAATGTCCTCCACAGCTTTCCAGTGATTCTCCCAAGATCCGATTGATTCCTGATCACTACACCTAGTGATTTAGCTACATCTGGTCTGGTACATAACATCGCATACATGATAGAGCCTACTGCCGAAGCATAGGTTATCCCTCATACGCGAGCTCTCTCCAAATCAGTCTTGGAAGATATCTTTTTGGAGAGAGTGATTCCTGAGTAAGTGGACGAACCACCACGCTTAGAATTATCCTTACTAAACCCCCTTTAGTATGGTGTTAATGTACCTGGATTTAAGACACTCCCAATATCCGCTTATATCTATCATCTTAGATCATAATCTACAAGATGTAGTTGGTATAATGCAGATCTTCTATGGAGAATCCTCGTGATAAGAGGAGCTTGACCGAGTGTAGCATATGAAACCATTTCCTATCAAGAGTATGTCATCTACGTACAATACGAGGAAGACAACCTTACTCTCTACAACCTTCTTGTATATACAAGGTTTATCTATCTTTTTGATGAAGTCAAACTCTTTGACTGCCACATCAAAACAGATGTTCCAACTCCGCGATGCACGCATTGATCCTGATGGACTTAAGCACAGTTTTGAAAGTCTTAACTTTTCCATCTACACCAAGAATCTTCTCAAGATCCATTTGCTCTCAATGGGTTTTACCCCTTCAGGTGCAACTTGCAAAGTCATACTTTGTTGGTGTTCATGGATTCCATCTTCGATCGCATAGCATCCAGCCTTTTCATTGAGTCCCCACTCGTGATAGCCTGCCTGAACCTAGTTGGGCCATCATCTACCATGATACAATCCTTGCTCCCACCATCACCGAGAAGACCGTAGTATCTCTTGAGTAGATGAGGAACCCTACCAGATTCGCAGAGAGGCTGAGGTTCGTTGGAGACTATTGAATCCTTTGGTTTTACCAAATCATTAGCTGTTAGTCTGTCTAGCTGGAACTCCTTCCAGTTCTACCTCATGACCACTAATTTCTTCATAAGAAATTCCTTTTCTAAAAAGGTCGCATGGTGAGGAACAAAACACCTTTTGCTCCTCAGTTAGGTAGAAGATATACCCTTGCAAATGTTTGGGATATCCTAACAAACTTACAGAACTGACCTTGCCTCGAGTTTGTCCGGATTTCGCTTTTCAACATAGGCTGGACAACCCCATATCTTAACTCATTTAAGACATGGTCTCTTCCCATTCCATATCTCATATGTAGTGGTAGGCACTGATTTGGTTGGAACCCCATTCAATAGGTATGCATCTTCTCAAGTGCATAACACCCAAAAGAAAACAGGTAACTCAGCAATACTCATCATAGAGCGCACCATATCTCATAGGGTGCAATACCTCTGCCCCGATACACCGTTGTGTTGTGGTATACTCGAAGGAGTAATCTGAGAGAGAATCCCATTCTCCTTTTAGAAACTCCAGGAACTCCATGCGCAAGTATTCCCTTCTTCGATCACATCGAAGGACTTAATACTTCTACCCATCTGGGTCTTAACTTCAAACTTATATTCCTTGAATTTCTCAAAAGTTTCAGAGTTGTGTTTCAACAAGAATATATGTCTGAATCCTGAAAGAAGATCAGTGAATATAATGAAGTACGAAGAACCAATCTTGGCATTTGTAGACATAGGACCGTATACATCATCATGTATGCGTCCCTAGAGTTCAGTAACTCTATCTCTGTTTCCAGTAAACGGAGTATTGGTCATTTTACCTTTGAGACAAGACTGGCAAGTATCATAAGATGAAAATTCGAATGGATTCTCATATTCATCCTTATGTAACTTAGCTGGTCGTGTCGCATTGATATGACCTAGTCTACAATGCCACAAGAAGTATTCGTTCATTTCTGAACTACTCCTCCTGTGTGTGTTCTACATACTTTGAACTGTGGTTTGATTTAGAACGTTTATGATATTATATAACATGCCTGATCGAATCAACCCTTGATTCAGGAAAATGTTCACAACATTATCCTTATACAGAATTATATCCTTCTTTAACTTAATAAAGAATCTGATGTAATGTTGTATAGTCTGGTTCGGTATGTAATAACATTCGTTCAGAATCAATGCATTAATACAAGGTGATATTTACCAACTGATTTGGTTGCAACAATTGCACCATTCTCTAACTCTTAGAGATATATCTCCCATTCTCAGTTCTCTACCTATCTGTAGCCCATGTAATATATTACATATGCGGGATCCTGATCCGGTATCACATACCTAGGACGTAGAGGATACTGAAAAACAGTTCTCGGTAATGAACACACCCAAAGAAGATGCATCAACATGCACTTTCTTCGATTGGATGGCATGAGAATCCGGATATTCCCCTATTTCCTGCTCAGTCTTATAACAATTATAAGAAAGAACGAAACCAACATTTCCTAGCACAATATAATAAGCAGGTTTGGTCAATGCATCCATATTATTATCTTGATTAAGGCGTGAGATGGTCGCTACCAGGAGAGAGTGAGAGAAGAAAACACTCTGCGTACGCTCTTGCAAGATCAGATTGGTTATTATTTTATTTAATCAGTATGGCTCCCACTGTTTTTATCAAATCTTCCTTCAAACCTTAAAAGGTAAGATTAGTCGGGATTAATTACACCCTATAAGTTCGCCAATCTTTTGGCCAAGCCAGTGTCGGTACTTTGAGGGAGGTTCCCCGTGCTTTCGCATGGACCTAATTAAAATAAATCTCATTTTCCCAGGGGCGTAACCCCATTAACACCTTTCTAGACACCTACTTGATCGGCTAATTGTAATGTGTAAAACTCTCTCAGGAGTAACTCTTACTCGCAGTGGGTATCGGGATCCAACTTTCTCATAGAAGGTATGCAATCTCATTGCAAATTTCAATACTTGAAATTCCCGATAATATTCTGCCCCAAGCATCTTATGACGTTGACAGAGGTCAACAAACCATAGGCTGCTAGTCAAGTTCAACCCGCCATTTCATGATTGAATTAAACCCACCCGCACGACCCTTGACAGAGGTCAACAAGGTTGTACGACTACCCTAATCCAATCGCATCATATGCTTTATAGATAAGCACTAATCAGCTACCGCACACTACGCCTTGACAGAGGTCAACAAATGCAGCATGAATACTAAATATTACTTATCTGAAATGACAGAGGGCTACGACAGGTTTTTATGAAAACCTTTTGCGTAATGAGCTTGATATCGTTGTAGAATCGAGTGATTTTGAAAAGGAGTGTTTTTTAGGCTTTTACTAGTTTTGCTAAAGAGGTCACTCCCGGTGAAGGGATCTCGGCATTTTCCTTATCGAATAAGGTGCATGATATTTCACAAATACCACTATGCAAAGTAAAAACTATAGAACCAATCAAAAGACAAACTGAGTGGGTTGTAGCATCTGCTAGTTTCGCTAAAGTGGTCACTCTCGGTGAAGGGATCTCGGCTCTTTCCTTATCGAATAAGGTGCTGGATATTCTACAAGGAATATCACTATGCAAAGCAAGAACTAGAGCTACCAGTTTTTAAACAAGTTTCTACAATATCTTTAGGTTTTTTTTATTTCATTAATCTCATTAATGAAGTCCCATCAATTATGCTTCCTAAGCATCACATAAGAAACGAAAGCAACAATAGTTATTGTATATCATATATATAATATAGGCATTCGTCTCAAAACATATCAAGTGATTACATCACAGAATATCAGCAGCAGAAGAATCACATATGAAAAATTGGATATACTAGGAATTCCATGTTTTATTTAAGCCAGTAAAAACGCGGATTCCACGGTCGTGATGAATAGCAAAACCCACATCCCTAGACCCCTATGATAGCGGCAAGCAACCCTCCCAATTTTAGAGTTAGAAGACCCGGTCTCGACTCCTCGAGATGGTCTCTCACTGGACCCTAGAACCCGGTTACTTGTGCTCTCCTCCTTGGGTCTATCCTAATGTGGAAAAGTAAATAATATACATCAATGGTGACATCATTCTCAACCCGGAAGTGCCCCAATAAAAGAATATTACATACAAGCTTTTACATGAATGAAAATGAAAAACTCTCATCTCACATAAAAAACCCCGGCTATTCAAAACACGCCGATCCAATATAACAGATCACAGCAAAACATAACATCACATGTCATCAACGTAAGTAAATATGCGTATCCCAATTGTCGTTGATATATAGAAACGAAACCGGCGATACACCACATATTACACTTACGGTCGCAGAAAAGAAAGTGAAAAACTACAATAATTGAAATCTGCAACCAGCTTAGACATCATAAAACCAATGTATTTCATACTTTGGATTTCATGCCTAACCAAATGAATTCTTTAGACATCACATGCCTAACAATTATAAACCCCGCATTTTAGTCTCGATATTGAAAACACTTTCCAATAACCTGTCGGGTAATTCAACAAGATTCCCGATAACCTGATCGAATGCTCGTCGGAAACTTTAGTAGACGGCCGCACCCCCGATGCCGTCGACGAGTGCACTAAGGCGGAACACCGTGGCCGTGAGCACCCGAACGGATGCTTTTGGCGACGGGGTTCTCCTACAATCACTTGGTCGGGGCTATGAGGCATGGCTATCTAGTAAGGTTACCCGACGAGTATCCACGTACACTACGTAATTGCGACAGACTTTTGATCCACATCAAAATTCCGTGGCAACCGATCAAATGAGACTAAACTACTAGATTTATAAAATTCAAACTAGTTATCTCATAACTATTTGTGGATTCCAAATATTGCATCAAAATCATAGATAGCTAGACGAAGTTAAACTTTTCGATCGAATAAGCAAGCACCCAAAATTTCCCAACAAGCTCAACACTTGAGCGGAGTTCAAAAAGTACCCAGAACACGCCACAATTCCTATGAATCAACCGTAGAAGGGTCAACCAATGCCTCACCTGTGACACCGCTGAACTACCACAAACCCTAGAGTTTGATGGCGGTTCTGACGGTCATAGAATCGTGTTAGGGTTTTGTTCTTCTAGAGGGACCACAGAATCACTTGCATGATTTTTTGAAGATTTTAAACTCGGAAAAAATCGAACTCTTGAAAAATTTCCAGCGGGGAAAAATTGGGTTATTGATATCCGTTTGAACTTTTTAACATCGTCTAAATAAACCGAATACATGTTAGGATTACGATTACGAAACACTCCGAGTTGCCTTTGCAGAAAGTTAACATCACATGCAAATTTAGAAAAAAACAAACAACACGTGAAACACCAAAACCTAGAGACTGGAACACCCTGAAGATTTGAAGCTAAATCTCTAATATTGACCCGAGCACACCAGTTTTTCCACCTATGTGGCCGGCCACTTTTGCACAAAAATGCCTCAAATTTTCATAGTGTTCATGTTATATCACATACAACATTTTGCAGTTGTTTAAAAAAATTTTAGAAGCCTTTAAAAATTCGACAGAAACCAGATTTAGTGTTTCAAGTTTCGGAGCAGTTTCGGTTTCGTAATCTAACAAATATCGTTTAAATCTCTAGCTTGGCTCTGATACCACTGTAGGGTTACTTAGCACGGCAGCAAGGTTTCAGAAGGTATCGTCCATGCCGATTTCAAAAAAATGCCAAACTAAAGAACCCTAACCCTAGAATCTTAACTTGAGATTTAAACAAAACAACACGCAAACAACTTTACAACTAAGTGAATGCGGAATACAACCTTTGTAGACTGGTCCTTCACTTCAAATGCTCCGTGTAGAAGTCCCTTCGCTGCGAGTAATGATCTCCCGAACTCTTGAGAGTATCCACAAGGTGAAAGATGCAAACTTGCTCGAAGTCTTTGAGGCCGAAGATGATCTACGTCGAGGAGAATCAAGCTCATGCTACCTCTTCACTAAATTAGGGTTTAGTGAAGCAAACACCCTAAACTAAATGGCTAATAGTAGAGGATGATGAAGTAGGAATTGGGCTCCCTTTAGATTTCTTTTTCTCACAATATTTCATCACTTAATCAAAAGCTAGAAAGCTTTAATGAAGAAGAAGAAGATGAAGTTCAAGTGATGAAAGAATAATTCATATGAGGTTAGAAAAGCAACCATGGTGAGTATATCACATACACTAACCATTGTAGAGAATAAACCATGGTGTATGGTTAATGGTTAGGTCCAAAAATATCTTAAGTAAGACAAAAGAGTGGACTAAGTCAATGAAACCTACAAGCTTCTACAAGCTTTGAGCCATGACAAAATCTCCACTATTTTGAATTTGCTTAATGATAAATAAAACCATAACATAAACCCTAGCATGGTATAAGTCTCATACATACATGTTGCATGTGTAACCTAGCATGGCACACTAATATATATCACATATATATATGTGTGTGCAAAAAGAAAACAATACATTTAACATATATCACATATATATCAATATATCATAAGTGAGAAAAATGAATACTTAAGTGAGCTAATATTAGTTAATGTAATTTAATATATCAAATATATAATTCTACATTAAATTATTAAATCAACACTTGATTTAATAATCCGACTATGTCACATATAACCGACTAATATCAAATGTAACAACTTATCGAATCAACACTTGATCCGATAACTTGGCTATATCATATATAACCGACGAAAGTATCACATATCGCGAGAATAGAATACGGTATCATATACACGTATTAATCTCGGTCCCACACATATCACATATGTGCTCCTACTCCGTTTCGCATGAACTAGAAAACCTCTGTGTAGGACTCTAAAGACTCGTCAATACGCCGGCAGTAGGTGATGATCATATCAAACACCCACAAGCCACAAGCGGTCTGCTAAACGTAACGGCCACCCGGGTATTGAGCGATTAGAAGATCAACAAGCAAGCCTACTCATACTCCTGCGAATCCAATCAGTAACACTACCGTACAGTCCGGTCTCTTCGTCAGATATATCGCATATCACAGCCTGGGGGTGGTATAACGTCAGACCACAATAGCCTAATAAGTCATGCCGATGCAAGATCCATAACGGTTCGAGAAACTACTGATAACACTTACCAGTAAATCTCAGGAACCCTGGCCAGGAATTTTATGTTATGGCCAATCGAGCATAGCGCAACATCAACTCCCAATACCGGGAGAGACGAATCCCCTCATATCGCTCATTGCCTCCATATGACTCGGGACTGTACCCAAAACCACCTTTTTTCACGATCTCTTGACCGTGGTATGGTGGAAATCAAAACACAGTGGGAATCAGACAAGACTCTATGACGATCTCGGGTCGACAGACTAACCTGTACCAGTGTCACCGGAGAACTGCTATCTGACGATAGGCATAATACCATCTAGGAGTTCTCGGCGAGTCCATTCAGTGTACCCAGTCTCCACTGAGCACCCGTATACCTTCTCTAATATCAAACACCAATGGATGCAGGATCATCCATTGCCCATCATATGGGTCAAGAAGCGTATACGCTAGTCTACTCTGGAGTATCGATACCCTATCTCGATACTCCCATGACTAGGAAAAATTATAGGGTGTACTTGTGGACTACCCTTGGCCCTACTAGTATGATCTCCATCATAGTCCTGGTAGTCAAGTACACATCCTAAGGGATTTATCAACATGTGAGAACAAGACAACATCACTTATATAAGTCAACATGTTAAGATAAAGAGCAACCAGATAGCATACTATCATGTCGAGCAAGAAAGTCCTCCCTATATATGTCCAAGCATCCACTACAATATACATCACATGTACAGTAATGGCCTATAGGGAATATATATAACTAACAGTAGTCCCTTCGCTCCAAGTAGTGAACTTCCGGACTCTGGAGAGGCTCCACAAGATAAAAGGAACAAGCTTGCTTGAAGTTTTCGAGACCGAAGATGATCTACGTCGAGAAGACACTAACTCAAGCTACCTCTTCACTAATTTGGTGTTAGTGAAGCAAACAACCTAAACTAAATGGCTAATCTAGTGTAGGTTGATGAAATAGGAATTTTGCTCACTTTAGAATTAATTTTCTCACTAATTTTCTTCATATACAATATCTACTAATATATATAACTATATATATATAACATTCGTCCCAGGCATGATATAAGCAACATCACAGAAAAGCGATAAGCAATACAGAATAACGGATAATCTAGGAGCCCCGGGTTGCCTTTGAGCCGCAAATGAAACCCGACGTTCTCCGGTCATATGGATAGCCTATGTAATGTATAACCAAGACCCCTACGAGTGCGGCAGGTTACCCGCCAATCCCAAAAGTGAGGCAACCCCAATCAACAAAATGAATGGGCCACCCAGCACTTTACGGAATCTGGTAACTTGAGAACCCCACCATGGGTCATCCTATACCATCTACGAGTGCGGCGAATAGCCCTCCAATTCTAGAGTAAGGCTCCCTCCGTCTCAACGCCATGAGATGCGGGCCCGTTGCCCTCTAGAATCCGGCTATTTGAGTACTCCTTCGCGGGGTAATCCTAGTACAGAAAAGAAAAGTATATATACAATGACGACATCGACCTCAACCCGGTCGTGTCCCAATAAAAGAATATAAAATCTAGCAGAGACGGCTGTCCACATGTCGGAAGCTCACCCCGCAATAACGAATATACAAATGAATCTGAACTGTACTACTACCATTGCACTATAGGCTATCCACCACGACAATCCAGCCACCATATCAGCACAACACAGAACATGAACGTGAATATCACGTTCGCAAACCCGTCTAATTGAACATATAGCAACTAGTCGGGTTATACCACATTCACGGTCGCAGATATTAATACATGCACTGATAAACACATATTTAAAATTTCGATCGACTAAAACTTTTCCACATTAGCCCCCAAATGCAAACCAGCACTCAAACAAATCTGGGCAAAAAACATACATCCCAAAAATCATATTTCCAAGTTATAAAGTGCCAGAAAAAATTTAGTACACTTTGTCCACAAGACGATTGCGGAACCACCGCCAATAGCCATATATTGCGGCGGTTCCACGGCCATTTTGTTGGTTCAAGTGCCCTAATTTCTTGAGGCGCCCTATAAATGTCTGCATGTATTTTTAAGACAACCTGAATAATTTTTTGAATAAGTTTTAAAAATGGCAGTGGGCATGTCAACATAGAATAGTGATTCAGAAAAATTGGTCGATCGATATTTTAACCTCGTGTAAACTAGCTTGTAAAGGTTTATAGGATGGCTCTGATACCATGTTGGGCTTTGCTAGCGCCCTGGCCATCTACAGTGGCCAACGCGGAACAAAAATTGATGTTTAAAAAACTGGCGCTAACAAACCCATCCTAGAATCGAAACTATAAACCTACACTAGCTACAATAGATATTCTATCTACAAGATTAGAAGTTGTTATACCGAATGATACGTGTCTTTCGGTCTTCTACCATCTTCCTTAGCTCCTTGAGGTCCTTTGGATCGATCTTGATTACCGGTCTTTCTCCGTCGAAGATGATCCATCTAAGGGATGTAGCTCATGGCTCTTGTTTCCCCTAATAAAAGAGCAAAGCTCTGTTCAAAATTAATGAGGCAGCGCTTCACGTGCCCTCCACAAGGGCACCAACGTCAGAACCAATCTTATAGGATTAAATCCTATGGTGACGCCTCACGTGCTCCTCATGCGGGCACCAGTGTGCAAAGCACAAAAGAATCTATTAAATTAAATAAGAGTTAAAACTCTCATATAGCACTGCACGTGCTCCTCAATCGGGCGCTAGTGTGCAAAGCATAAAAGAATCTATTAAATAAGATTTAAAACTCTCAGGTAACGTCTCACGTGCACAACACGTGAGCGCTGATGCCCCGGTGGAATTAAATTCTACTCTCTGTTAAATAGAACCGTTGGATCAAAAATCCAACGGAGATGATAAATCATAAAAAATACAGAATTAAATTCTGTCGGGAGGAAACATTACCCAAATCTTTCTAAAAAAATAAGAAAGATACTTTCGGTTGGATCATAAAATAAAATTCTATTTTGGGATATATTCCCTCAATCTTTCTAAACAAGAAAGAGCGACCTCTGTAAAACAGAGAACTCTTCGATTAAAAATCCAATTGTGATTAAAAATCACTATTTCACAGAATAAAACTCTGCATATGGGAAAATATTCCCCAATTTTATTAAAAAAACAAGAAAATATGTTCTGTAAAACAGAAACCCTTGGATCAAAAATCCAACGGTGGGTAAAATTCCTCAAATCAATTGGAATCACTCAATGAGAGATTTCTTCAAAACTAATTAACAAATTGCCTCTACTATATAAAGGACCTAAGATTTCAAGTCTGATAGAGAGGAACCCCCCATAAGCTTCTAAAAAAACGAGACAGAAATCTTTAAAAGGAACAGAGAATTAAATTCTCAAGAAAGAAGATCTCCTTCCTAAAAAACTCTAGGTAAATAAAAAAATAGAGATCAAAACATCTCATTTACCTATTGAAGGGTTTAACCCTTTTATAAGAACTTAGTTTTTTCTCTGGATCTGAGATCCGCGAGGCAAGTCTCTCATAAGTTGAGAATTTAATTCTCATCGGGAAGAACTTGTTCTTGTGAATCAAAGATTCAGAAAAGAACCAGAAATTGAGTTCCTCAAAAACAAAAGCATACAAGAGAAACCTAGTTCTTAAAAAATAACTTAGTTCTTAAAAATGTAGCTAGATCCAAGATCTTCAAAACAAAGATCTTGGTGATCATTAATGGGCAAAAATGCAATCAACAGAGGAGAAAGGAATTCAGCGCCATATGGGCTTCCCATGCGGTTGCCTCTAGAAGCGCCTAGAGCCTCACGTGCTCCTCATGTGGGCGCCACAAAAAAAGAAGAGTGCTTAGCACTCATTAGGAAACGCCCGGCGCCCGGGAGCCGCACGTGAAAATCATGAAGGCGTCATAAAGTGCTCAGCACTTTATAAAAATAAGAGAGAGCCAAATGACTGAGTGTTAAACACTCATTGGGCAGCGCCAAGCGCCATTCCTATGTGGATGCCATAAAAAGCGCCTAGCACTCCATATAAAGACAAAATGAGAAAAGTGCTCAACACTTATTGGGCAATGCCCACGACTGAAAGCTCCACATGTTTATATGTGGGCGTCAGAACTCGAATAAGTGATCAGCACTTTTTACGTAAAAAAAGGACTGAATAAACAGAGCCCAAGCTAGTGCTTAGCACTTTTTCAAAAAAAATGGTAGACTATGTAGACTAAAGCCTAAATTGGCTAAGTTGCAAAGTCTTGCAACTGAGTCCAAATGCTCTATTGCTGGGTCTTAAATAAAGAAAATCCTAAAATGTTGTTAAGTGGATTTTAGTCTCAAATTGGACTTGTTGGATATATGTATGCTCTATAGGCCATTATTTGATAGTGTGTGTGTATATATATATATATATATGTTAGTGTATATGCTCTAGAGGCCATTATTGTATCATACTGGCTTATATATTACTAATGGAAGCTTGGGATATTCATAGTTGTATTGACAGTCTTGCTCAAGATGGTAGTATGCTACTTGGTTTGATTCTACTCAGATATGTGCGTATGTTTCTTTTAGCATATCGCTTATACATATTAGTAGAGCCCTTAGGATCTTTGCATGATTACCAGCGTTGTGATGGCAGTCACACTAGTGGGGGCTAGGTAATCTACAAGCACATCCTTATACAAGTCCCTGGTCGTAGGATTATCGAGACAGGGCATCGATACTCCGGAGTCGACTGGTGTATACGTTTCTCATCCCAGGAGGGGAGATGGTCTGTCCCACAGCCATTAGTACGTCGTACTGGAGATTGTTGGATATAGTGCCCTCAAAATCAATTATTGGATAGAAGGTACATGATTGCAATGATTGAGGAGGACCTATACCGGTAGTACAGTCTTACTCGAGATGATAGTATGCTATCTGGTTTGCCTTTATCAGTCGTGTAAAGGTTCAGGTGACTGATCACTATTACACGTTGATATAGCCCTCAGGATCTTTCTTGACTACCAACAGTATGAGGGCGATCATATACGTGAGAGTTGGGTAGTCTATAAGCACATCCTTAATTGTGGTCCCTAGTCGTAGGAGTTTCGAGACAGGGCATCGATACCCCGGAGTAGACTAGTGTATACAGTCGAGACCCCGATGAGGGGCGGTGGCCGGTCTCACAAGCCACTGGTGTCAGTTGGATCACCTAAGATGTATACAGGTGCTCATTGGGTTATGAGTACACCGGACATGACTCGCTGGGAACCTGCTAGTTGGTATTATACCTAGCGTCAGATAGCAGTTCCCTGGTGACATGTGTACAGGTTAGTTCATCGACCTGATGTCGTCATTTATCTCATGTGAGTTCCCACTGTTCTTTGATTTCTACCCTACCACGGCTCAAAGGAGTCGTGTAAACAGGTATTTTTTGGGTACAGTCCCGAGCCACATGGAGGCAAGTGAGCGGACCGGAAGGGGATTCGTCTCTCCTGGTATTGGGGGTGAGATCGCGATGTGTCCAGGAAAGCCATTACACCTAGTCCTTGGCCAAGGCAGGTGAGAATTACTGGTAAGTATTCCAGTAGTTTCTCATGGTGTTCAGGGCTTGTCTCCGACACGACTTATACCGCTATTGGGGGTCTGACGTGACTAGCCCCCTAGGCCCGATATGCGATACTCATAGACGAACAGACCGGACTGTATGTATATTGTCACTGTTAGGCTCAGTAGGGTTCCAGGATGAGTTCGCTCATCGGCTTCCCTTGAGGTCAGTACATGGGCAGCCGTTACGCACAACTAGTGCCGCTGACGTGCTTGTGGTTAAATCCACTGCCAGGGTACTGATGAGTCATTAGAGTCCCCCACAGATAGTTTCCCAAGTTCGGGCGAAACGTTGTAGAGGCCGTATGGTTTTATGGCAGGGTTCGGAAAATGCACGTGCGTTTACGCACGTATCATATTTCGGGCAGATAATACTGGTGGGCTTTGGTTTAATCCGGATCCATGTATTATACTGTGTAGATATAATATCTTTGTCTCAGTTGCATTTGTATTCCGTCGTAATACAAATGCGGGTATGTTTATACTGTTACGGGGTGAAATTCGTTTCGGGATCGCTTTTCGAAGTTGCCAGTTTTCTATCACCCGCTTTAACATTCGGTTAAATGCGGATTTATCTTTTCTTGAGGGTGAGTCATGAGTGTGGAAGATTCTAGAAGAGGTGACTAGATTTCACGACTCATGGTTTGCATTAAATGTGAGATGAGGTGTTAAGTGAGGTGGCTTAGTTCATTTAATGTCATGCAAGGTGTCATTAGTGAGTCATTCTTTGCTTTAATGATTCTTGTTCTTGCTAAGATCTTTTGTGAGAAGCTTTGCTTATAGTCACCCCCCCTTTGCTCCTACACTCACCCCCTCCTCTATATTGTGGCCGGCCCCTCTCTTGAAAAGAAGATGGTTGTTGATTAAAAAGATTATGGAATTTGGTTCATGGAAATTAGTATGCTCATTTCTCATTTACCCGATTCAAAAGGAAACTTCATTAACCGTTCATCCATGGTTTTGGATGAAGCGAGACAAAGTATTCTACTCATTCTCTACATCAATCTTGGACATGTCGGCTAGCAAACTTCATGTCCGAGTTGCCTCGGTTCAGAGGCGGGAGCCCGTTTAAAGATCCGTAGATGTGGTTCCACCTCGACGAGGAGCCAGGAGATCGGAGCAGCCGCAACGAAGCGTGGGATGATTGTTAAAAACCGAAGGACTCGGATCGTTCGGTATAGCCTTTCTACCCACTTTGTAGTTTGTTAGTTTAGCGTTAATGGCAAGATCCGGGTTATAGTATGCGATAGCGCCAGTTATAAAAGTTTTTGTTCCGCATTTGGTGTCAGATTGACTGCCGGGGCGCTACCGTAGACTTACATGGTATCAGAGACACACCATTGAGCTTTACTAACTTGTTCTAACGCGTTTAAAATATCGATTGAACGGAATTTCGAAAACTGCAATTTTTCTGTGTAAAGTTTCTGTCGATTTTTAAAACAGGCCTAAAAATCATTTTGAGCATCTCAGAAAATCGTGCAGGCTTTTATAAGAATTCTGGTGAAATTTGGTCAACTGAAACTTCCAACGCGCCGCGAAACCGCCGCGCAAACCCTAGTTTGGCCGCGATTCCGCCGCCGTTCTAGAGCTACAGTAAACCATTTTTCTACAGTTGGTTCTTCATGTAAAATTGTGGTTTCTGGAATATTTCTTTTGGGCCCAGATTTTGTTATTGTACTGCAGATGTACGTGGGGCCCACTTCGGGAAGTTTTGTCGATCGGAATTTTAAACTTGTTAGTTTACAGTACTTACATTATATCTCCGACCGTGAATGTCATTCGAGCGGTAAATTGCGTCTAATTGCTATAGTCCTTTTAGACGGGTTTGCGAACATGACATTCGCGTTGATGTTCTGTGTTGTGCTGTGATGTTGCGGATTTGTCGTGGTGGATAGCAGTGTGCAATGGTAGTGCAGTTTGGATTTATTTGTACATTTGATATTGCGGGACGAGCGTCCAACATGTGGACTGCCGTCTCTGCCTGTTTGTATAATATTCTTTTGGGGCACGACCGGGCTGAGGTCGATGTACTCGTTGTACATATTTTTCATTTCTGTACTAGGTTTACCCCGCGACGGAGTGGACGGATAGCCGGGTTCTGGAGGGCAATGGGTCCGCATCTCATGGCTTTGAGTGGCAGAGAATCTCACTCTAGAATTGACAGACTATTCGCCACACTCATAGGGAGTACAGGTTGACCCAAGGATGGGTGCTCAAGTTACCGGATTCCGTGAAGTGCAGGGTGGTCCATTCACTATGCTGTAGGGGGCTGCCTCGCTTCAGGTTTTGGCGGGTAACTTGCCGCACCCGTAGGGGTCTAGGTTTCATTGCACAGGCTATCCACACGACCAGGGGAACGTCGGGTTTCAGCAGCGGCTCTGTGAAACCCCAGGATCCCAGTTATCTGTATTGTTCTGTGATGCTTATTACTTTTCTGTAATGTTGCATATTATCACGCCTGGAGCGATTATTGTATATTGGTATATATACTAGTAGATGTTGTATATGTTTTACACCCGCGCTAGTCCAGTCCCCGCTCTGTCGTTAGTTAAGTAACCTAATGGGTGATGACGGGACCCAGTGATGAATGCGGATGGCATATACGTACATTATATTTTCGTTCTTTTCTGGTGTGATTAATTGATGGGACTGCGTTGATTCTGATCAATGCAAAGGAAAACAAACCTGTATGGATGTTGTTGGAACAGTTTTAAAAAGTGTTATTACAAAGTCGTTTTCTTTTGTTTTGCACAGTGGTATTCGGTTGGAATATCCTGCACCTCATTCGATGAGGCAATGGCCGAGATCCTTTCACCGGGAGTGACCCCTTGGGTAGAAGTTTGCGTCAGGGTAATAACTTCACTATAGTCGATTACATGTTGCTTTGCATCGCGGTATTCAGTTGGAATATCCTGCACCTCATTCCACGAGGAAAGAGCCGAGATCCTTTCACCGGGAGTGACCTCTTTAGCAAAGGTTTTCGCCACTATATTTTTATAAAAAGCTATCAGGTTCCTTCAACGAGATTAAGTTCATTACGTTAAAGGTTTTTCGCCAAAAACCAGCCGTAGCCTTCCGTCGTTTCAGATTGGTAGCACGTAGTATTCATGCTATGTTTGTTGGCCTTCGTCAAGGCATAGTGGATGGTAGTTGCTTGTTACTTTTCTGTTGCATAGATAGATGAGTTGGTTTGGGACGGTCGTATTACCTTGTTGGCCTTCGTCAAGGGTATGTATGGGTGGGTTTGAATTGACAAGATAATGACGGGTAGAACTTGACATGTGACTTATGATTTGTTGGCCTTCGTCAAGGTCATAAGAACATGGGGTAAAAATCATATCGGGAGTTTCTAAAGAAACTGAAACTTTCCAGGCATGCGCATACCTTCTGGAGTGTGATAACGTGAGTGGATTCCGTCACGTTATCATGCGATGAGAGTTGGATCCCGAGTCCCACTGATGAGTTGGTTTACTCTTCGGGTGATCCCGATTGATTCTTCTTTCAGGTTTGGAGGAGAATTTGACAGTACAGTGGGAGGTTTCCTGATTAGATAAAGTGATAACCATTCTGCTCTAGGTTAGAGTGCACGCAGAGTGTTTCTTTTCTCTCTCTTTTTGGCAGCGACCTTTGACCGACCCTAGACTATGACTCAGTGACCAAGTTGACCGAACCTTCTTAAAATACTGGCTTTTGGATTGTCTAAGTTGCATAAGTCATTGCCGCTCCTTCTTTTACCCTTTGCATTTCTCAGAACACCCCGTATTACTACGGACATCCACTTCCATTGGACAGATCCATCGTATGGTTATATACGAACTCGAAGGGACTTCTTCGAGGATGGATCCAGGTTCAGGAGAAATAGAATTGGTTTATTCAGTTGTCTTTTATCATCACCTTCTCTCAGGTTGCGAGGGCTCCTTGGTTTAGGAGAGTACACTTATTACGCTTATTGAATAGTCTTCCTCCAAACCATAGGCAGGTGCCGAAAGGTAGGGAATGAAGAAAACCAATTAGCCTAAGTACGATGTACAAAAGGTGATAACTAAAGACAAAATAAAGGAATTAGAAAGAGGGCAAAGTAAATTGCGACTGCTATCATTCACGAGCAAACCGCGTTCTTCATCGCCACTCCTATTTCACTTTTGCTTTTTTCCCCAGTTCGGGAGAAATAGAATAAGGTATTATTCAGTTGTCTTTTATCATCACCTTCTCTCAAGTTGCGAGTACTCCTTGGTTTAGGAGAGTACACCTATTATGCTTACTGGATAGTCTTCTTCCAAACCATAGGCTGGTGCCGAACGGTAGGGAAGGAAGAAAACCATTTAGCCTAACGGAGGTGTACAGAAGGTAACGACTAAAGACAAATAAAGGGATTTGGAGAGATGGCAACGAAATATACGGTTATAGTCATGAATTGGATTATGGAAGAGGCATTACTAGGAATACCAGGATACCCCTACGAAACATTTTCATATTTCAGTTTCACTGTGCATTGTTAAAGGAAAACCGTTTTCTCGATTAGATACTTACTCCAGGGTATGTATTTACCAGGTATGATTCTCACATCTGTATGGTTTTTCAGATGATGAGTGTGAGTAAGTTATTGGGAATTAGGTGATCATCCTCATTATATCGGAATTCGTTGTAATTGGTGATATTTGAGGAAATCGCCTGGGTTATTGCCGGACGACATGTATTTGGTTTTGAGTATCCGTTGTTGTGCACCAATTTCAAAATGATATATCTGTACGTTTATTTTTATAAAGTGAGATATAACTTTTTGATATTATGTCGATGACATTTACCTATATCAGTTGGCGATTGGGTAAGGAGCATTGAACAACGGAGTAGTTCTTAACCATAAGTACAGTTTTCAACCTACGACGCACAGGCTCTGAGTTATTCAACTCAGCGGACTTATACAGAGTATTGTATGTTGTCCAGTGTCCATCAGGACAAAGGGGTTGGTCCTCGTACTATGTTCTGGTTACTTGTGACTTCTCTAGTTTTTAGACAAGTGTTTCGTAGACATACAATGTCTAAGTTTTGAGAAGTTGTGGGTATAGGAATAAAGTAGAGAACCAGAGATCGCAAGTATCGGGATTCTTCAAAGAGATCGAAGATGTAGATTCTTGTGATTGGTATTCAGTTGATAATAATGGTTTTGAGAAACTTGTTTCTCTTTCAGGTTACTCATAATTGGATGGGCTCCTAAGTTGAGTAATGCTGATCGGCCTCTCTCCATTAAGTTGATATGCACTGTAGACAGCTGCATGATTAGAATCTGGTTCCAATTAAATAAGTGCCAAAGTTTCTATATTGGATATAGAATGGTTCATATCTTAACGATGTTAAAGTACGGGGAGTTGTCCAGCTTATGCTTAAAACCAGACTCTGGATAACTCAGGGCACGTTTCTGTAATAGCAGTTTGTGGGTTGACCTGGGCTATGTGGAGGGTTGACTTTCTACCATCTGGAAGATCAATAGTGATATTGTTCTTGACTAGCCACAGTTTTAGTAAAATGGATTTTTTTTCCAGAAAACAGTAGTGGGAGTATGGTAGAACTGGAAGTGATTCCAGAACCGCAAACGATTACGGAAAATTTAATAGGACCTATAGATTCAATCAGGTTTTGACATTCCATTAGCCACTCCGCAGATATGGTGGGTAACCTCAGGCACCCGAGAGGTACTCCGGTAGCCTCAAGGACGATGACAGGGAGGTTCTTGTTTACCCAGACATGACACTACTGTTGTTCCAGACTATGAGACCCATCAGGAGGTTAAGTATAGCGTCGTTCTAAACTAACTTTAGAAGTGCACGTATATATTATTTTACCAGAGGGTTGTTGTGGTCAGTGGGAGCAGCGGAAGCATAGTGGGCAAGCAGGTTATGTCTATTTATAGACTAGAGCAGTTATAGCGGAGATAGATCATCTAATTTTGATGTGACAGTCATGGCTTTGACTTCATTAGAATAAGGGGATGGATCTGTTAAGAAGGTAGTAGGGTGTGATGTCTTGGTATTTGGATGACATACACAGAGTAGGAAGTAAAATTCCTATACTACGATCGGTTATACTATGGTTGTCACACAGTTGTTTCTCCACAAAGGATATGGATATAATATCTGACATTCTGGTTTTAGATCTATGGTTTTAGATCAAGATTTGGGTAGTTTCCCAATCTGGGTACTTTGACAGTATTCTAATAGTATTTTAGAATAGATGACTCCTGGCATGGTGGTGTACCTGCAGGTGATAGAGTCACCCTCTCTAAAGGTGTCTTACAGACTAAAGGGGAGAGGGATGTGCATGATTGGCAGATCACTTGCTTAGGCAATTGAGTCAATCGTGAGATGTCAAGTACCACACCAGATGTTGTTTTTGCACTAGATGCGAAAAGTTTATATTAATCCAATCCTGAAGAAACATAAGGAAGCAGTTTTAGAACATAAGTGGATGTTCTACGGATTTGATGACGGCAGCCTCCTTCGGAGACGGTTATCATTTCAGGCTTCAAAGGTGACATGGATGACAGAGTGATTGTCAGAGTTATAGTTTTCCCTCTGATGAGGGACAGTATTATGGACAGTTAGTCCAAGAGGATACTGTGGGAGGCATGGTGCAGGATACTGATTAGGTTCAGTTGACGATACAGTCTAAGAAGTTTGGATTTGGAGTTCATTTATGAACTAGGTCCCATCAGATATCCAGACATATTCTAAGATAGGTATTACTCAATTCGGGAGATGGCTTCTTCGCGAACTTGAGATTAAGAGAGACATAGAAAGAAACATCAGGGCGGATCCACTCATTGAGGCTATTTCTCGAACACAAGAGTTTTACAAACGGGCTTTGTGAAACTGATTAGTAGAGGAGTTAGGTGTTCGGTATCACACGGGCTGTGAGTATGCGACATTGCAATAATTAGCCTTAAGTGCAAGTGGGAGATTGTTGGATATAGTGCCCTCAAGGTCAATTTTTGGATCGTAGGTACGTGATTGCAATGATTGAGGAAGACCTATACCGGTAGTACAGTCTAACTCGAGATGATAGTATGCTATCTGGTTTGCCTTTATCAGTCGTGTAAAGGTTCAGGTGACTAATCACTATTACACGTTGATAGAGCCCTTAGGATCTTGCTTGACTACCAACAGTATGAGGGCGATCATATACGTGAGAGTTGGGTAGTTTATAACCACATCCTTAATTGTGGTCCTTAGTCGTTGGAGTTTCGAGACAGGGCATCGATACTCCGGAGTAGACTAGTGTATACAGTCGAGACCCCGACGAGGGGCGGTGGCCGGTCTCACAAGCCACTGGTGTCAGTTGGATCACCTAAGATGTATACATGTGCTCATTGGGTTATGAGTACACCGGACAAGACTCGCTGGGAACCTGCTAGTTGGTATTATACCTAGCGTCAGATAGCAGTTTCTTGGTGACATGTGTACAGGTTAGTTCATCGACCTGAGGTCGTCATTTGTCTCGTGTGAGTTCCCACTGTGCTTTGATTTCTACCCTACCCTGGCTCAAAGGAGTCGTGCAAACAGGTATTTTTTGGGTACAGTCCCGAGCCACATGGAGGCACGTGAGCGGATCGGCAGGGGATTCGTCTCTCTCGGTATTGGGGGTGAGATCACGCTGTGTCTAGGAAAGCTATTACACCAAGTCCTTGGCCAAGGCAGGTGAGAATTACTGGTAAGTATTCCAGTAGTTTCTCAGGGTGTTCAGGGCTTGTCTCCGACACGACTTATACCGCTATTGGGGGTCTGACATTACTAGCCCCCTAGCCCCGATATGCGATACTCATAGACGAACGGACCGGACTGTATGTATATTGTCACTGTTAGGCTTAGTAGGGTTCCAGGATGAGTTCGCTCATCGGCTTCCCTTGAGGTCAGTACATGGGCAGCCGTTACGCACAGCTAGTGCCGCTGACGTGCTTGTGGTTAAACCCACTGCCAGGGTACTGATGAGTCATTAGAGTCCCCCACAGATAGTTTTCCAAGTTCGGGCGAAACGTTGTAGAGCCCGTATGGTTTTATGGCAGGGTTCGGAAATTGCACGTGCGTTTACGCACGTGTCATATTTCGGGTAGATAATACTGGTGGGCTTTGGTTTAGCCGGATCCATGTATTATACTGTGTAGATATAATATCTTTGTCTCAGTTGCATTTGTATTCGGTCGTAATACAAATGCGGGTATGTTTATACTGTTACGGGGTGAAATTCGTTTCGGGATCGCTTTTCGAAGTTGCCAGTTTTCTATCACCCGCTTTAACATTCGGTTAAATGCGGATTTATCTTTTCTTGAGGGTGAGTCATGAGTGCGGAAGATTCTAGAAGAGGTGACTAGGTTTCACGACTCATGGTTTGCATTAAATGTGAGATGAGGTGTTAAGTGAGGTGGCTTAGTTCATTTAATGTCATGCAAGGTGTCATTAGTGAGTCATTCTTTGCTTTAATGATTCTTGTTCTTGCTAAGATCTTTTGTGAGAAGCTTTGCTTATGGTCACCCCCCCTTTGCTCCTACACTCACCCCCTCCTCTATATTATGGCTGGCCCCTCTCTTGAAAAGAAGATGGTTGTTGATTAAAAAGATTATGGAATTTGGTTCATAGAAATTAGTATGCTCATTTCTCATTTACCCGATTCAAAAGGAAACTTCATTAACCGTTCATCCATGGTTTTGGATGAAGCGAGACAAAGTATTCTACTCATTCTCTACATCAATCTTGGACATGTTGGCTAGAAAACTTCATGTCCGAGTTGCCTCGGTTCAGAGGCGGGACCCCGTTTAAAGATCCGTAGATGTGGTGCCACATCGACGAGGAGCCAGGAGATCGGAGCAGCCGCAACGAAGCGTGGGATGATGGTTAAAGACCAAAGGACTCGGATCGTTCGGTATAGCCTTTCTACCTACTTTGTAGTTTGTTAGTTTAGCGTTAATGGCAATATCCGGGTTATAGTATGCGATAGCGCCAGTTATAAAAGTTTTTGTTCCGCATTTGGCGTCAAATTGACGGCCGGGGCGCTACCGTAGACTTACAGAGATAGTATGCAGGTGCTCGTTAGGTTACGAGTACACTGGACATGACTCGTCGGGAACTGCTGATGGTTATTATACCTGTAGTCAGGTAGAAGTTCCCAGGTGACATGAGTACAGCTTAGTCCGTCGACTTGACACTGCTAGTTCGCCTCGAGTGTGTTCCCACTGTACTTTGATTACCACCCTACCTTGGCTCAAAGGAGTCGTGCAAACAGGTAGTAGTTGGGTACAGTCCTGAAGCACTTGGAGGCAGTGGCTGTTAGACAGGATTCGTCTCTTCCGGTATTGGTGGTTGATATCGCGCTGTGTTGGAGAGCCATTACACAAAGTCCGTGGCCACGGCAAGTGAGATTTACTGGTAGGTGTTCCAGTAGTTTCTCAGGGTGTTCTGGGCTATACTCTGACACGACTTATACCGCTATTAGGGGTCTGACATTTACCATCCCCCTAGGCCCGATATGCGATAATCTTAGACGAACAGACCGGACTGTACGGAGATTGTCGCATTCAGGCTCAGTAGGAGTTCGGATGAGATACCTCATCGGCCTTCTTATCGACATCTACCTGGGGACCGTTACATACAGCTAGTACCGCCTGCGGCCTGTGGTTAAACCCACTACCAACGTAGTGTCGAGTCTTTAGAGTCCCATACAGAGAGTTTCCCTGCACCGGGCAAAAGGTGTAGAGGTCGTATGGTTTTACGGCAGGGACGCGATCACTTACGTACACTTGTGCACGTACTATGATCGGTAAGATAATACTAGTGGGCTTGGTTTAAGCCAAATCCTAGTATTATACTGATGGATTTATTTAGTCTCAATTTATCCGTGTTTTTCGTAAATACGGATGGGAAGGGCAGTCTCGTAATTTGTCGGGAAGCTTCTAGAAGAAGGTGACTCATTAGGGTTTGTTTCTTTTTTGATTAAACCTAAATGAGGCGGAGGAGATGAGGTGTAGGTTTTCATTAAATGAACCATGACTCATGAGGTGATTCACCATTTGAATTAAATGAAGTATGCTTGATATTTTCTAGATATTTATCAAGAGATATTTGTATGCTTCATATTATTCAAGTATGAGTGATTATTCATTAACATTATCAAAAACACCTTCTCTCTCCTCAAGTCATCTTCTTCTTCCTCAAACCCTAAAAGCTCTCATGTGTTGAGAATCTTAGGGTTTAAAGAGACAAAGTAATCCATCTAAATACTTTACACCATCTAGGACTTCTAGCTTAGCAAACTAGAAGCCGTAGTTATCTCAGATTTGAGATAGAAGCTCGGATTATAGACTCTCGGGTGGATCGTCTTTGACTCGAGGAGGCCGTCGAGGTAGCCGCGATCCGTTATGATCCTTGGAGCCTACGATGATGAGGAGGACAGCGATGAAGACTCGAAGGACTTGTATCGTGAGGTATAACTTCGAACCCAAGTAGTTAAACCTCATGTAGTTTGCTAGTTAAGGTTTAGTCCCGATCCGTGAGCTCGAGTCCGTGCTGCGATGCTTTGATGATCGTTTTTCACATATTCCGCCTCCCCATGAACCATGGGGTGCGTGACATGGACTTACAGTGGTATTAGAGCCTACTAAACCATAGCTAGCAGTTTAAACAACAAGTTAAACTACGAAACCGAAACGACCCGAAAACATCGAAGCCAAGATTCAAGTTTCTGTCGATTTTTAATGAGGCTCTGAAAATTATTTAAACAACTGCAGAGTGCTATTTGAACTGTAAAAAGAACACAGAATAAAAACGGGACATTTCCTCGAAAACAGGGCCGGCCACAATGGCCATATTTCTGGCGAGCTCGGTCCAAGTTGGATGGAAATGCTTCATTTTTGGTGTGTGGCTTTTTGACTTTAATCTAGGGCTTCAGGAGTTTTTTGTTTTTGCCAATTTTGATTTTACTGTAAATTCTTTACTGTGGCAAATATCGGGTGTTTCGAAATCGCAGTTTAATGTTGTTTAATGTTTCAAGTTCTGTTAAATGTGTTTGTAAACTTCCGCTAATTGCTATATGTCGGTTAGTTGGGGGTTGCACATTTCTGTGATGGTTGTATTGGTTTGTGTATATGGACTTGTTGGATTGTCATGAATGAATAGCCGGGGATGTGAGGTTTTATATTCTTTCATTCAATTGTAAATTGTTGTAATATTTTTTCGCGGGGCACATCCGGGTTGAGGTTGTAGCCACCGTTGTATTATTTCATTTACTGTTTATTGCTCCTAGGATAGACCCAAGATGGGGTGCGCAAACTACCGTGTACTTTGAAGTGTTAAGTGGCCTACCAATATTGTTGAGAGAGATTGCTTCACTTCGGGTACTTGGCGGGTAGTTTGCCACACCCGTAGGGGTCTAGGGTGGGGTTTGGCTATTCATCACGACCGTGGAAACCGTATTTTGTTGCAGGCTCAAATGAAACGCGGACTTCCTAATATATCCAATGTGTTCATCTGTGATCTGGAATGCCTATTATTGCGTCAGAAGAATGTACATATCTATATATGATATCTAGTAGGCGTTGCTTATGTTTTGCATCCGCGCTAGTCCAGCCCCCGCTCTGTTGTTAGTTAAGTAACCTAACGGGTGATGATGGGGCCATGTGGCGAATGCGGATGGCATAAGCATACGTTGTATTTTCGTTGTTTTCTGCAATGATAGGTTTATGATGGGACTGCATTATATTAATGCAAAGCAAACAAACCAAAGCTGAATCATTGGAACAAAGTTTAAAAACCACTCGGTTATTTCAAAAACAGCCGACTTTTAATTGCGGAGCTTAAACCACTCCTTTTAAAAGCTATCAGGTTCCTTCGATTATATCAAGTTCACTACGTTCACGGTTTTTCCGAAACCATTCGTATCCCTCCTTCATTTCATATGAATAGTCAGTAGTATTCAAGCTATATTTGTTGGCCCTTAGTCAAGGCATAGTGATCGGTAGCTGCTGGGTATTCATATGTAGCATAGATAGATGCGCTGGTTTGGGACAGTCGTATTACTTTGTTGGCCTTAGTCAAGGATATATACGGGTGGGTTCAAATTAACCTGGACAATGACTGGTAGAACTTGACATGTGACTTATGATTTGTTGGCCTTAGTCAAGGTCATAAGAGCATGGGGCAAAAATCCACATCGGGAGTTTCTAAAGAAACTGAAACTTGCTAGTACTGCATACCATTTGGAGTTTGATAATGTTGGTAGGATTCCTTCAGCATTATCACACAATGATATTTGGGTCCCGATCCTACTGTGAGTATATGCTACTCCTCGGGAGACTTTTCACTCAACGATCAATGCTATAAACCAAGTAGGTGTCTAGAACAGTATTAGCGGGGCTACGCCTCCAGGGAAAAGAGGTTATTTAATTAAGGAACTTCGCGAAAGAGTTGTAAAACCTCCCTCGAAGTACCAACACTAGCCTGGCTGAACGGTTAAGCAAGTATTGTATGGTGAGATTAATCCTGACTAGTTCTTCTTTTATGGTTTGAGGAAGGATTCGAGAAACAGTGGGAGCCATCCTGTTTAGATAAATTAAAAACCAATCTAAACTTGCAAGAGCATCGTGCTAAGTGTTTTCTTCTCTCTCTCTCTTAATTGCAGCGACCCTGTGACCAAGACTAGGTTACATCTAGATAACAAATTGACTGAATCTGACTTTTATGCTGGCAAAGGTCTGTCCAGATGTCCATTGCCTATGATAAACTGGACCATCCTATTACTACTCAAGCCCCCACTGTCCCAGGTCCAGTTTCCACCGTCGCGGATATGGATATCCGTAAGACAAGGGAAAAGGACAGTGCGATTGCTAAGTGCCTCGTGTTGGCTTCAGTTGATGGTGTATACCAGAAGCAGCACGAAAAGATGGACTTAGCTTCTATCTTCCTCCATAACAAAGTTTTATATGGAGAGCAATCTCATATCGCAAGATATAAGACCTCAAAGGAATTGCTTCAAGCGAGATTGGCTGTCGGGTCATCTATAGGGGACAATGTCCTTACGATGACTAGCTATATTGATGAGCTCACGGACCTGGAGACCATGTTGAGAAACGAGTCATATGCTGACTTGATTCTACAGTCCCTACCTCCTACTTACGCTCAGGGGAAGAAAGTTATACTTCCAGTTGAGGGCACCCTGAAGGAAACCAGGGTGACACCCGCTCTGCTTATTAGAGAATCTTCCTCTTCTGGATCCAAGGTGAAAGCCAAGGATGAGAAGAAGAAGACCTCCAGAAGGCTGATATGCGGTGTCAGTAAGGTAGAAGGGAAGGGAAGGGCAAAAGTTTCGGGGTTAACAGTAGGGAAGGAGGGATGTTCCTGTTGTTATAGCAAGGGGCATTGGCAGAAGGATTGCAGGGCTTTGAAAGCCAGTAGCCAGGATTCGAAGCATGTTGTGGATTCGGCCTTAGGTGTGTTTGTAATTGAGAACTGTATGTCAATTAACTCTACTTACTGTGTACTAGATACCAGATCAGGATCTCATATCTGTAATTCATTACAGGTTTTGAGAAACCGTAGAGTTATCAGGGTAGGTGATATGACCTCAGAGTTGCGAACGGAATGAGTGTGGACGCTGAATCCGTAGGGGAATATCACCTAAGATTGACAAGTGGGCAGATATTGATTCTACGTAACTTTTTGTATGTACCTAGTCTGGTTTGTAATATCATATCAGTATCCTTACTTTCTAAAGAGGGATATGATTTTACATTTGTAAGCGATGTGGTACACATCCACCTAAATCAAGTTCTGATTGGGTCAGGTACATTAGATAACGGTATATACGTATTAAATCAAGCTCAGCTTTTCAATGTCCAGAACACACTTAAAAGAAAGTCTCCAGAAACAAATCAGGCTTTCCTATGGCATTGTAGACTGGGTCACATCAATGAAACACGGTTGACTAAGTTACCTAGAGAAGGATATTTGAATCCATTCGAATATCAATCTTATGCTACTTGTGAATCTTGTCTCATGGGAAAGATGACAAAGACTCCGTTTACTGGACACGGAGTAAGAGCGAGCGAGCTCTTGGGACTAATACACAGCGATGTGTGTGGTCCAATGTTTACACATGCGCGAGGTGGTTATTCCTACTTCATTACTTTTACGGATGATTTCTCTAGGTATGGACATATCTTCTTGATGAAGCATAAATCCGAGGCTTTTGAGAAATTCTGAGAATACAAGAATGAAATGGAAAAACAAACAGGTAAAAGTATCAAGACACCGAGATCTGATCGAGGTGGTGAATACTTAAGTGCCGAGTTCCTGGGATACTTAAAAGAGAATGGAATTCTCTCTCAGCTTACTCCTCCATACACACCACAACACAATGGTGTATCGGAAAGGCGGAATCGAACCCTATTAGATATGGTTCATTCCATGATGAGTAAGGCTGAGTTACCATGATCCTTCTAGGGTTATGCACATGAATCAGCTGCATATCTTTCGAACCAGGTTCCAACCAAGACTGTCTCTACCACACCATATCAGATGTGGAGTGGAAAGAATCCTTGTATTAAACACTTTAAGACATGGGGATGTCCAGCTTTTGTAAAAAAGCAGCATGCGGAAAAGCTCGAAGCACGCTCAGTATAGTGTAAGTTTGTGGGATACCTAAAGAACTTCAAGGGGTATTTTTTCTATTACGCAGAGGAGCAAAAGATCTTTGTTTCTCGTCATGCCCACTTCTTGGAAACTGAATTTTTAGAAAATCAGAAAAGTGGGAGCGCAATATGTTAGTGCACGGCAGCGCCCCGGCCGTCTGTACGAGGCCAAAATGCGGAAACAAAATTTTTTCTTAACTTTAAACCGGCGCTACCGCGGACTATAAACCCGGATCGGACCATTAACCTACTACTAGCTAAATGAAGAAATGGTAGAGAGATATACCGAGCGATCCGTGTCCTTCGGTCTTCTCGTTGTCATCCCAATCTCCCCGCGGAATCTCCGGTCTTCATCTCCTCGTCGGAAGGGCACCACATCTCCGGGTTCTTTTACGGGCTCCCACCTCTGGACCGAGGCAACTCGGGCACGAAGTTGGTGAGTCGACGTGTCCAAGAATGCTGTAGGATAGTGTAGAACTATATGTCTATATTGGGGTTGAAGTTGCCATGGTTTTTGGTGGAGGAATGAGATGCAAGTTTTTGGATGAACAAAGGGATTTTGTGCAAAATAAAATGAGAACCATCCCTCACAAAAAGCTTGGACAGCCCCCATCATCTTGTGGCCGACCTCTTGATTGGGAATGAGAGAATTGAGAGCAAGAGAATGAATGAGTCAAGATGATGTAAGGTTGAGTGTAAGGGAAAAAGCAAGTCTCACATCCATCATCATAACCCTCCATCATCATCAATCATCATTACTCCAAAAGTCAAGCAATCATGATCAAAAGAAAGTCAAGGGATGGTGGAACCATCATGAAACCATCATGATGCAACTACTTGCAAAAACAACTCTCCAAATTGCTAATTTGCACATTTGCAAATTAGCCCTCCTCCACCATGTTTCAGCCAAGGAAAGAAACAAAGGAAAATGGCCGAAACAGAATGCAAACTGGCAACTTCAAAAAACTGATCCCGTAATAAATTATAGAAAAACCCTGCGACTGTATATACATACCCGCATTTGTATTCCGACCGAATACAAATGCAATGAGAAAAATTCTACACAGTACAATACTAGGATCCGGCTTAAACCAAAGCCCACTAGTATTATCCGTCCGATCATGATCCGTGCAATACCGCACGTATATGATCGAACCCTGCCATATCTCCATACGGCCTCTACAGCGTTTCGCCCGAAACTTGAGAAACGGTTTGTGGGGGACTCTAAAGACTCGTCGATACTTTGGTTGTGGATTTAACCACTAGCACGTCAGAGGTATTAGCCATACGTAACGGGCTACCAGGTATTGACCAAAAGGGACGTCGATGAGCGAACTCATCCTGACACCCTACTGAGCCTATCGGTGACAATATCCGTACAGTCCGGTCCGTTCGTCTATGAGTATCGCATGGAGGGCCTAGGGGGTTGGTAAAAGTCAGACCCCCAAAAGCGGTACAAGTCGTGTCGGAGTGTAGCCCAGAACACCCTGAGATACTACTGGAATACCTACCAGTAAATCTCCTGCCTCGGCCGAGGGCTTTGTGTAATGGCTCTCCTAGACACAGCGTGACCTCACCCCTAATACCGGGAGAGACGAACCCCTGCAGATCCGCTCACTGCCTCCATTTGGCTCGGGACTGTACCCAACTAAAACCTGTTTGCACGACTCCTTTGAGCCGTGGTAGGGTAGTAATCAAAGTACGGTGGGAACTCACACGAGAAAAATGACGATCTCAGGTCGATGAACTAACCTGTACACATGTCACCAGGGAACTACTATCTGACGTCAGGTATAAGACCAACTAGCATGTTCCCGGCGAGTCCTGTCCGGTGTACTCATAACCCAATGAGCACCTGTATACATCTTAGGTGAACCAACTGACACCAATGGCTTGTGAGACCGGCCACCGCCCCTCGTCGGGGTCTCGACTATATACACTAGTCTACTCTGGAGTATCGATTCCCTGTCTCGAAACTCCCACGACTAGGGACCTTTTAAGGATGTGCTTATAGACCCCAGCTCTCACGTATATGATCGCCATCATACTGCTGGCCGTCAAGCAAGAATCCTAAGGGCTCTATCAACGCGCAATAGTGACCTGTAAGGTCACCTAAAGCAGTACACGATGATAAAGATAAACCAGATATCATACTATCATCTTGAGTAAGACTGTCCTATCGGCATAGGTCCTCCCTCAATCATTGTAATCACGTGCCTGTGATCCAATAATTGACTCTGAGGGCACTATCTCCAACAATCTCCCACTTGTACTCAAGGCTAATTATTGCGATGTCGCGTACTCACAGCCCGTGTGATACCGAACACCAACTCCTCTACTAATCAGTCTCACAAAACCCGTTTGCGAAACTATTGTGTTCGAGGAATAGCCTCAGTGAGTGGATCCGCCCTAATGTTTCTTTCTATGTCTCTCTTTATCTCAAGTTCGCGGAGAAACCCATCTCCCAAAATGAGCAATACTTGTCTTAGAATATGTCTGGATGTCTAATGGGACCTAGTTCATAAATGAACTCCAAATCCAAACTTCTTAGACTGTATCGTCAACTGAACTTAATCAGTATCCTGCGCCATGCCTCCCTCAGTATCCGCCTGGACCACATGTCCAAAATACTGCCCCTCGTCATAGGGAAAACTATAACTCTGACAGCCACTCTATCATCCAGGTCACCTTGGAAGCCTGGAATGATAACCGTCTCCCGAATGAGGCTGTCGTTATCATATCCCTAGAACATCCACTTATGTTCTAAAACTGCTTCCGATTGTTTTCCAGGATTGGATTATTATCAACTTATTGCATCTACTGCAAAAACAACATTTGGTGTGGTACTTGACATCTCATGATTGACTCAATTGCCTAAGCAAGTGATCTGCCAATCCTGCACATCCCTCTCCCCTTTAGTCTGTAAGACACCTTTAGAGAGGGTGACTCCATCACCTGCAGGTATACCATCGTGCCAGGAGTCGTCCATTCTAAAACACCTTTAGAATGCTGTCCAAGTACCCAGATTGGGAAACTACCCAAATCTAGACCTAAAACTATAGATCTAGTAACCAGAATGTCTGATATAATATCCAAGTCCTTTGTGGAGAAACCACTGTGTGACAACCAAAGTATAACCGATCGTAGTATAGGAATTTCACTTCCTACTCTGTGTATGTCATCCAAATACCAGGACATCACACCCTAATATCTTCTTAACAGATCCATCCCCTATTCTGATGAAGTCAAACCTATGACTGTCATATCAGAAATAGATGATCTATCTCCGCTACATCTGCTTTAGTCTATAAATAGACATAAGCAACTTGTCCACCAATGCTTCCGCTGCTCCCACTGACTACGACAACCCTCTGACAGAGTCATATACATGTACACTTCTAAATCTAGTTTAGAACGATGCTATACTCATCCTCCTGCCGGGTCTCACAGCCTGAAACAACAGCAATGGCAAGTCTGGGTAAACAAGAACCTCCCTGCCACCGTCCTTGAGGCTACCGGAGTACCTCTCGGGTGCCTGAGGTTACCCACCTTATCTGTGGAGTGGCCAATGGAATGTCAAACCAGATTGAATCTTTAGGTTCTTATCAAATTTTCAGTAATCGTTTGCGGTTCTGGAATCACTTCCAGTTCTACCATACTCCCAGTACTGTTTTTCTGAAAAAATCCATTTTTATTAAAACTGTGGCGAGTTAAGAACAATATCACTATTGATCTTCCAGATGGTAGAAAGTCAACCCTCGTCATAGCCCGGGTCAACCCACAAATAGCCATTACAGAAACGTGCCTTGAGTTTTCCAGAGTCTGGTTTTTAGCATAAGCTGGACAACTCCCCGTACCTTAACAATATCAAGATATGAACTGTTCTATATCCAATACAGAAACAGAGGCACTGATTTAATTGAACCAGATTCAAATCATGCAGCTGTCTCCAGTGCATGTCAACTAAATGGAAAGAGGTCGATCAACGTTACTCAGCTTAGGAGTGCTTCCAATTATGAGTAACCTGAAAGAGAAACAAGTTTCTCAAAACTATTAACTGAATACCATACACAAGTATCTACATCTTCGATCACCTTGAAGAATCCCGATACTTGCAATACCTGGTTCTCTACTTTACTCTTATACCTATAACTTCTCAAAACCCAGACCTTGTGTTTCTACGAAACACTAATCTAAGAACTGGAGAAGTCATAAGTAAACCGAATATAGTACGAGGACCAACCCCTCTGTCCTAATGGACACTGGACAACATACAATACTCTGTATAAGTCCCCTGAGTCTAATAACTCAAACCCTGTGTGTCGTAGGTTGAAAACTGTACTTATGGTTAAGAAGAATTACACCGCTGTTTAATGCTCCTTACCTAATCATCCACTGATATAGGTAAATGTCATAGACATAATTTCAAAAAGGTATATCTCACTCTATAAAAATAGACGTACAGATATATCAATTTGAAATTGGTGCATAACAGCGGATATTCAAAACCAAATATTTTCCGTCCGGCAAACTACCCAGGCGATTTCCTCAAATATCACCAGTTACAACGAATTCTGATATAATAAGGATGATCACTTAATTCCCAATAACTTACTCCCACTCATCATCTGTAAAACTATACAGATATGAGAATCATACCTGGTAAATACATACCCTGGAGTAATGACTAATTGGGAAATCAGTTTTCTTTTAACAGTACACAGTGAAACTGAAATATTGAAATGTTTCATAGGGGTATCCTAGTATTCCTAGTAATGCCTCTTCCATTATCCAGATTCACAACTGTAACCGTATATTTCTATGGCCTCTCTCCGCATCCCTTCATATGTCTTTAGTCATTACCTTCTGTACACCCTCTTAGGCTAAATGGTTTTCTTCCTTCCCTATCGTTCGGCACCAGCCTATGGTTTGGAAGAAAACTATCCAATAAGAATAATGGGTGTAATGTCCTAATCCTAGGAGCACTCGTAACCCGAGAGAAGGTAAAGATAAAAGACAACCGAATAAACCTTATTCCTATTTCTCCTGAACCAGAATCCATCCCCGAACTGGAACAAGTTCCTTTCGAGTTCGTATATAACCATACGATGGAGTATCCAATAAACTGTGGATCTTCGTAGTGATACGAAGTGTTCTGGAGAAATACAAAGGTGAAGTGGGAGTGGTAATGAAATACTTGGTTTGGTCGTGAATAGCAGTCGCAATTTACTTTGCCCTCTTACTAATCCCTTTATTTGTCTTTACTTAATACCTTCTGTACACTATCGTTAGGCTAATTGGATTTCTTCATTCCCTACCGGTCGGCACCTGCCTATGGTTTGGAAGAAGACTATCCAATTTGCGTAATAGGTGTACTGTCCTAATCCAAGGAGCACTCGTAACCTGAGAGAAGGTAAAAGGAAAAGACAACTGATCAGTCGAAAATACTGCATATTTTAACCGGCAATTTCCTTGTCATCTGCATACATATAGGAGAGTACGGTATTCCTAATTCACATATTAGCTAATTGGTCGCAAAATAGCAAATTACATATATTCGACCTTAAAACCGGAAATTCTAGGGAAATTAACCGCATTGCATTACATAGCATATTTTCTATATCTTGCAACCCCTATTTTGAAGTCTATGCAGGAAACGAGATACTTGCTCGATCAATACATCGCTCGACCATTACAATTGCTCGTAAACTCATTGAAAGCAAATCTGGTATCAACATAGAAGGACAACTGCAATTCTAAATATCAAAGGATAACCCATACAGCAGTACCAACCCACAGCAGAAAGCACAATCCCCGATGCCACCAAGGCGCGGCGGAAGCGCGGCAATACCCCACCTCACGCGGCGGATCCGCGGCAGGACCAGTGACTTAGCTCCTCAAACTTCAGTACAACTCCTGTTTCAGTGCCGTCAGATCATAAATGTACACAAACTTCCAGAAGATTCCAGATACTTTCACCAGATCAGCAAATTCCCAAACTACCCTAATCTTTCTAGAACTTTCCTAAACCCTTGCCTAAACCCTAAGCTAAACCCCAACAACTTGTCAACAAACTTTGGGAGGGAAAGTCTAATTCAAATCTAGACCTAGTTCTATAAATAGGACCCTAGGCTCTCTCATTCAACATCTTGGAGAAATCTTTGATCATCTTGAAAAATCAAGAAACCCTAGAGAGAAAAAGATTCAACCCATTTTTAGTTTAGCCTTTCTCTTTCTCCATCTTCTTCTTCCTCAAGATTAGTGAGAAATCTTGTAGGAAACCCTAACCCTAATTCCACTCCAAATCCAACATCTTGAGTACCAAATCAAGCGAGAAATCTTCAACCTTTTGGGAGCCGAGCCGATCTTCAATCGGGCAAGTGATCCGAGCCGATCCGCGATCCACGGAGACGAGCGAAGCCAAGTCGACAATCACGTTCCTCCTCTTGTAGTTCTTGAGTGATTGTAACGGAATTGTTGATATAAATAAAAGGTGAAATTTGTTAATCTTGCTTTCTTTTAATTTCGCATCATGTTATCTTTACTGTTCTTGAATATTGTCTATGTGGTGATGCGCGAGTAAAACTCCGCTCGTTAAGGAGTCGAGAAGATCTTTAGTATGATGATGTAGCAAATTTGTAATCAATTCTTGAATCCCACGAGATTGTAAACCCTAGCTATTTCAAGAATTGACAACCCAATTCGATTCGATGCTTTCTTGATCAACATCGCTCGAGATTGGGGTGATCCGATCGATTCTTGAAATTGCTAGAGGCTAGAATATAAATGGTATCCTCGAAAGAGTAAGGGTTAAGAGATGAAACTTTAATTTCATCAAGAAAACCCTAATTCTCGTCGATAACCATTGATCTAGCATCAATTCTTCGAAGGACAAGAATATGAAATATTGTAGACTACAACACATATAAAGATCCTATCGATTCCTACGAGCCTCTTTTCTTGATTGTCGTTTGGAAAATTCCATTGAAACCGATTCTTGTTGTTTATCGTTCTTGATTCTTTAGAAAAGATTAGTGACACACGAATACAAATCAATCAATTGAATCGTGTTTTCTCTTATAGTTGATTAACATTTCATTTCAAACAAATAAAAGTACAAACGAATCTCGAGATCCCTGAGGACGATCCGCACTCATTCATTAACTTCAACTGACACCGTTGTTTGATTGCGGTCAAATATTTTTGGTTGTGATTTCTTTACTATTTCATTCGATAAACACATCCACGAAAATCAACAGATCAAAATGGCGCCGTTGCCGGGGATCGCGCGTTAATTCGTTTACATTTTATAGTTTGAAGTGAAAGAATTATTACGTTTCATTTCTTGAAATCAAAATTCGTACAAACTCTTATACGTGTGTTGTGAATTGATTGCAAGGTGATCTGGAGCAATCTGAGCTGTGGAAAAATTATTTGGAATATACCAGAGAGCTGGAAATAGGAACAGGAAGCAGCTGAAGGAAATTGGTACAGTAAACTCACTGTTGGACCGCGGAAGCGCGGCCTGAGCCCTGTATTCGCGGCGGAAGCGCCGCAGTGTAGGGGGATCTCTGGATAATTTTCCTTCAGGTGATTTTTCTCTCTCTCCTCTCTCCCTTTTTAGCTCCAACTAATCCTTTCTGCAGGATTCTTTGCAAACAATAGCTGCGCCGCAAAAGCAAATTAAAATTGTGCGTGATTTTAGTTTTCTTGGTTGTTTTGCATTGCTAATACGGAATTTAAGGGGCACGGCCAAATCCAAATTAGGTGGGGATTTCATTACCCTTCCTAGGCCCCGAAAACCACCAAACTTGCATCCGCATTTACCCCCATTAACTAAAAGAAATTTAGAGATGACTCTAAGGACTGTCGCGCTCATTTAGGACAAGAGAGGGCCGTGGGTAATTCATTGCTTATCCGCGTTTTTCTGTGGTGCCTAAGGCGAGTGTGTCTAAGGCTAGTGGTTTTTAATTAGGTCCACTGTAGTGGTGGTTCCTTCCCACTTACCTGGCACTTATCCGGCCACAGGGGACAAAGAGGCAGTGAAGGATTGATCCCGCGACTTGTCTTTTGGCAGTTAGGAGCGGTCTAGAGCCGGACCTAGGTGACCATTAGATTCTAGGGTTTGTGTGCTGCATTTGGTTGTCGCATCATTTTTTCAAAATCCGTCCCTTTTCAAAAGCAAACACCGCATTCATTTTACCCCTAATTATAAGCCAACGCTGCCACTTGTACTAACCCTTTTTAGTACAAGATAGGCTGGACACGGGATTCTAGTGCCCGTTTAGTCCGCGTACCTTTTATCGACTCCGAAGTCGATAATTCTTCATTTACCTTTTCTTTACCTACTACCACACCCACACCGATGGATCCGAATCCATCAAACTTCTTTAACCCCAATCTGCCGCCGTCCGTTGGTGCGCAGAACCCTCCACACATTTCTCTTCAGGAAAGATGCTATCCACTTAGAGGTCCTCTTTCGACCTGCTTATCCACACCACCAGCGAACGGGGATAACTTTGAAATAAAGCCCCAGTATATCAACCTTCTACCTAAGTATCACGGACTCGAGACCGAGGACGCTTACGTTTTCATTACCAAATTTGAAAACGTATGCGCTATGATGGGTACGTCTCAACTTTCTGTGGATGCGATGCGTCTACGACTTCTTCCTTTTACCTTGTGCGATATAGCCGAGAAGTGGCTATATAACACCACCGCACACTCCATCACTAATTGGGAAGAATTCGTCGCAGCATTCCTAAAGAAATTTTACCCAGTCCAACGAACGGCTCGAATTCGTAGTGAATTGAACCAATTTGCCCAGCTCCCTACCGAACCATTTTCAAAGTACTTTGAACGTTTCAAGGATTTAATGGTTCAATGTCCTCATCACGGAATCCCGAGATGGGAGTTGTGCCGAATCATCTATGAGGGCAGTAACCCTAGCACGAAACAAAGCCTTGAGAATATGTGTCAGGATACATTTATGACTAAAGACGATGGGGAAGCCTGGCGATACTTAGAAGAATTCGCTGAAAAGTCTCTGATTTGGGAGAGTGGAACCCAACCACTGAATAGGGGTGGCGTACACCAAGTAGATGTGTCCATAGGTGTTCGAGCAGAAATGGCAGCAATGCAAAAGAAGCTCGACGCTATGGAACACAAATTTGCAGCAGCCTCCCTAAACCCGGTATCACTCCCCAAAACTATTTGTGGGTGCTGTTCTGATCCGTCACACTTAACGGAAGAATGTCCTTTAAACTCGGCGTTTCAAGGTCAAGAGCATTCTAATGCCGCATTTCAACGACCTCGAAACGATCCATATTCTTCCACGTACAATCAGGGTTGGAGGAACCACCCGAATTTTGCTTGGAACCAAAATCAATCTCAAAACACGGTTCCAAACACAAATAACTTTCAAAGGGCTCTTCCTCCACCACAACAGCAACCCCTCCAACTCACTCAGCACCCCTATCAGTCACAAAATTTTCAAAACCAGGGCAACACTCATGCACAGTCTAATCCTATGCAGTCCTGTTCTGACGATTTCTCTCAATTTACTCAAACCATGAAATCACTTTTATCCAATTTCATGGAGGTTTCAACTGAGGTTAGATCTTCCGTCAGCGAAATAAAGAAAAACTCAGCGTCACAAGCTGAGAGTATTAGAACGATGGAAGCTGAAATCGCACGCCTCAAAGCTGAAATGAGTGCGAGAGAAAAAGGGAAACTTCCCTCTCAACCCCTACAGAATCCTGGGCATTACAATGTAAATGCCATTACCACGTTGAGATCGGGAAGAGTGCTGAATAATAATGTCGGGGAAGATATTGATAATACTGAAAATCATGTCAAAACCCCGGCTGAGACCTTTCCACATACACACACTTCTCCTTCTGATCCTTCTTCTTCTACCAAACCACCTTCGCACGAGCTTATTCTCCAGTTCCCTTTAGGCTCAACACCTTCACCCAACCCTTATAGTTCTCCACAGACGGTCCCCACACCTCTTTTGGGATCTCGTCTACCCCCCTTTCCTTCTCCTATGATGGACCCCGCGCTTATTGCGAAAGCACCTTACCCGAATCGGCTAAGGGCTAACAGAACGAGTCCTCATATGGAGAAAATTTTAGAAATGTTCAAACAGGTTAACATCAATATCCCTCTCCTAAATGCAATTCAACAAGTCCCCGCTTATGCGAAAATTCTAAAGGACTTGTGCACTAGGAAGAGGAAGACTCAGGTGCCGAAGAAGATCTTTATGGCTAATAATATCAGCACTGCTTTTATTCCCCAGCTACCAAAGAAACGAAAGGACCCAGGATGTCCTACAATATCGATTTCGATTGGGGGTAAAAACATAAATCGTGCTCTTTTAGATCTTGGCGCGAGTGTTAACCTGTTACCTTATTCTGTCTATGAGCAACTAGGAATTGGAGAGCTGAAACCTGCTCATTGTACTCTCCAGATGGCAGACCGATCTATCACCAAACCAAGGGGTGAATTAGAGGATGTGCTGATAAAGGTCGGGGAATTTGTTTTCCCTGTAGACTTCATTGTGCTCGACACACATCCTGTAGCAAACCCCCGGGGCCAAATTCCGGTGATCTTAGGTCGTCCTTTCCTTGCCACTTCCAACGCTGTTATAAACTGTAGAAATGGTTCAATGAATTTATCATTTGGAAATATGACCATTGAACTAAATATCTATAGAGTTGGGAGTCAGCCATCAGAACCTAGTGCTCATATTTTAGATGTGTGTTCTGTCCATGAGATCACTCCCGATAGTTGTGGAGCCGAGGAACTTTGCTTTAATGATCTCGATGACATTAGCACATCTCTGCTTGATCTTACACTTGATCTTAGTGAGGACACTACACTTACACTTGAGTCCTGCACTTCTGACTTTTCTCCACCCGAGTCTGTATCTTTCACAGGCTCTGAGCTTCTTTGTAAATCCAAAAATCATTCTATGATCCTTCCTTCAATCATTTCTCCGCCTGAATTAGATCTCAAAGTCTTACCTTCTCACCTAAAATATGCATATCTTGGTGAGAACGAGACTTTACCGGTTATAATTTCCACTTCTCTTGCATCAGAGCAAGAGAATGCACTTTTATCGGTATTAAGATCTAATAAAGAGGCGTTTGGTTGGAGTATGGCGGACATCAAAGGGATCAGTCCCTTGATAGTTGAACATCATATACATGTGATGGATGATGCCAGACCGACCCGAGAACCACAGAGACGGTTAAATCCCGTCATGAAGGAAGCTGTCATGAAAGAGATCGTCAAATGCTTAGATAGTGGTATTATATACCCGATCTCCGATAGCCAGTGGGTAAGTCCTATACACGTCGTTCCTAAGAAATCCGGCATCACTGTGATCACAAATGAAGCGAATGAGTTGATTCAGACACGCACCCAAACTGGGTGGCGTGTATGCATCGATTATAGAAAACTCAACGCTGCTACGAGGAAAGATCATTTTCCTCTACCATTTATTGATCAAATGCTGGAACGCTTAGCGGGACGACAATACTATTGTTTCATGGACGGTTACTCAGGCTACAATCAGGTCCCCATCGCCAAAAAGGATCAAGATAAAACCACTTTTACTTGTCCTTTTGGTACCTTTGCTTACAGTCGCATGCCTTTCGGGCTATGCAATGCTCCCGCTACCTTTCAGCGGTGTATGATGGGGATATTCTCTGATATGGTAGAGAATTTCCTGGAGATCTTTATGGACGACTTTTCGATTTTTGGAGACTCTTTTTCTGAATGCCTAGCGAATCTGGACGCTGTTCTTACTCGATGCAAAGAGAAGAACTTGACTTTGAACTGGGAAAAATGCCACTTTATGGTCCAAGAAGGAATAGTCCTTGGACATGTCATTTCACAGAAGGGCATTGAGGTTGACAGAGCTAAAGTAGATGTCATTCAAAACCTCCCTCATCCCAAAAGCGTCAAAGATATTCGCTCTTTTCTTGGCCATGCTGGTTTTTATAGGAGATTCATAAAGGACTTTAGCAAAATTGCTAGACCTTTAACACTACTCCTGGCCAAGGATACTACCTTCCACTTTGACTCGGATTGCGAGACAGCTTTCGACTCACTTAAACACTCACTCACTTCAGCCCCCGTTTTATCATCACCAAATTGGGACTACCCTTTTGAGCTAATGTGTGATGCATCTGATTTTGCAGTAGGTGCTGTCCTTGGACAACACATTGAAAAGATGCCACATGTGATTTACTATGCTAGTAAGACCCTGAATGATGCGCAAATCAATTATACAACCACAGAGAAAGAACTATTAGCGGTTGTATTCGCATTAGAGAAATTCAGGCCTTACTTAATTGGCTCACCTATTATTGTATATACTGATCATTCCGCTTTAAAACATTTGTTGGCGAAGAAAGATGCCAAAGGTCGACTAATACGTTGGATCCTTCTTTTACAAGAATTCGATCTTGTTATCAAAGATAAGAAAGGATGTGAAAATGTAGTAGCTGACCACCTTTCACGCATCGTTTCTTCCCCTGTGACCCTGCCGATCAATGACTCATTCCCTGACGAACAACTCTTGAGCGTATCCTCTGAACCATGGTTCAGGGATATTGTGAACTATCATGCCACGGGATTGATACCGAGCGATTGGTCTAAACAGGACAAATACCGCTTTCTTTCCCAAGTAAAACACTATTACTGGGACGAGCCTTATTTGTTTAAATATTGTCCTGATCAGATCATTCGCCGGTGTGTCCCGAATGAAGAGTTCAAGAGTATTCTTTCATTTTGTCATGATCAGGCCTGTGGAGGTCACTTTGGTCCAAGAAAAACAGCGGAAAAGGTTTTGCAATGTGGATTTTATTGGCCGACCTTATTCAAGGACGCATTTGAACATTGCAAAACCTGCACACAATGTCAGTATACGGGTAGAATATCCCAAAGGAATGAAATGCCTCAGCAACCCATTCTGGTTGTTGAAATGTTTGATGTTTGGGGCATAGATTTTATGGGTCCTTTTCCCAACTCCTTTGGGAATCTGTACATATTACTGGCGGTTGATTATGTTTCCAAGTGGGTAGAAGCCATTCCAAGTCGCACTAATGACAAGAAAGTTGTCATTAAGTTCTTGAAAGAGAATATCTTCTCGCGATTTGGACACCCACGCGCTATTATTAGCGATAATGGGACACACTTCTGCAACAGATCTTTCGAGACTCTGATGCGGAAATATTCAATCAACCACCGTCTTTCTACACCCTATCACCCCCAAACAAGCGGGCAGGCTGAGATCTCAAACAGACAAATCAAGCTTATCCTGGAGAAAACTGTTGCTAAAAATAGAAAAGACTGGTCGACCAAATTGACGGATGCTCTTTGGGCATTCAGGACTGCATATAAGACCGACCTAGGAATGTCTCCATATAGGATAGTTTTTGGAAAAGCATGTCATCTACCTGTTGAGATAGAACATAAAGCATTGTGGGCTATAAAAGAAATAAATTTTGATCTAAACCTTGCTTGCAACTTTCGGAAGCTGCAACTAAACGAGCTAAGCGAACTCCGCGATGAAGCTTATGATAATGCTGTAATCACAAAGAATAGGACTAAGGTTTTTCACGATAAAAACATTGTAAGGAAAACATTTTTACCTGGTCAACAAGTCCTTCTCTATGATTCACGATTACACCTTCATGCGGGTAAGCTCCGATCTCGTTGGAAGGGACCTTTTGTTGTGCGGTCTGTATACCCGCACGGGGCAGTAGATATTGAAAATGTTAAAAACGGCACTGTTTTCAAAGTAAATGGACATAGATTAAAGCCGTATTTTTCCACTGACCCCACGGAGGAGCTCTTGTTCTTACAAGAGCCAGTTTATCTTGATTAAAATTCCTCCGTCTCACTTTCATGTCCAGTATATCATTGTATCATATTTTGAATGAAGGTGAGTAAATAAAACAAGTTTGGGGGAAGTTCTTCACTTATATATTTTGCCCCCACTAATAAATTCCTCCCAGATTTACAGATTTTTGTAGGTATAACTGTCGGCAACAGTGAGGACACTGTTGAAAACAAGTTTGGGGGAGGTTTGTGCTTATTTTCGCATCATTTGCATATCATCTGCATAAGCACAAAACAATTCTTTTAAAAATCTATAAAAAATGAAAAATTTTCAAAACCCATAAAAATTTAAAAATTTTCAAATATAAAAATAATTTTAATATTTACACCTTTTTGTATATAAATAAGATAATGAAAGTTTAGACAGTGAACAATTACATCCATGAGATTGGAAAAATTTTAGAAAACTAAGAAAATTAGAAGTTTTCTCATACGAACTAGTAATAAGTAGTTATGAGCCGTTGTCCCAAGGGTTAGTAAGATGAAGGACGTCACTAATCTGAGGATAAAAATAAGTCTGAAAAATAGTTTCTATTCTGGAAGCCAAACATTTTGAACGTTGCTACCCTGCTAGTCGCACTTACACACATCTTGAAGCCTGGGATAGTAGAGGATACCTTGAAATGCTCTTGTCTTAAAGCCAAAAGTATGAAAAGAAAATATAGTATTTTTGAAAATGGTGAGAAAAATGGACACTGGTTTTGTTATCACCAAGGGCAATAAAAATATATAGCAAAAGGGTGCTTCTTCACCTAGTGCCCCAAGGTCAACTGGTCTGGGAGTCACTGCTATGCCTGAGGTGGTGCAAGATTAGGAAAATACACCAAGTTAGCGAGCACATCAGTAATCGGTCGGTTAGTACCTCAAGAAGTATTAACGGTCGCATGAAAGTGTGTAAGCAATCTCGTTTGCCAAGAAGTACTGAGGTCGATGGGCAAGAGTATGATAGCTTGAATTGAATTCTCCGGGTGTAGGGATGTCTTTACACACACGCAGGGTTATATGATCGATGTTTGGAATAAAGATAGGAATGAAGAATAAGACGATGTTTTATTGAGGGAGGACGTGATTTCTGACATTTTTTCATGACCATTAAGATAGGGCTCATGACAACCGAAAAGCTAGCTTAGTTGGAAACCCTAATTTTCAAGGCTTTTCTTTTACAATTCTTATCTTTAAATGTAATATTCATGATCTTGCTTTTATTTTTGGATTTTGTGGGTGCAATCCGCTGAAAACCCTCAGGAGACAACACTCCTCCTACTAGGGACACCTAGAGGTTTAAAGGCTTGTTGCACATGCTCAGTGCAATCGTGTTGCCTACGAAAGTGTGCTAGTTAGTTTTTCTCTTTCTTTGTTTTCTCCTTCTCTTTTTAATAAAACATTCTCTCGAGACGATCGAAATTAAGTTTGGGGGTATTTGATCAGTCGAAAATACTGCATATTTTAACCGGCAATTTCCTTGTCATCTGCATACATATAGGAGAGTACGGTATTCCTAATTCACATATTAGCTAATTGGTCGCAAAATAGCAAATTACATATATTCGACCTTAAAACCGGAAATTCTAGGGAAATTAACCGCATTGCATTACATAGCATATTTTCTATATCTTGCAACCCCTATTTTGAAGTCTATGCAGGAAACGAGATACTTGCTCGATCAATACATCGCTCGACCATTACAATTGCTCGTAAACTCATTGAAAGCAAATCTGGTATCAACATAGAAGGACAACTGCAATTCTAAATATCAAAGGATAACCCATACAGCAGTACCAACCCACAGCAGAAAGCACAATCCCCGATGCCACCAAGGCGCGGCGGAAGCGCGGCAATACCCCACCTCACGCGGCGGATCCGCGGCAGGACCAGTGACTTAGCTCCTCAAACTTCAGTACAACTCCTGTTTCAGTGCCGTCAGATCATAAATGTACACAAACTTCCAGAAGATTCCAGATACTTTCACCAGATCAGCAAATTCCCAAACTACCCTAATCTTTCTAGAACTTTCCTAAACCCTTGCCTAAACCCTAAGCTAAACCCCAACAACTTGTCAACAAACTTTGGGAGGGAAAGTCTAATTCAAATCTAGACCTAGTTCTATAAATAGGACCCTAGGCTCTCTCATTCAACATCTTGGAGAAATCTTTGATCATCTTGAAAAATCAAGAAACCCTAGAGAGAAAAAGATTCAACCCATTTTTAGTTTAGCCTTTCTCTTTCTCCATCTTCTTCTTCCTCAAGATTAGTGAGAAATCTTGTAGGAAACCCTAACCCTAATTCCACTCCAAATCCAACATCTTGAGTACCAAATCAAGCGAGAAATCTTCAACCTTTTGGGAGCCGAGCCGATCTTCAATCGGGCAAGTGATCCGAGCCGATCCGCGATCCACGGAGACGAGCGAAGCCAAGTCGACAATCACGTTCCTCCTCTTGTAGTTCTTGAGTGATTGTAACGGAATTGTTGATATAAATAAAAGGTGAAATTTGTTAATCTTGCTTTCTTTTAATTTCGCATCATGTTATCTTTACTGTTCTTGAATATTGTCTATGTGGTGATGCGCGAGTAAAACTCCGCTCGTTAAGGAGTCGAGAAGATCTTTAGTATGATGATGTAGCAAATTTGTAATCAATTCTTGAATCCCACGAGATTGTAAACCCTAGCTATTTCAAGAATTGACAACCCAATTCGATTCGATGCTTTCTTGATCAACATCGCTCGAGATTGGGGTGATCCGATCGATTCTTGAAATTGCTAGAGGCTAGAATATAAATGGTATCCTCGAAAGAGTAAGGGTTAAGAGATGAAACTTTAATTTCATCAAGAAAACCCTAATTCTCGTCGATAACCATTGATCTAGCATCAATTCTTCGAAGGACAAGAATATGAAATATTGTAGACTACAACACATATAAAGATCCTATCGATTCCTACGAGCCTCTTTTCTTGATTGTCGTTTGGAAAATTCCATTGAAACCGATTCTTGTTGTTTATCGTTCTTGATTCTTTAGAAAAGATTAGTGACACACGAATACAAATCAATCAATTGAATCGTGTTTTCTCTTATAGTTGATTAACATTTCATTTCAAACAAATAAAAGTACAAACGAATCTCGAGATCCCTGAGGACGATCCGCACTCATTCATTAACTTCAACTGACACCGTTGTTTGATTGCGGTCAAATATTTTTGGTTGTGATTTCTTTACTATTTCATTCGATAAACACATCCACGAAAATCAAAAGATCAACAACCGAATAGTCCTATTCGTTTTCTCCAGAACCGGAAACCATCCTCGAATAAATTCCTTCGAGTTCCTATATAACCATACGATGGTTTTATCCAATGGAAGTGGATGTCCGTAGTAATACGGGGTGTACTGGAGAAAAGGGTAAAAGTAGGAGTGGCAATGAGGTTTGCAACTCTGACAATCCAAAAGCCAGTCTTATAAGAAGGTTCGGTCAACTTGGTCACTGAGTCATAGTCATGGGTCGGGTCATGGTCGCTGCCAAAGAGAGAGAGAAAAGAAACACTCAGCGTGCACTCTAACCTAGATCAGAATGGTTACCAATTTATCTAATCAGAAAACCTCCCACTGTACCGTCAAATTCTCCTCCAAACCTGAAAGAAGAATTAGTCGGGATCACTCGAGGAGTAAGCCAACTCATCAGTGGGAATCGGGATCCAACTATCATCGCATGATAACGTGACGGAATCCACTCACATTATCACACTCCAGAAGGTATGCGCATGCCTGACAAGTTTCAGTTTCTTTAGAAACTCCTGATGTATGTTTTTACCCCTAGGACCCAAGTGACCTTGACGAATAATCAACAAATCAAAAGGTCCTAGTCAAGTTCAACCCGTCATTATCTTGATTGCGTTAAACCCACCCGCACGACCCTTGACGAATAATCAACAAAGTCGTACGACCGTCCTAACCAATCCACATATCCATGCGACAGAAAGCATTACAGAGCTACCGCACACTACGCCTCGGCGAATAGCAACGACAAACGTAGCGCGAATACTAAGCAATACTAATCTGAAATGACGGAGGGCTACGAATGGTTTTTGGCGAAAAACCTTTTACCGTAATGAACTTGATATCGTTGAAGGAACAACATAATAATTTTTTATAAAAATATAGTGACGAAAACCTTTGCTAAAGTGGTCACTCCCGGTGAAGGGATCTCGGCTCTTTCCCCGTAGAATGAGGTGCAGGATATTCCAACTGAATACCACGATGCAAACCAAAAGTAATCAGCTATAGTGAAGTTATTACCCTGAAGCAAACTTCTGTCCAAGGGGTCACTCCCGGTGAAGGGATCTCGGCCCTTGCCTCGTCGACTGAGGTGCTGGATATTCATAACCGAATACCACTGTGCAAAACAAAAGAGAACGACCTTGCAATAACAGCATTTTGGAAAAATGTTCCAAAAACATCAGAATAGGTTTGCTTAGCTTGCATTGATCCGAATCAATGCAGTCCCATCAATTGATCACAGCAATAAAGAACGAAAAAAATGATGTACGTATATGCCACCCGCATTCGCCAATGGGTCCCGTCATTACCCGTTAGGTTACTTAACTAACGACAGAGCGGGGACTGGACTAGCGCGGATGCAAAACATATACAACATCTATTAGTATATATATCAATATATAATATTCGCTCAAGGCATGATAAAATGCAACATCACAGAAATGTAATAAGCATCACAGAACAAAACAGATATCTGGGATCCCCGAGTTTCATAGAGCCGCTACTGAAACACGACGTTCCCCTGGTCGTGTGGATAGCCTGTGCAATGAAATCCTAGACCCCTACGGGCGCGGCAAGTTACCCGCCAAAACCTGAAGCGAGGCAGCCCCCTTCAGCAACGTGAACGGACCACCCAGCACTTCACGGAATCCAGTAACTTGGGCACCCCTCCTGGGTCAACCTATACCCCCTACGAGTGCGGCGAATAGCCCTCTAATTCTAGAGTGAGGCCCCCTCCGTCTCAACGCCATGAGATGCGGGCCCGTTGCCCTCTAGAACCCGGCTACCCGTGGACCCCTCCGCGGGGTAATCCTAGTACAGAAAGTAAAATATACATACAACGGGTACATCGACCTCAGCCCGGTCGTGCCCCAAAAGAATAATATACAAACTGGCAGTGACGGCAGTCCACATGTCGGACGCTCGCCCCGCAATATCAAATGTACATAATAACCAAACTGTACGACCATTGCATCCAGGCTATCCACCACGACAAATCCGCAACATCACAACACAACACAGAACATCAACGTGAATGTCACGTTCACAAATCCGTCTAAAATGGCTATAGCAATTAGACAGGATTTACCGATTCACGGTCGCAGATATAATGTAAATACTATGAACTAACATGTTTAAAATTTTCGATCGACTAAATTTCCCGAAGTGGGCCCCAAGCACAACTTTAGCACTCAAAAACATTTGGGCCCAAAAAGAATATACCAGAAACCCTATTTCCATGTCAGAGAGACACTGTGGAAATTTGGTGCAGTTTGGCCACAAAACGACGGCGGATCCACGGCTAAAACATGGTTTTGGCCGCTGATCCACCGCGCTACAGTAATATCACCCGACCAAATTTTCACAGAATTCTCAAAAAACCCTGAACGTATTTTTCCAATATACCAAATAATTTTTAGAGCAAGGAAAAATTCGACAGAAAGTGCGACATGGAAATGTGGTTTTTGGAAAATCCGTTCGATCGAACTTGTAAACACGTTAGAGCAAGCTAGACTAGGTTAATGGTGTGGCTCTGATACCATGTTAGTGCACGGCAGCGCCCCGGCCGTCTGTACGAGGCCAAAATGCGGAAACAAAATTTTTTCTTAACTTTAAACCGGTGCTACCGCGGACTACAAACCCGGATCGGACCATTAACCTACTACTTGCTAAATGAAGAAAGGGTAGAGAGATATACCGAGCGATCCGTGTCCTTCGGTCTTCTCGTTGTCATCCCAATCTTCCCGCGGAATCTCCGGTCTTCATCTCCTCGTCGGAAGGGCACCACATCGCCGGGTTCTTTTACGGGCTCCCACCTCTGGACTGAGGCAACTCGGGCACGAAGTTGGCGAGTCTACGTGTCCAAGAATGCTGTAGGATAGTGTAGAACTATATGTCTCTATTGGGGTTGAAGTTGCCATGGTTTTTGGTGGAGGAATGAGATGCAAGTTTTTGGATGAACAAAGGGATTTTGTGCAAAACAAAATGAGAACCATCCCTTACAAAAAAACTTGGACAGCCCCCCATCATCTTGTGGCCGACCCCTTGATTGGGAATGAGAGAATTGAGAGCAAGAGAATGAATGAGTCAAGATGATGTAAGGTTGAGTGTAAGGGAAAAAGCAAGTCTCACATCCATCATCATAACCCTCCATCATCATCAATCATCATTACTCCAAAAGTTAAGCAATCATGATCAAAAGAAAGTCAAGGGATGGTGGAACCATCATGAAACCATCATGATGCAACTACTTGCAAAAACAACCCTCCAAATTGCTAATTTGCACATTTGCAAATTAGCCCTCCTCCACCATTTTTCAGCCAAGGAAAGAAACAATGGAAAATGGCCGAAACGGAATGCAAACTGGCAACTTCAAAAAACTGATCCCGTAATAAATTACATGAAAACCCCGCGACTGTATATACATACCCGTATTTGTATTCCGACCGAATACAAATGCAGTGAGACAAAGTCTACACAGTACAATACTAGGATCCGGCTTAAACCAAAGCCCGCTAGTATTATCCGTCCGATCATGATCCATGCAATACCACACGTATATGATCGAACCCTGCCATATCTCCATACGACCTCTACAGCGTTTTGCCCGAAACTTGAGAAACGGTCTGTGGAGGACTCTAAAGACTCGTCAATACTTTGGTTGTGGATTTAACCACTAGCACGTCAGAGGTATTAGCCATACGTAACGGGCTACCAGGTATTGACCAAAAGGGACGTCGATGAGCAAACTCATCCTGACACCCTACCGAGCCTGTCAGTGACAATATCCGTACAGTCCGGTCCATTCGTCTATAAGTATCGCATGGCGGGCCTAGGGGGTTGGTAAAAGTCAGACCCCCAAAAGCGGTACAAGTCGTGTCGGAGTGTAGCCCAGAACACCCTGAGATACTACTGGAATACCTACCAGTAAATCTCCTGCCTAGGCCGAGAGCTTTGTGTAATGGCTCTCTTAGACACAGCACGACCTCACCCCCAATACCGGGAGAGACGAACCCCTGCAGATCCGCTCACTGCCTCCATGTGGCTCGGGACTGTACCCAACTAAAACCTATTTGCACGACTCCTTTGAGCCGTGGTAGGGTAGTAATCAAAGTACGGTAGGAACTCACACGAGACAAATGAAGATCTCAGGTTGATGAACTAACCTGTACACATGTCACCAGGGAACTGCTATCTGACGTCAGGTATAAGACCAACTAGCATGTTCCCGGCGAGTCCTGTCCGGTGTACTCATAACCCAATGAGCACCTGTATACATCTTAGGTGAACCAACTGACACCAATGGCTTATGAGACTGGCCACTGCCCCTCGTCGGGGTCTTGACTGTATACACTAGTCTACTCTGGAGTATCGATGCCCTGTCTCGAAACTCCCATGACTAGGGACCTTTTAAGGATGCGCTTATAGACCCCAGCTCTCACGTATATGATCGCCATCATACTGCTGGCCGTCAAGCAAGAATCCTAAGGGCTCTATCAACGCGCAATAGTGACCTGTAAGGTCACCTAAAGCAGTACACGATGATAAAGATAAACCAGATAGCATACTATCATCTTGAGTAAGACTGTCCTATCGGCATAGGTCCTCCCTCAATCATTGTAATCACGTGCCTGTGATCCAATAATTGACTCTGAGGGCACTATCTCCAACATAATAGAACTGAAAGAAATTCCAGAACCACAAGCTATTACTGAAAGCTTGGTAGAACCAGAAGTTTCAGAAGAACAAGACATCCCAGTGCCAATCCGCAGAAGTAGTAGGCAGTTTCATCCGTCCTAGAGATACTACGGTTTTCTCATAGACGGGGATCGAGAGGATTGCATCATTGATAATGATGACCCTACTAGCTTCCAGCAAGCCATTCAGAGCGGCGACTCGGTAAAATGGCTGGATGCAATGCGAATAGAGATGGAGTCCATGTACACCAACAAAGTATGGACTTTGGACATTGCTCCAGAAGGGGTAAAACTCATAGGTTCCAAATGGATCTTCAGAAATAAGATTGGTGTAGATGGAAAGGTTGAAACCTATAAGGCTAGACTTGTTGCAAAAGGTTTTCGTCAAAGACCTGGTTTGGACTATGACGAAACCTTTTCTCTAGTGGCTTTGCTCAAATCCATTCGGATCCTTCTTGCCATTGCTGCCTTCCACGATTATGAGATCTGGCAGATGGACGTAAAGACGGCTTTTCTAAATGGTAATTTGGAAGAGTGCGTCTATATGGATTAGCCAGAAGGTTTCATTCAGAGTGGGAGCAGCGGGAAAGTGTGCAAGTTGCTTAAGTCAATTTATGGACTAAAGCAGGCATCGCGGAGTTGAAACATCTGTTTTGATGATAATGTTAAAGAATTCAACTTTTTGAAAAATCCAGATGAACCATGCATTTACAGTAAAATTATAGGGAGAATTGTAGTATTCCTCGTCTTGTACGTGGATGACATTCTCTTAATAGGAAATGACATTCCTATGCTACAGTCAGTCAAAGGATTCTTGTTACAGAAGTTCTCCATGAAGGACCTGGGAGATGCCTCCTACATTCTGGGGATCCATATCTATCGTGATAGATCTAAACGGATAGTTGGACTTTCACAGTCAAGGTATATAGACACCATCCTGAAAAGATTCAGTATGGATGATTCTAAGTGCGGTAATTTACCGTCTTGTCACGGAATCACCCTCTCCAAAGAGATGTCTCCAAAGACTGATTTGGAAGGGCTCGCATGTCATCTGTACCCTACGCATCTGCGGTAGGCTCTATAATGTATGCGATGTTATGTACCAGACCAGATGTAGCCTACGAATTAAGCGTTATAAGCTGGTATCAGTCGAACCCAGGGGAGAAGCACTGGATAGCAGTAAAGAACATTCTCAAATACCTGAGAAGGACTAAGGAGATGTTCTTGGTGTATGGCGGAAAAGACCTCCAGATCAAGACTTTTGCTGACTCCAGCTTCCAGAGTGACAAGGATGACTCCAAGTCCATGTCAGGTTATGTCTCTACCCTCAATGGAGGGGCGGTCTGTTGGAAAAGCTCCAAGCAGGACACTGTTGCTGACTCAACGATGGAAGCGGAGTACATAGCTGCTTGCGATGCCGCAAAAGAAGCTGTCTGGGTGAGGAAGTTCTTAACTGAACTTTAGGTGGTTCCAACCATTGTTGATCCAATATCGCTGTATTGCGACAATAACGGCACTATAGCTTTAGCGAAGGAACCCAGGTCCCATCAGAAGTCCAGACACATCTTAAGGCGGTATCACCTGATCAGGGAGATCGTAGATCGCCAGGAGATCGAGGTGAGGAGTGTAGATACAGAGGATAACACTGCCGATCCACTCACGAAGGCTATCCCTCAGACAAATTTCGAGCCGCTAATCGAGATGATAGGTTTGCGATACGCCAGTACATGGCCCTAGTGCAAGTGGGAAATTGTTAGTGTATATGCCCTAGAGGCCATTATTGTATCATACTGACTTGTATATTACTAATGGAAGCTTGGGATATTCACAGTTGTATTGACAGTCTTGCTCAAGATGGTAGTATGCTACTTGGTTTGATTCTACTCAGATATGTGCGTATGTTTCTTTTAGCATATCGCTTATACATATTAGCAGAGCCCTTAGGATCTTTGCTTGATTACCAGCGTTGTGATGGCAGTCACACTAGTGGGGGCTGGGTAATCTACAAGTACATCTTTATACAGGTCCCTGGTCGTAGGATTATCGAGACGGGACATCGATACTCCGGAGTAGACTGGTGTATACGTTTCTCATTCCAGGAGGGGAGATAGTCTGTCCCATAGCCATTAGTACGTCGTACTGGAGATAGTATGCAGGTGCTCGTTAGGTTACGAGTGCACTGGACAGGACTCGTCGGGAACTGCTGATGGTTATTATACCTATCGTCAGGTAGCAGTTCCCAGGTGACATGAGTACAGCTTAGTCCGTCGACTTGACACTGCTACTTCGCCTCGAGTGTGTTCCCACTGTACTTTGATTACTACCCTACCACGGCTCAAAGGAGTCGTGCAAACAGGTAGTAGTTGGGTACAGTCCCGAAGCACTTAGAGGCAGTGGCGGTTAGACAGGATTCGTCTCTTCCGGTATTGGGGGTTGATATCACGCTGTGTTAGAGAGCCATTACACAAAGTCCGTGGCCATGGCAAGTGAGATTTACTAGTAGGTGTTCCAATAGTTTCTCAGGGTGTTCTGGGCTACACTCCGACATGACTTATACCGCTATTAGGGGTCTGACGTTTACCATCTCCCTAGGCCCGATATGCGATACTCTTAGACGAACAGACCGGACTGTACATAAATTGTCACATTCAGGCTCAGTACGAGTTTGGATGAGATACCTCATCGGCTTTCTTATCGACATCTACCCGGGGACCGTTACGTACAGCTAGTACCGCTTGCGGCCTGTGGTTAAACCCACTGCCAGCGTAGTGTCGAGTATTTAGAGTCCCACAAAAAGAGTTTCCCTGCACCGGGCAAAAGGTGTAGAGGCCGTATGGTTTTACGGAAGGGCCGTGATCACTTACGTATACTTGTGCACGTACTATGATCTGGCAGATAATACTAGTGGGCTTTGGTTTAAGCCAGATCCTAGTATTATACTGATGGATTTATTTAGTCTCAGTTTATCCGTATTTTTCGTAAATACAGATGGGAGGGGCAGTCTCGTAATTTTTCAGGAAGCTTCTAGAAGAAGGTGACTCATTAGGGTTTATTTCTTTTTTGATTAAACCTAAATGAGGTGTAGGTTTTCATTAAATGAACTATGACTCATGAGGCGATTCACCATTTGAATTAAATGAAGCATGCTTTATAGTTTCTAGATATTTATCAAGAGATATTTGTATGCTTCATATTATTCAAGCATGAGTGATTATTCATTAACATTTTCAAAAACACCTTCTTTCTCCTCAAGTCATCTTCTTCTTCCTCAAACCCTAAAAGCTCTCATGTGTTGAGAATCCTAGGGTGTAAAGAGACAAAGTAATCCATCTAAATACTCTACACCATCTAGGACTTCTAGCTTAGCAAACTAGAAACCATAGTTATCTCAGATTCGAGATAGAAGCTCGGACTATAGACTCTCGGGTGGATCGTCTTTGACTCTAGGAGGCCGTCGAGGTAGCCGCGATCCGTTATGATCCTTGGAGCCTACGATGACGAGGAGGACAATGATGAAGACCCGAAGAACTTGTATCGTGAGGTATAACTTCGAATCCGAGTAGTTAAATATCATGTAGTTTGCTAGTTAAGGTTTTGTCCCGATCCGTGAGCTCGAGTCCGTGTTGCGATGGTTTGATGATCGTTTTCACATATTCCGCCTCCCCATGAACCGTGGGGTGCGTGACATGGACTTACAATATATATATATATATATATTTAGAGGACATTCTTGCTCGACATGATAGTATGCTATCTAGTTACTCTTTATTTTGACATGTTCACTTGATCATGCTTTTATTCATTTGGTACATGTTGATAAAGCCCTGAGGATATTTGCTTGACTACTGTGATTATGATGCAGATCATACTAGTGGGACATGTGTAGTTTATAAGCATATCCTGAAATGTCCCTAGTCGTGGGTGTATTGAGACGGGGCATCAATATTCCAGAGTAGACTAGCGTATACGATTCTAGACCCATGTGATGGGCGATGGATGATCCCATATCCATTGGTGTTTGACACCAAGATTGTATACGGGTGCTCAGTGGAGACTGGGTATACTGGACGGACTCGCTGAGAACTCCTATATGGTATTATATCTATCGTCAGATAGCAGTTCTCAGGTGACACTGGTACATGTTAGTCTGTAGACCCGAGATCGTCATAGAGTCTTGTGTGTTCTCCCACTGTAGTTTGATTTCCACCCTACCACGGCTCTACTGAGTTGTGCAAACAGGTGGCTTTTGGGTACAGTCCTCAGACACATGGAGGCAATGAGCGATAGAAGGGGTTTCGTCTCTCCCGGTATTGGGGGTTGATGTCGCGCTATGCTCGATTGGCTATATCAGCAAGTCCCTGGCCAGGGCTAATGAGATTTACTGATAAGTGTTATCGGTAGTTTCTCGATCTGTTATAGGCCATATACCGACATGATTTATTGAGTTAATGGGATCGACGATACCATCCCTAGACTCAATATGCAGCATATCTGACGAAGAGACCGGACTATATGGTAAGTGTTACCGGTTGGCTCGACAGGAGTTTTTACAGGTTCGCTTGTTTTTCTTCTGATTGCTCAATACCTGGGAGCCGTTACGTACAGCTTGTGCCACTGACGGTTTTTGGGTATGTGATATGATCATTGCCTACTGCTAGCATATTGACGAGTCTTAGAGTCCCACAAAGGGGTTACCTAGCTCAGGAGAAACGATGTAGGGTGCATATGGTGATATGCGCGGGTGCTTGATTGAATACGTGTATATGATACCACATTATAATCTGGCATTTTCTATTGGTCGGGTCGTATGTGATATGACCGGTTTATTAAATCAATTGTTGATTTAATATTAATGACCATTAGCCTTTTTGCTTATAACCTTTTCTTTAAATGTTATATACATGAATGGGTGTATGTACATATATTGATATGAATGCACATATACACGCATACATGTGTCATGGTTGATTATATATTGGAGATAGTTATGCAAGACTCACATGGAATAGATATTTATATATTTGTGATTATTGAGTAAAAGAAAATTAGGATTAAATCATGGTTGGAATCTTTCTACACTTTTCTTGACATGACATAAAACAACCATGGTTTAATCTCTAATTATTCTTTAACTCATTATTAAAAATATCCAGATATTTTATTAACCATGGTTTGTGTGAGGTTGACTCTCTCATATATATGATTATTATTTTTCATTTGCATGATTATATCTTGTGCTCAAGCTAAGCTATCTCCTTCTTCTTCCTCCAAGCTCTCTACCTCTTCAAATAGTGAGTGAAGAAAATTAAAGGAATGTGTTTTAAGTGAGATCTAAACCCACATCACCAATCTATACTAGTTTAACCCACTAGTGTAGGTTGGTTGCTTCACTTCTACATAGTTCTTGTGAAGCTAGGAGCTTGAGCCAAGGGACTCCGTGGTGAATCGTCGTGGACAACGAAGGACTCAAACGGTCCCGTACAAACACCAAGTTGATCCAAGGAGTCCCAAAGGGGAGATCTACAAAGGTTGTATTTCTCACCTCTTAGTGTTAGATTCTCATTTAGTATGTGATACAAAGTTTTGTTACCCTAAATTTCTAGTTTGATCCTAGATTAGTTTGCTTAGCACCCCAAATTTTTTATTGTAGCATGTTCGATGCAAGACAAACCCTTGATATGGTGCTAGGTAAACCCCAACAGTGGTATCAGAGCCAAGCTAGAGCTTTAGAGTAACCTAGATGACATTAAAAAACTTCGAACGAACATCGATTACCTCGAAAATTCTTCTCTGGAAAATTTTCAAAATGTTAGAATTTTTCACATTAAAAATATTAAGAAAATCATGCAGGTAATTCTATGGACCCTCTATAAGAACGATACCTTAACTCGATCAAATGACCGCGGAACCATAGCAGAAGTATGCCTTTAGCGGCGGTTCCGCGGCGCCATTTGTGAGGCACGGGTCGTCCCTTCTACGGTTGGTCCATAGATACTGTGGCATGCTTCTGGGTATTTTTAATACTGCTCAGGTGTTGAGCTTCTCTGTGGATTTTTGGGTAATTGGTCGATCGATCAAATGGTTTAACATCGCCTAGTTTATTTGAATGTAATACAATAATTGGAATCTACACTTATTGGTTTTGTGAAAATTAATTATTGCTTGTAAATTTATCATTTCGGTCACGGATGGAATCAGGAATCTTGTTGAATTACCCGGTTTCTTTTGAAAAGGTGTTTTCATTATTGTGACCCAAATGTAAGATTTGCAGTGCTAGGCGTGAAATACAGAATATGAGATATTTCGGGTTTATGATGTCTAAGGATAATGACGATTCCAAATATTGTAGATTGACATTCAATTCTGCGACCATAAGTGTAGTATGTAGTATATCGCCGATTTCGTTGCTATATATCAACGACAATTGGGGTATGCATACTTACTTACGTTGATGATATGTGATATTATGTGTTGCTGAGATATGATGTACATGATCGTCGTGAATGAATGGCCGGGGGTTTTATGTGAGATGAGAGTTTTTCTTTTCATTCATGTAAAATTAATTGTATGTAATATTCTTTTATTTGGGGCGTTTTCGGGTTGAGGATGATATCACCATTGTTGTATATTATTTATTTTTCCGCATTAGGATAGACCCAAGGAGGGGAGCACAAGTAACTAGGTTCTAGGATTCAGTGGGAGGCCATCTCGAGGAGTCGAGACCGGGTCTCCTAAACTCTAGAATTGGTAGGGTCACTTGCCACTCTTGTAGGGGTCTAGGGGTGTGGGCTAGGTTATTCATCGCGACCGTGTAATCCGTATTTTCTATTGTTGGCTAAATACAAAATACGGACCTCCTAGTATATCCTGTATTTTCATATATGTGCTTCTGCTGTTGATATTCTATGATGAGATCACCTTATATGATGAGACGAATATTATTATTATATATATGATATATAATAAACGTTGCTTATGTTTTGCATCCGCGTTAGTCCCGCCCCGCTATGCCGTTAGTTAAGTAATCTAACGGTGCATAACGAGACACTGTGGCGAATGCGGATGACATAAGCGTACGTTGTATTTTTGTTTCTTTTTTGTGATGGCTTAAGGACTTAAATGATGGGACTACATTAATAAGATTAATGTAAAGGAAAATAAACCTAAAAGATGTTGTAGAATCGAATTTGAAACCCACTCGGCTTTTTACGAAAAAGCTACAATTCAAAATTGCGGAGATTAAGCCACTCCTTTTGAAAACCATTTGATTCTACAACGATATCAAGTTCAAAGTGTTAAAGGTTTTCTTAAAAACTATCCACAACCCTCCGTCATTTTAGGAAATAAAGTACTTAGTATTCGTGCGACGTTTGTTGACCTTAGCCAAGGCGTAGTGTATGGTAACTAAGTGACGTCTTCCTACACAGCATATGATGCGATTAATTAGGACAGGCATGTGACTTTGTTGACCATAGCCAATGGTCATGTGAATGGGTCTAATTAATCATGAAATGACGGGTAGAACTTGACTAGTACTTGTGATTTGTTGACCTTAGCCAAGGTCATGAGTGTTAGGGGTAAAAACCATATCGGGGGTAAAAACCATATATGTCAACGAAAATTGGGATATGCATATTTACTTACGTTGATGACATGTGATGTTATGTTTTGCTGTGATATGTTATATTGGATCGTCGTGTTCTAAATAGCCGTTTTTTTATGTGAGATGAGAGTTTTTCATTTTCATTCATGTAAAAGCTTGTATGTAATATTGTTTTATTGGGGCACTTCCGGGTTGAGGATGATGTCACCATTAATGTATATTATTTACTTTTCCGCATTAGGATAGACCCATGGAGGAGAGCACAAGTAACCGGGTTCTAGGGTCCAGTGGGAGACCATCTCGAGGAGTCGAGACCGGGTCTCCTAACTCTAGATTGGTAGGGTTGCTTGCCGCTCTCATAGGGGTCTAGGGATGTGGGTTTGGCTATTCATCGCGATGTTGGAATCCGCGTTTTTTTATTGGCTTAATTAAAACACGGTATTCCTAGTATATCCAATATTTCATATGTTATCTTCTGCTGCTGATATTTTGTGATGTGATCATTTGATATATTCTGAGACGAATGCCTATATTATATATATGATATACAATAACTATTGATGCTTTCGTTTCTTATGTGATGCTTAGAAAGGATAATTGATGGGACTTCATTAATGAGATTAATGAAATAAAAGAAAAGGAAACCTGAAGATGTTGTAGAAACTTGTTTTAAAAACTGATAGCTCTAGTTCTTGCTTTGCATAGCGGTATTCCTTATAGAATATCCAGAACCTTATTCGATAAGGAAAGAGCCGAGATCCCTTCACCGGGAGTGACCTCTTTAGCGAAACTAGCAGATACTACAACCCACTCGGTTTGTATTTTGATTGCTTCTATAGTTTTTGCTTTGCATAGTGGTATTTGTGAAATATCCTGCACCTTATTCGATAAGGAAAGAGCCGAGATCTCTTCACCAGGAGTGACCTCTTTAGCAAAACTAGTAAAAGACTAAAAAACACTCTTTTTCAAAATCACTCGATTCTACGACGATATCAAGTTCATTACGCAAAAGGTGTTCTTAAAAACCTGTCGTAGCCCTCCATCATTTCAGATAAGAGTTATTTAGTATTCGTGCTACGTTTGTTGACCTTGTTAAGGCGTAGTGTGCGGTAGCTGATTAGTGCTTATTTGCTTAAGTATATGATGCAATTGGATTAGGGTAGTCGTACGACTTTGTTGACCTTGTTAAGGGTCGTGCGGGTGGGTTTAATTCAATCAGGAAATGACGGGTTGAACTTGGCCAGCGCTTATGATTTGTTGACCTTGTTAAGGTCATAAGTTGCTAGGGGCAAAATATTATCGGGAATTTTAAGTGTTGAAATTTGCAATAAGATTGCATACTTTCTATGAGATAGTTGGATCCCGATACCCACTGCGAGTAAGAGTTACTCCTGGAAGAGTTTTACACATTACAATTAGCCGATCAAGTAGGTATCTAGAAAGGTGTTAACGGGGTTACACCCATGGGAAAATGAAGTTTATTTTAATTAGATCCGTGCGACTGCACGGGGAACCCCCCTCAAAGTACCGACACTGGCCTGGCCGAAAGATTGGCGAACTTGTAGGGTGTAATTAATCCCGGCTTGTCTTACCTTTTAGGGTTTGTAGGAAGATTTGATAAAAACAGTAGGAGCCATCCTGATTAGATAAAATAATAGCCAATTTGATCTTGTAAGAGCACACGCAGAGTGTTTTCTTCTCTCTCTCTCCTGGTAGCGACCATGTCACGCCTTAATCAAGATAATAATATAGATGTATTGACCGAACCTGCTTATTATACTGTGCTAGGGAACGTTGGTTCCGCTCCCTTTTATAATTGTTATAAGTTCGAGCAGGAAATAGAGCATTATCCGGATTTCCACCCCACCCAATCGAAGAAACTACATGTTGATGCATATTCTTCAGGTGTGTTCATTACCGAGAACCGTTTCTCAGTATTCTCTACGTCCTGGGTATGTGATACCGGATCAGGATCCCGCATATGTAATACGTTACATGGGCTACAGATAGATAGAGAACTAGGAATGGGTGATATGTCTCTAAGTGTAGAGAATGGTGCAAGTGTTGTAGCCAAATCAGTTGGCAAATATCACCTTGTATTAATACATTGATTCTGAACGAATGTTATTACATATCGAACCTGATATACAACATTACATCGGTTTCTTTAATGAGTTAAAAAAGGATATAATTATGTATTGGAGGATAATGTTGTGAACATTTTCCTGAATCAAAAGTTGATTGGATCAGGCACGTTATATAATAGCATATACGTTCTAAATCAAACCATAGTTCAAAGTATGTAGAACACACACAAGAGGATTAGTTCAGAAATGAACGAATTCTTCTTGAGGCATTGTAGACAAGGTCATATCAATGCGACACGACCAGCTAAGTTACATAAGGATGAATATGAGAATCTGTTCGAATTTTCATCTTATGCTACTTACCAGTCTTGTCTTAAAGGTAAAATAACCAATACTCCGTTTACTGAAAACAGAGAATGAGTTAGTGAACTCTTGGGACGGATACATGATGATGTATTTGGTTCTATGTCTACTAATTCCAGGGTTAGGTTCTTGGTACTTCATTACATTCATCGACTATCTCTCAAGATTCGGACATGTGTTCCTGTTGAAACACAAGTCTGAAACTTTTGAGAAATTCAAGAAATATAAGCTTGAAGTTGAGAACCAGATGGGTAGAAGTATCACAGTCCTACGATGTGATCGAGGAGGCGAATACTTGCACATGGAATTCCTAGAGTTCCTAAAAGGAGAATGAGATTCTCTCTCAGCTTACTCCTTCGTATACACCACAACACAATGGTGTATCGGGGCAGAGGTATCACACTCTATGAGATATGGCGTGCTCTATAATGAGTACTGCTGAGTTACCTATTTCCTTTTGGTGTTATGCACTTGAGAAGCTGCATACCTATTGAATGAGGTTCCATCCAAATCAGTGCCTACCACTCCATATGAGATATGGAATGGGAATAGACCATGTCTTAAACGAGTTAAGATATGGGGTTATCCGGCCTATGTTGAAAAGCAAAATCCGGACAAGCTCGAGGCAAGGTCAGTTCTGTAAGTTTGTTGGATATCCCAAAATTTGCGAGGGAATATCTTCTAGCACACTGAGGAGCAAAAGGTGTTTTGTTTCTCAGCATGCCACCTTTTTACAAAAGGAATTTCTTATGAAGAAATTAGTGGTCATGAGGTAGAACTGGAAGGAGTTCCAGCTAGACAAACTAACAGCTGATGATTTGGTGAAACCAAAGGATTCAATAGTCTCCAACGAAGCTCAGCCTCTTCGCGAATCTGGTAGGGTTTCTCATCCACTTGAGAGATACTACGGTCTTCTCGGTGATAGTGGGAGCAAGGATTGCATCATGGCAGATGATGGCCCAACTAGGTTCATACAGGCTATCACAAGTGGAGACTTTGTGAAATGGCTGGATGCTATGCGATCAAAGATGGAATCCATGTACACCAACAAAGTATGACTTTGCATGTTGCACCTGAAGGGGTAAAACCCATTGGGAGAAAATGGATCTTGAGAAGATTCTTGGAGTAGATGGAAAAGTTGAGACTTTCAAAGCTATGCTTAAGTCCATCAGGATCAATGCAAGCATCACGGAGTTAGAACATCTATTTTGATGTGGCAGTCAAAGAGTTTGACTTCATCAAAATGGTAGATGAACCTTGTATATACAAGAAGGTAGTAGAGAGTAAGGTTGTCTTCCACGTATGATACGTAGATAACATACTCTTGATAGGTAATGGTTTCCTATGCGACACTCGGTCAAGCTCTTCTTATCACGAGGATTCTCCATAGAAGATCTGGATGATACCTACTACATCTTGTGGATAATGATCTATGATGATAGATCTAAATGGATGTTGGGAGTATCCCAAATCCAGGTACATTAACACCATACTAAAGGTATTTAGTATGGAGGATTCTAAGCGTGGTGGTTCACCCACTTACTCATGAATCACTCTCTCCAAAAAGATGTCTCCCAAAGACTGATTTGGAGAGAGCTCGCGTGCAAGGGATACCCTATGCTTCGGCAGTAGGCTCTATCATATATGCAATGTTATGTACCGGACCAGATGTAGATGACTCACTAGGTGTAGTGATCAGAAATCAATCGGATCTTGGGAGAATCACTGGACAGCTGTAGATGACATTATTAAGTACTTGAGAAGTACTAAAAGAAAGTTCTTGGTTCCAGCTTTTAGAGTGATAAGTTCGTGTAACGTTTTGAAAATCGTTTCGGTGAAATTTCGAAAAAATCGGTAAAATAAGGGGGTTTTCTGTAAAAAGTTAAAATACAAATATCTTATTATAAAAATTAAATATACATATTCTAGCTATGTAATTGCTATTATTTGGTGTTTATTGAGCCACTGGTGAAATTTCAAATTTTCTGAAAAAAATATTATTTTATTATTATTTTAAGCCGTCACTAATACATTTAATTAAGGAAAATTACAAATTGGAATGAGTTGAAACAAATTTTTTGCATCATAAAACATTAAATAAAATTTTATCATGAGGATTTTGGAACGAAATTATTTGCCAAAACGGTTTAGAAATTATTGAAGAAAAAAAAGGCTTTTTTTTAGCGTAAATGGATGTTTGGGGTATTGTATTTATCATTTTTCATCACCCCACACCCGTACCCACACCCACACACCCCCATTCACTTTTTCCCTTGGCTGAATTCAGCAGCCACCATCTTTTTCCCCACTTGAATTTCAAAGGAAAAGAAATAAAAGAAAAGAAAAGAAAATGGAGAAATGAGGTGGACCTTTGACCTTGAATTGACTTTGACTTCTCCCCCCACTTTCTCTACCTCCCTCTCTCTCCTCTCCCACTCCCATTCTAGCCGACCCCCCTCCTACAGCAGCAGCCCCCCCCATTTCCCTTCTCTTTTCTCTTCAAACATCATCAAAAATTGCCTCAAATCCATCAAAAAAAATCCCAAAACCCAAATCCGACTCCTACCCATTTTAGCCTAGCCCGTATAGCATGGATCTTTGTGAAAAGAGAGCATTTTGGGAGGCCATGGATGCTTGTGGATCTTCAAATGTTTTTGGGGTATAATTCTAAAACATTTTTGCTTAATTTGTTACAAATTTCTTAAAGCTAAACTACTTAAGTGTTAATTAGGCTTAAGTTGCAAGTTTTGGAATTCAAGTTAGGAATTTGAATGCAAGTTAGGGTTTTATAAAATTGGTGTATGGTTGTGTGTTATATTTAGGCTTTTTGTCATGTTAATACAAGATTAGTAGCTTGTGCTAATGGTTAGTTTAAAAATTGTGTTAATTTACTAATTTGCTTACAAGGTTTTCGAAATTGGTTAAATACTTGGGATTAAAAATGTGTTTAGGTTTTTCATGACTTCATCAACTTTATTAAGTGTGGTTTAATGCTTTAGATCATGCAAATCTAAAGCTAGATTGTAGTTTGTGCATTTTTGCTTTGAAATTGTTAAATTTTAGGTATTTTGTAAACTAGAATATTAGGGTTTTTGGAATTTAATGAGATTAAATTCCGGGAATTGTTTATATGACTTATTTAAGATATTTAATAAGTATATTGGGCGCTACATTCATTTAAACGTCATGTTTTGTACAAAAACGGCGAATTGTGCTTGCTAGATTTTCGGAAAAATGACTTTTTAAGTGAAATTGGGGTTTTTGTGAGTTTTAACCTAGTTTATATTAAAATTAGGGTTCGTGAATGTGCAAATGAGTGTGATTGGATTTTTCTCGATGCTTTGACGTTTGTACATCGACATCGAGGGTTGGTTTGACTATTCTTGCATGCGTAGGCGATAGGTTTGGACCTATGCGTGATACGCGTGCCGATTTGATTTTCGTATGCCGTTTCGATTTCGAATTTAGTTTTAATGCGATATGGTGCGTTATGATATGTGGGTAACCCCATGTGGACTTCGAGACGACAAGCAAGCGCGTGGCGACGTCGGCACCGGCGGGCGAGGACCAGGTGAGTAGATTTATATCTACGGGGAGAAGTCGGGTGGATGGCGTATAGCACCCCCGCAGTTCGTGGTGATGTATACGAATACGTATGCACACACACACACACACACATACACACACACATATATATATATATATATATTGTTTCAGTATATTGAGGATAATATGGATATTTGGTGTTCTTGGATGATTTAGTGTCCTGAAACCCTAGAGTAGTGGTCGCACTACACATGCACACACCAACCCATACTTGCATACTTTCTTCTTTCATTTATGCTTATACGGGAGATATAGTTATGTGTTCACATGGGTATGGGACTATGGGTTCACATACGAATTTGAGGCTTGGGTTTGAGATGAGTCGATGAGATTTGTATTGAGGTTGTGACTTCGGTGATATGGCAGGATTCGTATTTGAGATACGACATGACGTTGTAGCGGGTCCTTGACGTAGTGTTTCACACACGTCCATGCATACTTAGGAGGTATCAGTATTGTACTAGACGTAGATCAGTATCCCGATCATGATATTTGATAAAAAGGATACGAGGTGAATGGTATGATGAATATGATATTGACCAGTACCCAGATTTGGGGATGCCGTACGACGGATTTACGTATGAGATATATTGATGATTGATCCGTACTCTTGACTTGGGATGCCTGATTATAGATATGGTATCGGATATGATATGATTGAGGCGGGATCACCGACTATACATATACAGGTATGCATATGTATCGACTCGGATGACAGGCGGTTTCCTTACCTGTAGTTCAGCTTGTTAGTTCAGCCGTATAGTTTAGTGTAGTTGTTAGATTAGATTAGACTCCTACCTATTTCAAAACTAGCGGATCGTGGGTATTTTAAAAGACAGGTCAAGGGATCTACGGATATTTCAAAAGACGTATCCTTTCTTAAAAACCACCGTAGCCCTATTTTCAAAACCCCGCGGTTCGTATTATTTCAAATGGCACCATTTGTAGGACTTATATTAGATTAATGCAGACTAGTTATAGTTGCGTCTAGTTTTCAGCTCCCGCTCCTTATTGTGGTTCGCTTCGCATTGCATGCTTATATTATGTTTCATACTCCATTATTGATATCATGCTGTTAGGACACCAGCACCATTACCGATGATGCGTATGTACCACGTACACTTACTTGCCGGCTCACACACATCTTCATCGGTAATTGCCATGTCACGTACACCTTAGAAAATATTATAGCTTGACTTAGCATGTTAACTAATAGTTTAGACATTGTAGTTATTACCTGCTACTTCATGCATATTGTTATTCATTATTATGCCGTATTCATGGATTCTCATGCTTATATTCATGGTTTTACATGTTATTGATGATTCGGATTCCCATGATATTTTATGGATTTGGAGGAAAACCGCAAAACATATATAAACTGCTTTCTTTCTTTTTAAATAAAAAATGCGGTTTTCCTATGATGTATGAGTCGTCCACCATGAGTTTGCTGATGGATTTCGAGACCCGATTCGAGGAGATGGATGAACCGTTTCGGGTACATGGTGGGCCCGGTGCGGTACCCCGGGGCAAGAGGAATGTGTTGTTGACGTTGAGCCTGGCAGGGGAGCACTACCGACCGGTGATATTACCGACGCGTCGGATATCCGGAGGATACCGTCGTGGTCTTGAGATGGATGGTAGGGGCCGGTCTGGATTGACGGCACCCTAGATATTGATTTTGAGATATTGAGGTACAGAGATTGTGATACAGAGATATCGAGATATTTGGACACTTGTTTTGTGTCGATGCTGGGCACTGTTTTATGCTGATTTCATTTATGGTACCTCACTTTAAAAATACAGAAATCTCACTGATTTATAAAAGAAGTTTTCGTCAGTACATGCATTCTGTTCCGTGCATTCATACCTCATTCATATGATATATTGCTACCCGAGGCACTGACACAGGCACATGAGATTACTCTCGGGTTAGATATTTACCCTAGCCTTGTTATAGGCTGCATGTTATTGGAGGTTTATATATTATGATCGTATGACCTAGGATTGCGTCATACATGCGATTTTTATTCGTAGATGTTTTTTTTTCTATTCACGAGCTGGGAACTCACCCCCGTTGTGCTCCAGTTTCTTGCAGGTTTTGCCGTACATGTTTCTTTACGGCTTTGCGGGCTCAGTTTCATTCGGGTGACTTGCTAGTAGGTGGGTTTTTCTTGTATCGTACCCATCATATTACCTTGTATAATATTATTCCGTTGTATCTAGTAAATTCCATCAACCAAACATGTATTTATTGAGATAGAGACCAGTGTTGTTTATTCTTTCGACCTTAGAGTCACTCGTTATATTTCTGGTGGTTTTGAGTTTCCTTTTGAGTTTTGATCCTCACCGTTGGCGTTGTATATTATATTTCTTGTGTGGTTGTGACCGTCGATTGACGAAGAGCTAGCTCCTGCTTGGGGATGCCTTTTCTTGATTTCGTATACTATTCATGTTGTATCCCGTTTGGGGGCCAGTATTTACAAAGGAGACTCTGCCGAAATTTTCAGTAAATTTTTGATGTTTTAAAAACCGCATAATTCGGCTTATGCTATTGAAATTACTTGCTTTAAGTTGGTTTTTCCTGCACTCTACTACTTTTCTTGGTTTGGATTTCTGGGTTTTCGGTTTACTTAGATTATGTACGTCTCGAGACGTTCGTAGTTTAAGTGCCGGTCATGTTCCGTACTTTCGGGCCGTGACAAAGTTGGTATCAAAGCGTTAGGTTTTAACCTTCGGAGCGTAGGATGACCCTTGGTTGATGGAATAGGTGACTAAAGTAGAGTGACGTACCGTTGGTATGTTCCGCGGCATATTTACGACACGCCACTCCACTTATGAAGCCTTAGGATGTACATTTCCTTGTTCAGTATTATATTCCTTCCTGATCTAGCCTCATCAGTACCAGTTATGGTTTTGCTGCCACGATTACGGGCCGGGAGAGCTACAGCTAGAGTTGCGGTCAGCATGAGCTCGTCAAGAACGAGGACTGACTAGGGCATGATTCCGGCGACACACGATTGCAGAGATGTGTCTTTTCATTGTGTCTTCGTGCCACGAGCGTTGGGTGGATTGCTGTATGAGATTACTCGGACGTGCCGATTTGCACTAGAGGATTGAGACACTGATAGAGGCCAGCCAGATTTTGATGACCATTGAAGTATTGCTTACTCCTGATGATTTAGGCACCGTTCAGCGTGCAGACGAGCGGGCTAGTTATTGCTGCGAACGACGAGATATTGCCCAAATGCTGGAGTTAGTGCAGAATGAGTTGTACTAAGAGATGATAGAAGGTCGCTAGTCATCGAGGATGAATGACTAGGACATGTGGATCGTTCGCCTATCCCGATGCGAGGTCATCAGATAGATTGATTCCAGCTAGAGACGACTTCACGCGGAGACGTTGGGAGTCGACAGAGACGATCGAATGTCAGAAACCTACTATTCCAAGTTTAAAGTATTCGGAAAGACATGCAGGCAATTCTATGGTCCCTCTAGAAGAATGAAACCCTAACTCGACTTAATGACCGTATGAAAGCCTTTGAACCTTAGGGTTTGCGGCAGTTCTGCGGCGCCATTAGTGAGGCTTGGGTTTGCCCTTCTACGGCTGGACCACTGATGCTGTGGTATGTACTCGATACTATTAAACTGTGCCCAAGATGTTGAGCTCTTGGGGGATTATGAGGTTTTGACGACTCGATCGGATGGCTCGACTTAATTCGGATGCTAGGTGGTGAGATGCATTCTTGGGAGACTCCAGATACGAGGATAGTCATTGGAGCTCAATCCATGCAGCCACGATGAGACGGGTCCGAAGCAGTCGACATTAGAGAAAATGGAGTAAGAGGATCGTACAAGATCTGGATATGATGACGTTTCCCTCCGCCGACATCAGAGATGCGATGCGCATGCCGTGGCATGGTACTTGGATATACCTTCCAGAAGGAGTCGCGATGGGTATGCAGCCGTTCCAGAGCAAGATGCAGATATAGGAAAGGAAAATGACTTCCGGACAGTTGGCAGAGACGAGACATGGAAGAGACCGTGAGCAGGATTCCTTCCAGGACACTGCTGCAATGATACTTGCACCCAGGATCAGATGGGTCACGTACATTCAGAGAGCCAGAGGCCGACGCCAGTGATATGCTGTCTTACGAGTGGTCGCGATGATTGACCGAGAGATGACCAGAGAAGTGCCAGAACGGGATCATCCCCGTTAGCACACCTGACAGGGCCGATGAGCCGATGGACCGAAAGATTGGTAATTCACAGTGAAGACCTTGACCCAGGAGTGGTCATGGTTACGCACATCAGCAGGACAGAGTTCATGATCATCGACGAGACGTCCCACTAGTGACCGTGACAGTTGGCCGAGATTCTTAGAGGATGCGCTTGAGCGGTACTGTTCCGCCATTATTGATTACGATGTTTTGGGTGATTTATTCGTATGATTTGATTTTGATGATTGAGGATTTACGATCTTTGCACAGTGTTGCACTTGATATCGTTTTCGTGCTTTAGTTTCACATGTTTGTGATTTTACGGGTTTAGACATTTGAGTTGATTTTGTGCGTATGCACGCACACGATTTGGTTCCTGCACTCTGTATAGTTTATATATGCTTGCAGTGCAGTGATACGCCTTTTGTGCACTTAGAGGCACTGGACTTGATTTCGATTGTGATACTCGATATTTGTTTCGTGCACCTTGTGCACCTGATTTGATTTTGCGCATGTTCGGCGCTTGATATTGGATTTCATGATTTCATACATGATAGATGCACCGGCCTTGGATTTTCGCGCATGTCGAGCGCATGTTTTGAGATATGATTTTGGTGCACACCAGATACACTAAATCGAGATTTTTCGTGCATGTCAGATGCACCTGATTTTGCTGTCAGGCACACACGTTGCCTACGACAGATACTTTGTGCACACCCAATGCACTTAGATCTTGTTTCTGTGCACTTGTATGGCACGTATATGGATT